>CM051826.1:106135136-106758113 GCA_028451465.1 Erethizon dorsatum
CCTGATATTCTGGGAATGATCCCAATCAGTGCCCATTGACGTTAATAAATCTGCCTCCAAATCCTGGGTGTCGTTTCAGTGTTGCTGCTTGCCATTGCAGGTACCCCACATTCTTAGCTTCCTACCAGTTCTGCTGCGCCAATCCATTCTCATCCAGACTTCTCTATGAACACTACAGTCATGGCTTCTCCACCCAGCTGACTTGGTTACCAAGCCCCCATCTGCTCCCCTTTACTTTAAATCTCACAGGCCCCTTGGATGTCTTAGCAGGTGATATGCTACTCTAATAGGACCCAGGATCCTAGCTCACCAAACAGAATCGTTTTTACTTTAGTGTTTAGAGTCAACATTTTTCTATTATGAATAAACATAATGGATTACCTTAGTGTGAGTTAGCTAGAAGGAAAAGTAACAAATGTACATGTAATCTGCCAAATTACTTTACCCATTCCCATTGCAAAGTAAATTAACAAAAGCTCATCTTCACTGTCACATATTCCTTTCTTTCTGCTCTTATAGGTTCATGCTTTGCTTATTCTTTCTTATTTTAGAGAGGTGCTGGAAGTAAAAGAAATTATCTTTAATGGAATCATCTCTCCTGTGAGTACAAATAATGTTTCTAAGTCTCCAATTCCATGTTTACTCCTTTGCTCTGATCACAGAATTTGTACTAAATGTTGTTATGAGTTGGTCTTGTCCAGTTGAAACTTCTGCTTGAAAATCTAAGTCCTCACGGCATGTAGGTCAGTTCCCAAACCTTATGAGGCTCTCACTCAGTAATTCAATATGTTCTCCTTTGGCCAAGTCTATGTGATTCTGCTGTCGTTTTCCATGGTGGTTATTCTTTCTATTGCACTCACTTTGCTACAAATTGCTGGTTGTGACCTCAAAATAGAACCTGAGAGAACTTTAGATCTCAGAACTGAGCAGCTGAGCCTGTGAGATACCAGAGACTAAATGCCTGCTAAGTAATTGCTTGTTAGATGTTTGGTTTTGGTAGGCATAACACTAAGAAGAAAGGGTAAGGTCACTCAGAAGCCAGAACATTGCCTCAGTTGTCAAATATTCTTAGATTTACCACTGAAAACTGTGAACAGATGTAGTTATTTGTACTTACCGTACATTGTTGCTACACTGGTTATATTTCTTCAATATTATAAAAAATGTCAACCTCTAAACATGTTCCTAAAATTCTAAGGATCCAATTATTTCCTTACTTGGAATTCATTTTCACAGTTTTACTAATCTTCAAGATAAACAAAATACCACAAAGTTTCATCTCATCTGCCCAACTATCATTGCCTAAAATTACTTGCTTGTATAAAATGTATAGTATTCACTCTGGTGCACATATTTGGTTTTCCAGGAAATGAAAAACCAGTAAGCAGAATTCCAACTCTCTGTGAATTCCTCCTTGTTGAGAAATAGTAGTGTACTCTGAGTCATGGGAAAGGGTCCTATTTCTTGTCAGACTGACAGGGCACAAGATGAACAAGATGAACAAAGAAATACAACCAATTGGTGGTCATGAGGCCAAAAGATACAGACTAAGAATAACTGAAGACCAAGGTGGCTGATTCCTTGAGCTGCTGCACCAGCTCAAGACTGCTTGTCCCCAGACTCCTCAATTGATGCTATGGGTTCATCTATGGATTTCCTGCCCTGACCACGGCCACACACCAACTCCAAGCCCACTCTGCCTTTTGTTTCCCCTCAGTCACGGGGCAACAGAGGTGCCCACCAATTGACAAACCTGAATGTGGACGAGGCCAGTGTCCCAGGAGAGAAGCAGGGACCAGTGTCTGATGGTTTTTCTCATCTACCAGCATAAGCAAGGACACACCTGAGCTTGGATGGTGCCACATACTGGGGTGTACAGATAGAGGGGCCTGTGAAGCAGAGGTGACACCTTACAAACCCACCGAACATTAAGCTAGGCAGAGAAAATCATGACTTGCTGAACTGCAAGACCGCAGAGCCTGGAAAGCAACCACTTATTCAAAAAGATAAAGGAATTTTTTTCATAAATTCCAATTTTCTTCTTCCTCTTCTCTCTTCCTCCTCCTCCTCATCTTACTCCTCCTCCTTCTCCATCTCCTCCTTCTATTTTCATTTTGTTTTTCTTTTCTCCTTTTTTTTTTTTTGAGGGGTAGGTTTTTGTCCTTTTTTTCTCCCTTTCTTCTTTTAATTCTTTCTTATTTTTGTTTTTTATTTTGCTCTCTTTTTCATTGTTTTTTTTCTGTTGCATTTATCTAATACTATTAATTTCCTTTTACTCCTCAGTAGGCTCTTTCTCTCAATTTTCTCTTTTCCTTCTCATCTTCCATTGACTAATTTTTCAAATTCTACTTTTTAAATTTTCTGGTGCCTCACACCTTTAATTCGTGCTAGAATAATCATTAAGCTCTATAAATCTTTAGTTACTTAACTATATGCTATTATTTTTGAATACTCTGTTGTTAGTGGAGGTATGGTTACTAAATTGAGTAGATATTTACTGTATGTCAATAGTTGATTTGTCTTAGTGTTTATACTATGTTTTTATTGGTATTTCTAAGGTGGGGTACTTTTTGCTATTGATTGGCTTTCCCTGTGTGCCAATATCTGGATTGCATTTGTGTCATTAACAATATTGTGGTCCATTCCCTGAAAACTGGGTGCTGGGCCAAACACATTGTGTATTCCCCTTTCAAATAAACCAAAGTGGTTGTATCTTGGGACAGAGGCAAGCCGATAGTTAGCCATACCCAAAGTGCATCACTGAAAAGCAACACAAACTAGAGATCTCTGTACTGGCAACAAAGTCCTCCAATATAATCAATCAGCAAACTTCTGCACAAAACAAAATAAAAACATGAGAAGACAGTGCAACAAAATCCATGCAAAAACTCTCAACTCCCCCAAAGCTGACGAATGGGGCATTGAGGGAAAAATAATATAAAGCCACATAGCTGAATTATTTAAAAGGATAACAGAAGAGATTAAAAAAAAAAAAGATCAACAAAGTGCTTGACAAGTTCAAAGAAGATATAAATAATGGACCTAACTTGATCTTAGATATAACTAAGATAATTGACCTAATAAATAGAAAAATCAGTGAGTTCACAGAAGACACATTAGTCAAAGCTAGCTGAGCTAAAGAAAATGATACAAAATGTGAATGTCCAATATACAAAAGAAATCAAGTCCATAAAAAGGGATCAAAGGTAAACTCAAGTCCAAATAAATAACCTCATGATGTACCTCAAGGTATTAGAAAAACAAGAATAATCCAAATCCAAAGCTAATAAAAGGTTAGAACTTAGAAAGATCACAACAGCAATAAATGATATTGAGACAAAAAAAAAAAAACAATATAAAGAATCAATGGATCAAAGAGCTGATTGCTCAAAACAATAAAGAAAATAGACAAATCTTTAGCAAATCTTACCACAAAGGAAAGAAAAGATCGAAACCAATGCAATTAGAAGTGAAAAAGGTGAAGTCACAACAGACACTGCAGAAATCCAGATAATTATCAATACTTCTCAAACCTGTACACAAATAAATTGGAGAATTCAGAAGAAATGATTCAATTCCTAGATAAATGTGAATTACCAGAACCGAACCAAGAAGATATAAAAACCCAAATAATCCAATAACAGGCAAGGAAACTGAAGTAGTAACTAAAAACAAAACAAAACAAAAAACTCTACCAACTAAGGAAAGCCTTAGTCCTGATGGATTCACTTCTGAATTCTATAGGAACTAAGATCTAATGTCAATTCTCCTCAAACTCCTTAATGAAATTGAAAGGGAATGATTACTGCCAAAATCATTCTTGAAGCTAGCTTACCCTAATCCCCAAACCAGACAAGGATCCAGCCCTCCAAAAAGAGACGTACAGGCCAATCTCTCTAATGAACTTGGATGCAAAAATCCTCAACAAGACATAGGCAAACAGAATGCAACAAATCATCAAAAGGATCACACCATGACCAAGCAGGCTTCATCCCAGGGATGCAAGGATAGTTCTACATATGCAAATGAGTAAGTGTAAGATATCACACAACCAGAAATAAGGATAAAAATCACAAGATTATCTCAATAGATGCAAAAAAAAGCATTTGACAAAATCCAACATCCATTCCTGATTTTAAAAAATAGGGCCGGTGATATAGCTTAGCGGCATAAGTGCCTGCCTGGCAAGTGTGAGGTCCTGAGATCGATTCCCAGTACCTGCATAAAAAAAAAAAAAAAAAACCTTGAATAGGCATAGAGAAGGACTTTGTCTCAATCTGATAAATCCATTTATGACAATCCTACTGCCAACATCATATTAAATGGGGAAAAATGGAAAACATTCTCTTTTTTTTTTTTTTTTTTTTGGTGGGTACCGGGGGTCGACCTCAGGGCCTCATGCGCCAGCAGGCGCCCGTGCTGCTGAGCGATATCACCGGCCCTTTTTTAGTATGTGGGTTCCGGGAGTCGAACTCAGGCCCTCGCGCTTGCCAAGCAGGCGCTTACGCCACTGAGCCATCTCACTGGCCCAAACATTCTCTTTAAAATCAGGAATGAGATAAGGATATCCACTATCTCCATTCTGTTCAACATAGTACTCAAAATATTAGCTAGAGCAATCAGGCAAGAGAAAGAAATAAAAGAGATGTGTACAGGAAAGAAAGAAGTCAAATTATCATTATTTGCAGATGACATGATCTTCTAAATAGACCCAAAAAATTCCACCAAAAGACTTCTAGAATTAATGAACAATTCAGCAAGGCAGCAGGATACATAATCAACGTGCAAAAAGCAATAGAGTTCCTATACACCAATAATAAACCCAATGAGAAAGAAATTAGGAGAACAATACTATTCACAATAGCATCCAGAAAAACACTTAGGAATTAACGTAACCAAGGAAGTGAAAGAGCTCTATAATGAAAACTATAGTACTGAAGAAGACATCAGAAAATGGCAAGATGTCACATGCTCCTGGGTAGGCAGAATCAACATTGTCAAATAGCTATACTTCCAAAACTGATTTAATACAATCCCAATAAAAATACCAACAGCATTCCTAACAGAACTATAGAAAACAATCTTAAAATTCACATGGAACCAGAAAAGACCCAGAATAGCAAAAACAATCCTGGGTACAAAGAGCAGAGTAGGAAGCATTACAATCTTAGATTTGAAGTTATATTACAAAAACACAGTGATAGGAACAACATGTTACTGGCACTAAAACAGACATGTGGATTGATGAATCAGAATAGAGGATACAGAAATAATTCCAGGCACGTTCAGCTATTTGTTCTTTGACAATGGGGCCAAAAATATACACTAGAGAAAAGATAGCCTCTTGAATAAATGGTGCTGGGAAAATTTTCTATCCACATGCAAAAGATTTAAACTAGACCTACATATCTCACCACGTACTAAACTAAAATCAAAATGGATCATAAATCTAAATGTTAAAATAAGAATAACCTGCTGGAAGATTAAAATAGGTAAAACCCTTAAAGACACAGGCATATACAAGGACTTTCTGAACAGAACCCCAAAGGCACAAGAAATAATACCAAAGAACCAACAAATGGGATCGCATCAAACTAAAAATCTTCTGCACAAGAAATGAAGCAACCAACAGAGTGAAGAGACAATCTACACAGTGAAAGAAAAATTTGCCAGCTATTCCTCAAAGGACTAATACTTAGAATATATAAATAACAAAAAGATTTGACCCTCCAAAATAAAAGACCCAATCAAAAAATGGGAAACTGAAATGAACAGACACTTCTCAGATGAAGTACAGACGGCCAATAAAAACATGAAAAAATGTTCAATATCACTAGCCACTAGAGTAATGCAAATTAAAACACTAAGATTCCATCTTCTTGCAGAAAGAATGGTTATCACCAAGAAATCAAATAGTAACAAATGCTGGCAATGTTATGAGAAAAAAGGAACCCATCTACACTATAACCACTATGGAAATCAGTATGGAAATTCTACAAAAAAATAAAAACCGAAATTCCATTTGATCCAGCTATTCCCCTCCTAAGTATCTTCCTGAAAGAGTTAAAGACATCATATTACAGTGGTACATGCATATCCATGCTTATAGCGGCACAATTCATAATAGCTAAATATTGGAAGTGACGTACATGTCCATCAGCAGGTGGATGGATAAAGCAAATGTATGTGTAGACAATGGAGTCCTACTCTGCTATAAAGAATAAACTTGAGTCATTTGTAGGAAAATGGATGCACCTTGAGAGCATAATGTCAAGTGAAATAGATCAGACACATTATTAAACTTAAATATTGCATGGTGTTTCTTATATGAGAAACCCAAAATATAAAGAAAGAGCAAAATAAAAAGTAATAGGAAGCAGGGAAATAAATCTTTTTTAAAGAGGAAGGGGATAAAGGAGTGGAGGGGGAGGGGAAAGGAATGAAAAAAGAATCAAGATGTGTTATGTACATGTACCAACTCCTCACAAGGAATATAATTTTCTAGAGAATTTTTAATTGAACAAAAGTTACTAGTATCAGGTGTATTTTTGTTTGTTTTTATTTGTGGTTGTTATTTTCAGTGCTGGTGATCGAGCTCAGGGTCTCACAAAGGCTAAGCAAGTGCTCACCACTGAGCTACACCCCCAGTCCACTTTTTACTTTTATTCCAAGCAATAACAATAAAACTGCTTTGATTAATATATTCTACATTACTTTTTAAAGCCTTTTAAGAGCCAGACATCGGATTCTAATCTCCAGAAGATCATTGGCTTTGTTTGTTTTGTACATTGCCGTATTTCTAGATAATGAAGAGTACATAATTGCTGTTGGCTAGGTAACTGAGTAAGTAACAACTAATTGGGGGATGCATAAATGAATATGCAACATAAACATACACTGGACAGAGGTACACTTAGTTTCTTATTTCTTAGAACTCTTATAACAAATCACCCCAAATTTAGTGGTTTAAAAACCACAAATTTAACATACTTCTGTGTTTTCAGAAGACCTGAAACCAAAGTGCTGGCAGGAAGATGCACCTTTCGGAGAGTCTAGGAATCTTTCTCCTTGTCTTTCGAGCTTCTAGAGGCTGCTTGCATTCCTTACCTGTAGCCTCTTCTTTCATCTTCACATTTGGCACTCACTCATGCCCACACATTTCCTTCTCCTCTGACCTCCTCTAACACTACTGTCTACCTCTCTCCCTTACTCTGACCCTTCAGCTTTTCTCTCTTAGGAACCCCTGTGTTTATATTTATTACTCCACAGAATTCAATATAATCTTCCTATGTCAAGTTGTTCAACTTAATCATGTCTACAAAGTTACTTCCAGAACGTAAAGCAACATATTCGCAAATTCCGAAGACTAGTATATGCCATCTTTGGTAGCCATGATTCTACCTATCACACCTGTGGTATAATTTGCTACGGAAGAAAGGGGTTTCATTCCAATTTAGGGAGACAGGAAAAGGCTTACAGAGAAGGTTATTGTTGAGCTGAGTGTAGAAACTTAAGCAAAGAAGGAAGAAAGAGGTTTACAGGAATAGGAAAGTAATCACCGTGAGCACAAATAAGAAAACAGGAAACAGTAGGCCTCTTTGGATGACCTCGAGGAGTTTAGTAGGATTTCAACATAGATCAAGAACAACCCTGGGAGAGCAGGTGCTGAATAATGAAAACAAAGCTGGAAATATCTGCATGACCAACTCGTGGAGGGTCTTGCAGTTCTGCTAAGGAGTTTAGACTTCATTCTACAGGCAAGGTGAACCAGGGGATAATTTTAAGCAGTTTAAAATCTTTCAATTTTGTCTCATTGTACTTGGGACAAACTAATATCCTTAACACAGTAGCATGTTTGTTTCATTTAGGGGCACCTGTTGAAGTTTATGAACCACTTTTCTAGGTAATTTTTTTTTTAAATAACATACAGTACATAGGGTTACAGAGGAAATAAATACTTCTTCCAGTCAGCCCACTGAGGGTCTGTGGATCCCAGTTGGCAAACCACTCAAGGATTCGACTTCTGTTCTCTCTCTCTCTCTCTCTCTCTCTCTCTAATCTTGAACTCAGAGCTTCAGAGACCATGGTCCTTTCTCTACTTGATCAAAAAGTTAAATTCTTCCTGCCTTGGGTTCTTATTCATGCTATATCATTTGTTTTTAGCGATTTTTTTTCTCCATTCACACCTAGATAACACCTATTTGGTATGAATGTCTCTTTATTGAGAAGATTCAATGACCCTCAGACGACTAATTTTGCTACTAGAATACCATATTATTCTGTAATTTTCTTTTATAAAAGGAATACTTACGGTTGTATCTGTAGTTACTAGTGCCTCCCTGCATTACCAACCAGATAGTAATTTCTAAGAGTAGAATTCATTATCTACACTCACATCACCTGACATATAGTAGAAGAAAAAAAAATCAAGAGCTTTTAAAAATCACTTTAAAATAGTTTTAGATTTACAGGAAAATTACAAAGACAGTATGGAGACTTACCGTACACTCCATTTTCCTTGTCCTAAATATCTTATATTAGAATAGTTCATTTATCATAAACAACAATCTATGCATCACTAGCTAAAACTCAAACTTTCTCATATTTATTTAGTTTTCACCCAATGTTACCTTGCTGCTCCAGAATCCCATTTAGGATGTCATCTTTGACTAGTCATCATGATTTCTTAGGCTTCTATGGGCTGTGATCATTTCTCAGGCTTTTTTTTAAATAACCTTGATAGTCCTGAGGAGTACTGGTCAGGTATTTCGTTGAATGTCCCTCAATTTAGATTTGCCTGGTGTTTCTCTCATGAGTAGTCTGTGGTTATGGATTTTGTGGGAGGAAGACCACAGTAATGCTGTATTCTCATCACAGTATGTCAAGGTAACAGACTATCAACATAACCATGCACTGTTGAGGCTAACCTTGCCCATCCCACTGAGGTATCTTTTCTGGTTTCTCCACTAAAAAAGTCTTTTTCCCTTTGCATACTATACTTTTTGGAAGGAAGTTATAATGCACAGCCCACAGTTAACATATATTTGGATTATTTTTTCTGCAAGGGACCGTTGTCTATTCTCCTCTGCATTTTTATTTACTCATTTCCTCATGACAGTGTGAACTCGTGGTGACTTATCTGATACCTTGTATTAAAGTGCAATCCAACTATACTCACCATTTTGCTCAAACTGTTCTAGCTTTGGGCAGTAGGAGATATTTCAGTGGCCAACTGTGTCCTTTCGACATATTCCATCATTGTGTGTGTGTGTGTGTGTATTTTCCCTGGTACTTTCTTATTTCCTGTCAGGATAAGATACTCCAGGCTCATCATGTATATTTCTTGGTCTAATCCTAGAATTGGCCATTTTCCAAGAAGTTCTGGTTGCTTTCATTGAAGAATCAGACTATACAATAAGATTTGGCACTAGGAGTGTTCATTGTTACTGGGGGACAAAGGTCATTACTTCTAGGTCCTTTCAGCTGACAGATCAAGGAAACATGTTTGCATACTAAAACATGTACACATACGCACCCATAAATACTTTTATTGTGACCTCTGTATGTGTAATAACCTAGCATGAACTCATGCCGATGTGTCCAGTTCTAATCCACTACTACAGGTTTGTTCTAGCTCCTTCCCCTGCTTGTGTGTTACTTCCCACTGTAAGAGTGAGAAACTCAGCTCCTGCATCTCCCATCCATTTTTTTAATGGTTCAGTACCACTGTATGTGTATAGTGGCTTTGGAATTATTAATCCACACATCATGAGGAAAATTTTATTAATTAGATGACAATACTTATGTAAAGTTCCTTTTTCCTTTAGTCTTACAGACTTTAATCATTTCCAAAATCGCTTGAGTCAGCACCTTTTTCCCTTCACCCTGTTCAGTGTGGTTGCTTCATATAATTTTAATATGCTTAATTTCTCTTGTCATTCGTTACATTGTATCCTGGGACCTCCCTGACCCCCTAAATAATATTTTGAAATTTGCATTTGTTAATATGCACTTATTGCAAAGTTCTGTAGGTTTTAACAAATATGTAGTGTCATGTGTCCACCATGGTTTCATCACCTTGAAACAGCCCTAAACTGTATTTTACCCATTTGACTTTCCCTTCTTCCCATAATCTGGGTTCCTAACAAACAATGTTTGTTTGTTATGTCTACAATTTCACATTTCCTAGGATGTCACAGACATGAACTCATATGATATGTTTCCATTTCAGAGTTGCTTCTTTTACCTAATAAAATGCATTAGAGATTTATTCATGTCTTTGCACTGCAAGGAGCAATTCCTTTTTATCCCTAAATAACATTCTATTGTATGTATGCATCACAATTTGTCTATTCATTCACCTGCTGGGACATATCTTGGTGCTTCCAGATTGAGTGGTTGTGAATAAAGCCGCTATGAATATTCTTGTGCATGCATTTATGTGAACATATGTTTTCAAAGCAATAAAATAAACACTAAGAGCATGGTTGCTGGGTTATATGCTAAGAATATGTTCTGATTAAAAAAATTTTAAAAACCACTAACCTGTCTTCCAAAGTGGTCATGTCAACACATTTTAAAATAAAGGTTATTCTGGTGGCAATACAGGCTGTTGAAGGAATTAAAAACTGGAGGTTGAATTTAGTTAAGAGACTGTGCTACAATGGTTCAGGCAGATATCAAATATCTAGAATAAGGAACAGCTGGAAGGGTAGAATGTATCCCAGCTCTCAATTCCTCATGGCCTTGAAGAGTTGAAAGTATAGACTCCAAAGGTTCAGACTACCAACTTGATGTGAAATTATGACAATGTATCGTGGGTCCCAGGCATCTGATTCAGGTAACTTAGAAAACTGGAATAGAGAAGAAGGAAACCTTGGGAGGAGTGGGAATTTGGGGACCACTTTGATCACACAAGTCTGAGGTGCCTTGTCAAATTTCTCCAAGTGTGGGCCTTGCCTGGGAAATATCATTAGGAAATTGTATATGTGAGTCCTGAAGTCAGAAATCAAACCTATTTATCAGGCTAGATAGAAAGAAAATTACTCACAGTTGTAAAGGGGTCTGTAGTAAATTTTGACTTAGTAACCTGTCAATTTTAGTTTAAGAACCACAGTTTCCATTAAATTCAAATCTTTGCCATGAGATGTATTTGTCTGTTAAGTGACAGTGACTTTACAATGAAGATAGATATGTACATTTCCATCCTTGTGTGCATGGCTGCTAAATTATTCTGCCTGTCAACCTGTATAATTCAACCTCCATTCACCAACTGTATCCTGAGTATTCCCTTAGATTACCAATATTCTTGCATTTCAGAACCAAGAGAGAGCTTGGAAACCATCTGGTTCAGCCACTGATTCGTAAGGATGAACTTAATTGTGTGTAGTTGAACCTAATCAATTCAATTACTGTCATTTTACTATACTTTCATGCTTCTTATTAAATCAAGTAACTATTTTCTCTTAAAAAAAAAAAAAGCAACAGTTATATTGTGATCCACGGGAATAAGTTGTCCCAGACCCTAGGGGAAAAGTAATGTTGTATTTCTTTATTTTCTAAATTTAATCAGATCTATCTGATTCTCTGCCAAAATTGGCAAGAAATCCAGTTTCAAGTTTAGTAATTCTGGGGCCACCCTCCACACGTCTTGGGCATATGAGATCCTAGAAAATGTGAAGAGGCCTGAGTCTCGGGCTTTGGAAGCTACCGCCACGACTGTACTTTCCAGAAGCCACTGAGTGGGGAAAGAAATGAGCTCTGTAGTGGCTCCAGGCCCTTACAGCAAGTTCAGTCATGAGAGGCTGTCGTCAAGGCAATGCACTTGGTTTCAGGGCTCCTGGGCTTCTACTCTTTCCACATCTTGCCACCTTCGACATTTGCCTTCCAGAAGGCTCTGTACCACCCTGGCTTTTTCCCAATTCCATTCCTGGAGATATAACTCTGTTAGTATTAAATCACTCCTTCACGTCAAAGCAAACCCTCCTGTCTAGACAATCCATGTCAGGTTTCTCTAGACGAGGAATGGTAATTTCTATTGGCCAGACAGGAGAATAAGTAAAGCTAGCAAGGTATAAGACAAAAAACTTAGGGACTATATACCCTGTCTATACAAAACAGCACAAGTCTTTTGATTCAAAGAGAAGCCAAGAGTAAACTTTTTTAGGAGAATTATCTCAAATTTCAGAAGTCAATAACTAAAATTTCAAAATGCTATTCAAACAAAACCAAAACTTTGGGCTGGTGAGATGGCTCAGCGGTTTAAGCGCCTGCCTTGCAAGCGCGAGGGCCCGAGTTCGACTCCCACATACAAAAAAGGGGCCGGTGATATCGCTCAGCGGCACAGGCGCCTCCTGGCGTGCAAGGTCCTGAGGTCGACCCCCCGGTACCCACAAAAAAAAAAAAAAAAAAAAACCAAAAATTTATATAATCAATGGGCCACCATTTTGAAACCTTTGACCTAGCTCTTCTGAAGGCACATGTTCAGGAAAGATGAATTGTTTGTGGAAAATTCTAACTTCCAATTCTAGAGTTTTTTTTAAAAAAGGTAATAACTCCCAACTGCAGGTAAGGAGCAAAATCACTACGCTTCAGGAACAAAGGCTGAGTAGTGGGTGATGGGCTATAGAGAATGAATTTTCTTTTTTTTTTTTTTTAATGATCCTATAATGGAAGAGTTCATTTGAATGTTAGATTTTCAACATTATTACAAAATACCTTACAATGCTTTGTATACATGACCTCATTTGTACATGTGAATGATAAATGTCTGTATTAAAATATAGGACCTTTGGATGAGGGCTGCATCCATTAGTTTCTCTTCTGTTGAATTTTTTCAGTCCTCTGCCCCCATGAATATTCAATAATTACCACAATTATTGATGGATTAATGAAGAGAAGGAAGTAGATGGTCTAGCTATTATTTCCTGGTAATATACCAAGACAATTTAATAAACATTTCAGTTTGCCTTTGATTATGTGTGCATCTGAGAGACAGAGAGAGGGAGAGAGAGATAGAGAGAGAGAATTATGACTATTGAAGCATTTTATGAAAACATTTGAAGACACAGGTATAAATCCTGTCACAGGACTCAGATAGCAGAGAGGTCCCTGCAAAATAAAGATGCCTTTCTCATGGAAGTACAAAAGGAATAATGGGGTCCCTCCAATTTTGGTTTGGCAAGGTCTGGCTTTTAACTGAATGAAAGGAATTAGTATCTCTGTGGCTTAAGTTTTCAGAAGGTAAAAACTCATTTAAACTTACCACAGTCATAAAGAAACTCACAGCAAGTCACTGTGCATGTTGGTCTCCTTGAAATACAAAGATCCCATACTTAGTATTAAACACACCAATTTGAACAATGCTGAGCTCTAGGAGTTCCATCACATACCATGCTGAGAGGCCTCCTTAACTCAATACATGGTACTCTCATTCCGCATCATCCAATCAGTTCTGATGAAATATTGCCCTATTTCACTTCTGAGACATTCTTCTCACAAATCCATCAATTCATTGTAATCATGAGAAAATATCAAACTCAAATTAAATGACATTCTACAAAGTCTACAAACCAGTATTTCCAAGGTCATGAGCCAAAAAAAAAAAAAAAAAAGGAAAAGAAAAAAATTGAAAAACTGCCCCAAACCAGAGAAAACAAAGATGTAACAATTAAAATACGATGTGGCATCCTAAATGGGATCCCAGGACAGAGAAGGACTTTGATGGGAAAACTTTGAAACCAAAATAAATACTGTAGTTTAGTTAATAGCAATGTATCACCATTCTAACTAATGTGCTCTGGTCATGTAAGATGTTAATAGTGGAGGAAACTGGTAAAAGGTATTGGGGAACTCTCTGTAATGTCTTTGTAACTTTTTATAAATGTATAATTATTCCAAAATAAAAAGTTTATTTATAGCAAAATGTCTTCTTAGTTGTCCTAAAATTAGCTTCCAGTGTATCCTGTCTAACTTGTCTTCTTCCATCAAGCAACTTAATAACAGGCTTTGAACATCAACATAAGGCACAAAGTGAATACTTTAGTCGACTCTTATTTTGTGATCCAGAGAAAGCCTGTCCTAAATCAATTGTATCCGTTTGGAAGGGAATTTTTTTATTACAAGTGACAGATATTTCAACTCAAATTAACATACAAAAATGGGAAATTCTCAGTTCACATAACTGAAAGTCCTGTGTAGTTCTGACTCCAGAAAAAAAAAATGATGTCACTAGTTATTCCTTGTCTGCTGGCCCTGTCTTGTGCTCTTTTTCCTTCATTCTGAGGCCTTTGGTCATGACCCTTTGCAACTCCAGGCTCATATCCTCTGGGTTCAAGTTGGTCAGAACGAGAATATCCTTCTCTTTCTAATAATGACATTTAATTGCTTCTCATCAGTTCTGATTGTATCATGCATCCAACCACAGACACACTACCCTGAGTAGGGAATATGACACCTGCTCACCCACCCCATATTTGAAGGTGGAGAAACTTCACTGGAAGCTCATTGACTAATAATTTTTCCTTAAGGAGAAAAGCCAAGCATTTTGATCTCCCCATAGTGAAATTTTAAGCTTGTCCTTTCCAGATATTATCCCTGGCTTACAACTAATATTTTTCCATAGAGCGAGAGGCAGTGTACTTCTGCCAGGGCCTCCTCATGCCCCACATTGTCAGGATATACTATGGATTCACTGTCCTAAGAAGGTCTGTGCCAATACAGTTATGCCACAAGTTAAACTTCCCTTGACTCCAGCTGCTTTTTCTCCCTTTTTCTGTACGCTTTGTTAATTCATTTGTGGTGTCTGAAGCTGCTGCGAGAAGCAGTAATTGTCATTCCTATAGCCATGCAATTTCATAGCCTTATCATCAACCAGCAATCTCCGGACTGTAAGCTACTTTTTCATTAGTGGCTCTAGCCCTTCTCTAGAAAAAAAAAATTGAACTAGTTTTTAATCTCATTTTCTTTCTCAGCTTTGGATTAGAGGGGGGACAGTCATAGATTTCCAATGCTATCTGTGAAGAAGTTGCCAGTGTTTGATGTTTCAGCTTGAAGTTCATCTTCTGCCTGGAATTTTTGACTTTAGCTCACTTCAGCTTACTTGGGCCACTTGGACAAAGCATGATCATCTATTATTGATCAGACCAAGAGTGTGGCATGGGGAAAGTCAAGCAGAGTTGGCCTTTCTTTCCCTGGAAGATCATGTCTAGTAGTCAATATCTGTGCCTCAACCAAATCCTTTGATCATTCACTCTTTCTGTCCATTCCAAGGGCTGCTCCTGAAAGATCTAAAATTGTCTTCTGGAAGGCTTTTCTTAACCACAGGAAGATGCTTGAACCATATTTGAGATAGGCTAGAAATGCCAAGGAATTAAAACTCTAAGGAATAGGTCTAAAGAAAACACAGAAATTGGTAAATAAATATCTCTGGTTTTTTGTCTCTCAGTATTCTTGTCTCCTATGAAGAAAATGTCTTAAGCCCTCTTGGAAAGAATAGCAAATCCTCTCATTCTCAGGGCTTAGGCAAAATGACATTGCTTCTGGTGGAGAAGAAACAAAGCCTGTCTCTCTGAGAGAGGGCAGAATACCAACACTGGCACAGGTCCATTGCTGCTAAAAAACATGGAAACAAAATCCCTCTGCTCCTGATGGACAGGCAGAAAAACATCTTAGGTGTGGGATTCTGTGCTAAGAAGCAGAAGTTAGCTACTGGAGTAGGGCAGGAAACTACTCCACGTATGACCAACCACACACACACACACACACACACACACACACACACAGCATACAGCACGGTTTCCAACAGGAAATTGGGCAGGAATGCTAAAAAGGGACTACCCCCAAAGACAAAAGATAACGGATCTGCTTTAGACACAGGCAGAAATAGGGACCCCTCTGTCTCTACTGTGAAACTAGCTCTGAGCAACAAGCAATAACAATCAATTACATGGAGAGGGTCGAGACCACTGAAGGGACTCCGTCTATGGCACAGGCAAAAGGGGCCGCTGAAAGCTGTAGATAAAGCAGGAACACTGGAGGAAAATCCTCACACATTAGGCTCTGCAGCAATTTGAAGATTGTGACGAATCAAGGGTAAAAATAGCAACAAAATGCAAACCCAGCTCAACTCCTCTTTGACTCAATCCCTCATGCTAAAGCCTTGACAGAAAAGGCATGCAAATTGCGGGGTGCAGATAGGATTTAACTTGTTCTCTTTTGTTGTAAGCATAATTCCAGGTATTTAATTTTTTAAAAAGTAAAAATCATTGAGAGAAATGCAATTAAAAACAAGAGAAAAAGCAACCAGTAAAGCAAGATTCAGAGATGACCCACATGTTGAAACCATCATTCAGAGACTGTGAAATGATTATGATTAATATGCTGAAAGACCTGGTTAAATTGTGGACAACTTTTGTGAACACATGGGGAATTACAACAGAGTTATAGAAACTAATCATATATAGAAAATTAAAATAATGCAAATAGAAAACATTCTGCCTTATCTGGGAGAAAATATCTGATACCTACAATATAAAGAAAGAGAAATTGAATGTGGCAAATGGTTTCAGGGGATTCAGTCCTTGATAACCTGGTTCCAAAGCAGAAGCATCATGGCAAAAGAGCATGGTGGAACAAACTGCTTACTTCTTGGTGGCTTGGAGCAGAGCACAGGAGAAGAGCTCCAGAGAGGAAGGGACAAGAGACCAGATATTGTCCTCAAGGTCATACTCCCAGACTGACCAGATACACCCAGAGCTGTGCTTTACTTATCTGCTAGGTGTCTCTTAATCCAATCAAGCTGACAATTAAGATTTCCTTACCTTGATTAATAATCAAGGTAAGAAAATCTTTGAGTCAGCAGACTAGACAGAATAAAAAACAAACCATTATACTAAAAAATAAATCTATAGAGAGGAAAAAAGATGGCGGATGAGTAAGAAGCACGCAGCGAAACTCTCTAAAATTTGCCATTGGACCACGGGAATATAGTGACCGGGAGAGCGCAGGACGGGGGGAGATGCCTCCCCGGGACCCAGAAAAGTTCTGAAGTGCAGCTTGGGACCCCCGGCACCAGCGAAGGGTACTTTTTAACAAAGAAGGAGCAGACCCCGTGCGCGCGCACCTTCTACCATCCCAGGAATCGCCGCGGGAGAGAAGCTCAAAGCTGCGGACACACGGTGGCAGCTAGTGCCCAGGGAGCCCCCACGGAGGATCACGAGACAGCGGCGGGGCAGGGGAGCGGCGGAGAACTGCACTGGCCTGCGGTGAGTGAGTGTCTCTCAGCCACAGCTGTCCCGCGCCAGAGAGCGACTGGCCGGGCGCCATTGTGGGGGGTGTGGCAAAAATCAGAGTGGTGGCACGAAAACACAGAGCTGGGAACTCGCGCTCCGGACAGGGCAGCGCGGCGCCTCTCAGCCCCACAAAAGTGCGCTGAGGACGGCAGGTGAACGAGACTGGTCTCTCAGCCACACCTGTCCCGTGCCAGAGAGCAACTGGCCGGGCGCCATTGTGGGGGGCGTGGTGAAAATCAGAGGGGCGCGAAAACAGTGCTGGGAACTCGCGCTCCGGACAGGGCAGCGTGGTGCCTCTCAGCCCCACGAAAGTGCGCTGAGGGCGGCGGGTGAACGAGACTGGTCTCTCAGCCACACCTGTCCTGCGCCAGAGAGTGCCTGGCCCGGCGCCATTGTGGGGGGCATGGCAAAAATCAGAGCGGCGCGAAAGCAGTGCGCTGACAGCAGCAGGCGAAGGAGACCGGTCTCTGCCCGAAAGTCCACGCTTCTGCTCACCTCCCGCCAAAGGGCCGCTCTTGGCTCACTGGGACGGACCTGCACGGAACAGAACTTTGTCATCACACGGTGCCTGCCTACAGCAGAGTCAACACCTGGAACTGATTCTTTTTATTTTATTTTTTTTTATTTTTTTTTTCTCTCTCTCATTAATTTTTTGTTCTGGTGAAGGGTTTTTTTTTTTTTTTTTCTTTTCTGGGGTTTTATTTCTGTTTTGTCTGTTTGCTTTGTTGTTTTTGTCTTCATTTTTGTTTCTCTTTGTCTATTTGCTCTTTCCTTCATTATTCTCTCTGGTTTTTATATGAGTGTAAACAGCGCCTCTAACCTCTTTGTGATTGTGGTTGTGATCTGTTCTTCCTTTTATCCTTTCCTTCTCTTTTTCCCACCAGTCCTCTGCACCAGTGTCCCAACGTTAGTGGGATCCCTCTTGGTCCTCTAACCTTACATCTAATTCCTTCCTCTTCTCCCAATACTCTATTTCCTCCTTAGCTCATTTTAAATTTAAACTCCTCAGGGGAAAAATTGACATACTAAGGACTTCTATACTGCATATAATTTTTCTGGTGTGTTTTAGATTTTTTTATATAACCGCAACTCTATACGGCTAAAAGTGGTAAATAACTGGTTAGCTCAGTCTGTCATTTTCTAGGCTGTGTTTGATGCTTCAGTTACCATTATAGCCAAATGTAAAATAATTGTTCTAAACAGCTTTCCTTCCTGATATTTCATGATTGATATTGACTAAGGGACACAGAAAATACAGTTGCACAGTACCAAAGAATCAAGGACTGGGCCAAACAGGTAGCAACTTCTCACATCCAACAAATTGAAGAGGTAGGATCTGGCAGAAAGCTCAAAATCCAAAAGAAAGCTCCATTTGGAAGATACTGCAGAGAAGTAGTCATCTTCTAAGGATCTTGAACACTAGCAATAAAGTAACCTATCATAGGTAATTTACAAACATCACCCCAGGAATTAAATTAAAGAAAGAAAAAATGAGACGACACTTAAACAAGATGCAACCCCACACATCCAATTCACCAAGGGCAAACCTAGGGGGCAACGAGGTGGGACAATCCAAAAGGCACCCACCTGGCCTATCTGAAGGGGTAACAACAAAACAACTGAATGCGGCTCTGGAAAAAATTAAAACAGAAATAATTTCACAGATAACTGCAGAGATAATGTCCACAATGAAGACCATGCTTAAGGACACTATAGCTGATACAGACAAAAAAATAGATGAGCTTAAGAAAACTATAGAAACCATGAATGCTCAGCATAGGAAAGAAATGGAATCCATAAGGCAGATTCAAGCAGATATCCAAGAAAACAAAAATTCCATTGAAAGTATTTGTAGCAGATTAACCAATGTGAGGACAGGATATCAGATATAGAAGACAGGCTTGCAATTCGTGATCATAAAAAGAAAGAATTCTTAAAAACAGCAAGGGACCATGAAAAATCAATTCAGCAGCTGCTAGATGACTCAAAGATAAACAACTTAAGAATAATTGGAATAAATGAAAAAGCAGGAGATAGCATCAATGACATTAAAACCTTGTTCAAAGACATTATTACGGAGAACTTCCCTGGAAGAGAAAAAGAATTTGACCCCAACATAAAGGAAGCTTTTAGAACACCAACTAGACATGACCAAAAAAAAAACTTCAGCCAGACATATCATAGTCAAGATCCCAGAAATTCAACAGAAGGGCAGAATCTTAAAAGCTGTTAGGGAGAAGAGACAAATCACCTATAAAGGAAAACCCATCAGAATCACAGCTGACTTTTCAGCACAAACCCTCAAGTCAAGAAGAGCTTGGAATGACATATTTCAAGCTGTAAAGGAAAATAATTTTCAACCCAGATTGATGTACCCCACAAAACTATCTTTCAAAATTGATGGAGAAATAAAATACTTCCATGACAAAGAACATCTGAGAAAATTTATGACCACCAAACCAGCACTCCAAAATGTTCTGAAGGACATTCTAGAAAGAGATAGGAACCCCAACAGAAGGGATCCACCAGGCAGGGCAGATAATTAAATAGTGGGAAAGGGGAAAAACAAACAAAGAGTGGGAACCAACAACAGGAAAATATCATGACAAGTATAAGTCAATACATATCAGTTTTAACCATCAATGTTAACGGTCTCAATTCACCAATCAAAAGGCACCGACTGGCAAAATGGATCAAGAAGCAAGATCCAACAATATGCTGTATACAAGAAACACATTTAATTCAGAAAGAAATTCATAGACTGAAAGTCAAAGGATGGAAAACAATACTCCATGCAACAGGAACCCAGAAAAAAGCAGGGGTAGCTATTCTTTTTGCAGACAAAGTGAATTTCAAGCCAAGAATGATTCAGAGAGATAAAGACGGTCATTACATCCTTGTAAAGGGAACAATCCAAGAGGAAGAGAGAACGATCATAAATATATATGCGTCAAATACCAATGCACCCAACTATATAAAACAAGTACTAAAGGACATGAAAAATCAAATAAGCACTAATACAATTATATTGGGAGATCTCAATACTCCACTGTCACAAAAAGACAGATCAACTGGACAGAAAATCAATAATGAAATAATAGAACTGGACCAAACTTTTGAACAAATGGACTTAGTAGATGTCTACAGAGTGTTCCACCCCACAACATCAGAATACACATTCTTCTCAGCTGCACATGGGACGTTCTCCAAAATAGATCACATACTAGCTCATAAAACCTGCTTAAGTAAATGCAAAGGAATTGAAATTATCCCATGCATATTATCAGACCATAGTGCAATGGAATTGGAAATCAATGCAAAAGAAATCACAAAAACTCCCTAAACACATGGAAATTAAATAGCACTCTCCTGAACAACCGATGGGTCACAGATGAAATTAAAGAAGAAATTAGACAATTTCTACAACTGAATGATAATGACAGTACAACATACCAGAACTTATGGGATACAATGAAAGCATTCCTAAGAGGAAAATATATAGCATTAAATACTTATATTAGGAAAATAGAGCAAGCGCAAATAAACAACTTAATGGCAAACCTCGAACTTCTAGAAAAAGAAGAGCAGGTTAAGCCAAAAGCCTGTACAAGGGAGGAAATTATAAAGATCAGAGCAGAAATTAATGTATTGGAGACTAAAAAAACAATACAAAGAATCAATGAAGCAAAAAGTTGGTTCTTTGAAAGAATAAATAAGATTGACAAACCCTTATCCAACCTTATTAAAAAAAGAAAAGACTCAAATCCATGCAATTGAAAATGAAAAGGGTGATATCATGACGGACCCTGCAGAAATCCAGAAAATCATCTATACCTATTTTAAAAATCTATATTCTGCTAAGATGGAAAATGCTGAAGAAATGGACAGATTCCTAGATTCGTATGAATTACCAAAGCTGAATCAAGAAGATTTAAAAATCCTAAATAAACCAATATCAACCAATGAAATTGAAGATGTAATTAAAAACCTCCCAACAAAGAAAAGCCCTGGCCCTGATGGATTCACCACCAAATTCTGCAAGAAATTTAGAGTAGACCTAATGCCACTACTTCTCAAACTTTTTAATGAAATAGAAAGGGAAGCAATACTCCCAAATTCGTTCCTGGAAGCAAGCATTACCCTGATACCAAAACCAGAGAAGGACCCAACTAAGAAAGAGAACTACAGGCCAATCTCCCTAATGAACATAGATGCAAAAATCCTTAATAAGATACTGACAAACAGAATCCAACAAATCATCAAGAAGATTATACACCATGACCAAGTTGGATTCATCCCAGGGATGCAGGGATGGTTCAACATACATAAATCAATAAATGTAATACACCATATTAACAGAACCAAAGACCAAAATCACATGATCATCTCAATAGATGCAGAAAAACCTTTTGACAAAGTCCAGCACCTTTTCATGATAAAAACCCTACAGAAAATTGGAATAGAGGGTCTTTATCTCAACCTGGTAAAAGCTATCTATGACAAACCAACAGCCAATATTATACTAAATGGCCAAAAACTGAAAGCCTTCCCTCTAAAATCAGGAACAAGACAAGGATGTCCACTGTCCCCACTCTTATTCAACATAGTCCTGGAAACTTTAGCCAGAGCAATTAGACAAGAGAAAGAAATAAAGGGAATAATGATTGGAAAGGAAGAAGTTAAATTATCATTATTTGCAGATGACATGATACTCTACATAGAAGACTCCAAAAACTCCACTAAAAAACTGCTAGATTTAATAAGCAAATTCAGTAGTGTAGCTGGATACAAAGTCAATACTCAAAAGTCAATAGCCTTCCTGTACACAAATAACAAACTTACTGAAAGAGAAATTCGGGAAACAATACCTTTCACAATAACATCCAAAAAAATGAAATACCTAGGAATCAACCTCACAAAGGATGTAAAAGACCTCTACACTGAAAACTACAGTACTCTGAAAAAGAAGATTGAAGAGGATATCAGAAAATGGAAAGATATCCCTTGCTCCTGGATAAGAAGAATGAATATAGTGAAAATGGCCATACTTCCAAAATTGTTATACAGATTTAATGCAATTCCAATCAAAATTCCAACAGCATATCTCACAGAATTAGAGAAAACAATCCTAAAATTCATTTGGAATCAGAAGAGACCTAGAATAGCAAAGGCAATTCTGGGCAACAAAGGCAAGACAGGGGGCATCACAATCCCTGACTTGAAATTATACTATAAAACTACTGTGATAAAAACCGTGTGGTACTGCCAAAAAAACAGACCTGAAGATCAATGGAACAGATTAGAAGATGCTGAAACAACCCCAGACATACTAAGCCACCTTATCTTTGACAAAGGTGCCAAACACATTCACTGGAAGAAAGATAGCCTCTTTAATAAATGGTGCTGGAAAAAATGGCTCTACACATGCCAAAGATTAAAACTAGACCCATATCTTTCACCATGCACTAAACTAAATTCAAAATGGATCAGAGATCTAAATATTAAAACAGAAACATTAAATCTGCTGGAAGGTAGGATAGGTAAATCCTTTGAAGACATTGGTATAGGCAAAGACTTTATGAATAAAAACTCAACCGCACGGGAACTATCCCAAAGAATCAATAACTGGGATCTCATCTTATTAAAAAGCTTTTGCACAGCAAGAGAAACCACCAACAGAGTGAAAAGACAACCCACAACGTGGGAAAAAATGTTTGCCAGCTGTTCCTCAGACAAAGGATTACTATCAAGAACATATAAAGAACTCAAAAAAATCAGACCTCCCAAATTTAAAGACCCACTCCAAAAATGGGCATCTGAGATGAATACACATTTCTCAGATGAAGAAATACTAATGGCAAATAAATATACAAAAAATGTGCAACATCACTAGTCATTCGAGAGATGCAAATTAAAACAAGACTGAGATACCATCTCACCCCAGAAAGAATGGCTACTATAAAGAAATCAACTAATAACAAATGCTGGAGGGGCTGTGGGGAAAAAGGAACCCTTCTTCACTGTTGGTGGGAGTGTCGACTGGTACAGCCACTGTGGAAGTCAGTGTAGA
Source organism: Erethizon dorsatum (assembly GCA_028451465.1). NCBI lineage: Eukaryota > Metazoa > Chordata > Mammalia > Rodentia > Erethizontidae > Erethizon > Erethizon dorsatum. Next base: position 106,158,498 of record CM051826.1, read on the forward strand.
GATTCCTCAAAAAACTAGGGTTGGAGGTCCCATTTGACCCAGCTATTCCCCTTCTGGGCATCTTCCCAGAAGAATTAAAAACATCGTACCACAGCGATATATGTGCACCCATGTTTATAGCAGCACAATTTGTAATAGCCAGATCTTGGAAACAACCCAAATGCCCATCAACTGAGGAATGGATAAGAAAGATGTGGTATTTTTATACAATGGAGTACTATTCAGCCATAAAGAAGGATAAACTGGAGACTTTTATAGGTGAATGGATGCAACTTGAGAAAATACTCATAAGTGAAATAAACTGGACGCACATGTGTAAGCATCGTATTGTCTCTCTAGTATGAGAAACTGAAAGAGTAGATAAGATCCAAAATGTACAATAGACATGGTGAATCAAAAAGAAACTGGTCAAAAGGAAAGAGAGACTGGAATAGGGAAAAGAAAGAAGGGAAAGGAAAAAAAAAATTGTATATATATATATATATATATATATATATATATATATATATGATGGTTAAGATAGATACACTACTAAATTTACTTAGTTCATTGAAGAGTAAGGTTTGAGCCAATAATGATTGGACAATTGAATGCTAATGTCTGGTATCCAAATAACTAACTTAAAGATAATAATATGTAATACATTGACCATTGTTACCCTCATATTATGTTGTTTTGAAAATTTGTTCTTTTTTTGATTTGTTTTGTTTTTTCTTCTCTTTAAAATAAAAAAATATAAATCTAGGGGGCCGGTGAGATGGCTCAGCGGCTTAAGCGCCTGCCCGGCAAGCGCGAGGGCCCGAGTTCGACTCCCGGATCCCACATACGAAAAAGGGGCCGGTGATATCGCTCAGTGGCTCGGGCGCCTGCTGGCGCGCGAGGTCCTGAGGTCGACCCCCCGGTACCCACAAAAAAAAAAAATATATATATATATATATAAATCTATAGAAATAATTCAAAAAGAAGAAATATAGTTAAAAAGAATTTTAAAAAAAGAAAATGAATACAATATTCCAGGACTGTGGCACAATATTAAAGTTCTAAAATACATGAAAATGAAATTCAAAAACAGAGGCAGGAAAATGCAGCAGAAAATATACTTTAAGAGATAATGTCTGCAAGTTTTCTAAAATCAGGAAAATAAACACGTTACCATTGTAAAAGCCTCAGAGAACCTCAGGTATGACAAATACAAACGAATATACATGACACTAACTAGAGATAGAAAAACTTTCTGTCCACAAAAGCCAAAAGAAGCATTACATGCAAAAGAACAAAGAATGACAGCAAATTATTCATCAGAAACCTTACAAGAGAAAGGGTAATGAATCAATGTCTTCAAATGTTGAAGGAGAAAAAATTACTAACTCAGCACTTTATTCTCACTAAAAATACCTTTCAACAATGAAAGTGAGCTAAAGTATTTTTTCATATAAACAAAACGTGAGAGAATTCATGGTTAACATACCTACTATGTAAGAAATGTTACAGGAACTTCTTCACACGGAAGAAAATTGTCTTCTATATTTAAAAATGAAGAGTATCATTGTTAAAAATTGGGGTATACATCAAAGATGTTTTTCTTAGTTTTAACACCTCAAAGATGATTACGATGTGGTTGAGAAAACACATCTTGTAAATGCCCAGATATTTTAGGCTCTGTGTGAGCTACACACTGTTTTACACAGCTCCTTCCTCTTGCTCATGCAGTTTACACAGCCCTTTATGAGCATAAAAACCAATATTAGATGAAAGAACACGTTAAAGACAGGCCACGGGCAGAATTTGGCCTGCAGGTCAACTTTTCCGCCCTCTGATATAAATCAAAATAGTAACTGCATATAGTTGTGTTTCATGTAGAAGTAAAATGTGTGTCAACCATAACAGGGGAAGAGGAAATAAATGAGTGGGAAGAAGACACTCACATTAGAGAAGCTGTATAACAGTGTCAGCAGTAGACTATGATAAATTTAAAATGTGTGCATAGCCAACCCTACAACTGCTAGGAAAACCTAAAAGTAGTGGTAAAATAGAATTATGAAGGATATTTAAATTCAAAAACAGAAAATAAAACAACAAGAATGAAAGGGACAAGTAACTGGGCAGGAGGTAGACTGAAATCCAACCATACCAATAATTAAATTAATGATAAATAGACTTAATACCTCAATTAAAAGGTAGAGATTGTCAGAATTAATTAGAAGGCAACAGGCCATACTCGCTACATGCTTTCTATGAGAAATCCAGTTTAAATATAAAGACATTGGTAGATTGAAGTATAAGGTTAAAAAATGATACACCGTGCAAACCTAGTTTTTAAAAAACTTAAAAAACTGAAGTGGCTGCATAAATATCGGACAAATTTGATTTTAGAATAAGTAATACCAAGAGTAAAGAGAGACATGATATTATGAGTAAGGGGTCAATTATCAAGAAGCCACAATAATAATAAACATTCATGTATATATCAAAGTGTCAAAATACACAAAGCAATAACTAATAGAAAGAAAAAAATAAATCCACAATTATAATTGGAGAGTCTAACACTCCACAACTAAGAGACCAAAGACAGAAAAATCAGTAAGAACATAAAGGTATAACAGTATCAATCAACTTGATATAACTGACATCTATAAGATTCTGCACTTGATAATAACAGAATATACATTCGAGTACATATGGAACAATCTAGGCCATAAAGCAAGCCTCAAAATAATTAAAAGAATTTAAAAATTATACAAAGTATGTTGTCTGACCACAACAGAACTTGACTAGAAATCAATAACCTAAAGCTATCTGGAAATCCCAAATACTTGGAAATTAATCAACGTACTTCTGTATAATTCATAGGTCAAAGAAGAAGACACAAAGTAAACTGGAAAATATTTCAGTTGGATGAAAATTAAACCAAAACATACCAAAATTTGTGAGAGGCATATACAACAAAAATTTTGAGTTAATATCATAAATCAAGCACTATTTTAGATACTGGCAATGGATTAGTAAAAAAAAAAATGCAAAGATCCTTGTCATTCACCTTCTACTATAGCAGGGGTTGGGGATAAGACAATAGTAAGCATATTAACTATTATTGGTCTATTAGTGCATGATGTATACCTTGAACAAGAAAAAGTAGGGCAAAGTGAGGGAAATGGAGAGAGGTGGCAAGGAGAGAGGCTGCAGTTCAAACTGTTTGGTTAAAGGAGGCATCCTTTTAAAGGGGGATTTTTGAGCAAAGACTTGAAGAAATTGAAGAAGTTAGACAAACAGTTGTAAGAGGGAAAGCATTCTAAGAGTGAGAACACCTAGATCCAAGCCCCTAATATGAGAGCATACCTGACGTGTTTTAGGAACAGCAAACAAGTCATTGTGGCTGGAAAAGAGTGCGAGAGAAGGTGGGAGGAGAGAGTCAGAGGGGTCGCAAGTAATGACCTCAGGTAAGGTCTTGTAGATGACTGGAAGAACTTTGGCTTTTACTCTGAGTGATACAGGATCCAATGACGGGTTCTGTGCAGAAGAGTGACGTGGTCTGTTCTGGAATAGAGTAGAGGTGTTAAAAATAAAGGAGGGAGATCAGTGAGACAGCTCCAGCAATAATATAAGCAATTACTGTAAGAAACACATGTTGGCAGTTTGAGCCAGGTAGATAGAAATAGAGGTGGTGAGAATCTGTTAGATTCTAATTATATTTAGAAGAAGACCCTACAGAAGTTCCTGACTTATTAGAAGTGATATTGAAGGAAAATAAAGGAGTCAAATATGACTCAACGTTTAGTCTGAACAATTGGAAGGATGGAGTTGTCACCACGTAGGTGGTCAAGGCTGTGGGCAGAGAAGATTTGGAAGTAAAATACAGAGTATAGTTTGAGACACAGTGAAAGCATAGGTGTTGGCTGAACATAAGAAAAGTGTTCAGAATAGTGAGATCTGGACTGGAGATTTAATTTGAGTATCAGCATGAAGACCTTACCAAATAGTTGGCAGGAAAGAGAGGGTATAATCAAAGTGAATAATTGAGACAAGAAATATCTACAAATGTGAGGGTTGGATTTAAGGAGATAAACAAGGAATAGTAGAGGGTAGAGTGCTTCAGGGGTGCTTCCAGCCCTGCGTGAAAAGACAGGGGAGGGAACGCTCATCAGATCCGGAGGCGGTATGGAGGGGGTGGCCTTCCAGAGACCTGGCCTTCAAAGGTAATATGCAGCCTGACAGGGAATAAATACTCCAACTTGACTTGACTTTAACTTTCATATCTCCTGCCAGTGCCTCCGATGGTCCAAGCTCCAGTGACCATTAAAAATCAAGGAATCATGTTCTTTCACTGAGAGCAAAATGGAAACAGGCGATGAATGAATCTAGAGAGAATAGAAAATATGAAGCATAAATATTACTTAAAGCCAAGAGCCTGGACTAGATCAGCAGAGTATACGTGGACAGAGGACCAGGAAGACCGAACCCTAGGACATTCAAACATGAACAGGAGCTGGAGAACTGAGGTAACCAGGGAACAAAGGGCAAACCCAAGAGTGTAGTTCTGGGAGCACAGTGATTCAAAGTGGAGGAAGTCATTTTGTCACAAGCTGCTGGTGTATGAAGTAGGATGAATTCACTGAAGTTGCCCAGTCCGTGTAGTAGCATGGAGGTTACCAGTGACTGAACAGGAGCAGTTTGGGCAGAGTAGTGGGAGCAAGCATGTGGCTGGAGTGAAAGAAAAGAAAAATGAGACTAGAGAAACTGACTCAGCTAAGTGCTACTTCAAGATGTTTTTCTATGAAGAGGAACAAAAGAAAAGAAATGGTAGCTGTTTGGACAGTAAAGCCAGGAGAAGGCTTTGTTGTAATTACATTTCATCCTTTGAAAGGAATTAATGAAAGCAATGGTTGCCTTCTGGTGGGTGGTCTCTAAGAGCTAATAGCTAAGTGACTGTGAGAGAGAGAGAGAGAGAGAGAGGAGACTAGATCACTGTCCTCCCATAGCAGAAAGGGATAAAAGTATAAAAGGACACACTAAGAAAAACTTCATGCAGAACTCACTGGTCTGTTCTAAGGAGTAAAAGAAATAACGTATTGAAAACAATTGTTTCTAACATGTAGAAAGTATTCAGCAAATATTAGCCATTAGTTATTGCTGCAATTAGCTTTTCTAGATCTCTTTTTTTCATCTATATAAAGAAGCTGCCATACTTTTCTAAATGACTTCCTGATCTAACAAGCTGTTAGATGCGATTACTCAAGAAACTGCACAGGATGTCTGAAGAGGACGTAATTGCCACGTCCAGATCACACAAGTCACAGTGTAGTGTTTACAAAGAAGCCAATACACAGCTGAAATATATACAACCCTCAGTGAAAACTGAATCTGCGCAGCAAGAAGATTCATAATGCCACTGCCTACTGCAGCTCTACAGCAGGAAAACGGTTACGCAGGAGAATTCTCGCAACACCTGAGTCGCTAAGATTCTCTAAATGCAATCAAGTCCGCACACTCCAATTGTAGACTCCGTTGCTATGTAAACTGTGCTTTATAAGGCATTTAAAGACTTAGTGCAAGTAGCTTGAGGTTTAATCTTTTAATTCCATTGCTCCAAAAGTTCCTTGCAGGTTCAGTGAACAAGGAATTCAGACATAGTATTAGAAACCCATTTTCAGGAAAGGGCTTAGGCATAGAAAAAAATGTGCTGCAGTTAGTGTACAAAAGAGACTCCAGACTAATCTCTAGATTTACTCAGTCTACGGGTAATTCTTGAGCAGAGATCCCACTGAGAAGACACATGCTTACAAAGTAAGTTGTCTGAGGTGTACTTCTCCATCAGCAGCCTCCCCAATACACACACGCAAACACACACACACACACCCCAGCACTCCAAAGACCTTTACTAGAGGGTTTGTGTCGAAATATGTTCATGAACATGCCAATTTGGGTCATTTCCTCCCTGATAAAAGGCTCGATTCATTGCAAAACATTGTATGCCACTTATGTACTGGGGGACATTTGCACTTTATAGAGGTAGAAATATCAAACAAACACATTATCAAACACAGTGTGCATGCTCAAGCCACTTGTCACATAGCCAAGCAGAATGAAGGCCATCAGCTCTCCCAAGGTGCCCTGTTACCTCAGATATACTCTTGGGGTTCTGACTATAATGCAGCTTTGTGTCCACAGAAAGCCACACACACGAAGTTCCCACAATTCTTTGATGACCTTGGAGATGGATAGTGTGAAGACTAATGTAAGTCACATCACCCATGAGGGCAAATTGGCATGTTTGGATGACATTTAGGAGCCACCTCACATACTGAATATGTGTACATTAGCAGCACTGTAATAGATGGAGAAATACAGTGTCAGGAAAAATAAATCACAGTTTATCCAGCTTGAATAACCAGAGCTCGTTTACATACATCAGATTTAATTTTGCTTTTTACGAGTCACTTGAGGGCAAGGTACATTTGCTATTCTAGGTTTGAGGAAGTGCTAAACATGCTTTTCTCTCTCCCCCCTCCCCTTGAGAGTGTGACAAGTGACTAAATACTCCTGATACTCCTTGACACTTTTCTAAAATTACGTACCAGAATTTTCTTCAGTTTTAAAATTTCAGTTCCATTAACCACTTAATACCTCAGAAGCCAGAAGTTCAGAAACTGAAGCAGTGGGAGAAATGTCACTGTGACGGGAAGGTCGTAGTGAGCTTGAGACTAATATGATGTCCCAGATTCCTTGTTTTGACAAAGAAAATAATAATCAGTACCTACGTGGCTTTACTTATAAAATCCAGACAGTGATAATCCCTTCAAAGGAGTGTTTCAAGAATTAGTACAATGTTTGAAAATCTCTTATTTCTGGAAAACACGTTATATTATTTTTATTTAACATTATCACAGAGGTTGTGTTTTATTTTCATAATGGCATTGTCAAGGACTTTTCTTCTTTTACCTGTAGTTCTAGGTATAATAGGACTTTTGAAAAACTCCTTTGAAGTTACAGCCAGAGAAATAAGCACAAGAAAAACATTTTTGGTATAACAAAGCAATTTTACTATGAGTGTTATCAAGGTATAAATGGGAAACATAAATTTGTCATGATTTATCAAGATAATTCAGCCACATTTTACTAATCCTTACAAAAGTTTGACTCTGAAACAAACAAACAAAAACCCTCTTCTAAAGTAAAGTTTCTTACTAGAATTTTTATTGTATATATTCTGTTATGGACAGAAGTTGGGCTTTTCATCTCCTTTTTTCAACATCAGTGTTCAGACTTACATAATGCTGGTGAAAAAGAATGCTAGGGCTACCATTCAGCAAATAAAAATACAGGACACCCAATTAAATTTTAATTTCAGGGAAGTAAGTAATTTTAGTAAAAATATGTCCCATGCAATATTTGGGACATACTTAAACTAAAAAAATCATTCTCATATATGTGAAATTCATGTTTAACTAGGTATCTGATATTTTATCTGCCAACATTAAGCATACTTGGATTTTCTGATCTGTGCGAGAGACAAGTTATCTGGGTTTGTCACAGTTGAAAGGGACCAGAGCTGGGTACACCCTGAAAAGCTGGTGAGACTTGACCTGGTATCAAGACACAAGATTTCAGAGTTAATGGGAATAGGACTACAGTGGCAGGAAGAAGAGTAAGAAGCTGGACCTCTGCCCTGTCTTGGCTCCTGCTCAGTGTTCAAACCAGAGACCTGTGTAGGGCTGATGCTGGTGTGCCAGGAGCAACAGCCCAGGGACTGTCCCAGCAGTTCTGGTCTTGATTAGCAGATCAATTCCAGGCCTTACCTGCCACACTGGTTCTCAGGAAGGTGAAAATTTTAGTTCTTGCAACTCAGTGGAGTAGGGGTAACCAAGCAATACAATGTTCGAATGTTCTCACATTTTAAACTTCAGTGAGGGATTATGATTGTTCTCAACTAATGTTTGATATTTCACCAGTATAAAATCAAGATCCAGAAATTTTCAAGTCAATACTGCTCTGGATTTGATTCCTGGCCTCTTGCCTTCTAGCTATGAGGTTGAGCAAGTTATGTGAATTCCTCATTTGTAAATAAAGATAATAATACCATTTCACAGGAATGCTGGGAGGATTAAATAATTACCTATATGCTATGCTAAGCTTTTATAAGGGTCAAATTCTTTATCCAGACTATTACAAAAGAAGCACTGTTCTAGTTAGGACTTAATAGCCATCACTGATAATCTTTGATGAAAAAATCCATAACAAATGTTAGATTGGCCTTTAATCATTATCATCCTATTAGAGCAAAAAGAAGCCATTAGAGTCCCATGATTAAACTTTCTGTTATGCAAGCTGTGACCCCATAATTATTGACAAAGAAAACCTTCTCTTATTAGTTGAAAAAAAAAAAAAACTTCTTCAACTCAAAATAGGTGTTTGTGTTAACCACAATGAGCTCTTTCATTGATTCTTCAATAATTCATTTCCAATGAGAATAGCATTGTCTGGGGGCTTTAAAAAATATATACCAAGAAATGGTTCTACCCCCGGCCAAATGCACTAGAATCTTGAGGTAAGACCAGGACATCAGTATGTTTTAAAAGTTGTCTTAGTTACTTTTCTCATTGCCGAGACAAAATACCCAACACCCAAAGTTAAAGGAGGAAAGGTTTTATTTAGCTCAGTATCAGTTTATGAAGGTTTCAGTCCATAATCTGCTGGCTCCAAGGCAGAGTGACTTGGCAGAGGGGCATCCCAGAGGAGAAACAGTTCATGGTGGCAGAAGACAGCAAAAGCAAGCCAGGGAAGGAAGAAAGAGAGAGGAGGGACAAGGCTCTTTCTGTCCTTCATACTGTATGCAGGCTACCCACCCTAGAGCAGGTGTAGCACTCACACCCATAATTCCAACATTGCACCATGAATCAATCACAAACTCTGGATTCAGCCACCTATGAAAAGCCTGTCCCCCATGACTGTATGAGGCTCTGGGGGACATGTAGACACAAACCCTAACAAAATTTTCTAACTGTAATGCAAAACCACTTTAAAAATATTGGACTGAGGAAAGAATATGGACCCTTAAATCGAACCAAGTCAGATTCAAACCCAGCTTTCTGTACAGCTTAGCTCTGTTGACTTGTATAATTTAGTAATTTCTCACAGCATCACTTCTTTTATTTAAAAAAATGGTAATATTTAATTTCCTGAGGATATATGAAGGTAACTACATAAGTGGAAGTTATTGTTCTAGGGTTTGCATAAAAGATGGTCTGTTTAGACATACTTAGCCATCAGAACATTTCTTTCTTTTCATGCAAAAAGTCTGGCAATTCACAGCATGAGAGTTTTTAAATTGTTTTCAAGTATTTGGCTTTCTTGACTGTTCATTTTTTGTGGTTTGTTTGAAGTCTGGTTCTTGCTGTAGAAAGATTCATTGTCGTTGCTTTGTTTTATTATCTTGGCACTTTGCAGAGTTGGGACCTAAAGAGAAGATTTTGGTAATCAAATGCTATTGAGAGAAACTGAAATTGGTTTTACCATACTGTAGTTATTGTTTTCTTATGCTTCTTGTTTTCAATTTTATAAAAGAAGAATTTCTCCTGCTGGGCCATGCTTATTAAAGAGCTGCTAGTTTTTTCTCTTAATCCTAAATTTCCAGAATTTGGAAGTTGATCCTCATAGAGAGTTACTATTTTATTTCATGGTGATATTCTTTCCGAAATTGCTAATATGCCTTTATTTTTAAATTGGTAATCAATTTTGTTATCAGAATAATTTTGCAATTCTCATAAAAGCCCATATCAACATTCTATATCAAATAAAAGTGTCACAAAATTAGAGCTAGAAATCCTATGATTTCCAACTATCTCAGAAACAATAGATATAATAGTTATAAATACAGCTGATACTCAAAATATTAAGAAATTAGTACCATGGTATAAATTAAGACATAAATAGCACAATTAAAATATAATTCCTCCTTTTTCCAAATGCAACTGTATTTATAGTATAAAACTATTAACCAAGTAATAAGAGATGTAGTATTATTCACTGTCATTCAATAATTTCAAAATCATTTATGAGTTCTCAAAAATTAATATTATCTTTTATTCTCATGTTTATTTTTATTGGCCTTTTTGTTCATTTGTTTGGCATAACTGTCATTAGCTAAATAACACTCTTGTCGGAGCTGTGATTTGATGTAAGGGACTTCATCAAACTCCTTCAATGGCTTGTCTGCTAAGTAGTTTGCTACTTAGTCTCAAAACAAAAACAAAGTATTTTCTTAACATTAAGGATATATTCATGGAAGTGATTCTCATAATCTTCATTTTTCCACTTTTTTTTTTTTTAATGTGGGTACCGGGAGTTAAACTCAGGACCTCACGCTTGCCAGCAGGTGCTTATGCTGCTGAGCTATCTCACTGGCCCCTATTTTTCCACATTTTAAGTATATGTTTATAATATTTTTAAGAGAAACAGTTAATGTTTTGTTGATCATTATTATAATTATAAACTGTCTAAAGAGTTGTTTTCTCATTTTGTTAGATAAATGTTTTCATAATAATTAGGAACACGATTCCAGATTGCAATGATCTTCACATACCAAACTCACTTTTTAAAATTCTATCAAATATGTGACTTATAGCTGTGCATTCTCAGTTTTTTAAAGTAAGTGTTTTAGTTTGGAGTAGTTTTTAATTTGTAGTGCAGAAGGTTCTCATATGCCCTTCTCCTGGCTTCCCTGAATGTTAAAATATTATCTAACTGTGGCCCACTTTTCAAAAATAAGAAATTAATATATGTAAATACTACTTACTAAACTGAAACACTTATTTGTATTTCACCAGTAACATTCATTCCCCTTCACTATCAAAATTCTCCATAATGGCAACTATTATTTCCAGTTCAGCTGCTGTGCAATTTATAAACATAAAAACAGACTTAGAGAAATATAGTAATTTTTTGTGACTGTGTGGTTGGAATTTTTTCCCACAAAAGTAATATAGTACGTTTTCTTCACTCAAAGACATGTTGTGATGATATTCTCTGGTAATATCCCTTGCTTTGCTGTCTACATTAGTTTATATTAGTAAAGGCACTTTAGCTTTCTTTTGATTAGTTTGGAATGATATAACTCAATCCATTATTTTATTTTTAACCTTTAAATGTCTTCATACTTAAAGTCATTTTGTTATAGACAGCATAGAATTGGGTCATGCTTTAATATCCAAAACGACAATCTATCTTTAATTGGGTGTTTACACTGTTTATAGTTCATGCCATTAGTAACATTGTTGAATTTAAATCTACAAATTTGTCAGTTATCTATCCCATCTGCTTTGTATTGTTTTCTCCTGTTCTCCTGTCTTTTTAAAAATATATATTTAAGTATCTTTTGTGGTCATATTTTATTTATGTTACTGGTTTACAAATTATATTTCCTTGTAAATTTATTTTGGGGGTTGTTCTAAGGATTTACAATATATATTTTATTGCAGCATAGTTTACCTTCAGATAGAATTATATCATTTGTATTATAAGAATCTTAACAACAGTATATGTCCTTTCCATCCTTCATGCTATTTTGTCACATATCTTACTTCTATATAAGTTATAACCACATAATACATTGTTAAAATTTTGCTTTATACCAGACCTTAGTAAACTATACCCTGTCCACCACTAACCTGCTTTTGTAAAAGAATGTTTTTGGATTACACTTTCTCTGTGACTACTTTCATGCTACAACAGCAGATTTGAGTAGCTACAGTAGAGACCATATAGTCCTCAAACCTAAAATATTCACTATCTATTCCTTTAAAAGAAATTTTGCCAATGCTTGCCTTAGATAATCCTTTTCTAAGTTGATTAAAATTAAGAAGAAATGTCTTTGATATTTATCATTTTTTACCTTGTTCTTTCTAATCATTTAATTCTTCATGTAAATCTGAAATTTTTTTACCCTTCACTTCTGTATGTTGATCCATCTTTCCATCTGGTAAAACTTTTTATGCTACCTGAAGATTTTCCTATAGTATTTCTTGCAGGATTTCTATCTGGTAGTCACTTCCCTTAGTTTTTATGTTTTTACAAAAGGAATTTTATCTCACCTACATTTTTGAAAGACATTTTTGCTGGCTATAGAACTTTGGACAATGTTTACCTTTTTTTATTCCCCAGCACTTTAAAAATGCTCCTCTATTGTCTGTAGGTTGCAAAGTTTCTGACAACTCCGATGTGATTCTTCTGTATGTAATTTCTATTTTATTTCTTATTTCCTCCAACACTTTATCTTTGGTTTTTAGTAGTTTGAATATGATGTGTCCAGCGGGGTGTGTGTGTGTGTGTGTGTGTGTGTGTGTGTGTGTAACTTAGCCTGATTTGGGTTCTTGAATCTATGATTTGCTGCTTTTCATTAATTTTGAAGCATTCTTGATTTTTATTTTTTTAAATGCATCCTTTGGACAGTTCTTTCTTCTTCTAGAATTCACATTAGATGTTTCTTAGCTTTTTTGACGTTATCCTTGAGCCTTGGATGCTCTCTACTTTTTTCACTCTTTTATATTTTATCTCTTCAACTTCAGTGATACTTTCCACAGTTCTGTCCAATTTGTATTTAAGATCATTAAAGGAATTATGCATCTCTGATATTTTTAAATTCACATTTAACATTTTCATAGTTTCATCTCTTTTCTAAAATTTCCCACCTGTTTATGTATATTGTCTACTTTTTCCTCTAGTCCCTCCAATATTAATTATGTTATCATAAAGTTCCTGAGTAATAAAGTTCCATGTTTGGGCTATCTCTATTATTGTGTTGATTTATTTATCTCTTGACAATAATTTATTTTTTTCAGTTATCTTATACTTGTTGATTGAAGGTTGGACACTGTATGCTAAAATACAGTAAAGAGACTGTGTTAAATAGTATTTATATTAAAAAAAAGTCTGCTTTTTGTCTTTTGTCAGACTTTTAATATGAGAATTAAGTCAGTCAAGTGAATAGTTGAGATCATTTGGGTTATATCATGACCCAATATCAAGAAGATCACCACAACTTCAAATACTTCCTGCCATGAGCTGCTATTCCCAGAAACTGGGATCAGCCTGGGCTGGGTGGTGATCTGTGTTGTGCGACAGTCTTGGCTCTTGGATGCTCCCTGAGAAGATTTGCAAAGAGGTGGACAGAAAGTGACTCAGAGTCAAAAAGTAGAATTTTAGCAAGTTTTTTATTGAATGACATGCAGAATACACTCCAAAGTAAAGTCAATTTTTATTGGAAAGGATAATACACTTGAGAGAGACCCAAGCAGGCACAGACTAAAAGTAGCATCTGCCACTAATGAAAGTATCCCCTCAAGAGGGGAGGGTGAGCAGAGTTCAGAGGTGGTATTATGGTTTACAGCTAAAATGTCCCCCTATAAATATTATGTTTGGGAGTGGTACCATGTTGGAGGGAGTGGGGGTCAGTGAGGGTGTGACCTGGAATGTATATTCATGTTCCTGGCTCATCTTTTCTCTCTCTACATCCTGGCTCCATGGATTGAGCAGCTTTCCTCCATCATACTCTTATGCCATGCTATTTCTGTCTTGAAGCCAGCTCATTATGGACTAAAATCATGAGCCAAAATAAGCTTCTTCTGTTTTAATTTGTTAGTGTCAGGTACTTTGTCCCAGTGAGGGGAAAGTGACTAATACAAATTTCACAGCTAAAAGTTTGCCTTGCTTCTCAGAGAAGACTTTGGATTTGGTCTTTTCAGCAGTGCTGGAACTGTTAAGACTTTGGCAACTTTTAGAGATGGACAAAATGTATTTTACATTTGGGCCCAGGGGTGGAATGTTTTGGTATAGATCTAAAATACCCCCCAAATGTTTCATGTGCTTGGAAGATGATTGAATCATGGGGTCACTACACTCATCAGTGGATTCATCCATTTATGAGTTAATTAGCTGAATGTGCTGCTAGGAGGTGAGGCTTGATTGGATGTGGGTCACTGGGAGCATGATCTAGAAAGGTGCTTTTGATCCTGAGCTCCCCCCTTCTCTCTCTGCTTCCTGGATGCCATGGTTTTAGTAACTATACTCCATCAGGCCCTTCCACCATACCATTCCTTCCTCAGAGCTATCCCAACATGGACCAAATCTCCTGGAACTGTGAGCCAAAAAAACCTCTCCTCCTTTAAATTGTGGATGTCAAGTATTTTGTCCCAGAGGCAAGAAAGTGACTAATATAGATGGCAACTGGGATATGATCCAGGGTAGGTTTCTCTTGTTCTTCTAGAATTCAGGGAGTGGTCATAGGTGGTAACTAATGGGTCTTTCTTCCACTAACCTGTTAGTCTTGACCCTCACATTAGGAGGGGGAAGGTTGAACTTACATGGTCTTAGCTCAAACAAGCATAGTAGTCAAAGCCCACTAGGAGGAACAAAATTGCTATGCATATGTAGGTAGATAAGACCCACGAGGGTTACCATCAGTCAATCTGGGGGCCAGATCCTTGGGATACACATATGTGGGACCCTGAATCATAATGAGATAGGTGTGAAGAACCTGAAGGGGGGTACAAGATGCCCACTTCAGGAAACTTAGAGACCACATCCTCAGAAAACTTAGACTACTGTCTGCCAATATGTGCAGGTCCTCCCTTTGCTCACCTACTACTTTTCCATATTCAAATCATGCCTAGCTCCTGGTAGCTACCTACGTTGACATGCTACCATCTAGTGCTTAGTATGGGACCTAAGGTGATGGAGGATTTATCTCAGTGTTCCTGCTCTGCCCTGAGCTTTTAGCAGTCCTTCGATGGAATTCCACAGAAAAGCGTCACTCTCCATGTTCTTACCTCTCCACAGTGGACTCTTGCTGCTTATTATTCAGTTCTCCTCCACCCCACCCCATGGCAGCCAAATTCTGCCTTATGTATATGGTGTGTCTTGTGGAGCAGGAAGTTCTGAGCCCTCCCCAAGCAGTAGAAAACTTCTCCTGTATTTGAATCAGAGTCCCCTAGGATCCCCAAGAAACATTTTTGTGTTATTCTGTGTCCTTCTTCAGTCCATCAAAAGCAAGAGACTTTTTCTTCTACATTTTCCCCAGAAGCAATGTATCTTTGTCTGGCTACTCAGGTTGGGAAAAACATATCCTACACCAACCCTAGAAGCCCATGGATTTTATTTCTATCTTTTCTCAGGTTTGGAGGCAAGAGTTTTTGCTACCTAATCCCAGGAAGTTAAAGCTTTTGCTTCTCATGAAAGAACATATAGGGAAATGAACAGTGCTTTAGGATTTTTTTTTCACTATTGGGCCAATCACAATCTATAAACCTATGCTTCTGAAGAGAACCCTCTTTAGGCTTCTTCCCTCCCCTGGTCTTTCTGATGAGCTTCTGCAAGAGTCCCTGGAAGAAAAGATGGAAACTGAGCATAGATTTGTTTATGTTGTGTCTGGAACATCCAGGCATTTTAGATGGATACTTGACTTTAAAAATTGATACAAATTTTAGCAAATTTTTTCTTTATTACCTCTTTGGCAGTTACCTCTTCTTTGCCATGCTTTATAAACAGTGAAATAATTCATATATCCTGCCTCTCAGAATTCAGCCCTTCCATAGTTTCAAGAAAAGTTAAGATTTTGTAGGCCATTTGGGTTTTTAGCTTAGTCACTTTTTGCATCACTGGGACAAAATACCCAACACTCAAACTTAAAGGAGGAGAAATTTATTAGGTCTCATCATATTTTAGAAGTTTCAGGGCCGGTGAGATGGCTCAGCAGCTTAAGCACCTGCCCAGCAAGCGCGAGGGCCCGAGTTCAACTCCCGGATCCCACATACGGAAAAGGGGCCGGTGATATTGCTCAGTGGCACGGGCGCTTGCTGGCACGCGAGGTCCTGAGGTCGGCCCCCCAGTACCCACAAAAAAAAAAAAAGAAGTTTCAGTCCAAAGTTGGCTGGCTCCAAGGCACAAACAGCAGGTTTGAAGGGCTTGCCATGTGGAATGTTGATTCACTTGAAAGTTGTTTCATTCTAACAACAATAAAGCCTAATGGTGTGGTTAGATCTGAAATGTCCCCCAAAGCCTCATGGAGGCCAGGAAGCAGAGAAAGGGAAAATGTGGAGAGGGATATACACCCTTCCAGGTCAGATGGCAGTGACTGGCCTCTTCTGACCAGACCTCACCTCCTAATAGCAAGTCAGCTGTAGCATTCCCATGATCCAATCACCTTCCAAAAGCCCCATCTCTGAATACATGATGTTTGGGGGGTCATTCCAGATCCAAACCACAACAGTAGCTTTTGGTTGCTGTTATTAGAATGAAAGCAGAATTCTCTTGTGATTTTTTACATTTTACGTGGGAGTAACAATCTTGTCTTTGTGATTCTGCTTTATTAGAACATTCATATACTGTATACCTCATTCTTTTTAAACTTGGCATTGAATTCTGGAGTGAGATATATCATGGTCCAAATAAATTTACCTGGATGATTTTTTTAAAAAGTAAGACTTTAAAGAAGTACTATTCACAGAAATACAGGCAGGTTTAAGGGAATAAGCAACTTCCTTAAAGATTTTAGTACCAGCGTATGCTATTCAATCTGTAATATATTGGGAAGTGGGGCCATACCATAAAGCAAGTTAAGTTTTATAATTCTGTTATACTAAGGGAAGTGTATTAGTCAGGGTTCTCTAAGGAAATAGAACCAATAGGTGTGTGTTTATGTATTCCATATAATAAATCTCTTTCTGTATATACATTGAAAGAGAAAAGAACTAGCGGATGCAGTTAAGGAGGCCAGCACTTTCCAACATCTGCAGAGTGAATCATCAAGCTGGAGACCCAGGAAGAACTGGTGCTTTATTTCAAATCCAAAGGTTTAAAAAAAAAAAAAAGCATGCTCCAGTTTAAAGGACTCAGACCAAAAAAAATTCTCTCTTACCTGTCTACCAATTCAAATATTGAACTTATCTAAAAACACCCCATAGTCACACACAGAATGTTTAACCAAATATCTGGTTGCATATGCAGTAGGAAAATTAACACATAAAATTAATCATTATAACAGGGAATAAGCCATCTTCTTACTTAAACATGTGGGGCATTTTACCTTTGAGAATTGTTTTTCCTTCCAATCCAGGAGCTGACACTGATGTCCTATTTGGGTCATATATATGTGTGTGTACATACATAGAATACATGCATATTTTTGCCAAGAAACAAAATCTCTGAATCAGACACCAGACCATTTTTTATTACCTTAGCCCTGAGCCTCAGTGCTAGCAAGGCAATTCACTGACGTCACCCCACATGTGCACTAGGATTGCCCCACGAGAGAGGAGCCCTAAATTATGGAACCCTGATCTTTTATAGGCTGCTGACATTTGGAGTATAAACAGCTCTCCAGGAAGAAGAGGGAAACTTATTCTGTAACTCTTCAGAACAATACACTGTCTTTAAGTTCCAGGTATATTTATTTGCCTTTCAAACATTAAATGCAAAGTGATCTTCTTTCATTATTTCCTCAGAGTCATTATTAATTACTAAATTTGCAGTTTATTGGGTCAAAATACTCAACTGGAAGGTGCCAGAAGATCTTTATAAAAATCATAAATGAAGATAATGTTTTTTAGTCTATTTCTTTAATCCTAATTTGTTTCACCTCTGAGAAATGATGAATGTAAGTAACCTTAAATGTTTATCTTCTTTCTTTCAATACCTTAGTTAAAAGTTGGGTTGGCAAGACCAAGCCAGTCTCAAGAGGGATAACCGTCTTTGGTGGATGCCAGTGTTCTCGGTAGGCCGGTTATTCTCAGGGTAGAGTATACATTCTCCATGGGGCTTTTCTTATGTTTAGAGATCCTTGATATTTTTATTGTAACTTAGGAAAACTGGATGTTCCTAACCCTACTTAAGCTAACCTAGAAATAAGCACTGTGTATGGGTGGGACACTCAATCTGGTTCTTGGAGCGCTCTCTGACTGCTGGCCAATGCCCGTCTCTCTCTGCTGGGAACTTGTTGGTGATGGATCCGAGATGTTTATGCCAGGATTGTTCTGTGGAATAACCGAGAGGCCTAGGGATTATTACTTCTCTGTTTTTAAGTTTTTCCCCCGTCAACACAGTTTTATCTCTACAATGTGTAATATAAAACCATGGCCACTCCACGTGACAATAAATAGTGCAGATTTGATTTGTTGAAAGCCAAAAATAAATTATTTTTAAAATCATTTTTCCTAATTCATTTTCCCAAGAAGTATGCAGTTTCCTTGCAATTAGACAGCCCATATTCATTCTCTTTAAGTTGAAACTGCCTCATTCCATTTTTCCTAAATGGAAGTAATGAAATTACTATTCTCCCTTATATTCTTATTGAAATACTTTGTCATTTAGCTTTCATCAGTTTCTAGAAGGTTCTGTGAGTGAGATTTCATCCTTCTAATTGTATAATTTTATGTGGTGTGATTTTTTTAAGTGTAAAGTTTGTCTTCTCCATGATTACAATTATTGGCTAACTAAAGAGGTTATAGAAAACTGAAACACAAATTCCTGCCTCATATATCAGGCTTAATATTCTTCTACAACAGAAAGTGTACTTAAAATGCTAATGTGCTCATGGAGCAGGTGGTATTTGATAGAATTACAGAAGTATCATGATAATCATGTCTACCCAATAGAAGAGGAAGGCCTATTTTTCATTTTATATCTCAAACTTTAGCTACATTTTTTTTTCTGTAGAAAGGAGACAGTTTATAAATTTTTTCATAGCAGCATCCAAAGAAAAGGAACTTAGTTGTAGAGCAATAAGTCAACTTGCCCAGGACCTCTGAAAGCTCAGAGCAAAACAGACATTCCTAAAAGCAGAGTTTCCTAAATGTAGAGGAAAGCTATACTAGGGCCCTAGACCTATGTGTGTAGATACCTTGTCACTATATTCGAGGAAAACAGAGTCCTTTAGTAATCAGCTTCAGCCTGGGGAAGTCCATGCAATATTCCTGTTAGGTGCCTGCTGGGGGTGTTACACAGGAAGCACATGATGGCATTTAATAAATGTCAGTTGAATAAATAAATGAATAAATGGCTAAACCTGATATATGCCCCAAGGGTGGTCAGTCCTACTGGAATTGACCCCTTTCTAGTGATTATTCCACATTTTGTTTACTCCTTTTGACTACATGCTTCGTAACATCAGACCTAGTACTATGGCAAACGTCACTGTTCACCTAACTTGCCAAGAAAAGCTAACTTGCCACTGATTTCTTATGACTAACCCAGGACCAAGGGTAGAAAGACCCTGAATTGATGGCCTCAGAGTGTTCTGGCCTACCAAATGGTTACAGCAAGTTAGCAGAACTAGGTGATTCATGAGTAAGCCTGGAGGAACACTGTGAATTCTTGCTAAACCTCTGCTGCTGCGGTGGGGCCATTATGAGATTAAAATGAGGGCCTTGGCAGCAATAAGACTGGCACACTACCAAAAGGGGTAGTTATACCTACCTGGTGATAGAATAAGCCACCGAGTACTTAGTTTCTTTCTAAAGTAGCATCACAAGCCTGGGGACCAATTCTGTCTTCTTCTAGCACTACCCAGTGCTACATGCATACATTAAGGAGGTGGTGTAGAATGTGTGGCTGTTATTTACCCTCACTCCCACTGAGTTGCAAGCCATACCATCAGTACCTTCCTCGCTTTCCAAAAGGCATTAATTTCTCCCAGTTTAAATTTTTTATTGAGGACAAAGTACGTACTAGACATTCTTGTAAGCTGTTTCTGTGGAATTTGCAATCTTGTGTAGTGGGGTATACAATAAACCCATACATAAATATACATGATAATATCCATGAATGAGAAATTCCATGAAAAAGGGCTAGAGAGTAACAGAGTTACAGAGTAGGAATAAGGTATGACATTAAATAAAGAAGTTAGGGAAGTCTTCTTGACCGGGTAACTCCAGGCCTAGAAACAGGATGAGAGGAGACAGGTATTGGATAATTTCAAAGACCCTTTCAGAGGAACAGCTAGCGTACAGACACTGAGAACAGCCTTCTAAAGCAACTGTCAGTCTGCTGCCGTTCCGCTTTAGGCCGTTCCAGCATTGATTCCAAACAAAATTGATAAAATTTCATCCTGCTTCCACGATATGTTTCCCCATCCATCCTCCCCATCCTATACTCCAAGCCAAAAACTCCAGCTGCTGACTATGTTTTCCAACCAGGAAGTAGCACATCTGCCCCTACACAGGTAGCAAACTCGTAGTCTTCAGATACAGCAGTTGCCTTCCTCTCTGAGCCTGCTACAAACTGAACTAAACGCTTACATTCTGTGTCTCGCTGCAGTCTCACAACAGCCCACTGAAATTGTTTCTCTTGTTGACTCCTTTTACAGATAAGGAAAGTAGGGGATAGAGATATTAAGTAATATCCAAGGTCTCAGAAAAGTAAGGAATGAGGCTGACATTGAAAGCTGTACTGCTAATTCCAGAGTATGTTCTCTTAACTGCTACACAAATCTCTTTTTAGTAAAATTCGGGGCAAAAGTTCCTCAGGCAATCTACTTCTTCCATGGGAAAATGGCTTCCTTCTCCTGTGTGGTACTCTTTTCCCAACCCAAGATCTTCTGAACCATGTCTTGGAAGTTGGAATTTTCACTAATGCATGATCTTATATGTATCTGGAAAGATACTGTGCTGTTTACTTAACTACTCTCTCTCAGATTCCAGTCCGTCATTCTGTATTCTGCTGTGTGGTGCTGGAACAAGGATTCTGAAACTGCTTCCTGCAGACAGTTTTGCCAACTGCTTCTGTTAACCAGCTGTGCTAAGGTGTGGATCGCAACCATCACTTCGCATCAGAAAACTGTGGAGATCTTGTGCAAATTACTGTGACTGGGCCATCCTTAGAGATTTGTTTTCAAATGGTCTCAGGGAGACTGGATATCAGGATTTAACATCTCCCACAGGTAATTCTAACAGTCCATCCCATTTCCAAGTTTCTACGTCGGAAAGAGATTGGAAAGAAAAAGGAGAGGAAAAGCACTTCCTCCTTCTAATTTGCTTGGTGTTCCCAGTGACATGGCTCCAGTAGTGGCCCTTGGCCTTAACAGCCTCCAGGTTTCAGTCTCCAGCCAAAGCAGCCACATATTGTACACAAAACATCTGCTGCCCAGAGGAGGAGCTCCAGCATCCAGTTATTCCTGAATGCTAAGGATTCTGACTGGAATTTTGTGTCCAAAGCCCCCACCTCTAATTCTCTCCTAAGAGACCATGTCTTCAGTGAAATCCCACTGTGCAGCTTCTGCATTCCAAGCATGTAAAATCTTACCTGCTTCTGTTCTTACATTGGCCTACTCAAACCCACCTCGTTCTTACCGCATTTAAGCCAACAGTTTCTCTGGCAATGATAGGCGTCACCTACTACGGGGAGATTGTAGCCGAGATTGTCTCCCTGTTATGGCTTATATGTAGATGTCCCCCCAAACTCCTATGTGGTCATAGGTATGGCTTTTCAAAGGTGGCTGGATCTAGGTGTGTGAATGTGGGTTAAGGGTGTGATACTAAGATTAAGGGTGTATAGAACTGGATTAGTCCACTAATTTGTTTATCATAGTTCTGGGTATGGGTAATGAGAAGCCCCATCTCTATCCCCAAAAAGATTGTAGCCTGGATGGGATAAAAGGGAAAGGGAGGCTTGCTGCTGCTGCTGCTTGCTGCTCACTGCTTCCTGCCTGCCTTACCACAGACTGTTTTTCCTCCGGCATGTCCCTCTGCCATGCCACCCTGCCTCAGAGCCAGTCGACCATGGACTGAAACCTCTATAAACTGTGAGCTGAAATAAACCTCTCCTTCTTTAATTTGTGGGTGTCAGGTATTTTGTCACAGCAATGAAGAAATAGCTAAGACACTCCCCATCTACTTTATTTGGAGAAACTGGTCCCTGCCCCATTCCACTGAGTCTAAAAATTACAAGACCCATGAAGACACATTGCAAATAAGATGTGGCCTGGAGGAGGGAAAATCACTGACCACCTGAGGGACAGGGTAAGCTTTATAGAAATGGGGACCTCAACTGGGTCTTGCGGGGAAGAGGGATACTCATGGGGCATCTCAAACCACAGGAATGGCAGGCACAAAGGCAAGAAGAGAGGTGCTATCTCTTGAGGACAATCAGTAGACCAGTCTTAGAAGACACAGATGTGGTGCAAGGAAGGAATAGTGCGTTCTAGGGTAGGAAATGTTAAGTGTGTGCAGCTCAAAAAAAGCCCTAAATATCAAGCAGAAATATTTTATTTTATTCTTTGAACTAGAACATAAAATTTGCAGATAAGATCTCCAACTAAACCAACTCCTTTAGCCTAAACAAAAGAATATGGTTAATAGAATAAGGAAAAAAAAAAGAATACAAACATCGTCCTACAGGCTTCAAGATCCTACATGATCTGTCTACACTGCAATCTCATCTCTCCCCAGGGAGTGCTGATAGCTGAGAAGAGTCTTCCAAGCAGCACTCTCAGCAGCTGGGGGAACAACTCCTTCTCTTTTGAAGGGCCAGGTGGACAGGTGTCACACCTGAATCAGGTGTCACAGTGTCTATTGCACACATAAACTTTACGATGGTGTTTACTTTGAGCTGTGGGATAGGAGAGGGGTAGGATGTTAGCTGGATTTTTTTTTCTTTTTAGGACTAAAATGTAATGTGAAGCAAATGTGGCAAAGTGCTAACATATTTTAGATTTGCAGATGGATACATTAGTGTGCCCATTATATTATACCATATTATACCATTATATTATATTATATTATATTATATTATATTATACCATTATATTATATTATACCATATACCATTATATTATACCATATGCTTGTCTGTTGAAATACTTTATATAAAGATTTTAGTCTATAGTGAAATACATTTTGATCATATTTTGAGGTAAATACTGTTGGTGAGTAAGAAAACGAGTGGCCCTTATAATCAATATCAATATATTATTTTCAATTTTAGCTTTATTTGTCAATAGAATGTATCAGAAATCAAAATATTTATGTCTAGTCTAGGATTTTGTACCATTGGCATCTCTTTGCCCACAGATGTTCCCTGCTTCCTTCATGGGCTGTGCACTGGCTGGGGAAGGACACTTGGATACAATGGAGAAAGAGAACGCTGTGCACCTTTCTTCCTTCTACACGCAGGCTGTGGCTTCTGCTCTTTAAGACTAAAAGTCTCCTCTTTTCCCCCTCATCATTTTTTGCCTTTTGCTTTCTTGTTTTCTTTTACTTCTTTCTCTAGCTTCTTTTTTCTTTTTCTTTTCTTTTTTTTTTTTTTTCCTTTTTTTAAATATCCTTTTATCTTGTCTTGGCCAAAGTTGGAAGATGAGAAACATTTTAATATTTATTTTTCCCTAGCTTCTAGTTCTGCCCAAAACATTGACTCAGTTCAGTCAGTGTAATAGGAATCAAATTTTTGTCATCTTTTTTTGCAAGTTCATAAATAATACAGTAAGTACATTGTGTAGAGGTGAAAAAGTGTGATACCTTCCCTCACCCCTCATAAGGGTCACAACAAACACTCCTATAGCAAAAACAAGTTAACAAGAGCAGAACATAACAAATGCATTTACTCAAAAGTGGCATGTAACATACCACTTATAAGTAAGCCTAAAATAATGGGACTCAATTGTTGGAGCTCAGAAAATATACCCTAAATATAGCATTTGGCATGCTCAGTACTTTGAACTAAAGAAAATTTGAAGGTCTCAAAAGCAAAATAAGGGAACTGGGGATGTAGCTCAGGGGTAGAGCTCTTGCCTTGCACGTACAAGGCCCCGGGTTTGATCCCCAGCACCCTGAAAAAAAAACAAAAAACAAAAAACAAAAAAAACAAAATAATGCCCAGGGAAAATTATCCTGGGGGTGGGGGTTGACTTGATGAAGAATGAGCAGCCAGGTAGCAATGTTAGTGGATGAAAAGGGCATGATCTAATGGTTACAGGCTGAGAGGGAACCCAGCAAGCCTGTTTCAGGATTCTGCTTGACCTCTCTGTGTGATATCTGTGGTACAGGACAGCGTCCCTTTGGAAGGAGGGTCTACAGAATCTACTACTCGACACGGTACCTCAGAGAATTTCTTTATGGCCAACTCTTATGCAGGAAGACAGGGGACAGTAACAGTAATATTTCTAGGTTTTATCGATATGAGCCACCTTGGAGAAGAGTAATTGTAGCTTCTATGGCATGACTTGGGAGAGAAAGGAGAAAGGAGGGAAGGAGTAGATCAGAAAAGTCTTTGGTTTAAGTCCTTCCAGTGTCCTTTAGTTGAAAATACTGAGCATACCAAAGCATTATATTTTAGGGTATTGTTTTCTGAGCCCTAACAATTAAGTCCCATTATATTAGGCTTACTTATGAGCTCTTTTGGTTACCACATAATTATCTTGGGGAATAATCTCTAATTCTCAATATAAACTATAAAAATCTTGTATAACCAGTTATCCTTGGATTTGAGTTAAGGTTTCAGCATGACGAAAGAGTAATATTTGATGCTTGATGATACCACCAAGCATTTCAGGGGCTTATTCTCATTCATCATTATCAGCTGTTTATTGAACACCTGTGTTCATAATATTATACAATGGAGCCTAGCATAGGGTCGTGAGCAAAAGATACAATAAATCCTGACAACTTTAAAAAAGTGACTCACACAATGCCATCTATCAGGAAAAGACAGAAGCCTAAAATATCTTTTCTTCACATTAGTCTAGAGCAACTGTCCCAAATAGAGTCATAATTATATCATTAATTTGTGATGCTACTTTTAAGTCAAGTCAGATTCCATAAACTTCACCTTAATTTGTGGGTGTCAGAATGTGTATTTGGGGGATGGAGAGGGCTATAGGTGAGAAAAGCCTGAGAAAATCTGCTGAAAAAAAAAAAAACCTTAGTCAAAACAGATAAGAACAGAATTAAGGCAGGCCTAGGTTTACTTTTTAAAAGGCCATTAAAACCATATTTGAAACTACTTGGAAATTAGTTAATTCTTCCAGCAATTAAAGGTTAAAACCTTAAAGCTGTTTTATTTAGCACATCTATTTAAAGGGGGATGGGAACAAGGACCTGGGTTTAAATACCTCCCAGGTAGCTTGTGCTGTGTGTGCCTGGGGGAAGGCAGGAGGGAGATGACAGGGGATGAGGGGAGTTAGACACCCGAGATGTTTATTTTGTAATTAACAAGGCTATATATAGGAAGTTTTTCGAATCACTAATTGGGGGTCCAGGCATTAAATGTAGGCCTCCGTGGGGTAGGGCTTTGCAGGAGAGGAGATTAAATTACAGGCTGGTAATCAGGGTGTGAGTGCTGGGTGGCTTCAAGTCAGATTGGAGGGTCACATGGCCTAGGGTGCTGAGCAGTTTAAAGCCTTGGATGATCTTGAAATGTGAACATTTTGCATTCTTTACACTATGCAGCATATCACAAAGTCAGCCCCAGTGTTCTTTTCAAAAACCCTCAAAATAGTCGTGGATGGTCCTCAATTCCATGTTCATGGGGCCCTCTCAGTATCCACTCTCAGCTTCATCCTCCTCTTGATACCTCCTTTCTTTTCCAACTTTTAAATTTATATGCACTCAAGAAAACATCTACAAGAAAAAATACCAAAATTTCTTCTTAATCCATCTTGAGGCGCCTACTAAAGTAGACTTCTAATCTTATTAGAAAACTATAAGTTGTGCTCAAAGTATAACCTAATGTAGTTAGAACAAAGTAATATTCTAGTGTGATACGATAATCTTAATTCACTGTAAAATATCTGTCTCTGTGTGGTACATTGCCTGATGCTCTGGAGTATAAATATTATTTCTCTAGGTAGAGTTCTCAGCATCTCAATTTTCTGTCTGGCTTTTAAATTGTGTCTAATTAAAGGATTTCACATTCCTTCATAATATCGTCTTCTCAAGCAGAAATAAAATGACGAAACCATGTTTCGTGTTTTTCTCATGAAAGATGTTTTGTTAATATTTGGGTGTATTATTTTGCCTGAAATATGTTAATTACATTAATTATCCTTATTTCAAGAAGAGCAGCTAGGAGTTGGTGGAATGAATCTGAGCTAGATAGTTGTCTTTCCAAAATCTCTCATTCCTTTTAACTTCCCTCATTCCTCCCTGGCTTTCCCACTATAAAAAGACCAGGGCTCAGGATTTTGGAAAGCCACTCTCACTTGGAATTACTAAAATGTGGGTTATTTTTGAGCTAGAAGTATAGTTACTACAAAACAAAATTCAGTAACTTTATAATCTCATAATGATGAGACTCAAAGTATTTTAGGAGCTATGGATACATAATACCAGATTCTAATCTTAAGGAGCAAGGCCAACTTGTTCTCTCATTTTTCTTCTCACTGCATTCTTTCCTTAACCTAGTTGGAAAAGAGAAGTAGAAATAACATACAGTGTGGGGCAGTGCAGGGGACAGTTGTCAACCACTTTTATTGATGCAGAAAACACAGTGGGCTAAGCTAACTCCCCAGATATCAATCGCCACTTTAGGAAAATTAAAAGCAACACTTTTCCCCTCTGGTTTCTCATGGAAAATGTTACAACTTCCCGAAAGAATGAAGGATTTGCTGATGTGAAGTCTGTCATCATTTCTGCAGTAGCCTGCCCTGTAGACTCTGGTCCTCCCTGCTATTAAAGCAGGCAAGGAAAAGTCCCATGATGCCAGGTCCCTATTCAAACTTGCCAAAGTTGCCAGATCATTGCCTTCATTCCCAGTTCTCAAAGAAATGCAGAGATTGTATCTTACCCTCCTACAGACTGAATGAAGCTGTCCATTTCTGCTTCTCAGAGCCTAATGTGGATGAAAATCATTTCAGGATCCTGTTTTAAACACAGATTTTTGTCTAAGGGCATACCACCCTGAACACGGCCAATCTCATCTAAAATACAGATTTTTGATTCAGTGGGCCTGGAGTGGGACCTGAAACTCTGCTCCTCTAGGAAGTTCCCAGTAAGACTGATGCTGAAAGGACCATCGTCCTTATTTTGAGTAATAAACGTCTAAAACAATAGCTTTCAAAATGTGTGGATTGTGACCCAAGGAAAGAAACACACTTTATATCATACATTATATTTATACACATATGTAAGCTATGTGTGAATACGGATATAAGTGAATGTAAAATAATTACATACATATACATGTAGTACACATGTGAATATGGTTATAAACAAATTAAAACTGGGCAACTTCATGGAATGATTCTTGTTTATCTACCTGTAATACTGTTTAGACTAATTTTATTTCGATATTTACCTTGATTATGTTAGTAGTTACATGAATCTATCTATGTATGCCTTAGTTACTTTTCTCATTGCTGAGACAAAATACCCAACACCTAAAGTTAAAGGAGAAAAGGTTTATTTTGGATCACATTTTGTAGAGGTTTCAATTCACAATTGGCTGTCTCCAAGGCGGGGTGGCAAGGCAGAAGAGCATCACAGAGAATAAAAAATAGTTCGTAGAGTGGAAAGTGGAAGGCAGGAGGCAGCAAAAGCAGCAAGCAACAAGTGATGGCAGCAGCCCTCTTTTGGTCCCTTATATTCTATACAGGCCACCAGCCCTTTGGACAGGTAGCACTCACATCCAGGGTGGGCCTTCCCATTATCCACACCCAGAACTATGCCAAATCAATCAGTGGACTAATGTAGTAATCACACACCCTTAAACCCAGCACCACACACTTAATCCCAGCATCATACACTATAGATCCAGCCACCTCTGAAAAGCTCCACCTATGACCGCATGAGGCTTTGGGGGGACATCTAGATACAAACCATAGCAATGTGATAAAATCAACAGATTTTTATACATACACAAATAAGCAAATGAGTGTATTCACAATACATAGCAATTGAATAACCTCTGGGGATTGTGCCGAGGTCAAATTCTTGGTTTGGTTTGGTTTGGTTTGGTCTTGTCTGGTTTGATCTGGTTTTTTGAAACAGGGTCTCACTGTGTAGTTCAGGCTGGCCTTGCACTCGCTAGGTAGCCAAGGCTGGCCTCAAATTCACAGTGATCCTCCTGCCTCAACCTCCCAAGTGCTGGGATTACAGGTGTGTACCACCACACCCGGCCTTGAAGAATATTTCTAAAAATTTTTCTTCTGACACTTCCACATTTTCAGAGTGGAGTCCACATGGAGTTTTGTTTCTGTTTGTTGAGTTTTGTTGAAATGCAAGTTAAATGAGCTCCAGAAGACTTATAGGAAATGTTGGGGAGGAGAGAGCTTAGAAGCACAAGAGAAATATTGGATTATGATGAACCTGGAAAAAGGTCAAAGCTTGGGAATGGTCATGAGTTTTAGCTTTTAATTCAAACTAAGGAATTCAGGAGGCAATTTTACGCATTTAACTTGCTTGGCATTATGACAGAGCGGCAGCACCATAAAAATCATAGACATGTAAAGCTTTGTTTTTCTCAGAGTCATACAAATCACAAGAAAAATCTAAAGGAAAAGAAAGCTCAGTCCTTGGCCAGTCTCATGAATGCAGGTAGAATGGATGAGGTGCGTATCGTAACATTACAAAGTGACAAAAATGTAATCAGATCATAATAATTTCAAATTAACACCTAATTGATTTATCTAAATATAAGAATGAACTTATTGTTTTTCTTAAGGCTTCCTTTTTTGTTGTTCACTTCATTTTTGCTAAGACGCATGTTCCTTTTCTAACTAGATAATTCTGAAGCGTTATTTTGCTCTTGTAATCCAATTGCAGGTAAATCGGAGATATCTGCAAAGTCTAATTTAGAAGGCAGGAAGGCTTTTTCCTGCATGATATAATAATTCATTTAAATTAGCATGATGAAACAAACTGCAGAACTATTTTTCACAGAAAATGTTGCAGTGGAGTTCAGGGAAATATTAAAGACATTTCTAGAAGCACAAACAAGTTTACACATGCATTTAGTTGCCCTAAGGAAAAAGAGAAGATTGCAAATTATCTTATCACACAGATAAGAGTGCTCTGTCCTCTTCAGCACTGGAGGTGAAAGGGATCATATCTGACTTATTTATAAGCACTCAATGTATGATACCAGGACATGTCCCATAAACATGTCCCTTTTATTTGCATTATTTTTCTTTAATGCACTTATCAAAGGAAAAGATAAAATGTAATCTATTGTGGGTTTTAATAAAAACATGATAGACAGAAAAATATCCATAAAAACAAATATTGTTTCCAGAAACTGAATGACATTGAATAAAACTGATATAATTAAGATTTACCAAGAAATTTCTGGTAGAAACTTAAGGGAATTTCAAATTTTGTGAATAAGAATTGTAGAAAAATCAATCCGTTAAAGATAGATTTCATTGGTTTTGCAAACATAGGTGTTTGTGGCAACTGCACACATATGGCCAGCTGATTTGGAGCAAACTAATGAATATAAAAGTGAGGCAGGTAAAGAGAGCTGTAAAACTAATTGGGGTCCAACATGTTTGGGGCTGTATTTAATTTTCTTGGAGGGAAAAGAGGTCACAAATGGAATGGAGTCAATGAGAACTAGAATGAAATTCACTGGAAAAAGCAGAAAACCAAAATGGCCAACACTGAAAGGTCAGCGAATATCCTAGAGACAGGAAATGAACTTTCAACAAAATAGAAGGCAGTATTTCTATCTGTGTTTAAGAGTTGCTAAAATTTCTGTTTAATAGGGCAATTTCAATCACTAGGTGTTGCTTGCATAGAATCTAGTTTTGGTGGATGCCATATTAAATTTATTAAGAGAATCAGGAGTATAGATGTTTTGCATAGGACAATAAAACAAATATTTAAATTCACAGCAAAAAAATATTATTATTTACCAAGACTTACTTCCTGTTTTGTTATATCTTTAAAAGGAAAAAAAAAATGCATTTTGTCTCCTAAGAAATCTTCATTCTGGCCAGTAACTTTAAGTTATAAAACTTTATCTATTTTAGGTAACTTCCTTGTTTTGTTAAAGTTTTCTTCTTTTGCTGCTGCCAGTCAAAGCCATTTGGGATTAGTGTTTTTACATGTAGGATTTTATACAGGGAAAACTTGATCCCAAGGTTGGTTGATGCTCTTATGTACCTGAAGTCTTAAGCAGTAGCACTAGCTGAATAATGCAAATTCTGAATTAGCATCCAAATGCTTCCCAAAATAAAACTAAGGCAAGGGACTGCTACTTGAAACTGTCACATCTAAGGGTATATTCTGATCCTACAAAGCTTGATTTATAGAAAAAAATGTCTGTGGTTTTGTTGAAAGTTAATAATCATTAAAATAACAATTGTGAGGAGGGTTTTCCTCCTCCAGGAGGCAATCATAATCATGAGTATCAGTGCCCTTGTCCCCTGCCTTCCTGCCTGATGGCCTCAGATTCTGAGACAGACATATGATGCAGCAGGGTGATGCTGGCGTAACAGACAGAGTAAACGGGCTGGGAAAACTCCAAACAGGTCGCCAACAAACCCGGTGTTGCTGACAGCTTCCAGTAACTCTCTCTCCCCCCCCTCTTTCTCTCCTCCTAAGCATTCTGTTAAGCTTTACCTCATATATCACTATCGCATGTAAATATTTAGACTGGCCCTTCCTGGCACTATACACCTATGTTGTGGTCTGAAACTGTGACTCGTTCTCATCCTCCTACTTGTGGGAATGACTGTTTTGCCTACATTTTTTCCCCAGTCACACATATTCTGCTTTTTTTTGGCATTGCCACTTGGCTCTGCGAGGAAGTGTTAGTTACCAGGGCTTTCTTCCCCCTCCTGTTAAGTAATGGAATGAGTTGGAGTGTGTTATATTTTGTCTTGGCCAGGCATGCGGAGGGATAGATAGGAATCCCATAGGTTCTTTGCCTGTGCTTTTGGTGCTCCCAGCCTTGCTTCCAGAGGCTAACTAGGAAGTTGAAATACCCTGCCACCTCCACTGAACAGTGGCCCTGGTGGGATTTGCTGTATGGACATATAACCAAACCTCTCCACTGGAACTTCAGTGTGGCAATCCAATTGTGGAATTAAGGGACTTGCCTTCAAAATGTATTTGTTTTGCAAACGTGCTCTTTTACTCTGATCATATGTTTATTCGGGGAGAATGATGGGGTTACCGGGAGGTTTACAGACCCACAGATATCCCCTCACCAGCACCACTGCAAAATAGACTCTTCCTGCCTCAGATTTTGCCATCAAAAAACCTACTTACATCACAAAAACAGATATATATATCTATATATATATAGACATATATATATCTATATATAGATATATATATTCCCTTTGGTCCTTTGTTAAGCACATGAATGGCAAACAGTAGAAACTTTCAAAAAGCAGCAGGGTAGCACTCACTGGAATGTAATTTTACAAAACCTGGCCGTCTTTCAACAAGAGTGGGTGGATTTCTTAGCACTACAAATGTTTGTGTATTATAAATTATTTGCCATGGTGACAAAGCTGGGAGAAACATCCCATTAGCCACAGCCTGTTCTGATTATCCACGTCCAAAACAGAGTATGGCTACAGCTATGTGTTAGTTTCAGGATTTATAAGTGCTCCTGTTTTCATCATACTGGCCTGTGCCTTAGCAGACTGGGATGCATGTTATCTTTTAATTTGAAGTTGCCTTTAAGCATGTCCTTATGGATTGTTCATATAATCCATGTGTAGATTCTGTGTGTGTTCACGTTATATTAAAAGTGGATGTGTTTATAGTGTTAAAAATTATAAGCTTTGAATGAATGAAAGACTTGTGAAAAGTATCTTGGAACACATATTAAAAATAAAAATGGCCATGTAGAGCAAATGTGAAAGAGAAGCAATGAAGTGTCTGCTCTAATTTATTTACAGGGATTTCTGACTATTGATTTCAGTTTTAAAAGTTACAGCCGCTATTTTTAAAACTGACTTTTACCTCAAGTGCAAGGGGACAAAAGTGAATTATAAATAGCCAACAGAAACTATGCCACTGCATGTAAAGAATCTGCATTTTTCTTCTTCCTAACATTTCCCTGCTAAAGAAAACATGGGAAAAATTTTAATGACTCCCCTTACCTCTATTTTTGAGAGAATGTTTATAAGCAAATGGTGTTTTATGTAGTGGAATGAATAGCCACACAGTAAAACGGTACCAGACAGAGAATTGCTTTGAAGTTATTCATGACTGGGCAAGGTAGAAGTTGGGCAGAATAAGGGAAAAAGAGGAAAAAAAGCTTTAAGGTCATGTAAAGGTGAAAGAAAATAGGTCACAGAAAATTAATCCTTATCATCTGAGCAGCATTGCTGTTAAACTGCACCATAGCAAAAGCTGGAACTGTCTGAAAATGTAGTGAAAAGAACACTGCACAATTTATTCTACCACCGCGATGACTCAGATTTTTCCTTCTTTACTTTTCTGTGATTTTTAGTGGAGGTGACATGATCTTATCCATAAACAAGGAAGAATTCTAATTTGCTTGTTTATCATTTGGTTTTTCCAGGCAGATAATATAGCAGATCATTTCACTAAACAGGACTAAGGAAAGAAACATTTTAATGAAGAAGTAAAATATCTGTTATAGGTATTTTGAGCAAATAAAGTTTTGCTGACTCCTTCCAAAATAGTGCTTTCTTGATTCATTTTGAAAAGTATTAA
This sequence comes from Erethizon dorsatum, assembly GCA_028451465.1. Classification (NCBI taxonomy): domain Eukaryota; kingdom Metazoa; phylum Chordata; class Mammalia; order Rodentia; family Erethizontidae; genus Erethizon; species Erethizon dorsatum. The sequence continues at coordinate 106,191,107 of CM051826.1, forward strand.
TTCAAGTGCACATAGTGTAAATGGAATAGTTATTTTAATAAAATATTAAATAAAGTTTTTGTATTCCTTAAATATACTTATGTTCAAAGGAAGACCTACCAACACATTACTGTGGTGGGTTAACCAATGGTCAATTTGTAACACCCAGCTGAACTGAATCAGTGTGGTTACGGGTGTGGAAGGCCCACCTGAGGATTGCTGCCAATAGTATAAAAGGAGAACTGGAGGGGGAGAGGGTGTGCTGTTGATTCTCCTGCAGAAGCTTGTCATGCTGGTTTCCCTGATATGAACTCAGCTGTTCTCATCGTTGGAGGAGCTTGGGTCCTTGCTGTCACTGAGGATGGCTACAGTTCTCTTTGAGGGAGCTCTGGTCCTTACCTTGAGGATCACTTCCTGGCTCTACTGCAGATCCCCCAGCCTGCTGGCACTGATCCTTCATCCCGCTGGCACAGACTTTCTAGCTTCCACCACTGACCTTTGGGCCTTCCCAGCGCAGATCCTTGATACGGACTTGCATGAGACATTGCCGTGGGCTCTAGGCCTCCAGCTGGACTCGTGGAGGACATTGCCGTGGGATCCAGGCCCTCGGCTTGATTCTTTGGGTCTCTACTGTGTGGACAGATTTCTTGTGCTCTTATGTGTTTGACTCTTTGGGTGAATATTATAAAATAATCATATAAATTTTGTATCCTGTATTAAATCTATTCTCTTGCAAACCCAGACTACAACAACTGTGCAAAATGTTTTTTTGGGGGGTGGGTTTTTTTTGAGACTGAGTCTTGTTACATATTTCAGGCTGGCCAAACTCACTATGTTGCTCTGGCTGGCCTCAAATTTATGGTGATCCTCCTGCCACAGCCTCCTGAGTGCTGGCATTGTGGGTGTGTGTCACAATGCCCAGTTTACATCACACAATTTTTTTTATTTTATTTTAAAGAGAAGAAAAAAAAAACAAAAAAAACAAAAATAAAACAAAAAAGAACAGAATTTCAAAACAACATAATAGGAGGGTAACAATGGTTAATACATTATGTATTGTTATCTTTAAATTAGTTACTCAGGGTACAAGATATCAGCATTCAATTGTCTAAACATTACTGGCATAAACCTTTCTCTTCAATGAACTAAGCAAAATTAATAGTGTATCTATCTTAACCATCTTATATATAAATACAATTTTTTCTTGTCCCTTCTTTCTTTTCCCCATTCCCGCATCCCAGACTGTCTTTCCTTTTGACCAGTTTCTTTCTGATTCATCATATCTATTGTACATTTTGGATCTTATTTACTCTTTCAGTTTCTCACACTAGGGAGACAATACAATGTTTGCACATGTGCATCCGGTTAATTTCACTTATGAGTATTTTCTCGAAGTGCATCCATTTACCTATAAAAGTCTCCAGTTTATCCTTCTTTATGACTGAGTAGTACTCCATTGTACAAAAATACCACATCTTTTTTATCCATTCCTCGGTTGATGGGCATAAAATTTTTAAAGAGACAAATTAACGAAAAAAAATTTTTTTTGTGGGTACCGGGGGGTTGACCTCAGGACCTCACGCGCCAGCAGGCGCCCGTGCCGCTGAGCGATCTCACCGGCCCCTTGTTTCGTATGTGGGTTCCGGGAGTCGAACTCGGGCCCTCGCGCTTGCCGGGCAGGCGCTTAAGCCGCTGAGCCATCTCACCGGCCCCCGAAATATTTTTATAAGAACAAAGATTCAAAAGTCTTATTTCCAGGATTCTGAATATGTTTGTATTAAACATTTTAATAACGTGAATGTTGAGGTTAGTCTGCTTTGAGGACTGATTCTAATACCAGTTATATTTCTTCCTGCCAATCAACTCGTTGGTTAGATTGTGAACATGCACTGAAGACTTCTGCACTTAAAGCAGCCCGAGTTCGTAACACTGTTGAGCAACTTCAACAGCCAACAGAGAACTCAGTGGGAGTATCTGAGGTACCTTTTCACTGAATAGTCTGTGATCACCATTCATTTCTAGCCTGCCTTGCTGAAGAAGTCACATTTGGCATTTTCCAAAAGATAATCTGGATCATTGCTTTCCAATCCTGAGCTGAGATGTTCACCAGGGCTTTCTCTATTATATTCTGTTCACGACTAAATAAAACTAGACAGATAATAAAAGGCTAAATTCTTGACACATCTCTCATAATGGCAAATTTTCATATGTAAAGAATGCCTTGTGCATATTTGTGTTTCAGTGGAGGCCTACACATCTGTTACTTATTTGGAGTAGCAGCGATCACATATGCAAAAGTCTTGCAGATAAATCACTGCATTTCAATCTGAAATTATATATCAAGGATTCCATTCTTTAGAAAAAAATTCCTTATACAGTTATCACAAAAGAATCATGTGAGTTCCCCCACAAAGGAGCTAGGTATCGCACCGTGTGCACATAAATGTATGATGAGTTACTGTACAGTAACTCATTGGTATAGTAAGTCATCGGTATAGTAAGAGTGTGCACGCTTTCTTTATTTGAAGGCATCAATGCAGAGCAGCATTCATTGAGGGCATAGATGTCTCTTATTTGCCATACAACTGAGACCCAGGATTTATATAGGCTCTGATTTGGAAAATGAATTGAGTACCCTCCTCATCCCACAACTTCTCTCCCAAGGCCCTGAGATCATGAACAGGAAAACTTAGAACTCTTACTCTATGACTTCACTCACCACACACCTGCTTCCTTTCCCCTCCCTACCCCTTGATAAGTAGGACACTATATGCACGCCCCTAAAGGACAACTTTTCAACTGAAGGAAAAAATTTTAAACCCTGAAGGGAATACTACTAGAGGGTTGCTTCTATCCCTTCTCACTATCCCCACAGGAAGAGGAAGAAATTATTAGATTGGTGAGACTGGGATATAAGGCCAACTGGAGAGCCACCCTCTTTGACTCTGTGTGGGCCTGGCTGCCCACATAAAAGCCACATTCTATTTTTTGCTTCTGCAGCCTTGTATGAACAAACCAGAACAGCTACCCTGCCCACTAACAGGGTTAATTCAAGAAGAAGTAAAGCCCATTGGCCTTACATCCAAGCTACGTTTTCCAACCCATTACGGGCAAGAAAGTCTATTTTTTTATTTAATCTGTCCTCCTTTACCTACTTCGCAAATAGTGCATAATTCAGAGGGAAGAGGTAAGTTATTTGGGGCCTTGCAAACAACATTTCTCTTTAAGCAATTACCTTACTGAATTTTAATAGCTGCACACTTTCTAACTAGACTATAGGCAACTCAAGAGCAAAATCTATTTTTTACTTTTATAAGTCCCAAACTAATATATAACACAATACTCAATGCTGTGTGTATCCATCAATTAATCATCACACTAATACCTACTAAAATGATAACTTGGTTTTAAAAGACTTCACCCAAGCGATTATATGAGTGGCATTAATAGGCATAAAATCATCATCTGGGAGAAAGTGTCACATTGTTTGACACATTGTGATTTTATCTAGTGAATACTAGAAGTACTGAAATGTGAGGGTTAACTTCTGTTTTCATCACTTTGGACTGCTGTAGCAAAAATCCTATGGGTTGGGTAGTTTTTAAACAACAGAAATTTATTTTTCACAACTCTGAGGCTGGAAGTTCTACATCATGGTATCAACATGATAAGGTTCTGAGGAGGACTCTTTTAGGTTATAAACTGCCGATTTCTTATTGATCCTCGCATGGCAGAAAGTGGGCTACATGAGGTCCATTTTATAAGGGCATTAATCCCACTCATGAAAGTTCCACCCTCGTTACCTAATTTCCTCCCAAATGTTCCATCTCCTAATCTCATCACATTGGAGGTTATGAATATTGGGAGGATACAAATATTCAGTTTATAGTAAACTCCCTTCTCCTCCCTATATACCTAGTTCTCTCCTCCATACACACACTAATCTAATTTATATAATTAATATAAATTTATATTAATCTAATTTATATAATTTTCCACCACCATGGTAGAGCTTGTGTAAGGCATCAAGTACACAAATATCTCATATATCAGGACATTCTAGTGTTTTCCTGTGGCCATTACAGAAATGCAAATTAAAACAACACTGAGATTCCATTTTATTCCAGAAAGAATAGCTATTACCAAGAAATCAAATAATAGCAAATGCTGGACAGGGTGTGGGGAAAAAGAACACTTTATATTATTGGTGGGAAAGTAAACTAGTACAACCAGTATGGAAATCAGTGTGAAGATACCACAAAAAAACTAAAGATAGAAATTCCATTCCACCTAGCTATTCCTCTTTAGGTATCTTCTTGAAATAGCTAAAGATATCATATTATTGTGATACATTCATACCCATAATTACAGCAGCACAATTCATAATAGCTATATCTTGGAAGCAGCCTATATGTCCATCAATAGATGACTGAATAAGGAAAGTGTGGTATTTATATACAGAGAGTAGTACTCTGCCATAAAGAATGATAATTGGGTCATTTGTGTGAAAATGGGTGCACCTTGAGACCATAATTTTAAGTGAAATGAATCAGATGAACAAATTTAAATATCATGTGCTTTCTCTTATATGAGAAACTCAAAATATAAATAAAGAGCAAATGAAAAGATAGATGATAGAAAACTTTCAAATGAGAAGGGGATTATGAGATGGAAGGCAGGGGAATGAAGGGGAGGGAAAAAGAGATGAAAAAATAATTAAGATGTGATACGTACATGTACCAACTCCCCATGAAGAAGGTAATCATTATGTACTGCAAGCATATACCATTGAATAAATAAAAGTTGAAAAAAAGGAAAAATCTTGACACAAAATTTGAGTCATGCTAAATACTTTTCCCATAAGTATGTATGGCTATAGGCATGATCTAACTCAAGCAAGTTGCTATTCTTAGTAGTAAGCATCATGTATTCATAAACCAACCAGAAAACTTAATTTGAGTTATTCTAAAACAAACAGCACAATGGCCCACATGAAAGACACCAAATCAACATAGAATATAAAATCCAGAAAGAAGGCTGAGCAACTGTGAGCAAACACCTCCCCTTTTCACTTCAGCTATGCTCAAATGAATCTCTATCTTCCATTTTGTAGTTGCTGTTTTGGGTTGACATAGTTTCTTATAATAATGGGCATGGTCAATTGTTTTATCACTATGCATAACTATGATGTTCATATTCTTTCAGAGGATTATTTTAATGGTCAACTTGTTTTTTCTTGCTAAAAGAGGCTACTAAATAAACCTTTAAAACCATTAACAACAGCACGGCTCTACTTTCTCCTATGTATTCTGACCAATTTACTTGATTAAATCCACTAAACTAATCCCCTAATCTACTAAACAAAATCAATTCTCTTCAAATAACTTATCTCTTTCTTACGTATTAGAAAAAAGGATGAATTTATTTATACAGCTTCTGGGTAGAAGAATGGATTAAGAAAGTAGAGGAATTTACCAAAAGTGAAACAAAACAAAGAAAGTTTAGGAGAAGGTGAGAAAAAAGAGTTTGAGGGCCGGTGAGACGGCTCAGCGGCTTAAGCGCCTGCCTTGCAAGCGCGAAGGCCTGAGTTCGACTCCCGGATCCCACATACGAAAAAGGGGCCGGTGATATCGCTCAGCGGCACGGGTGCCTGTTGGCGCGCGAGGTCCTGAGGTCGTCCCCCCGGTACCCACAAAAAAAAAAAAAAAAAAAAAAGAGTTTGAGAAGTGAGGAAGAGGTACTAGCATTTAAGCCTTCGGAGGCAGAAGGTTGAGAGACAAGGCAGAGGCAGAGTTGGTGACAAGAGACAGAGAATTCTGGGAATGTGACCTTTTGTTATTGGGGAGGATGTTGGGGTAGGCTGATGCTGATGTTCCAAATAGAATAACCTGCAGATGGTTTCATAGCTGCATCAGCAAACTCTCAGGCCACCTCCATGTGCAGGATAGGATTTCAGCTGAGGGAGAATGTGAAAAACAACTCTTCTGATTTCCAAAACAAGATGTCCTTTTTTCTGCCTCATACTTAAAACATTCACATCAGATTCAATATAAAATATATCTCCACCCTAGGCACTTTTCAGGGAGCTTACCCTGACCCATTGTGTGCAATTTTATTGTATTTTATCTCAAGGTCACTTAGGAGTAAGTAGGATATAAATTATAAATAACACAAATTTATAGCACAAACCTCCCTAAGAAAATGTCATGTACTTTGTCTGCTCTACTTAAGAAGGCAAGAAATTGTAAAATTTGTAGAGATTTTCATCCATACTGTCAATTTATAATGTAAAAGTGCTGGTCTGAAAAAGTTAGCTTCATTTATCTGGAAAATATGTGGAATACTTCACTCCCCAGCAAGGTCAGCTAAATGCTATGTCATGACCAGAATCAATGATGCATCGCATCCGAGCGAGTTGAACCCACACAAACACACTGCATTACACTTCTGCTGGCATTCCAGAAGAGCTCCTGTCCTGCTTTTTTCCCTAGTGTTTCAAGAACAGAATCAAATACCCAGAGCTTCCCCGACAATTGAATTGATAACATTGTGATTTGTGAATTTCCCTTAGAAATAATGCATGGCTACATGGCAAGGGAAAAGAAGCAATAATGTGAAAAACCTAGGTTCACCATGACATTATCATTTTATATAAATGTACTTACATTTTAAAATAGAGAGTAATGAGTCATTAGAGGAAAGACACTTTGTATTGCAGTGTTACTGAGCTTAATGCTGAATGTCTTTTCATTAGCCACAGAAAGGAAGGGAGAAGGCAGGGCTGCTCTTCATTGACCTCCCCACCATTAGTCAGGAGTGTAGACACACATGCAAATATTTAATCAGTCCCTGAAAACTGTCAGCAAGAGGCAGTTAGAGGCAGCATTCTTCCTTTATTACTGGTATTGCTATAATAGCATTCTAAAAAGATACAGGGTCACACTAATCCCCTGTCCTTCAGCTAGACAACAGAGAATTCTCACTCCATCAACAAAATGTGCCCACCAAAATCAAGATGCAAGATCATTTCCTTTGAGAAAATATGAAAAGGGAATAAATGATGAGTACAAAATCTTGAAAAAAAATTTACTACTATGATCCAGGGAGGGCAGAAAGGTTGACCAAAAATGAAGTCATTTCCAGGGGAAACAATTTTTCAACATACAATATTTAAATTGTAACTTAAAGATATTATCTGCATTACAGCAAAATTAGCATTAGTAAAATACCAAATTTATATGAGAATAAAATTAGTCTCAGAGATAAATATGTTTAAAGCCATTCTGAAAGGGAAATCATTGTCTTGTTAACTACATAAGGAAAGGGTCCATGTTGACAAGTCCAAAAAGGGGGGCAGGGACCAATCATCCAAGAAGAAGCAAAGTCATGTCACTGGAGCCAGTTGGCCAGCAGAGCAGCCAATGTCCCACCAGACTGACTTCCTAAGAACAGATTCCCAGAAATTAAGGACCCTGAATAACTAATTGGGAAGCCAGCAGCCTGTATTAGTTTACAGCAGAGAAAGAGGTTCTCCCCACCCAGGGTAGACTCCTGGAACAGGCTCCAGAAAGGGTCAGCATTGGCTCACAAAGGGCTTATGCCGTGCCTGTGGTTGTGAGTGTCCCCTCTTCTGGTGTTAACGTCATATGGCTCCCTAATATCACCCTCTCAGTGTCTTTTCCAGGACACTTTCTTCAGGCAGCTGTGGAAACCAGAGGGAACTCCCAACAAACACAGAATCTCCGATCCCAAATCTCAGGGCCCCTTCTTGTTATAGCCATCTATGGGCTTGGCCAAGGACTCTGAACAACCAAGTAAGACAGAGAATGGTGGGAGAGGGCAGGATTGTGCAAAAGTAGTGTTTTGCAATCCAGAGAGCCCTAATGACCATGAATTCACAAAATTAGAGAAGTCACTTAAGAATAAGGTATCACTTACTATCTACTATCCCAGAACAATTACAAATAATGCCTCTTTATTGTTAAATATCCCAAATGGGTTCTGTATTCCTGAGTGCCCTAAAATGTCATTTACAGAAATGATCTCCTGACTGAAAAATGTATGCAAAAAAGGAAAAGTTAAGTTTATATGTAGAAACACAATATAGATAACTAAAATAGGTTCTGTTCTTTAAAGAATCAATTCTGATAAATTGGCAGTAAAATTTTAAGTATTCAAGAAATATTGACTTGCTAAAAATGGCTATGTTGGGCCCTTCATCTTTATGTGGGCAGCGGTGTTGCTGGTAGGAGAGAGAGAAAAATTATGATAAATACCTCTAAGGAGGTTTTTAGAGATTCTGAGCAAAGATATTATACAAAGTAGTACTATTTCCAATTGTAGTGTGTTTAGTCAGGGTTTGCAAGGGAAAGGAATTAGTACAGGATGCATAATATATAGGATTATTTTATAATATTCACCCAAAAGAGTCAAATGCAAAAAGAGTGCAAGAAGTCTGTCCACACACTAGAGACCCAAAGAATCCAGCTGAGGGCCTGCATCCATAGCAATGTCCTGAACGAATCCAGCTGAAGACCTAGAGCCCATGGCAATGTCCTCCACAAGTCCAGCTGGAGGCCTAGAGCCCATGACAATGTCTCATGCAAGTCTGTATCAAGGATCTGCACTGGGAAGGCCCAAAGGTCAGTGGTGGAAGCCAGAAAGTCTGCTCCAGCAGGATGAAGGATCAGTGCCAGCAGGCTTCCTACACTGGAGCCAGGAAGCAATGCTCAGAGTAAGGACCAGAGCTTCCCTGAAAAGTACCACAGCCATCCTCAGCAACCACGAGGTCCCGAGGTCCTCCGATGATGAGAACAGCCAAGTTCATATCAGGAAAGCCAGCGTGACAAGCTTCTCCAGGAGACTGAAGAGCACATCCTCTTCCCCTCCAGATCCAGGAAGCAATGCTCAAAGTAAGGACCAGAGCTCCCCCGAAAAGTACCACAGCATTCCTTAGCGACAGCAAGGTCCCAAGCTCCTCCGACGATGAGAAAAGTCAAGTTCCTATCAGGAAAGCCAGCGCAACAAGCTCCTTAAGGAGAACCAACAGCAGCACCTCTTCCTCTCCAGTTCTCCTTTTTATGATGTTGGCAACAGTCCTCAGGTGGGACCTCCACGCCCAGCACCTCGCTGATTCAGTTCAGCTGGGTGTTACAAGTTGACCACCAGTTGTCAATCCACCACATAATGATTTATTTAAAAGGTTTCAAAAACAATAATATAAACTCATTTGAAAAGTATAAGCAAAGGCATGATCAAAGAAATTAGTGGAAAAGTAAATTTCTGAATCACTATCTGAATTTCTCTTCCATTGCAGAAAGAATAGAAAACTGATCTGTATGGAACAAAACATGTATCCTGAAACCAAAACTCAATAGGAAATTCAGGCACCCTGAGAAATTGTTTTGTTTTATATTTTGTTCTTTAACTGAGGGAGCAGCAGCAGGTTTGGTGGAGCATTTTGTGATAGAAAATTGTGGCAAGGGAGAGAAACCTTAAGAGCTTTTAAGTCTTTAGAGGAAACAGCTTGCTTTGCTCTTGAGAGTGAGCTAGGTTAATTGTCCTACCAGATCAAAGTGGGATTGAGAGGCAATGGTGGATGTGTTTAGAGCCCAGAAGCAAAGCATGGATGCTTCTGCTTGAAGCAGAGAGGTGAGATGACGAAAGACTGGCTGCTTCTGTGTCTTGCTGGGATCTCTTTAACATCAACTGATCATTCTGCAAATCACAGACAGCATGGAAACCACTTCACAACACTCATTTTATTTCCCCCTTTTCGTCTGTTGCCGAAAAATGCATAAAAATCTTGTAAACTATGACATGAGAGGGCCTAAAATGATGGTGATTTTGTTCCTCTCCATTCAAGAGGTAAGAGTGAGCTAGAAAAGGGCAACATGAGGATGGAAGCATAAAGTAAGGGCATTTATTTCCTTGTAATGGTTCTGGCCTAAGTTGCCTTTTATCCACTTAGGCCCACACAAGTTCATTCTGGAAATCTCTTCAGCTTGCTGTGTGCAGATGTAATTGGACCTGCTCTGGGCAATCCTAATTGCAAACACATTTCTCTCCCTCCACACCATTCCTAAGCAGGCAGTGGTCAGAGCCTTGCCAGGGTTTACTGGCATCTTGTTCCTGCTTTGTTTCCAAATCTGCATTTTTCTATGAGAAAAGATGTACAAGAGATTGTAAACAGGATAATTATATGGCGATATGATTTCCAATGCAGACTTTCCTTGAGGATTATTGTGAACATGTAGAGGTTTGTTTTGGTGTGATTTTTTTTTTCCACTCTGCCTGTGAGTCAGGGAGTTAAAATGTTGTTTTGAAAGCACAAGTATATGGATCCACTAGAAACCTCCTACAATGTTGTTTAAGACACTTTATGAAAGATTATTGGGAGGAGCGGTAAACAAAGAAAAAGGAGGAAGGAAAGAGTAGGTGTACAGGTCCCTGGACACTGAAGACATGGGATGTCTCTGCCGTCCAGAAAAAGATGGAGACAGGAAAAGAAGCAAAACTGTCCACAAAGAGCTGTAAGCTTGGAATATGGCAAAGCTGTCCTGTCTGAAATGACAGCGTTCTGGTTAAATAGAGGGGGAGATCGAGTGTGATTCTTTGAAAGGACAGATGCCTGTGTCCTTCCTGTGTGCTTCATTCAATTTTACTATGTGGTTTATAAAGTCAGATGTCCTGCATCTAAAGATGGGACGGGCTAATGTCAAACACATGCTCATCCTTAATGTTGCAGGCACTGACCCAGCATGTTACTTTATTTTGTTACAATGAAGTGTGTGCTTTGTGGTTGTTTGGAGTAAGGGGCATATCAAGGCCTATGCTGATGGCCGCATAGGTCACACCTGCCACAACTCAAGGCTGCACTGTGCGCAGGAACTGTGGCATTGTATCTGGGGACCACAGAGCTCTACAGTAAAGAAGCCCTGGGAGTGCACTGTTTTTCATTTGACAAGTTATCATCAGTGCGTAGTACACTGCCTGACATGTATTACGTATTCAATTATTTTGCTGAAAAAATCGTCAGTCCACATCCAGAAAGTTGAGCTTCTAAATGATCGAAATACTTCTGTAAAAGAGTTGACTCATTTCCCCAACACCCAGAGATGCCGGCTTAAAAAAAGCTCTCCCCTGCTCTTGGAAAGCTACAGTTAGATGAAAAAAAAAAGGCATGGCTGCAGGAGTTGAGTGAACAAACCCCAGTGGGAGCACAGGAGGAAAATCAGGACAGCAAACTTTACGTTCTGCAAAGTTCCAAATACCACTCCCCACACCTGTCCACCCACACAATCGTTTCCTTTGGTTTCAGAGGAAATGAATTGAAACATTGCAGCATAAAGGGAACTCAAGATACACTAGAATATATTCTAGTTTTGAATAATGGAGCATACCATAAGCCTTTTATGAGTATTACTCAAATATAACAAATTCCCTTTCTTTCTTTCTTTCTTTTTTTTTTTTTTTTAATGTGGGTACCAGGCGTCGACCTCAGGACCTCGCACTAGTCAGCAGGCACTTGTGCCACTGAGCGATATCACTGGCCCAACAAATTCCCTTTCTGAAGAGTTCTTCCTTCAGATATTGTGGAAGGTCTTCATGCTAAAGTCAGGCAATCTTACACTGACACTCTTTAGCCACGTGGTCTTGAGAACTTTGCCTAGTATATGTGGTAATCCTTAGCTATGATGTGGGATAATGTATGTCAAGGAACCGTAAGTGCCATTCTCTTACTTGCCCTTGGATAAACTTTGTATGTTGAAGTTTTTGTAAATAACCTACTTAACTTGGAGAATAGTTAATCACCATCACATGTAAGCAAATGCTGCAAAGAGTCTTAGATGGTTAACAGTTTGCATCTTAACCTTTCAAGGCTAAAAAGTAGCAATACTTTTCTCTTTCAAGAGCTTCCTGAAGGAAAGAGGGGGAAGAGATGGAGTGAGACTCAAAAATATCAACATGAAATATCAATGGTATACCACTGTCTTTTGCAAGTAAATCAATAAATGTAATACACCGCATCAACAGAGCCAAAGACAAAAATCACATGATCATCTCAATAGACATAGAAAAAGCATTTGTCAAAGTCCGACACCCATTCACGATAAAATCCCTGCAGAAAATAGGAAAAGATGGTCTTTATGTCAATCTGATAAAAGCTATCTATGACAAACCAACAGCCAGAAACTGAAAGCTTTCACTCTAAAATCAGGAACAAGACGAGGATGTCCACTAGCACCACTCCTATTCAATATAGTTCTGGAAACATTAGCCAGAGCAATTAGACAAGAGAAAGAAATAAAAGGAATAAAGATAGGAAAGGAAGAAGTTAAATTATTATTATTTGCAGATGACATGATACTCAACACAGAAGATCCCAAAAACCCCACCAAAAGACTTCTTTAGATTTAATAACCAGATTCAGTCATGTAGCCGGAGGCAAAGTCAACACCCAAAAATCAAGAGCATTCCTGTACGCAAATAACAAACTCTCTGAGAGAGAAATTAGGGAAACAACACTCTTCACAACAGCATCCAAAATGTGAAATACTTAGGAGTCAATCTAACAAGGAAGTAAAAGATCTCTACACTGAAAACTACAGTACTCTGAAAAAGGAGATGGAAGAGGATATCACAAAATGAAAAGATATCCCTTGCTCTTGGTTAGGAAGAACTAACATAGTGGAAATGACCATACTGCCAAAATTGTTATACAGATTTAATGCAATCCTGATCAAAATACCATTAGCATACCTCACAGAACTAAAGAAGAATCTTGTATCAATAATCACATCAACAAATATTAACCGGCAATGTAAATTTTTGTCTCCAACAATATTCCTTATGTACTCTCCTTATAACATTAGTAAGATAAATTAAAACTTTTGCAGATTTTAAAAATTAAATATGTTAAGTTTATTTTTCATGACTATATATTCATTTAAAAGATTTTTTAGTATTGTCTAATTTCACTCTAGAGACATTTAAAGACTTGCTGAAAAGTGTTCCACAATAATACTTTTGAAGGAAATATGTGAAAGATGTTCTGTAGTCCTTCTACTATTCACATAACTAGAAGCAATAAGAAAACTCAGAGTAATGACATTTTAGTTGGTTTCCAAGATTCATTACAGCAATTCAGTTAAATTTATTTCAATTTTTTCCACAAGATTTTATTCATAACTAAGTAAAAAATTCACTTTCTTGGTCTGCTGCTTATGTTATTATCATCACTGTACCCCCCCAACAAAACAGGGTAGGAAGAGAAATTGGTGCCTTACATAATTAGACATTGGCTAAGACATTGTCTCAGGAGCTCAACTATGACCATTCTATGGTTAATTCTAAATTATCCATCTACCAATGAGGCAGTAATCTCAAAGCATCTAATGTGTGCCCCAAAGACATTTTTCCCACTGCTATATCCCCAGTACCCGGAAGAGTATGTATTAATTGTAGACACTCAGTGAACGTTTATGAACGGGTAGAGAAATAACCACATGGAACTTACTCTTCACAAAAGCACAGTCTGAGTGACTTTTATGCAATAATTCAACTCCATGTTGTCCACGGCAGCCTCTTCATGATCTCCAGACTTCCTTTTAGCCATTTTATAAAGCTCTTTTTGTGATTACAGAATGGAGTGAGAAAAGATTTGAAGTAAAAGAAATCTGGTTTTAATGTTCTGTCCCGCTATTAACTATGTGACTTTAGACAAACTATCATTTTTTTCTCCTTAGTCTTTGATTTATCAAATGGATGTAATAGTACTTGTCATGGAGGGCACCTTGGAAAATTAAGTGACATTATATAAAATCTTCAGCCCAGGGCTTGTCACATAGTAATCACTTAAGAAACTATCCCTCTTCTTTCTCTCCAGCTCCTCCCAAATCCTAGTAGCCATTCTTCTGGATCACTGATGCTTTAGCTAGTCACTCAAAGTCAGTGATTCACCCAGCTATGGCTGATTTCAGAATAACTGGGTCCAGCCCAGACCTACACCATTAGAATCTCCTGAGCTGTCTAGAAACCTGTGAGAGGCTCACTCTCACCCAAGGTGACTCTGATGCTCAGCTGTGTTTAATTTACTTGGAAGTGCTGGGTAAATTCCAAAGTCAGGTTGTAAAAGGTGACATGGCCCCCATCTGGCTCTCTGTCTTGGAGTTGGCCCTTTCAGAACCTTGAGTCTCCAGGTTAAAAAAAAATCCAGCTGTCTTGAAGCTTCCATCAGAATAGCCACAGATAAAGATTTCTGAAATCAGTGGTTCTTATATTTATATTAGCATCAGAATCAGCTGAGTGGCTTGTTAAACCATAGATTGCTGGACCCACCTCAGTTTCCTGATGACTGCATAGAGTAGAGCTTAAAATTTGCATTTCTAAAAAGTTCCCAGGGAATACTGATGCTGCTTACCCAGGTGCCACATTTTGAGATCTCCCCTTAAGGTCTTGCTACTGGAACATCGGCATCACTGGGGAGCATTTTAAAAAGTTCAGAACCTCACATTTCATCCCAGATTTACATTAAAATTTGAGAACTACAGTACATATTTAGCTAAAAGCTTCACAGAGAAAACTTTTTAAAATGCAGATTCCTGGATTCCATATGCTAGAGGCTCTCATAGAGCCCAAGAATCTGCATTAATCTCTCACGTCATTTGGATGCATGCAGTTCCTGAACCACACCTGGAAAACACTGCTCGAGAGACTCGTAGGAATAGTTTGTTAACTACAGAATCGTGAATGGGTTTTCTATTGAGTATGCACCATTGAGCCTGGTCAGCCTTGCTAGGTGTCTGTTAGAACAAGGGTTCTACCAACCATGCAGTCACATTTTTTCTAGGTATCAGTCGGAGACTGTGTGCTTCCCAACAATCCAGTCATGGTCTGTTAGAATATGATCAGAATCAAAATGGTTTCATTTTAAAGACAGATATCAAGGGTGGAGAAGAATGTCTGAAGTTGCTCCTTATACCTCTTAGTCAAGGCTTTTTAGATTGTAAGTAACAGAAACCAACTCTCTCTAGCACATATAATGAAAAGATAAGTTTTATGGAAAGATTGAAGGAATCTGACAAAATACAAGAAAAGAAAGTACAATTGGACTCCATCTCTTGAAGGTCCAGAATTTGGATTATTCTCTGTCAGACTACCTTTTCCCAAACAGGCCACAGCAGTATTTTACATCTCACATACTCTTCCTGAACCCTGCCTCTTTCATCCCAAGAAGTGGCATCTATGCCTTCTTCTCTTGAAACTGTGCAGGCCTTTATATCTGCTTCAGCAAACACAGGATCATAATGGATGAGTGCTAGGTGACTTCCAAAGCCAGGTTATAAAATGTGACATGGCTTCCATCCAGCCCTCTTTCTTGCAATTTCCTCTTTTAAAACCTTGAGCTTCTATGTAAGAAGTCCTGCTGTCCTGAAGTGTCCATGCTAGAGAGGCCACATGAAAAGAGAGATACCAAGGAGCCCTGGCTGCTTCAGCCCTTAGCTATTTGGGGGCTTTCCAGGCCAGGAACCAGATATGTGAAAAGGAAGCCCTCAAGGTGACTCCACAGCTACTACCCACTGGCAATCTCATGAGAGACCCCAAGGAGAACCACCTGGCTAACCTGGGAACTGCAAGAGATAGTAGTAATTGATGGTTGTTGGCAGCAATAATATGTAGAACATTCTCTCTGTCTAGAGCTCTGTGATTTTTGCCCCTCTTTCTGTTTCATTTCCCTCTTTCTGTCTACAGACCAGGCTCATACCCATGGATCCATACCCATGGATCAATATGGTTGTTCTACCATACCACATGCTCCACAGAAGATTTAATGTACACAAGAATCACCTGGAAATTTTAAATTCAGTCTGGTTCAGTAGTTCTGTGGTGGGTCATGAGATCTGCATTTCTAAGAAGTTCTCGTATGATGTTGCTATTAGTCTGTACACTACTAGACTAACTTTTTCCCATTTGCTATCAGCACCCATCTTAAATCATTTGAAAACAAATTTCAAACCTCATGAGCGTTTACCACTAGATCTGTCACCATAAGTTTTCCAAAAAAGGAAATAAAAAAGAAAGAAAAAAACAGAGAAAATTTTCTGTATAATCATGATACAGATACATATGCCAGAAGTTTTATTTTTAAAAATATTATCTAAAATACAATCCACATTCAAGTTTCCTCATTTGTCTGAAAAATATCTTTCAGAGGACTTCCCCCCCATCCAAGGTATAATCAAGGATCAAACACCTTTGATACACTATAATCTTGCATAGATTTTCTACCTTTTTTGAAATGTCTTTTATAAGAATAATATTCTTGGGGCCTGTGAGATGGCTCAGTGGCATAAGCACCTGCCTGGCAAGCGCGAGGGCCCAAGTTTGACTCCTGGAACCCACATAAGAGAAAAGGGCCGGTGATACCGCTCAGCGGCACGGGCGCCTGCTGGCACACGAGGTCCTGAGGTCGACCCCCGGCACCCACAAAAAAAAAAAGAATAACATTCTTGGAAAGTCCAGGTCAGTTATCTGATATATAATGTCCCACAATCTGGACTTGATTGGTCTCTCATGAACAAATTCAAATTTTACATTTCTGTCAAGAATATTTCATAGACACTGATTATATACTTCATATTGCAACTCGTCAGGAATTTCATAATGCCATTTTGCACCCCCCCCATTCTGATGTTGAGTTGGATCACTTAGTTAAGTTTCTCGTAAGGAAGGGAAGATGGGTTGAAGGGTGGTGAGGGGATTGGGGAAAAAAGAAGAATCAAAATATATCACGTACAGGTACAGATTCCCTGTGATGAATGTGATTGCTATGTATCTAAAGTGTACCAATAAAATTAATTTTTTTTAAAAAGTGCAAAGAAAATTTTTCTAAAGAGGCCCCAAATGATTTCCTCTCTCATCTTATTGGCCAGAGCAGACCTCACAGTCACTACTAACACACCCACTGAAAAAGGAGATGGGTGTACTTTGGTTGATTTGAACAAATTACAGTTTAACCCCCAGGGATGAGGATCAACCTTGCCTCTCCAGAAGTGGAGATTTGCCCACCCATGGGAGAGTTGATTAACAAAAGCAACCGTTAGCCTGGATAAAATGGCTTTTGGGTAGAAAACTAAGGGTGTTTGCCACACTTACCCAATATTGCGGAGCTAGTTAAAGGAAAAACTGCTCTCTGATTCCTATTACAATGTAGCATGCTGCCTTCCCAGGAGATTAAAAATTTATTGCTTATGAAATACTTTATAGGCCTCCTATGAGAAATCCAGTATTTATTTGCCCTGTAAGATAAAATCAGAAATTTGTTTTTCTTATTTCTTTTTAGCTTTTCTTAATCCATGGTTCTTCACAGTGTGATAAGGATATAGCCATACACATCCTCTGCCAAATATATATATATTTTTTTTCTCTACATAATGGGCTAATAAGTTTCACATGGAATAAGTTCACAGAATGTGAACAGTAGACTTTTAAAGCATTTCCCACTCTTATTCTAGTTCTAGAGTCAGAAAACCAAAAGAAGTTATAATTCCGTCAGGAGAAGATGCTAGAATTGTGGATGAGTTTATGAAGTTTATCGGGACTATTATAATGGTCATCCAAACCTCTTGAGTCTACAGAATTGGGCTGAATATTTGCAAAATGTGGTTTTGTATGAGAATTCTGGTGCTTTGGAACCTTGTTCCAGCCCAAAACTAGATATAAAAAACATCAAGTTGATTCTGAATGTCAGAAAAGATTTATTTTCACACTGAAAATCAACCATGGTATTTGGTAGCAGGGTGCAAGGGCCATAGGCTGTCCCAATCAAGCAGTACTTTTCTCCCAGCTGTAGTAATTTATTTTTCTGTGCCTTCAGAAGAAGTAAGATAGGAAATTCTTTATATCCCGTGATCAAAGATTTCAAATACAGCTATTTTTCACAAGCTGTACAGTGCATAAAATTTTACAATTTGAATCTTAAAATCACTCCTCCTCCCTTTTCCAGTGAAGATATCTACCCACAATCAACCCTATCTTTCCTGGACCAACGCTATTTCCCCATTTTTTATCTATATACAGAGGCCCACAGTCATCTCTGCACAGTTCTAAGCTAAAGGTATCCCCAAACATCTCTGAAGCATCAGCCAACATTTTAGTAATGGAAGTTAGTTTTTACTGAAATATAAAGGCATAGAATTCTAGATAGCCACTGGGCTTTGGGGTGGAGCAGAAGAGAGGAGGTATGTGGGGAAGGAAAAGCAAGGGGATATTGCAGGGAATCCTTACCTGTTACACAATTTGCCAAAACCACACTCCCATTTTTAGCCTTCAATACCCTTTCTGTTTTCCACAGCCACTGACCTTGACATTCACCAATCATTTCTTTCTTTGTTGTAACCTTGACTTTAGTAGAATAGTACTACTTGTGGTTTATCTAACCTTGTTTTACCCTGAAACAATAAAACAAAACAAAAAATGGGAGATGGCTAAATACCACAGAGAACTGTGGGGTTATTTTTGTATGGGACCCAAAAAAATTTCTACATAGATTTGTCATCTCTCCCATACAGTGAATAGGATAGTGAATGGGTTTTCAAAATGTGGAGATATTTCTCAAAAGTATTATTCCAGCTATTTTGTTCTTTGGCATTTACCCACATACCCCATGGGAGGTAGATATGAAAAAGCAATATTTGACCATCTAGCTATAGTTACAGGCTGCAGACAGCCAAGGGAACAGAAATTTAAAGATGAATGAAATATGCAACCTTGCCCTGATTCTGTCTCCCTGGATAAACTCTGCTCACCACTTACATCTAAGTGTTCCCTAGTCCTAGATAATTGACAGGCAGTGGGAGAAGGCAAAATCAAGTAGAAATTGAACACGGAATAGAAAAGCACTTCCTTTTCAAGAAAAATTCCATTTCATTGTGGAATGATGAAAATGCCCCATTCTTTTGTTTAGATAAATTCCAACCATGTTTACACTGATTTCCCCAAAGGGAGAAAAAGAGCCTGCTTCTTTGAAAAGCCATTGACACAAAAAGACTCAAGTTCAATTTGGTTTCATCTTGAAGGTTTGAAGTAAAACAATTCTTTGTAAGGATTTATAAATAAGACAGTCATTAATTAAACTTCACAATATCACTTTGAAGTTAATACTACTGAATTCATTTAACCAGTGATGAGTTTCTGGCAGAGAAATTGAACAATTAGACTTGTTCAGTAAAGCATTTAAAAACCCAGGGGGAAAAAAAATCCAGGCATTTTCAATGCCTCATTCTCCAGTTCGAATGTTGTTAAGTTTAGAATCAGTTATTCAGCATATAATTGCACTAGGAAGAGTCTGCTGCAGCCAAGATAGAATTGTAAGTATAACCTAAGCAACGTGATAGGCGTATCAGCATTTCCCATTTGAAATGGCCCTCCAATGCTCTTCACATCTAAAAAAGAGCTATACAGGGAGTCCAGAGCACTGCCACCCCATTCACAGAGCTGAGCATCTGCTCTGACCCCTTCTATAGTTCTGAGGCAACTTCTATCACTCGAATCAGGACTGCTACTGAACGTTTCTGATATTAATTGCCCAAAAGCATCTTAAGTCTCAGAGGCTTTTCCCCAAGGTCAGCCTAGCCAACACTGATGTAAGTCTGCCTACCTTTGATCTCTTGCCACAGCATGCCAATATCCACACATATCTATTCACTGTTGGTCTCCAACTCTGCATATTTTTTGGTTGCCACACCCTTATTCTGTCTTATTCAGGACTTAATTGTAGTACTTTGTATCACTACCTTGAATACTCCTTTGTTTCCAGTCTGTCCTTCTGCCTATTGCAAACTTTTTTTTTTTAATCATTTTGTCATGAAGAACATAATCAATGCCTGCCAATAATCTTTTGGTCCAAGTCACCTCTCCCTGTGTGCATGTCAGGGTTTTCTCTCCAGATGTTCAGCATTCCTTATTCTCATCTCTTGCTCAGGCAAGCAAGGTTTCCTCTGGTGTCTAGTGACATGAGCACTTTCTGTTACCTCTTTGTCTGCTTCAATGACACACCCCTTTGATTTCTTCTTATGCCTTTAGAATCATCTCATCCACTAAAGTTTCACTGGCCCCATTTTTGGTCCCTGCTCTCTTTGTGCAATTACACACATTATTTCACCAAATGTTTATCAGTATGTTCTAAGTACATAGCACCATATGTAATAAGGAAAGTGTATTCAGTGCCACAAAAATGATATAGGTAAGTTAACACAGGAGTTCAAAATTAGGAAAAATTACTTCAAGAAAATATGGGCAATAAGGAGTCAGGGAAGATTTCATGGAAGCAGTATCTTGTTAGCATAGCTTTTTGGACAAATGGGCCAGACAGAGAAAGGTATTTCAGGTGTTATAATAATACCAGCAAAGGCATGGAGATGAGAGGAAGCCCAAGGAGTAAAACGAGATGAAGTTCAAAGGCACTAGAGTGCAGAGTATACAAAAATATGTTTGGGGAAATAAATGGAGCAAGGTGCACAGCATTAAAAAGATATACCGCAGTGTCTGAACTATTGTTTTGAAGCCACTGAAAGCTTATTATGACAAGAGAGGTGATCAGAGCTGAGCTTGATGCATTGGCACAAGCAAAAATTAAAAAAGAAAACTGTTTAGAAAATTATTACAACCAACTCTGAAGAAAGATCATCGAGAACCTAAGTTAGGGTTGTGATCATGAGAGTGAAAAGGAAGAAACGTGAAGAGAGAGTCCAAAAGTAGAATCAAATTGATAACTGGCTGGACTAGAGGATAAGAAAGACTTGGTAGCAGAAGATGACTCTATTATAATACACTAGCATAAGATGCACTAAACATATAAATATTTTCTTACTCAGTCAACAAATACTGATTGAGCATCTACTGTGTGCCCAGAGCTAGACTAGAAATCAAAGATACAGTAGCAAATGAAAATGCAGCTGTCTGCCATGACGGAGCTGTCTTCTGCAGGAAGAGCTAGTTACACAGACAAAGTGTTAGAGATATTGTGGTAGATGAGGCCTCCAAATACAGAAGGAGCCCAAGGAGTGAGCAATTCATGGTTGGAGAAAAAAACCCGCAGGCACCAGGTTGCATAAGAGCCAGATGCATAGAGTGATCTGCATCACTATGAGATGCTCCCCTCTGAGAACACTGTCTCCTACTCCTTGAGGCCTGGGTCCCAGCTTCTAATGAAACAAGTAAGTGAGTTATACTGAGCTCTGACTCGTACTCTTCATTGTTACAAAAAGCATTATTTGTCAATTGCACTTATATCAAGTGATGGTGTCAGTTTATGTGACAGTAGGGAAAGGAAGAAGCCTAGCAATTTGATGAAGTCAAGAGTTCTCAGCAGAGTCGTTAATCCTGACTTCCTCTCTGATTCTTCTACTGACTGGCTGGCTGAACTTTCACAAATACTTCTTTTGGCCTTAATTTTCTCATTCATAACATGGTAACTTTAAAATATTGTTTTGTTTATATCAGATTATGTTGTAGAAGTAAAATATATAAAAGCAATTCATAAAACAAATTATAATATAGTTACAGAATATTACTAGTCACATCTGTTTCAGTGAATATTTCTACAGAAAATAAATGATACACTTCCATTAGATTGGAAGATGGTTTGTTTACAAAGGGACTGTTTAGAAAATGCAACAGGTTGGAGGAATAGTGCTATAGTCCAAGGCAAGTAACATGGAGGAGTTGTTACCACATCTGTCCCCAAAAGAATAAGACGTATGTGTCATTGTAGGAACCGAGAAAGAAAAAAATCCTATGAACTATAGAATGATGCTTCAAGCAACACAGCAAAGAGGATGCCTGGGAAATAAATCTTTCACTTACTTTCTTCCTTTGCCTCCCATCAGCTGCCAGAAAGTCAACTGGCTCAAGCCAATCAGAAAGCAGAGAAGCTGTCCTAGCTGGTGTCATCCACCCAGGTCAGCCTCTGAGACCAGCGAGTCAGGTAGAGAGGGAATATAGCCCAACATCAGAAGTTCTGTATTAGCTTCAGTGAACACAGAACCACTTGGGGAGCTTGTTAGAAATTAAAGTCCTAGACCTTGCCCCAGACATTTTGGTTCTATAAGCTTAGCGAAGGAGGCCAGCAATGCACAATTTTATGGAGCATTCCATGGATTCTTAGGCAAGTGGTTAATGGACTGCATATTGAGGACACTGAAATAGATATTTAATTTCTAGTTAGGTAAACAAGTTATTAAAGGAGTTTCATTTAATATATGATGCTAAACTGAATCAAGTTTTTTTCCCTAATTGGGGTGGGGTGGGGGGTTGAATCTTACCAGGAAGTTTAGACTAACCCATCAGGAAAGAAGGCATTTGATCCTCTTCCCAAGTGGCTTGTATATCCTGCAGACTGTTTATGTGAACCAGAGGAATCTGCATTTTTGTTAGGACTCATCATCTGGCATAGTTCAAATGCAGTTCTAAGACCTTACTTTGAAGATCTTCCAAATCAGCTCAGAAAAGAGAATTTGGCTACAATGTTATGTCTTCTATGCATTAGTTGAACTAAATTGTACAAAATATTATTCTGTAAGAAAGAATTTTTCATGCTTTCAGTATCCTGTTGCACTGGAAATCACTGCCTTTTCTCCATCATTGTATCCTTAGTAGCACCCTGTTGAGAATGTGGTAAGAGTTCAGTGAATATCAATGGCCACCATTTTATTACTGGATAGAAAGAAAAAATCAGTTCAGTTTAAATGTCTTTGTAAAGTCTGGTGCATTTAAATAAAATACAAAAAAAAAAAAACCCTCTCTTTCAAAATAAAGAAATTAAACTTCCATTTAAAATCAAACCCAACAAAAGTTCAAAGAAGTTTTTAAAATTATGCAGTTGCAGTTTTCCTCAAGCATACTGAGTGGGTCCAAGAAAAAGAACCCGTCACATTGCACTCTGTCACTCCTCCCGGGCTCCTACCTACTGTTCTGCACATCTGTGTAGTTGTTATTCAAAGTAACTGAATTTTTAAAGAAATGATTAACTTGCAAAGATGATGCAACAATGAAAAGCAGACATCTCTTTCTTAGAGTATTCAGTGTTTCTGTCACACATCCCTTTTCATAGGTGTGTAACTCACAAAACCAAATCTTAGCAACTAGATTACACAGCTTTGAGTGAATTTATTTCATTCCGGCATATACTGCCCATGGAACACCTGTTCCCTGCAGAAGGCATTAAGCATTTTGCACACACCTACACATATGCCTGGGCAGGAATTGCAGCTGTTTGTAACTTTTCAGTAACTCTACCACCTAGTATGGAATAGAACTAAAATAGTTGTGATCCATTAAAATTGGGCTGTATGCAGATGATCCTTTCTGGTAAGACCTCAAAAGTACAAAACAAAGAATAAGATAAGTATTCAATAATTTCCAAAAGCTTTCAGTACAGTTTATTTTTTTCTGAATATAAATACTGTTTTCAAGGTTTCCTTCCATAGAATGAAACAAACTACCACCACCTCCTTTCTACTTTTATATCAGGACTATAAGGAGATAATATTTGCTTCCTGGACTCTTAAATGCGTTCATTTAGTATGATGTTCTAGCCAATGAAAGGGAGTTATTTTAATATGAAAATAAAGTGACCCAAATACTGATATATCATTATCTTAAACTATCTGTGGTTAGCTAATTGTGATTAGATATGGTACTAATTGTTTTCTTGTGGTTTCTGTGTTGGCATGGTTGTTTTCTGCTTCAAGAAACAGACAATCCAACTCCAAATGGTTTAAAAAACTAAAAGATTTATTTTCTCACATCATAAGAAGTCCCAAATAAGCAAGGATCAAGAGTTGATTAACTCAGATTATTGAATAACCAGGTTCTTTCCACATTTACACTCTTCAATCTGAGTTTACAGAGACTGAAAAAGGACAGTATATCAGTTAGGGCTCTGAGAAACAGAACCAGAAGGAGATATGTGTATTTTTTTTCAAGTAATTGGCTTATGTGTTGTAGGAGTTGGCAAGTCCAACTCCAAAATCCACACAGTAAGCTGGCAGGCTGGGACTCTTGGGGTGGAGCTGATGCTGTGGTCCTGAGGCAGAATTTCTTCTTTAGGGAAACCTCAACATTGCTCTTAAGAACTCCTGGACTGATTAGAGAGAATCCACCCAGATTACCAAAGATAACCTTCTTTACTTAGAGTCAACTGGTAGATGGTAACCACATCTATAAAATGCTTTCACAGTAAAATTTAGATTAGTATTTCATTGAGTAAATGGGGACTGTAGATTAGCCATATTGGCACTAAAATTTACCATCAAAGACAGTTTTTTCCTTGTACAACTCTTTTTTAAGAGCAGAGAAATCTTTCCCAGAAGCCCCCCAGCAGACTTCTCAATTTTCATTGACCTCTCTTGGAAACCAATCCCTTATAAGGAGAATGAGATCAGGCTTGGTTTAAATCAATTAGGTTTTAGTTGAGCCATGTGGGGCAACTGCATACATTAAAACTGAATTTGGTCTGTGCCACAGGAAGAAGGGGAAAGTTGTTGAGTAGGAAAAGAACATATCTGATACATGGTGGGCACTCTAAAAATTTCAATGAATAAACAAGTCAATGAATGAGTGATGACGAATACCAAAGATAAAGAGTGTTGGTATTTTCATCAAATGTCCTATTGAGACAGGTAAACAATGCATATGGTGTATGTGTGACATTTGCCTCTATTTGCATAATATCCCATTAAAATCTTTGACACACACTGCTAAGTCTTATCACTCAACAAATATGTGAATACTAACTGCTCTAGGAGCTGCACTGGGAAAGAGGGGCAGAGAAATACCATTCTAAATGTGTGAACTATTTAATTTAACACATTACTTTTCTTTGAATAAAAAAGTAAAAGCTTTTCTTTGAATATATTTAAACTCCTAATTCTAAATACTGGGTTTTGGTAAATAAGATAACAAATCAGATAGACCTAACAGGAAAGCAGAGAACCTCACCTGGAGACTACGAATTGCTCCAAGGAGTGTGAAGATATATTCAGAAAAAAATATTTTTCTTGTCGCCTCTGTCACAGGGAGATGAAGTTAAGTGTGTTTCTCAAGGTAATTAAGAAGACAGAATTAGAGATTTCTCTTAGAGTTTCTTTGTCACAGAGTTCTTTGTTCATGTTTTGCTGTCCTGGCAAGGCTTGTTTTGACTAAGAGTCTGAGTTCATATGACGCGATATAGGAATAAGATAGAGATATGTAAACAGAATACTGATTTATCTCACACATATGTGCACACAAAACCACAATCATTTACTTTTACTACTATTTTGTTAGAATTAGGAACTATGTTATGTATTAACTTTTTGTATTAACTTTTCAGAGAAAAGGAATGTTTTAGCTTGTCAATAAGAAATTATTATGATCCAACTGTTTGACTAGAATTCAACTTTATGTATTAAAATGTTATTGGAACTCAGGATGAGTTCCTGTGGCTAAGAGGAGCCTCTGACCAATTTTGCCTTCTTAGTCACCTTGAAAAACACCCTGTCCTTCCACTTCATCTCCCTTTCTTCTCTGTGGGTCCTGGTCAACTTGCTGCCATGTACTAGTCTTGTAACCCTGGCACAGTACTTTTCTTTTTCTTAGATATATTTGGTTTCTTCCCATAAAAAATAGGAAGAACAATGAGTTTCTGTGATGACTTTGAAGGCTGTAGATAGCTGTTTCCAATACAGTTTTTCCACTACAATATGATACCCATGTGGGCAAGAATGATGGTATTTTTACCTTTTTATCAATAAATGTTAGCTGTTGAGGTAAAGAAATATCCATGCCAACTAAGGTTATCTACCAAACTTTTTCTTTTCTTTTTGTCATTTTGTTAGTGCCTATTAACAAATAAAAATAATCTCCCTCCTATCTTCATGTTATTTTTTAGATTCCACAAATTAGAGAGAACATACAATGTTCGTCTTTCTAAGTCTGGCTTATTTTGCTCAACACGATGATCTCCAGTGCCATCCATTTTCCTGCAAGCAACAAAATTTTGTTCTTCTTTATGGCTGAATAGCACTCCGTTGCGTATATTTTTTCTTTATCCATTCATCTGTCGGTGGGCACCTACACTGGTTCTGTATTGTGGCTATGGTGAGTTATGCTGCAATGAACATGCCAGTGTAGGTATCGCTACAGTGTGCTGGCTTTAATCCTTTCTAATATACACCAAGGAGTGGTATAGCTGGATCAAAGTGTAGCGATGTTGTTTGTTTCTTGAGGAGCCTCCCTACTGATTTCCATATGGGTTGTACTAACTTCATTCACATCAACAGTGCAGAAGTGTTCCTTTTCTCCCACATCCTTGCAGAATTTATTGGTTTTTTTGTTTTGTTTTGTTTTGTTTTTGGTACCTGGAATCAAACTCAAGGCCTTGCGCTTACCGGGCTGGCACTTGTGCCACTGAGCTACATCCCCAGCAATTTATTGTTTTTTATACTCTTGATGATAGCTATTCTGACTGGCATGAGATTGAATCTAAGTGTAGTTTTGTTTTGCATTTCCTTAATGGATAACAATATTGAACATTCTTTCATATATTTGTTGGCTATTTGCACTTTGCTTTTTGAAATGTATCTACAAATCATTTGCCCATTTATTGACTGGACTATTTGATTTTTTTGATGTTAAGGGTGCTTTTGTTTTATTTTTGTTTTCTACTTCTTTGTATATTCTAGATATTAATCCTCTGTCAAAAGAGTAACTGACAAAGATTTTCTCCCATACTGCAGGAGGTTTCTTTATGCTGTAGTTGTTTCCTTAGCTGTGCAGAAATTTAATTTTATGTAGTCCTATTTGTTGAATCTTGCTATTATTTCCTTGCTATTGGAGTCCTATTGTGGAATCCTTTGCTTGTGCCTATGGCTTCAAGTACCTTCACTATGTTTTCCTTTAGCAGCTGCAAAGGTTCAGGTCTGATATCTAGGTCTTTGATCTATTTTGAACTGATTTTTGTAGAGTGAAAAATAGGGATCTAGTCTCCATTTTCTACAAGTGTACATCCAGCTTTTCCATCACTATTTATTAAAAGAGGCTATCTTTTCTCCAACATATATTTTTGGCTCTTTTGTTCAGCATCAGAAAGCTTTAGTTGCGTGGGTTTGTTTCAGTATCCTCTGTTTTGTTCCACTGATATATATGTCTATTTTTGTGCCAGTACCATGATGCTTTTGTTATTATGGCTTTGTGGTATGATTTGAAACCAAATATTAAGATGCCTCTTGCTCTGTTCTTTTGGTTTAGTATTGTTTTGGTTATCCTGGATCTTTTGTGTTTCCATATGAATTTTAGGATTTTTTTTCTAGTTCTTTGAAGAATGACATTTGTATTTTGATGGGAATTACACTGAGTTTGTAGGTTGCTCTTAATAATATAGTAATTTTAACAATATTAATTATTTCCATCCAAGAACAGTGTCGGTCTTTCCATCTTCTAGCTTCTTTTTCAATTTCTTTCTTTATTGTTTTGAAAGTTTCATTGTAGATGTCTTTCATCTCCTTGATTAGAGTGATCCCTAGTGTATCAGTTAGGGTTCACTAAAGGATCTACATATATATATATATATATATATATGATATATATATATGATATATAGAACTTTACAAGGTAGGCTTACAATGGCCACCTGCAGAGTCAGATGTGGAAGAATTCAAAAGGCTAATCTGTGTGCTGGAGCCAGAAGATCCAGTCAAAGGTCAAAGACCTGGACCTCATTGCAGAGTCCCATGCAAGTCCATATCAGGAAGCTGAAGGGTCTGCCCTGGAAGCCTGGAGATAGACATCCAAAGGCAATGGTGAAGACTGGAGCTTCCCTGAGCTCCAGCAGAAGTGAGACTTCCTTCTTTCTTTTTATTCCATCCAGGTTACAAACCAGTGGGTTGGTGCCACTCACACCCAGGGTGGGTCTTCACTCTTCAGTAAGTCGAGCATCCATACATACCCCCAGAACCAGCCTAATCCAATTTGCTGGGCATTTCTTCTTTAAACTGACACCACAATTAACTATCACACCCAGGTTTTTTCTTTTTTTTTTTTAAGCCATTGTGAATGGAATTATTTTCCTGCTTGCTTTCTCTGCTAGTTCATTATGAGTGTATTATACCCTTGGTGGGTTGGCTTTTAAAAGTACAGAGGGCAAGAAGGAGGTTTTTAAGAGACACTTATCCTGAAAAAAAATCAAAAAACTGATTTTGGAGACCTATGGCATTCCTTGTCATTTTGCAAATCTGAAGTAAAAACTTTCCAGAAATGCAGAGCTAATGCGACAAGAAACATAGGTTAATTTGCTAGATTGTAAGGGAATAGTAGACATTTTTCTAGTGGTATACATAGTAATCTATAGAGAAAAGCTTAAACTATTTTGTACCCTAAAAACTGACAGTAGCGATGTGCCACTGTGGTAGGCAGTGAACATGAGCTGGGAGGTAGAGATTGTGTAGCGTGGTCCATCGTTGCTCTACCCACCCATGAGATGAGGGGAGTGGAGAGCCTCACCCACTTCCCCTGCTTGTAGTTTGACTTTGAGTTTGTAGTGGCAATGCAGGTAGCTGTTGGCAAATAACTGGGTGAACTTACTGAAATTAAACATGTATATAACAAAAGTAGTGCCAAAGTTTATCTTGACATCTGTGAGAGGCCAATGTGTGTGTGCGTGCGAGCATGTGTGTGCATGTGTGTGTGTGTGTGTATGTGTGTGTGTGTGTGTTTTCTGGATTCCACAGGATTTAGAGTTCTGTTCTTTACCTTCAAGTTTTCTTCTGTTGAATGAAATTATCCTCTCCAAAGATACTACTGAAACAATTTTGTCCCTTAAAATGAAGCCCAAATCTGTTACTGTAAATATTATATCGTGTTCTTTTTTTGGGAAAACTTGACCTAATACATGTGAGAAAGTGCTATCTAAATAGAAGTTTTGTTACTATTCCATGGTTGCAATAAGTTTTGTCATAAAAGAGGAATTTTGGTTGAACAGCAACTTACATGTTCAGAAAACCACTTCCAATTTAAGTTTACAGTTTCATCAATTTGTTACGCTTTCAGTAATCTAAGTGTAAATATTTCTTGCACCCTTCGTTCAATACATCATAAGAATAAAAATAATTTGATTGGATTTAACCTAAAAGTTGACATAGAAGCTATAGTTTTGGTTTACGTTCAGTAAAAGGCAGATTCTTGGGAAAATGTCTGTAAAAGTTTGGAATTTGCCTGAATCCGTGATTCTCACTACCTGTCCTGGAGTTTACCACTCTTAGCTATTGCTCACATTTTTCAGGAGCCCATTAAGAAGTACTCCTCATTGATACCAGGCCCAGCATTGATACCAGGGCCATACATGGTCAGGCCCTAGAAGTTTAAGGAGCTCCATGGTCACTTCATTTTTAGACACTTGGCATCTTTAAAAATGAGGAAATTCCACAATGTGGTTAATAAAATTGAGGTATGTTTAAATGTTCACACTTACAGAATCAATGCCTTTAATACACATGAGCAGGTACAATGATTCAATAAACAGCCTGTTTCCATAGAGAATGTCAAAACTCTAAACTGAAGACTCTTCCCATATGCAAGCATAGAGATCCCTAAAGGGCCCTGAGTGCCCTGGTCTGTGTGCTTGGCTTTCTTAGGGCTCACTGTGTCACCCACTGTGGCTGCACACAGGCAGCCACAGCCTCATCCACTGTTGGCTGCAAGATGGCAGTGTGAGTTGCCATTTCACACCTGGGAAAGCCTCTTTGCTCTTGGCCTATTACTGGCTGCTGAAGATTTTTTTCAAATTGGTTCCCTTACTTTGAAAGTTTTTTTTCACTTCCAAACAAAAGCACAAACAAAGTGATGCTAAATTAGATAATCTGTAAAGCAATCCCCTGGACTGGAAAAGAAGTTGGTATTGCTATTGTGTTCCAGGCTGCACAGATAACACTCAGCCTCCTAACAGAACTAAAACACATTACTGTGTTGATTGGGGAGAGGAAGGAGGACTATAATAACGAGTAGTCAATTTTCTCTCCTGAGAAATTCCATGTTGGGAAGACAGACACATATTCCACACAAATCCCAGTCCCTGTTTGCACTTTGCAATGTCCTCATGTACCTGAGGATCCTTGACCTAATGAGGTTCCTCCCCAACCCGCAATTCACTGTACGAGCCCTGTGTATCTCCTGTCTCACTATCACTCAGAGCCACTGGAAGAGACTCAGAGATTAAATTCTGAAAAACAAGCCTCTTCATAATGGAAAATCCAATTAACTTTAGACACTGTAGCTGCATGCCAGCAGTGGCACTGTAATTTTGCCTTCTATGAAAATGGTTTAGATGTTCATTAGGTAGCATGTCAAAAATTAACCAATGCCAGTTATTTTCCTTGTCCTGATATCTAGCATTATCTGGAGAATTGTATTAGAAGACTGATAACTCATACAGATTTTAACTGGGTGTAATTCCTGGAATCTTTGTATTTTCCTGTTATATCTTTTCTTGTATATCCTGTGTAATGGTTGATACATTGTGTCAACTTGAGAATTGAGAAGTTCAGAAGCTTAACTAAGTGATTCAGCAGGGGGCCAGGGTCCTCACTTTGTTAACATCCTGAATCTGTGCAAGAGAAGGGCCGGAGATGGTGTGGGCGGGTAGCCTGCATACAATATAAGAGAGGAAAAAAGACTTGCTTTCCCCCCACCCTTTTGCTCTGTTGTTCCTGCTGTCTTTTGGTGCCTTGAACTGTTGCCCCTCAGCCAGCTGATTATGGACTGAAACCTCCACAAACTGTGAGCTACATAAACCTTTCCTTCCTTAATTTTGGGCGTCAGGTATTTTGTCTCAGCAACAAGAGAAAAGTAACCACGACATCCTGGTATAAGGAAAAATAATTATCTCTGGGGAACACAGACTGAACTACTGTTCAGTGGTTTGGAGCTTGTGAAATGATGATGTTGATAATGTTCATGTCATTTTTAGCTTTCCTAAGTGAAAACTGATATTAAATAGCAATATTATCATGCTTACTCTCTCAGCTGCTTTGTGGGAGAAGTAAGAAAATGATTGTTATCCCTCCTTACAAGATGGGAAAATGAAAGATTACATGACTTGCTCAAATTTTTGTATGAGATTCTTAGTAGAGCTGGAAACAAAAGCCCAGCTAAGTGTTCAGCCATGAGACCATCCATGCCTTGTCACAAAAGCAAAGCTGGTTTTCCCTGGTTTTCTACTGCATGCTCTGTTTTTATTTCTTTTTACAGATTTGACTTAATTGCATTCAGTAAAAATATGCATTCTTTACCACAACATTATGAAAGATGATGAAGATATCACTGTCTTCCTAAGGGTTAAAATTGCATCACAAAATACAAAGTAGAGAAATAATAACTACCATATCAGACATATGAAAATTATATAAAAGCCTTTTGCAAGTAAGTAAAATATAAATTATAGGTGTGTGTATATGCATACTTAGAAGTATTCAAGTGTCATGGAAGGTATAGGAGATCTCATTTGGTTGTAAATAAAGAGAAATCAAGGAAAGCAAATGAAAGAGAGGAGGAATGTTGGGGTACACTTACTTCCTCTGCAGTTTGTTTTGATTTAGCCATCATGCCCTTTCCCTAGTAGATTTCTCCACTTTAACGGTGTATTTAAGACTGAGAGAACTTTGCAAAACATGCAAATTCATGGCACACATCCGCCACTGCCTGACATCCAACTTCCATCAGTCCACAGTGGGATTCCTGAACTCTGCATTTTTAGCAATCCTTGCTATGACTTGGAGCCAAGTTTTTGGACTATGCAGTGTGAAACAGCTTTATGATCAGATTATTCACCAATTTTAAAGAAAGGAAAGCACCAACTTGGAAGATGTGGACCACCAATGGTGGTCTTCATAAGCTCTGTTTTACATTGTGGTAGCATAGGACTTGAAGAGGAAAGGAAAAAGAGAGATCTAGGTAATTAACTGACACAGCCTTCTTACAGCTCAATGCACTTGGACACAGCAGCATCTGAGTGCATCAGTGAAATCTGACTCCTATCCATCTCCTACATTTCCTCTGACCCTTGTATTATGCTCCTTCTGGTACACGGCTGCTCTCACTTTGTATTTATGAATAATTTGAGGTTATATTTAGGTACTTTCAGTCATTGGGTACCTACATTTCTGTATACAGCCTATAAGGTTTTATTTTTTTTAGAATTAGAGAAATTCATGAGAAAGAAAGCTCTTAATATTAGGTCACTTAGGCAATTACCTCCTTTCCTGCCTAATGCAAGATTATTCCCCATAGTCCTGCTTCTAGCGCTCTGTTTCCTATTTTTAAACATACTAACCAATGGTGATTCTGCCACTCCCCTCAGGAGACCATTATCCTGGCTAACCATTCTCAGTGTCAAGGGGCTTTCCATAGTAATTAGCTCCAACTTGCTATTTCTTCCCTTTGCCATTATCCTTAGTTATCAATTCCCTTGTAACAACATTATTTCTCTCACATTAGTTATATATTTTTAGGTAGTTTCCACTGTTTCATAAGCCACTCCTAAAAGGAGCTGAGCTCCTTAGTACCAATCCATATCTTAATTAGTCACACTGTTGGAAGAGGAGGGTAGAGTTAACGGAATCACTTGCTGCGTTATCTCATGCCTGCATCTCTGAGCTTGTCCACTTTGATTTTATCAGTCTGAGGTCATCCTCCCCTGCAAAGCAATGTCTCTTTAAACATAATATGTCTGGGTCATATGAAGGTGTATAAAAAAAGCCACTTCATTATTTGAAAAATGAGGGGTGAGACTACCCACTTTATTAGAGGTCCAGGAATGTTAAATGATATCAGGTATGCAAACAATTTAGCAAAAGTTCTAGCATGCAGTAAACATAATAAATCATGGAGCATGTTTATATACTAGTGACTATAGATTAGGAAGTCAAATAAACCTCATTCTATTTGTAGATTTTTCACTTGCTGCTTATATGACCTTATCAACATTTACATGCAATTATATGTTATGTAATATTTCATAGTTTACTTGACTGAGAATCCCCTAAAGGGAGGTATTTTATCCTATCCATGTTTATGCCAAGTGTATCAAACTTAAGTGCATACACCAATTTAAGTCATCTAACACACCTGAGCCTCAGTGTTGCAATCTGTAAAATGCTGGGCATTTTATGTTTCTCTGTGTCAGTCATTTTTTATACAGTGACTTACATCTTCTTAGCCCACTTTTGTGCTTCAGCCATTGCTGCAGTACCAGATGTGCTCAGGGATAGATCGATGACAGCTCATCTCCACTACAATTTGAGGAATTGGGCAGTCACTCAAAGGGCATCTCCAGAATCCTGGTTGCAGAAGGAAAGCAGCTTCCATCACCTAAGCAGTGGTCTCACGGGAGAAATTTGGCTATCGCAACTGAGGTTGGGATGTACTATTGGCATCCAATAGGTAGAAGTCATTATAGGGTATCATTAACATCTTACAAGGCACAGAACCACTTCTCACAATAATCATTTATCCAAGTGTCAATGTTGCCATATTAAGAAATCCTGACCTAGAGACTCTGCAGAACCTCACTGGAGGAAGATACCTCACAAGACACACTCTTACCCCTCATGTTTCTCCCCATATCCCATCACTGTCTCTGAACTGGACACCAGATGGTGATTTTCCTGCTCTGTGAGTACACATACTGAACAGCCAGCAGAACCTTCTGTTGGTTCCTACCTTGTGGAGTAATAGCTATAATGATAGGAATGTTTAGGTCATACCATCACTGGAAAGCCTGTGATATATGGACTCTTTGGGAGAAGGAAACAGCACTTCCAAAGAACTGCAAGATCTGGTTTATATAGGTCCAGAAGCAAACAGAGAGCAAGTGTGGGAGTACATCTTGGGGATCCTCATATTAGAGCTTACACTATACAGCTGGAGAGGGGAGAATTTATTGACACTGGAACACTCTCTCATAACATGGGGTTAGCAAGGACACACAGAACTGGTCCTAATACATTTCAAGGATTGTTTCTTAAGCTGAGACCTTATCAAAGTAATCAGATAAATCAAGCCTTGACACAGTTTTTGGGAAGGGATTGAAAAGCTAGCTCAGGGAAGTGAAAACGTTGTAATGAATTTGTTATGTTAGATCAAAGAAGCCACCACTTGACTATGTTGCCTAAGAAGGCCAATAAAGAACACATGATGAAGAGAGCACCAACATTGTAAAGAAGGTTGGCCACGGTTAGTGACATCTGGAGATGCTATGTTGGAAGTGTTTTCCCTGGTATTGGTAGAATTGATAGAATTCTGATACAGGAGAGACTAATTTGCCTTCCCAGAAACCAGAAGGTCATAATTACTGAAATACGCATTCAGGCCAGAGTGACAGTCAGGGTGTCTTGAACTATAGGAATCTGTAACAGCTGTTAATAAATCATAGGAGCAAAATGAATGGCAGTTGTTATGGTTTAGATCTAACAACGTGTCTCCCAAAAGTCTCCTGTTCAGTGGCAGGCCCTGGTCAGAGGCAGCGAGCCACTGGGAACATTACCTACAGGCATATTCTTGTGTCTGACTTCTCCTGTCTCTCCCTCTCCCTCTCTCTCTGCCTCTGTCTCTGTCTCTGTCTCTCTCTCTCTCTCTGTCTCTCTTTCTCTCTGCTTCCTGGCTGCCATGGGATGATCAGCCTTCTTCTGCCATGTCCTTCCACCATTGCATTTCTGCCTTGGAGCCAACTGTGGACTGAACCAACTGAAACCATGAGCTAAGATAAACCTCGCCTCCTTTAAGTTGTGGGTGTCAGTTATTTTGTCCCTGTGGTAGGAAAGTGAATAATACAGCAGCCAGGTAAGCTTTTGCTTAATCTGATCTCAACTTCTAGTTATACAGCCACCACAGTGGAAAATCATAATCATTCACCGAGTCGCCAAATCTAAGTCAGTTCTCAGACCCAAAGCACAGGCATTGATTCAGACCTCACTGACTAACAAAGAGCTTAGGTCCCCTTTAAGAAGTATCCTGCAACATCACTACAAATTATTTATATACACATATATTTATTTTTTTAATATATATATATATAATAACCCCTGATAATTTCCCACAAGGACCTGAAGTTATCTACCAGAATGCCAGGCATGCACTGAGGGAGAGGAAAAGACTTCAACCATTCAAGGGCTACTAGATACAGAGTCTGAGGAACAAAGCAAGGAACCAAGACCCAATTATAACCCTTCATTACACAGAAGCTATGGAAACCAGGCAATGGATAGAATCTTGGCCCTTGTCTATCTCAAAGGGTCCTTAGGCCATGTATATGGAAACCAGGCAATGGATGGAATCCTGGCCCTTATCTATCTCAAAGGGTCCTTAGGCCATCTATATGTTTAATTGCCCAGTCCTTTAGAACAACCAGTAGAATAAAAGCTAGCATGTGTTTAGAAGGCACCAAGTGCTGGGCATGGTGGCACACATCTGTAATCCCAGCACTTTGGGAGGCTGTGGCAGAAGGATCACAAGTTTGAGTCCAGCTTGAGCCACTTAGTGACTTAGCAAGACTCTGTCTCTAAAAGTGGGTGGAGGCTAGGGATATATCTCAATGCAAGGGCCCTGGGCTTATTCCCCAGTACTGGGAAAAGAAAAAAAGAGGAGAAGGAGGAAGAGGAGGAGGAGAAAGGAACATACTTTAAATGCCAATGCTACATCTCAAAGAAATTGCAGCAATTATACCACCTTCAAAGATAAAGGAAGAAGGGATACTTCCATTTAATTCATCTACTTGGCTGCTGCAAAAATGAGAGAAATCACTATAAATGAGTGTGACCAAAGTAAACAACCACATGGGACCTACAACTACAACTGCTATGCCAGGTGAGATGTGATACTAGATAGAATAGATTATTACTTTTTTTTTTTTGATTATTACTTTTTGAAACTTCATATGCAACTTTTAGGCAAGCAAATGTATTTTTTTTTTCATTTCTCAAAAATAGTAAGGATCAAAAGCAGTTTGCTATCATATAGAAAAGACACTCGTTTACATTTATTATCTTGCTCCAAGACCAAGTTAGCTCATCTGCTGTCTGTCACAGTGGAGTCCCCAGAGATCTTCATTGTTCTCCGGTTGCACAGAAATAGCAGGCGACACTGATAAGATAATGATAGCTGGACCTGATGAGGACAGAAGATAGTATTCAGGGTGCCCTGGAGTGATACATATCTGGACGATGATAAACTTTTGAAATTTCAGAGTCCTACCATAAGGGTGATGTTTTTAAAGATCCAATAACTGGAACATGTTATAAGATCCCCTTTAATATAAAAGAGAAATTGTTACACTCATATCTTCTATCACTGAGAAAGAGGCACCGCACTTTGTAAGCTTAGTTGGGTACTGGAATGAGCACCCGTGATAAGGGGTATGAACCATTTATTGAGTGACTTGCAAGGCTGCCATGTTCAGGTGTAATATATATTGCCCACAACAAAAAAGCAACCTATACCAAACAGGTCACAACTGCAGTGTAAGCTGCCCTGTCACTCAGGCAATAAGACAGATGGAGCTAAAGGGAGACTTAGTAGTTGGTAAGATACTATGTAGAGTCTCTCTTAAATCCCAACATGAGAGTTTCAGTAGAGATCCTTGGATTCTGGAGCAAGGTCAGACCTACAAAGGCCATTCCAAAAGCAGCTTCTGGCATGCATTTTGAGCCCTAGAGTCTAGGATATCAAACGTGACTATGCAACTGGAACTGTATTTGATAAATTGGGAATATGAGATAAACAGAGACATGAGGTCTTGCAGTAACAGCAGCCACCATGATGTTGCTATGGACAGAATATTTTTGTCTCCTCAAAAATTCATGTTGAAATTTAATCCTTAGTACAACAGTATTGGGAAGTATGGCTTACCCCTCACAAATGATGTGTGCTTAATGGAATTGGGACTTGATAAAAGGAGTTTGATCCCTTTTTCCATTCTTCCCTCCCTTGCACCATGTGGGAATACAGCATTCATTCCTCTGAAGGACATAACAACACAGTATGTTGGAACCACAGAGCAGCTCTCACCAGAACCTGCCAGTACCTTGCTGTTGTACTTCCCAGCCTCCAGAGCTGCGAGAAATAAATTCCTGTTCTTTATCAATTAGCCATACTCAGTATTGTGTCATACCAGCACAAAGAAACTAAGACAGATGTAAATGGTACAATTTGAATTGGTCTAGACACTGGACATGGAGCCACGGGACTTACTATTCGCCCTGCAGGGTTTAAGTCTTGCTTTTAACCTATTCTTTTCTATCCCTTTATTCCTCCCTTTTAAAGTGGGAATGTTCACCCTGTGCCATTATGCCTTGAGACTATGTAACTTGTTTTTTATTTTTACAGAGGTTCACAGCTAAAAGTTTGTCTTGAGTCTCAGAAGGGACTTGAACTTGGGCTTTTGAAAGATGTAACTGTTGAAACTTTGAGGAAGGGATTGTTGCATTTTCAGTTGTTTACAAGAAAGTTGTATCACATTAGATGAAAAAATTTTTTTTTTTTTTTTTTTTTTTGGTGGGTACCAGGGGTCAACCTCAGGACCTCACGCGCCAGCAGGCACCCGTGCCGCTGAGTGATATCACTGGCCCTTTTTTGGTATGTGGGTTCCGGGAGTCAAACTCGGGCCCTTGCTCTTGCCAGGCAGGTGCTTATGCCGCTGAGCCATCTCACCGGCCCTAGATGAAATTATTAACTTGTGTTTATTTGGAGATTAAGTATGGTTTAAGGAGATGTATTTGGGTGTCAATTTGATAAGGGGTGGGATATGATGGTTAATATTAATTGTTAATTTGACTGGCTAGGAGCCACATAAGTGATTAGTAAAGCACACTCCTGGGTGTGTCTGGGGAAGTCACACAAGTGTGACCTTGAGTACTGTATCCAGTCCCTGGCCCTTCCTCTCTGTGCCTTTTTTTCTGTTCTGCTTCCAACCCACCATAAACTAACCAGCTTTGCTCTGCTCCACCATTCCACTGTGCTGTTACTGCCTTGAAGCTAGCTAATCATAGACTGAGTCCTCTGAAAATGTGAGACAAGTTAAACCTCTCCTCCTGTAAATTACTGATGTTGGGTATTGTGTCTCAACAATAGGAAAGCTGACTAATACAATATGTGTAATTTTAATGGAAATAACATTTGGTTTTCTACAATAGAAAAGCTTTTGATTTCCTTTTTGTTTACTTCCATTTCGAAGTAAGACGGTGTTGTGATTTGGATTTTAAATGCCCCCCAAAAGCTCATGTGTTAAAAGCTTGGTCCTAGCTGATGCACTATAAACTCTAGGGATGAAGCCTAGTTGGAGTAAGTAGGCACGTGTCTCTGAGGGGATGTGTTTTGCCTCCACCTCTTGGCTCTGTCTCTCTGCTTGCTGGCCACCTCGAGGCGAGTAGCCTCCTGCGCCATATGCTCTCACTGCGTTGATGTTTTGCTTTACCACAAGCCTACAGCAATAGAGCCAGCTGTTCATGACCTAAAATCTCTGAAACCATAAGCCCAAATAAATCTTTCCCCCTTTAAGTTGATTTTCTCAGTTATTTTGTCACAGCAACAGAAAGCTGACTAACACAGAAGGCAATGGGACAAATGTCTGTTACCAAGGCTAGCTGTGTGAACTTCACCCAGGAACCAGATCTCCGTGAGCTTCAGTTTCCTCTTTTGCCAAATGGTGACAGTAATCTTCCCCACAAGGACATCATGGGGAGGGGAGTAGGGGGAGACTATACTGTGAAAGCTGAGATAAGGAAATATAACTGTTACTGTTATTCTGATTTCATCTAAAGTAGACAACAAGATATCACATACCATGTTACAGTTTAAATATAAAGTGTCTCCCAAGACTCGTGTAGTGAGGGCTCAATCCCCAACACAGAAATGTTAGGAAGTGGGGTCTAGAAAGGTTGAACCATGAGGGCATTACCTTCACAAATAGATTAATCAACTGATGACTTCTTTGGCTGAATAGACTGTTAAGAGGTGGAGCCTAGTTGGAGAAAAGAGGTCACTAGCAGTATACTTTTGGAGAGTACATTTTTTCTTGGGCTTTTTCCCATCTCTCTCTTTGCGTCTTGCTTGGCATAAGGTCAAAAACTTTCCTCCACCATCCTCTTCCACCTTGATGTTTCTGCCTTGGAGCCAGCTAACCATGGATTGAAACCTCTAAAACCATGAGACAAAATAAACCTTTTCCTCCAAGTTGTGTATGTCAGGTGTTTTGTCCCAGCAATGGAAAAGTAACAAATACATGGCTGTATTGGTCACTTTCCTTTTACCGTAAGGACATAACTGAGATAATCAATCAAAAAAGGAATGGTCTATTTTAGCTCACAATTTTGGAATTTCATTCCATGGTGAGTTGGCCCTGTTGCTTTGGGCCTGTGGAGATAGCACATTGTGGTGAATGTGGGGGTACAGTAAGCTGTTCACCTCTTGTTAGCCAGGAAAATAACAGTAGAGAAGAGGAAGGGCCAGGGACTCAGTATCTCTTTCTAGGGCACAACCCCATAGGACCAGATTTCCAGCTAGGCCCCCACCTCTTAAAGCTTCCGTTATCTACCAATAGTACCATAGGCTGGGCCTGTAGGAGACATTTATCCCAGCCGCATACCTAAGAGAAGCATCTGGAAAGTTACTGATCCACAGTCTGTTCGCATAAACTAATGCTACTAATTCTGTTGAAAAGCTCAGGACTCGTTTTCTGTAACTGTTCTTTAGTCTCTATGATCTCTGTGTCTTATTTCACTCTTTATACCGTTAAAAACTGGGCTCATTAAAACACTATTTGACTTTTTTCTGCCTTATCAAAATCTAGCCCATGAATGAAGCATCCTCTGAGTTAGAAAAGCTGCTTGAAAGAAAAGCTAAAATATACAAATGTGTCCATTGCAAGGACCTGGCAGTAAACTTTCAAAATAGCTTTGTGCAAAGGACAAAATTAACTTTCCTTTATTCTTTTGGTGGTATGTCTCTATAAAGTATGGCGGAGACATTTAACAGAACAGAACAAAACTTTATTTTCTCATTGTACTGATAGAAGGCTGTCAGCCCAGGCATCCTCTGGAATGCTCCCGTGCACTCTGAAGGGCTCTGTGCACTTGTGGGAGGCGGAAATAATGGCCTGCAGACTGCTGAAGTGGGCAATGCTGCAACCTGGAACCCCACAAGCCCTGCTGGGAAGGAAGCTTGTCCGTTTATCAAGCTGACAGCAAGGCAGCAAAGGGAGCTGCTGAAGCATCCTTTGCCAAGGGCGAGCATAATGCAGAAATACACACCATTGCTGCTTGTGAATGAATGTAGCTCTGGTTCAATTGTTGGATCGCATCACCAGACATCTAAAGTAATGGACAGAGAAGAATGACCAAAAGTCATATTCCCCAAACAATGCTAAAATAAGTTTACCTAAAGTGAGTTGTTGAGTTGGAGTTAGACTTGCTGGCCTCATAGAAAGAATACAGCACTCGGGCCGGTGAGATGGCTCAGCGGCGTAAGCGCCTGCCTTGCAAGCGTGAGGGCCTGAGTTCGACTCCCGGAACCCACATACGAAAAAGGGGCCGGTGATATCACTCAGTGGCACGGGTGCCTGTTGGCGCGCGAGGTCCTGAGGTCGTCTCCCTGGTACCCACAAAAAAAAAAAAAAAAAAAAAAAGAATACAGCACTCATATACTTTTTCTACCCTAGAATCTATTAAAGTCATTGCCCTAAGAACATCCAAGGTACTGTGGGCTTTTCTAGAACATGAGTTAAGTTTACGTATCTTTAGAATAGAACTTAGTCTTTTCCATATGGTTCAAACTATACCAGCAAGAGACAACTGCTGTTCAAATAGATTTCAAATAAATTCTGCAAGACAGTACTGTAGAAGCTGGCACCGCCTCTCCAAAGAGTACTGTACAATGTATCTTTAAACAGGAGAAGAAACATTTGCATTATTTCCAGCCCCTATTTCACCATTACTACAAAAAGCCATTCTGCTTGGGAAAGTCAGTATCACTACTGAGATATTAAAGGCAGAATAATATATTGCCACTCCTCTCCAAATTATATGCTTTTTTGATGTCAAATGCCTCTCGCTATATCACTCTCTCTCTCTCAGTTTTACATTTACCTATATGATTATTTGATCAACGTTATCTCTACCACCAAACTATAAACCCAGTGAGGCCAGGCTTTGTCTACATTTTGTTACCTATTACAATTCATGGTACACAGAACATAGTCAGAACATACTTTTTAATAAATATTAATTAGCAGGTTCATTATCAGTAATTTTGTATTGGTGAATCATGATTTGCTAAGAATTGGGTAATACAATTAGAATAAAAAAGAGTCCAAGTCTAGTTTTCAGACTTTTACATTCTAAGATTTTTCCACTTAATAGTGTTCTGTTAAGCACATACCCCGCACACCTCCAGCATTCCCTATTCCTTTTTCCCCAGTTGCATTTATCACGTTTAGCATTCTATGCAATCTGCTTTTGGGGGCTTTATTCTCTCAACTTTCACAGAAAGGTCAACTCAGATGCAGAAGTTTTTTTTTTTTTTTTTTTTAAAGAGAAGAAAAAAAAACAAAACAAATCAAAAGAAGAACAAATTTTCAAACCAACATAATAGGAGGGTAACAATGGTTAATACAGAAGTTTTTTTCTTTATTTTGTTCACTGATGTTGTCCCAGGCCATAGTTTTACTAGTTGGTCATTTACTAATTGGTCAGGTAAACCTCTTTGAAACCATTCTGCGTTTCTGAACTGACCATCTTTTCCTTCCCACTTTGTCTCCTGCT
Organism: Erethizon dorsatum; assembly: GCA_028451465.1. Lineage (NCBI taxonomy): Eukaryota > Metazoa > Chordata > Mammalia > Rodentia > Erethizontidae > Erethizon > Erethizon dorsatum. Next base: position 106,232,929 of record CM051826.1, read on the forward strand.
ACTCTCCCTGTGCTAGTCAGCTTTCCACCACTGTGGCAAAATACCTGAGAAAAACAGAGGTGGACAGGTTTATTGGGGCTCATGCTTTTAGAAGTTTTAAACCATGGTTGGCTGGTTCCGTTGTTTTTAGGCCAGCGTCATAGACACAGAAACATCACGGAAGGGCATGGCACACAGAGCAGAGCTGCTTACCTCATGGCCACCAAGAGAGAGAGAATGCAAGGAGGGGGGAGAAAGAGGGGGGCCAGGGACAAGACATAGTCCCCAAAATCACACACCCCCTTATGATCCACTCCTTTCAACTAGGTACCCCTCAAATTGTCCATTGTCCATTCAGTCCTGAACTCATAAGTGGATTTTCATTGCCTTTTCGTGATCTGATCACTTCCCAAAAGTCCATTACCTGGTCTTTGGGGGACGTTTTAGATCCCATCCATAACTGTTTCTTCACCCACTCCATTCCAGCAACACTCACTTCTTTCTTCCTCTGCACCATGCCAGGCAGCTCTGGCCTTTGCACTTGCTGGCCCTTCTCGAGAGGAAGCTCTTCCACAAGTTCATGGTTCACTCCTTCACCTGCTTCAGGCCAAAGCTCAGAGGTCAACCTGCCAGTGGGGTCTTCCCTGAAACTCTATTTCAGCCTGGATGCCCACCTCTCTTCTCACAACACTTTCATAGTCCTGGAACTTGTCATGTTCCTGTCCTGCTTTATCTCCATAATGCTCATTACAGGCTAATATACATTATTAGTTATAAATGAAGTGATCAAAGAATATGGTGAATGTTTAATTTTTAAAAAATTATTACAATAAAAGATGCATTGTCATTAATCCCTCTTCAAATGCTCCCCCTCACTTCGAACACACTTATCCCATCATTCCTGTCACTTTCTAAAGCAGAAACCGAAGTCCTCTTTCATGAGTGTCTTTAGTTGCACTGTTGTGGCTTGAATTGACTCAAAATGTTTACCTTTCATGGTTGCTTTAACTTTGGGGAAGAGCCAGAAGTCACACAGTGTGAGATCCAGGAAATTAGGTGGATGAGGACATGCCATAATATTATTTTTATTAGTCCAGGTTTGCAGTACATAATGACTACATTTATTGTAGGGAGTTGGTGCATGGACATAATGCATATTAATTTCTTTTTTCATTTTTTTCATCCCCTTCCCCTCCCCTATCTCCCTTCTCCTTCTAACTTTTAGTCCCTTTCCCATTTATAAAAGCTTTACTTTCATTGTTTTTCCCTTCAGTTCTTCTTTTTCCCAATCCCCCCCCCCCATCACTGTAATATTTTTAGGAGCTTGCCTTTTTTTTTTTTTTTTTTTTTTTGATGTGGGCACCAGGAGTTGACCTCAGGACCTCGTGCGTGCCAGCAAGCGCTTAGTGTTTATGTGGGTACCGGGAGTCGAACTCAGGACCTCACACTTGCCAGGCAGGTGCTTATGCCGCTGAGCTATCTCACCAGCCCGAGGTTGCCTTTCTGTTAGATGGCACTCAGAAGCAGCACTTAGCATATTCTGAGAAGGGACAGCAAATTCAAAGCAAGGGAGAGTATTTGAAGAGAATTAATGGTAATGCGCCTTTTACTCTAATAATTTTTTTCAACCTACCCCAATCAGCTCTTCTATATTGCCTGTCTCTCTCCCTCCCTGTCCTCAGACATACAAGAATTTAACACCACCAGGGCAGACATTATTCGCTTCTTTGCTCACTGATCTGTCCCTACTATCTAAAATACTGGATTGCAGTGGCACTCCAAAATATTCATTGAATAAATGAATTATCATAAATAACAATTTTTATACATGAAAACACCAGATTTTAGAATGTTCCACTTTAGTTCAGAAAGCAAACACATGATTATAATAAGATGTTTGAATTTCAAATAGGGACTTGAATATAAAATAAAAAACAATAAGAAGCAGGTGGCTTGGAAAGGTTAAGTAATACAAGGCATACATCTTTGCCTTTTGATGAATGCAGTGCTAGAGTTTAGGTTGTTGATAAATTTTGGCTAGAAAATCTCTAAGCAGTTGTTTGCTATCATATGCTCTTTTGAAGGCAGCGATCCACACACACACACACACACACACACACACTAGCTTTCATGTATAAGATTGCCTCTGGTGCCCAGGGAAAATGAAGGGAAATGACTTTTAAATGGATAGAGAAAGTATTCATGATTTATCAGTTCAGCAAAATGGAAGAGCAGACACCCAGTTGATAGAGCAGAAAGAACCAATCTTATGCACGTAGTCTGTGGCATGGAGAATCACTGACCAAATCCACTTTCAGCTGTGTTGTTATGGATGACTAATTATTGGAAACCTCAGAGAAACATGGCAGCATCTTTCTCTTGCCTTCTCATCAACTGGGAGACCAATTCACAGGGAATAATTTTCTCTGTGTGAAGACCAACTGAAAGTATACATTCTGCCTTCCACCCAGGGACTCCTGAGGCTGATCAGGAAGTGTTGAAGTGGATATTTGCTCTCTTTATAGTCAGCATAGAATCGCAGCACTTTAGAGCACAAAGAGACTTTCATAATCATGCTTTCTGATTGCAGGCTTATAGGAAAAAGAAAATGGAACTAAGCTAAAGGTTTCCTGGCTAATTTGAAAGGAAAACCTCAGCCAGCCTCAAGATCTCTGAAGCCCTGTATCACTGTTTTCTTCCCACACTGGAGTGTCATTTTTGGTAACCTAGTTAGATCTCCAGAACAAGAATCATTTCAACCAAAATTAATGCACGCAGTCACCCAAATATAGAGAGACAGAGGAATAAATACAGATATGCTAGATATAAAAAAGCAATGTCATAAACTTCATTGATCTTGGTTTTTTATTTATTAGTACATGTTTGTAGCATATAATGATTATATTTATGGTGTGGTGTTGGTACATGTATACAACACATCTTATTGTTTTTTGTTTTCATCCTTCACCTCTCCTCTCCTTCCCTGCTCCTTCCAACTCTTGTTTGTTTTTATAAGGAGAAGAAATGAAGGAAAACATATAAAATGGCCTAATATTCTCTTAGTCCTGATAACTCCTATTGACATTTAAATCCTGATATTTTTAATGTCATTATCTCTTCTATCTTGACCAGTTACTATGTACAAAGTTCTGTTCTAGGTGAGTATGTATTTAAACTTCACAGTAACCCTATGACATGGTTATAATTCCCTTTTGTAGAAGGAGAGATGGAAGTTCAGGAAGTTTCCTCAGAAAGTAACTCGGCTAATGCCAAGCACCACGAAGCATAGCTAGGTCAGTCCTCAAATCCAAACCAGTCAGCTTCCAAGGCTGGAGCTGTTTTTCCTGTCCCACGCTTCATCCCCGTAATTTCTCTGGTAAATGAAACCACAATTTCCTTCCTCATCCAACATAGATACTTCAGCCCTCTGTTTCTGAGGACTGCTAATAGTGTCCCAATTACAATTGCTTTATTTTGGTAAAGATGAAGTAACATTGTTAATATTTAAGTAACAAACTTGATTGCAGATGATTTCTAAGATGATTTCATTTTTCAACAAGGAATTTGGTGAGCTCCCTTTAGATGGGGAGCTATGCTTTTCCAGCTGCCTGTTGAAGCTTTCAGCCTCACATGGAGAAGTGATTTTTTTTGTCCATCGTGTGCCCAGAAGGACTTCTCTAAAGCAGGACTTGTATCTATAGATTTGTTGTGGAGGGTGGGCTCATCCAGGCACAACACTGGCTCCTTTTGGAATGAACGAGTTGGGCTGTGAGGAGACTCTTTGGTCAGAAATGCAGCTAGGATTCCAAGCAGTCGCTCTTGGGAAAGCAGCCCTGGAGCAGGGAGAAATGTCCGTGTTCCTTCAGACAATTTATCACTGGCTCCTGCCCCTTCACCAGGACAAAGTGAGATTTCTTGTCAGGATCTTCAGCAATCAAATCATATGGTTTAATGAGGTTCACTGGCCTTGGCAGTTCCTGGATACTTTCCAGAAATATAGGCAGAGGGCTACCAGTCATCATCCTGGGACCCAAGTTCTGAGAGCCTGGAGAAGGCTTTCCAGAGCTCCATCTTTCTGGCTTGGATTTGCATCTGCATTCTCCTCTCTGGGGAAACTTGCAGGGTGGAGGGCTGGAGCAGGCAAGGAAATCTTTGGGTCTGTTCTTTATCCATTGTCCCATCATCTGGCAACTGCCAGTCTTCATTTTTTAAAACATTAAACATGTAAACAGCATTGCTTTATTTTTTTAAAAAAGATATTGCTCCATGATGAAGGGGAAAAAAACTTAGTTGTTGCTTCCAAATGTTTAATTTTGACTCCAGAGATTTCAGAATGTGCAAAATGAGTTCCGCCTTTCTTACTTAAATTGCCCTGTTGTTCTTTTTCCTATTTTCCCACTAACAAAGAATGCAACTATTGCCAACCTTTTTGACTAACTAGCTGGCTCTTTTTCCTGAAAATGTGAATCATAACTATAAGAGGCTACTCAGCAGGCCTGTCTGTGGCACTTCCACTGGTCATAGAATATTCTGGCTAAGATTTTCCTGTAATTTTTCTGTTGTTCTCAGAAGCCCCAACCTTTTCAACTGCTTCTATTGGATGACACAGCATAAGTCATTCCAAGAGACTTCCTTTTTAATACTTTTCACTTTGACCTATCTTATTTCTATTAGTTATGCTCAAATGTGTACCTGTATACAAATCACTGTTGATTCACAGCAAGCCAGGAGTCTTAGAGGTGCCATCACTGTATATATTTATACATATACATATATATATATATATACATATATATATATATATGCACACATGTAGATCTTAAAAGGTTAGTACATTCAATCATCTGGAATAAATAATGTCGAATGAATGCATCATTGCTTTGGGGAATTCAGAATGTTATTTTTAAAATGTTTTCATAAATGGAAGCATAGATGACAGTTACGCTGTGTAGTACAAGATGTTATCCCTGTATTAGCTGGGAGAACAACATAGATGTTAATCAATAGAATTCATTGTAGTTCCACATTATTAATGTTCTTTTTCTTTTCTTTACTCAGTTTCTTCACCAAATTAAAAGCTTTGCTAAATGTGGTCTTGTTTATCAACTTCTTTCTCAATCATTTAGAGTGTGGGTGTGCTTATTCTTGTTTTCTATTTATTGAATTCTAACACAGGAATTTAAACATGTAGAGAGACTAATAAAAGGATAATACATTTAGGTGTGCTTAACACATTGTCTTCCTACAACCCTAGCATAATTTCATTAGTAACAATATTTATAGATTTGTGGGGTAGAAAATGTTCTCCTCATTATACAGAAAACGAGTCAAAAGAATTCAAGCAAGATGTCCACAGTCATTGATAAGATAGCAAATAGAACTCAAAAGTCCTATTGCTGACATATATTTTTTTGCATATACAGACAAATGGAAAATTATAGCAAATTTGAGTCAAAATTGTAAAGGAAGAATAGTTTTTAAAATATAAAAGCTTATATTGAACATTTTATTAAATGTATTACTATGCTTAATGCTAAAAAGAAATCTCTCTCTCTCTCCCTCTCCACATATGGGTTTGTCCCACATAACTCACTTCTGTTGGACCATTAATGTGAAAAGAGTAGATGATGCCAGAATTCTAGGATATTTTTTCAGAATCTGTAGGTTTGAAAACCAAAAAAAAAAAAATTTCACCCAGTCTCAACATACTGAAGTAACCTGTAAGCATCCTTGAGAAGCACTTTAAAGTAAGACAGTATCACAAATTAAGGTAGAATGATGGTAGAAAAACCATGAGAGCAACTATAAATAAATATTTTAAGAACATCAAAGGGAATATCCTTGGAATTTAGAAAAGACACACCAAAAATATATTATTCCTACTTGAAATTTGAGTGGTAATATTGCTTCCAATGCTTTCCAGTTCTTCTGAAACACAGGGACAATTGTCACAAATTTTGGATTACTTCTTTTTTACTCATTTATTTGTGCAACAATATTTATGTAATGCCTACCATGTGAAAAATAATATGCCAAAGTTAAAACTAACATTTATGAACATTACAAAAGTAAGTTATATTTCTATAAAAGCTTCCACTCAAACTTTCTTTGACCATGCCCCATTTGGGTGACCACAGATACATTCTTTCACTTGTAAGAAAAGAAAAATATTTCATAAGAAAAAATACTGAAAGAGAATCTTATGAAAATGATAGTAAATTTTAGAAGTCCTTAGTGTCTTACTAGTTATTTTTACTAGAATAAACAGTCACCAAAATATGATATCAAAGACTTCCACTGCAGATTGATGGGAGAAGAGGAATAAATCCAAAGAAACTAGAAGAATGTAATGAAAGTAATAGCGAAAATTGACAAAATAAAAAGGAGAATCAAAAGAAATAACAAATGCACCAAAATATTCCATCTGACTTCTAAAACCCTTTTTGTGATGAAAGACAAAGCAGACTTCGTTTCTCAGCTGCTGCTAGTGCAGACTACCAACCAGCATTGCCCAATAGATACATAATGTGAGCCATATATGCAATTTAAATTTTATAGTAGTCACATTAAAAGGTAACAAGAAACAGGAGAGAATACTTTCAATAATGTATTTTATTCACCAGTACATCAAAAATATGGTTATTTCAACACATAATCAATATTAAAAATTATTGAGATTTTTACATTCTTTTTCCATGCTGAATCTTTAGATCTAGTTTATATTTTACACTTGCAACGTATCTCAGTGCAAACTACCTACATGTCAATTTCTCAGTAGCCACATGCTACTGGCTGGTGTCTATGAAACTGGACTAGACACACCCATGTTCAAATGGTGTCCCATATCACCTCAGAATTCTTTGCCCTTTGCAGTCATTTTGTGATTCATTCTTAATTTGGCATTTAGGGCAAAATAAAGACTTGTATACCAATTGTTTCATTTGTGTTCTGGGTCCTCTAAGGTGGGTAGCAAGCCTTCAGGAGTTGCCTTGCCACCAATTTCTACTTATGTCTTTTTCAGACAGATGTAGTGGCATTAGTTTAACAGCCAAAGTTCTAACGGGGACATAGTTGATGGCACCTCAAAAAGTCACCTAGTTACTTTGCATGGTAGTGTTTACACAACAGGGTTCTCTACAGGGATCTCTATTCCCCAAGATTTCATGTTGAAATAACAAAATGGCCCAAATCCATCTGAAGATAAATTGCTTTAATTATTAGGCAGATTATGAAGTGTACTGTTTCAAATATCGGTCCATTCTGTGCACAGCGTCCACAGTGGTTTCACTGTAGTATTCTCCAGGTGCTGCTATGGAGCTTAACATCGATGAAACACAGCCACTCAGGACCAGCTTTATGCCTGCAATTTGTTCACTTCTTCACTAGAAGAAAGCTGATCTCAGTAATTGTGGGAGGAGATTATGATTTCCTAACATTGCAAAATCTGCTGTTTTAGTCCAACTGTCAGCACTGGTGCTAGTATCCATGGAAATTTCACTGTATAATTATTATCTTAGTTATTATAATTGATATAATGAAACTATATAGATACTTAGTAACTTTTGCATTTTGGCATGCGAGATCGTAGAAGAGAATATAGTGATTAAGACCAACAGCATGTGGATTTAACTTGGACTACCTGGATTTGAATCCCAGCTTAGCTACCTACCAGCTTTATCTCTGAACCTCACCTTCTTTGAAATGGGAAAATACTAAAGTTGTAGAGAAGATTAAGCAAAATTATCTGAGGTGTGCAACACAGTGCCCACCATTCAGAAGTATTTCATAAGCATTAGCTAAGTCATCTTGGGGTACTTAATTCCATCAGGCAAATTTGGTAGCACTGAAAAAAGTGACAATCTGATAGCATTTCTGAAGCTCTGAAGAAAATTCTTTCCAAGAGAAATTCCAGCTGACCAACTTCTGAAAAATTTTTCTCAGAAAGGTTTCCCCAACTGTGACATTTTTAACTTCCTTTCCAAATACTATGCAACCACGTTAATGTTTTGGTTTGGAAACTCTCCCCTTCAGATCCCGTTATCAAGAATCAAGTCAGATTTTCACTCCCTAGACATACTCAACATCACCTGGTGGAGTAACCCAGCTTTGACTTGTTAATCTTACCATTCTGAATCAAGAGTGAGCATTTGGAGGCCAAAGTTTTTCTAATTTTGATTTTTCTAACTATGTGATTTTTTTATACCATTTTTGCTTGGGTGAGGGGGAAATGAAATAGTAGGGTTTACATAAGCAGGGCTCTCTGACAAGAGTCTCTCTGGAGACATTTCCTCCTCCTCTCCTTACTGTGAAGATAAAGCCCACCCTTAGACAGTTAGCTTTTCGGATGGGTAATTCTTTCGTGTTTTGTCATTTAGATTTATAGCTCTTCTCTTTGAGGTTCATGTTCATTAAGACGATAAATTTCATGCCCACACTATCCATCTGCTGAAATTACAGTATTCTGGAGCTCAAATTATACTTCCAGAGAATTCTGTCAATTAATTAAAAATAGGATATAAAACTAGGCAAGCTTTTGCAGTTTTTCCGGGGGATCTGCTTTAATGCTAAAGTATTTCCTTTTGAAAATCCTGATAAATAGTCAATATAGTGATCAGTATGTGCCAAACACTTTCCTATTTGTTTTACATAAATAATGCTTTTAATCTTCACAATAGCCCTAAGAAAGAGATACTATGATGTCTCCTTCATCGATGAGAAAAACCAAGCACGAAGAGGCTAAGAATTCACCTAAGGTCTTTTAGTTCCCAAGTGTTCAAGTTGGGATTCAACTGCAGATTGTATTCCAGAACCTAAAACTAACTACACTATACCCTAATCTGCTACACACACACACACACACACACACACACACACACACAAAGTACCATACATAAAACCAAAGAGAAGGCATTGTGAATTAAAAAGTAAATTTGTCACATTTTAGCATATCTCTGGAACCAAAACTATTTAAATAACCTCATCTTAATTTATACATATTTCAGAAACCATATGCTTTATAAATCACTAGGGGACATAGGCAAGAATATAAAATGATTATGAAAATTAACCAAAAGGTCACGGTAGCTTCTACCACGGGTTACTATGGTATTTCAGTGCTTTTATTTATGAATTAGGAAATATTTGTCTTTCTCTCACATATATACCCAAATTGTAAAAATGATAAAGATGACTTGTGCTTTGGCTAAGGTTGACTTTTCTTTTCTTTTTTTTTTTACTTCAGCAGGAAATCATTATCCAAGCCGAGCATCGAATGTGTGCTATACACAAAACAATTTATCTACTAGAGTTCATGGGCAGCTGGATTGGGAAAAAACACATTAATTATCATTCAAGTGTAAATGCCCCCATAGACATACCATTTAATTAACAAAGAGGCCAGTATTGGAAGTGAATAATTTGAGGTAAGCAGAAAGAGATGTGTGAAATAAACCCTTAGGTGATTTAAAGATATTGGTGGATGAACATTTAAAAAATACACAAAATATATCTCTATCTTGTAAAGTGCTTGTAAACATGAAGAGTCCTTAGAAAAGAGGCCTTCCCAAGCCTCTTCCTTGTGTCTATTAAAAGTTACCCCGTGTGAGGAGGAAGTGAGCTGCGTTCTTCAGGAGCATCCGTTCCTTCAGAGGCTGGAAAATCCCACTCTCTTGAATTCAAGCTCTGAAAAGATGAGAGCTAAAATCACTTCATGTGGCAGAGTTCCTCTGTCTTTGAAAACCCTTGAAATTTGTAGCTCTGCCAAAATTATAAATAGAAGTGGTATGGCAGCAGCGAACTGATCATTTTGCTAAACGTGCTCACCCCATTTGGGATACTTTTATAAAGCATGGCAGCAGCTGGGGCAGTGGTAGCTGCTTGGCCACAATGGTCACAGTTTCTATTGCTGCAAAACACCTTTCTGATTTTTAATTCTTTACTGAGACAAGCCAGAAGAGATTTTCCTAGAGCACTAAAAAAATAAACAAATAAATAGAATTATACTTAAGGTTGTTTCTTTGAGCAGTCTGAGAGACCACCAAAATCTTAAATGAAATCACATACAGTATATCCATTGACTTCCTGAAAATAATCTAAAAATCAGAATTCTAGGGCCCAGTTTGGCATTATAGGTGGGCTGCAGTGGATTGTTGAGGCTATCAGATATTGTATTAGGATTTCTGGAAATATCACCCTTAATAAATAGGCCAAATGCCACACCAACCTGTCAGAGACAGAGGGGAGGTAGGAGGTGTCAGGTATAAATTTTTCATTTCTGACCTCAGTATTTCCTTGCAACTATCAATAAAGCAAAACAAGTTCATTTTCAGTGCTCTTTCCTCTATTGTAAACCACCCCCCGCATCTCTTTGGGGTTCTTAATTTAATTCTATGCAAGAAGTATTTATATTTGAAGAAGATAAACTCTTTAGCACTGGACTAGGAAACAGTGGGGAGAGGAGCTTGGGAAAGGAGTTCCACGAGCTGAGTTCTGTGCCTCTCGCCAGGTGATGCCTTCATCTTGGAGGCCTTTTCCTCTGATTTTCTCTGTCACCTCCATAATGGCCTCTGGGAATGATCTCCTTATAGACAAAAAATTCTCCCACAGCTCAGCTGAGATATTTTCAACCAAATTTTTCGAAATTCCAAGAAATAAAAGGAAATAAACATAAAAATGCAGAAAACAAAACAATCCAGACTACAAAGAAAACCATTTGTTCCCCTCTCCCCATATTTTTTCACCAGTAAAACATTTATTTCAAACAGAATCTTACACAAAGCCTTGACATATAAAACAGCAACCTCTGGGACCACTCTAGTAAGTGTGAAGGGAGGAAGAACTTCTAGGTTCACTTTCTTAGTGACTAGCACCCCTAGGAGTACCTGAGGCACCTCACTGGAGAACTTAAGGAGCCTCTGAGCATTATTGGAAAACAACGTTAAATAGAGACCTCCATATGACAGATAACACATCTAGGCCCCCCCAGCCCTAGACACACACTTTACATACACAGTAGACATCTGAACACCTGTTTGAAAGTCACAGCATGCAGTGACCACACTCCATTCCTTTCCTATACCACCAGGGCTGGTGTAGTGCGTGTGCTCTTTCCCCTACTGACAGACACTAGGCTTAACCTTCTTTTTAGCTCTAGCTGGGTCCCTGGTATGGATGTGACCAGATCTCAAATACACATCCATAACCCGACACCATCTTAATATAAAATAATAGCCTCAGCATTCACACAACAATGATGTGTTAGAAAGCAAGTGGTTTCCTCACAGATTTATGCAGTTCCCATCTCTTGTAAGATTATAATATTTTAGAGGAAACAAAATTATCTATGCCTGAAGTACTTTCACTTAGAACAGAAGATAAAACAGGGTGCATAAAAGAGGTTTTGATACTGAAAATAAAAAAAAAATTACTGAAAGTATCATAAGAAAGGGGAGGGAACAGTATTAGCTGGGGGGATCAATGAATATTTGAAAGAGTAATTAAAATATAAGGTGGACCCCGAAGGAGAGATTTCGTTGGAAATAAAGAGTATTCTCAGCAAACATCTGGCAAACTAAGGTGTATTATCCCAAAAAGGGTTTTCATTCTAAAATGTCCAAGTAGATCTAAGCTTTACTCAAAACAAACTTCTAAGAAGAAATTTATGTTAGCCCCTTGACAGTGTCGATATTTTCCCACTGGGAGGACATAGGTGGAGCTTCTCAAATCATTTGCAGCAACCTCTCATTACAGATACTTCTAATCTCTGTATGATGAGATCTTTGCCCAAGGCATGCTGGGGAGAAATGTGGAAAACCTGGCAGTTTGCCTTCCAGTATGTTGGAATAATATTTTTAAAATACTAATATATTTTCTTCCTACTTTTACCTGTTTTCACCTTCCATCCCAGCTAATCTATACCCGTAACTTGAAAAAGAGGACAAGACTGTAGAAAGCTGAAAAGCAAGGTATCTTTTTCTCACTTTTGATTTTCGAAAGCCTAAATAAAAGATTTGGAAGAAAATGACTACTAAGAAATTATCCTCATCCATTCCTCTATCTCCCATCCTTCCATCCTTGAAATGCTAAGAAATAATTTTCCAGGCTTGTGGAAAAGGTGGAAGAATAGACAGATGGAGTAATGGGAGAAGGAAGTTCTGGAAAAGGGTATTGGATCCAATGAGACCTCAGGGACCAGAGGTGAATCAAGTTCAAAACCAACTCAGCTTTCACCCAAGCAGATCTGTACATTAGAGGCTGGCTACCTGAACTTCCCACCGGCAGCTAGAGAAGATTCCCCTTCCACACTGTTCAGCCTTTTGGCTATAAACCAATTTGAGCTCCATCTCTTTCCTCCAAATGACATGGAGATGACTGAACAGTCTAGTGGTTTTGAAACATTAATATGCACCACTGTCAACTAGAAGTCTTGTTGAAGCACAGGTGTTGGCCTCCCCCTCTAGAGTTTCTGATTCAGTAAGTCTGGGGTGGAGCCCTAGAATGTGCAGTTTTAGTAAGTTCCCAAGCAATGCTGATGTGGGCTAGGGACCACACGTTGAGAATGGGTGCCTTACGTAGTGCTGTCGGCCATTCATAAGCACAAAAAAGGGACATAGGGCTGCACAACAAGCCTATATTTCAGTGACAACAACATATGAGAAAGTCCCCGAGGGGCGTTTGAGGTCATGCTAACAGAACTCCTTTGAAATGTCCTTTTAGCTTGTGTAGTAATACAACCACTGGAAAAAATAGTTTGAAAACTGGTATGATTTACACCTGAATATTTGAGACTATACTCTTATCTGCCTATCTTGGGGCTCCTTAGTTTTAATAACAAATTGTTGCCCTAGAAATTCTTTGAAGAGATCACATTAGCTAAAGACATCTAAGGTCATTCAGGTACACTGTTTCAAGAGGAGCTCCCTCTTTCAGAACACAAGCATCTACTGGGCGCTTGACTCAAAGCACATAAATATGGCTGCTTATCATTATTATTTATAACAGCACTTAATTCAAGATCTTTCACATAAGTGTTTTCAATAAATACTTTCCAACTGTTAAGTTGTCACCGAATTTCAACAGTCCCAAACATGAACTGGGTTTATCTATACCCTCCTGTATCCCCTCTGTTCCCATGTCCACATGTTAGCAATAACAGGACCGAGAAATTGCCCTTGGGTTTATACTGCTGGAGGCCTGAGCATGTAGCCTTCTAAACCTGCAGGCCCTGCTAATGAAATTTAAAGAATGTCAGGTGACAGGTCTCTGTTAAGAAGAGGGAAAGAGGACCCAGTAGGTATTCAAAACCTCCAGTATTATTAGCTCCTGCTTAACTTGGGTTGAGCCTTTGTTAGGATTTAAAAAAAAAAAAAAAAAAAAAAAAAAAAAAAGGAAAAAGAAAAATCCAAGAAGTCCTGTGAAAACTAGCTTCTCAGTAAGCTACATAGACGCTTCCTGGTTACCCCTGATATGAGAATAACCTTTAAACTATTTCCATTTCTGATCCCAGCTGGAAACAGGAAACGCATGGGGTACAGCTTTAAACAAAAACAAAGGGACCAAAAGATAAACCAAATTGTCCCAGGGTTCAGAAGAGGTTTATGCTAAGTGTTAGAGGAGTCAGATCTTGTGAATCCTCCCCCACTTTCTGCCATTCCAGAAATTCCTTTCAGGGGAGGGGGTGGGAAGGAAAGGGATGTACTAAATTGCACAGCACTGCCATCTTCAGGGCCGATAGGGAAAATTTCTCAGGGTCAGTCAGATAAATCATCTTCCTAAGGCTTCATTTAAATATAATCAGATGGTTAAAAATTTGACAGCAGACAGCCTGGAACAGATTTTTCTACTGTTTCCAATGTTTGAAAAGTCAGTCGACACAGCTTTTTTATGGTGTATGCACATTTTAAAAAAATATTTGCTGATTGAAAAGCCATTTACAATAAATAAGAAAGTTTAAATAGCTCAAACTGCATTGCCAAATGATGGGAGTAACACAGACACAAACATATTGTTCTGAAAAAAAAAATTCCTTAAGAAAAGTATGAATCGAATGATTTAGCAGTGCAGTTTGAACAGATGGTGTGATTAACAACTAGTGTGTTAGCCATCTCAGGAGTTTACAGAGAAGTAAACAAATGCAAGGGAAAAATCACTTTATTCCCCCAAAGAGTTTTTAGTTCATTTCATTACAAAAATTTGGAAGTCTGCATTTTGAAAATTGGATCGTCTTAGGGGATATTGAGAATAAGGACCTAGAGGAGTCTTTAAAAGCTATTTCATTTCTGATCAAGTGAAGTGCTGATGTTCCCAGCATGGGCTAGAATAAGATGGAGAAGTTAGGGCTGCCACTGTCATCAAAGTGCTGGAGGCAGCTGGGGCAGGGATGAACACACTGGCCTTGGAGTAAGAGGGTCAGGTTCTCATCCTGCCTCTGGCACCAGCTGCTGCTGGCTTGGAGGCTGTCCTTGCTCTCTCTGGACCTCGTATCTTTGTTTGGAAAATAAGAGCAAGAACCAGATGTACTTCAAAAACTTTAATATGCACCTGGGGATCTCATTAAGATGCAAATTCTAACCTAAAGCAGGGTCTGAGGGATGAGGTTCCTCAAAGGCTCCCAGGTAATGCTGACTTTGCTCATCTACAGAACACATGTTTACCACCAGAGCTCTAAAATTCCTTCCAGCAACGCTACTCTATGCTGATATGCTAGGTACTGCCTAGAGATGAGGAGAAGAGAAAGTATCTACTTTCCCAGGATTATGACCCGGAAATACTTACAGACAAAAATACACAACAAATATGACAAATGGTGCATTGATTTTAAAAATAAGTATTTTACTTACATTATATAATTAACAGTGAGAATTGACTTTTGTGAGGAGGCCAGGTGAGGGAAGGGTCCTGGAAATTGGATGGAGAAACCAAAACATGAGGATGAGCAGAGAGGGAAATTGAGAGATGGTGCCATCAATGAGCATCTACATAGTGTCTTCAAGACTGATGCTGAAACTTCATCAGAATTAAAAACTTTTACTCTCTGAAATGCATTGGAAAGAGCATGGAAAGGCTAGGAGAAAATATTTGCAAATCACAAATCTGACAGAGGACTTCTATGCAGAATACACAAAGAATTTTCAAAACAATAGTAGGAAAACATTGCAACTTTAGAAAAGGCAAAAGATTTGAACAGATATTTACCCAGAGGGGAAATAAGAATGGCAAATAAAAGATATTCGACATCATTAGCCACCAGGGAAATTCAAATTAAAGCCGTGATGAGATACCTATTACAATGGCTAAAATAAAAAAAATTGACAATACCAAGTGCTGGCAAGGACGTAGAGAAACTGGATTGCTCATATATTGCTGGTGGGGATGTAAATTGTGATGACACTCTTGAAAACACAAAACTAAAGTGACAGAGAGTGTGAGAGTATGAAAGAGAAGCAGAAGAGAGCTTGGGGAGGAGACATAACAGGCTAACATCCTGATTGTGGTCATGATTGTACCAAATTATGCATATGTTAAAATTCATTGCATTATATATTCAAGATAATCAATTTACTGTCTATTGGTCACTTTTTAAAAATTGACCTTAAAAACACAGAACAGTTTGCATTTTCAAACTTTGTGTAGAAATGAAAAGTTTTTAAAAGCCTGATTAATTAAGTGAATGTTTCCCAGCCACCAGTATAATATTCTATCAAAAGGCTTTTAGGTCTGGCTGCAACTTTATATCTTTTTCACACATCCTTGTACTCTAGTCCCAGCAGTTTATCATTTTAGACCCATGGTACTCTTTCTTTTTCTGATTATTTGTAAAATGTCAGAGGAGTCTTTTCCTGCAAGTGAAGACCCAATATTTAACATAAGTCAATGGTGAGACCAAGAGACCAACTCATCACTGTCAAGGCCTTGCCCTCCAAGAAACTTAATATTCTTGTAAAAATAAACTAAGCCAATCAATTCTCCCATTGTTTGTATCACGCCATACTCCCCTAGAAATTTCACAGAAAGAAAACGTAGTAGCAAATCCTTCAGAAAGAAAAGAAAGAATAGACAAATAAACAGCTGCAAGAAGATATTCAATCTCATTAGTAGTTAAAAAACTGCAAAGATGAGAAGCTTTCATTTTATGTATTTATTTACTTATTTATTTATTATTTTTGGCACTGTGGATTGAGCCTTGCACTGAGCTACATTCCTAGCCCTTTTTAAATTCTGAGATAGGCTCTCGATAAATTGCACAGCTTAAACTTAGGATTTTTCTGCCTCAGCCTCCTAAGTAACTGGAATTATAGGCATGAACCACAACCTCTAGTTCCAAATGCCACATTTTAACCTAACAGCTTTGTAAAAATTAAACAGAATGATAACACATAGGGTTGGGGAGGGTCAAGAAAATGAGATATGGGGGTAAACTGATAATACTTTTAAAGAAGCTAGCTTGTCAGTATATAGCAAAAGGGTTTAAAATGTGCATTATTTTTAGGCTGGTAACTCAACTTCTAGAAATGCATCCTAAGAAATAATAATCAAGCCAGGGTGTTTGGACTACTCTTGTTTTTTTTTTTTTTTTTTTTTTTGTGGGTACCAGGGGGACGACCTCAGGACCTCGCGCGCCAACAGGCACCCGTGCCACTGAGCGATATCACCGGCCCCTTTTTCGTATGTGGGTTCCGGGAGTCGAACTCGGGCCCTCGCGCTTGCAAGGCAGGCGCTTACGCCACTGAGCCATCTCACCGGCCCACTACTCTTGTTTTTAATAGTGCAATATTAATGGTAGGGCTCTAAAATCTCATGCAGTGAGTGGATAAAGATATTCTTTCATTCTCTGATATGCTAGATGCTGCACAGATTCAGAAATATGTACGAATTAATGCATGTCAAGAACATACTGAGACCCGAATATTGAACTGATTGTAAAAGTAAATAACTTAATTTAAGCTATGTAACTCAATATTATCTACCTATAAAAAGACAGATTACTTACATATACTACATAATGTGCAGACAATACCAACAGGAAAAATCATAATATGTATCTATATTTCTTGACATGGAAATATTACATCTCATGTTTTTAAGTGAAAATTGCAGACCACAAAATAATATGACCTCATTTTATGCAAAATTTATGAAAAGAGAGAAAATGTTTTGTGGGGGAAATTCTGTAGGGGTAAAATACAAGACATTATCACAGTTATTTCTGGGTAGTGGAATCATAACTGATTTTTATTTTTTTCTTCATATGTTTCTTTATATATACATATACACACACTGGCAAGCTCACTTCTTAATAGGTGTATCAGTTTACCCCCATGCCCTACCTCCTATTTTTTTTTCAATCAAGGTATATTACTTTATCATTGAAAAATATCCGACAAAACTATTACCAGATACACCTAGCAGATTAATCAGGTATTAACATTATTCCCTTTCTCCCCTAAAGGATTATGCTTCTTAGCCATTTGGAATCCTTCCTCTCATTAGACTTTACAGTTCGCGGGGCCTTCTAAGCACTAGATTAGAAGCATTTGGAGTCACACAGATGGGTCCCCAGCCACTGGCACAGTGACGCAATGTACACTGGTAGCCTGTCCCGGACAATGGTCAGAGCTGAAGTCCATCAGAAAGTCTTGGCCGGGTGTCAGCTCCTTCCAGTGACCTTACTGTACCTTGACTTCTTCCTTCACACCTCACAACTTCTGCTTCCAGTGTGAATTTGGAAATGGGATTCAGCCTTGACATTTTTCCCAACATCTTCCTTTAAAATAAAAAGACCAGAGAATTTTTTTCAGTGTTACTTAAAACTGGGTTTCATTAAAAATATTGGAGTGTTCTTAACTTTCTTCAAGTAATAAAACATCAGATAGCACAAAGAGGAAAGTTTTTTATTTCAGAATTAATTCTTTTTTTCTTTTATATGCTGATACTTTTCTATTCAGGAAAAAAAATGAATTTGCTGGATCTACATTGTTTCTTTTTCATTCACACATAAAATTTTTCCATAGCTCTTCAGCTTGCTGGTTTGATGTATTTAAAAATAATCTTTGGTTTAGAAAATTTTGTAATATGCATCTAGATGCATTTCATCACTTAATATTTAGGTCACACCTAGTACATGGACATTTTCTGGCAAACAATTTTCATGTTTTCATTAATGTCTTTAGCCTGGCTCTTGGCTTTTAAAAATAATTTTAAAATCTATTTCAGCCAAGTTTTTCTGAAAACTCATTGAATTATAACTAAACTGATGTTTTTAGCTTTATTCCCATGTTAAAATGTTGGACTTAATTGTGCCTAAAGATTTCTTATGAATACCTGATTAAGACAGTTCTTGTTCAAGGTGGAAACTCTCTGTGCCATGTGAGGTTATTCTACTTTGTTATTCTACCTTCTACTTTGTCACCTCCTAAAAACTCATCTCTGCATTTCATCCTGAATTAGTAGCCTGACAACTGACAAGTAGATAACTGAGGTTTTTAATTTCTTACCTGACCTGACTTTTCAGCTTCCCTTGTTTCAGTGGGAAACAGATTGTCAGTACCCTGGTTAAGCTCTTGTTTTCAATTTTTATTTTTTATTTGCAATTACAGAATTTTTGCTGGCAAAGATTGCAGAAAGAATACTTGCTTAGAAAAATTTCTAACATCACTTTTCCCTGACAAAGAATGATACAAGTCCCAGGGACACCAGCCTAGATATACTATTTATTACACATCTTTCTCCAGTTACATCAAAACCACTTATTTTGCACTGTCCCCTCCCTCACATATTACCAAAGATCCCATTTCATCCAGCTAGTGATTTTGCCATTTTTGTATTTTGACCTGACTTTTCTCCCACTTCCCACCAATGAGAGATAAACTGAACATTATTTTCCTCAAGGAAATCATCGACTTCCCTTCAATGACTTAGCATCGAATCCCCTCCAATGACTCTAGGAACTTACGATGTGCTTTGTTAATGTATGGGTTTCTCTTTAACTTAGAAACTGCCTTACCAACTTAATTTTTTTTTTTTTTTTTTTTTTTTGAGGCAGGGTCTCACTATGTAGTTCAGGCTAGCCTTGAACTCACTATGTAGCCCAGGCTGGCCTCAAACTCGCAGCGATCTCCCTGCCTCAGCCTCCCAAGTGCCGAGATTACAGGCATGTGCCACCACGCCAGACAGTTTAAAAATATTTTAAACAAATTTCCTGATGGTCTTCCTCCTTAACTTAGTCCCCACTGCTACAAAAGTCCTGTTGTAACAACTACTATTTATAACTATAATATACCAGTCCCTTCTGAGATATTATATCATCTTTGTGAGAGCACTAAGGGAAAATTTCTGATTTCAGTTTCACAGATGAAGAAACTGAGATTCAGGGAGTTTAAGTAACTTAGCTAAGATGAGACAGAGCTGGAGTTCACAATCATGGCTCTCTGATGTGAAAGCTACTTCTGCCTTTATGCCAGGATGTCTTCCATGAATTTAACGTCCACACCCAGGTGCCCATGTCTGAGTATCTTATCTGATTTCATGAACTGTTACTCCAGTAGAGACATGCACTTAACATCTTCCTTTGCATCAATCTGTGCAAAATGAGACTGGCGTGACTTAAAATACATATGAATTTTTCTCCAATTTCTTTTATTTGGCCTTCTCTTCAGGCCCTTAAACATCCTTCCAAATGCATTACTTTTTCTTCCAGGAGCTTAATTCCTTTTCTAAAGTCTTATGTGGTTCCTTCAGCTAACGTTACTTTTCTCTGCTTTCTAAATAAAACTAATTGTTAATTTACTACTTTTCAGCATGGCAGCAAATCGATGTACCAGGAAGCAGTTTGTCAGAGGATCCAAAGAATGCACAATAATTATTTTATTGGGAAAATGAACACCTGGGCTTCCTGAGTGAGCCCATCTTCCCAGCCCTTCATTGGTTTTGGAGGAGCAAATGCTGGTCGGGTGACCATTCACATCACAGTTCTAGCTTTGCCATTCTCTTGAGCACTGACTTATTCCCCAGCATTGGAAAAGATAACTTCCCCAGGGTCTAACTGCAATTAGAGGAACAGGTTGGAGAGAACACCAAATTGTATTCTAGGGGGAAGAAAGTGATGAGTAAATGAACTAAATGGCAAGAATGGAGGGGAGGTATTAATCTCCAAAATACATCTTAAAGAAACACAAAACTAACAATTTATACTAGGTTTACTTCTATTTTGGTTATTTAGCTCTTGTGAGGTAATTTTATTTAACACTTCCTAAATTAATCACCAAGTCCAACTGCTGCTTACCACATAAACCAAATTAATCACCAAGTCCACTCCCTCCCACAGCCTCCACAGCCTGGGTGGATAATTCTGATGTGCATACATAGCCCTCACTGTGAACGTGCCCTGGGTGGATTCCAGACATTGCTGTCTCCAATCCCAACCATTTAGGGGTTTCAATTTCTGCAGAACAAATTTCTGCTTCTTCAGCCCCCTAATCTTCTCCGGGGGTCCCTTAAGACTTTTGGACTGTCTGTGATTTGAAGATATTGCTTTTAAGAAATCAATATTCTTTTAAAGCTTTCTTTACCAAGAAACTGTTATTGTCATCATCGGTATTATTATTGCTATTGTTGAACATAAAAGAACTCTTTTTAATATAGCAAAATTGAAGTGAAACTCATTAATCAAACACTTTAAAATTAAATTCAACCACAGACTGAGTCTTTGTTTCTCCTTCAGACTCTAAACTGTCTGCTTCTCCATGTCAGGGTTGCAGTTCCTTGTATGATGCTCCCTTATTTCCTGTAGGTCTCATATTTCACATTTTCTCCCAGTTTATCCCAGTGTTGTTGTTTATGTTAATAAGCTACTTTAAACTGTTTTCAGAACACAGGAGAATATAAATAAATTAAATATCTGGAAAAGCTCCTAGACCAGTAATTAAGATTTGATTGTTTAAATTAAGTTTGAATGTTTTCAACATAAAGCAATGATAAATGCTGGAAAAGACAGATATATTGAACCTGATTTAAACTTTACACAATGTATAAATGTATCAAAATATTACACGGTAGCCCATAAACATATACAATTTTCATGTTTTTTACATATCAGTCAAAATAAATTTAAATTTAAAATAATATTTTTCGTTAGTTGTAGGATCTGAAACAAGTCACTTAAATATTGTGAGTTGAGTCTTGGTTTCCTCATCTGCAAAATTATAAACTTGGCTAAGATGATCCCTAAGAGTTCCTCCCAATCATTCTGACCTTGGTGTAACAGAACTGCTAATCAAAGGAACAAATGAAAACAGAGGAAATGTCTCAACTACAGCAAGGCCCGATGTAGTCACCTGGCATTTACCATCCATTCCCACTTCCTTTTATCGTGCATTTCTGTATGAAGGAGACTGCAAGCTAAAAAGAAATTCTATTTCCTGGGTTTTTCAGGTAGGATCCTACATGTGAATAGTTTCTACAATTAGATACACTTGCATGAGATTTCAAAAGTAGAAATGTAGCACAAACTATCTTGATAACTTTTGTTTTTTCAATTCTTGTTGGGAAGCAATGGCAGGGAGATGCTCATGGCCAGTTTCCAGCTTCATTTGTCAGGAGGTAGTTATAAGGGTGGTGGGTCTCGTACTTCCTGTTCCAGGCCCAGTTGCCACATTTTGATGAGTGTCACCCAGAAGCATTTGTGACAATGGTGGTTGTGGCTCCTAAGCCTGGCTTTCTTAATTCTTTTTGCAGTAGGGAGTGCAGTACCTCAAGGGGAGTCTGTGGTGTTCTGAAAGTCATTGGTGGTCATCTTTTAGATCCTACTGCTCTGTTCTCCTAATAGTTTTATGAACATCTAGCTCCTTGTATTAAATACCTTTGTCCTTGAAGTTGACAGTACTACTCTAAAATATGTCAGTTTGGTAAAGGAATTATTTTGAGCTGAAAATAATTTGGAAACAGCAGATGTAGGAAAAATCTTCTACACCCTGCATTTCTGCCTAAAGACAGGGTATAAACTTTCCTTTGTAATGATGTTCACTCCCTTTCTCCCCATGCCAGGAAGCAAACCTTACTGCATTAAGCCTTGCATTATACTAGTGTCCCCTCATATACTCACTTTCCCACAATTTACTGCCCCTAGAAGACCAAACCAAACTTTTTCCCTTATCTTGTCACCTCTCCACAAATTCATTGCTCACTGTTAAGATGGTATAGAAGCTCTCAATCCTAACAGCTTCTTTGGGTTTTCACTTTCTTTCCTGGGAAATTCCAGGAGCATATAAGAAATTAAGATCAAAAACAACTTGGATGCCTTTTCTTTCTGACTTTAGTTTAATTCCAGCATCTCAGTGGTTACAGTTAAAATTAAGATAGAGGAGGAAACCCTTTCTTCTAGCTTGTATTTATTCTTGAGTTTTAGTTTCTTCTTTTTTGGTCTTTGCTGTGTGTGTGTGTGTGTGTGCACGTGTGTGTGTGCACGTGTGTGTATTCAAATATTTATATGATGCCAAACTTGGTCAAAAAGTGAAAACATAATCAATTTGATATTCTTTTGTAAACTTTTTAAATATCCATTCCTACTTGGCGCAAATATAGCAATATATAAAATAAAGCAAAATATTCTTCTGGACTTGTTTAACACTTAGCATAAATATCTCCTTTTGTGACAAGACATGCATGACTCCAGGATTTTCTTTGGAAATTGCATATACTATTTCTATATTTATTTTTCTCAGCTTTCTCTGCTATTTTAAGTTTGAGCTTTTCTTTTTCAAATAGCTGAGTGTGTGTGTGTGTGTGTGTGTGTGTGTGTGTAAAACCCTAAAAAAGGTTATTTTTTTAAACTTTTACTTTGAAAAGATTATAGATTCGCAAGCAGTAACAAAAATATGAAAGAGACCCAATGTACCTTCTATTTTAAAACATACGTTTTACTGTCAGTAAAATTTTAGTTACTAACCTCCTAATTTTTCTAACACACATCATGTCACACTACTTTGTTCCTCAAAGATCTGATAGAGAGAGGCATCACCAAAAGTGGCAGAGTATGGAATTCTAGGTCTCCATCCCTTTAGAAAAGCAGCTAATAGTGGTGATGATTATGCAATAAAGTGAATACAATTAAAGCCAATGTATTATACAGTTAAAATGGTTAAAATGGTAATTATATGCTGTATATTTTACTACAATAAAAAGTTTTAAAGGATACACGAGAGAAAAAAATAAGTTGGCAGAAATGGTCAGAATCATCATACAGAACTCTGGAATCTAGTAAAAAATGTGTAACAGTCAGGGTGGGCTTACTGATGAGAGAAGCTGCGCCACCATGGTAAGACAGCACTATGGCATCCCCTACTCCCTGGGTCACAGTGGCCATGAAGATGGTAGCGCGCACTCCTGGTGTTGGTTGCTAGCGCCAGAAGGAATAATATGGATATTATTCTCAAAGGATTGTGGCTGTTTGGGACTCTTTGATGGTCCCTGAAGGTGTAAGGACTTGCCTCTGTTTTGCTGGACTCAGCATTTCCAGGGTTTGAGAAACTTCCTGGGCTTCATTTGCCAAAAGCAAAGCAGTAAGCACTGGAGCCTGGGACAGGGATAGTTGTCAAGATAAACAATAGACAGACTGAAAACTCTGAGAATAAGGACGTAAGAAAGTAAAACATGTGGGAAAATAAAGTCTTTTAAAAGCTCCTACATGTACTAAGGAATTGATAAAACTCCACTCATGCCCAGAGCATGATGAATGCTCATACAAGTCCTGACAAGACTCCTAGCTTTGCCCTCTGACTGACTGAACAAGCAGGACCTGAAAGCTAAGAAAGAGTTGAAAAATGGTAGCAGATGTGGTGGTGTACACCTGAAATCCCAGCACTCTGAGAGGCTGAGGCAAGCTAACCGCAAGTTCAAGCCCAGTGGGCAACTTAGTGACTTAATAAGACCGTGTCTGAAAAATGAAAAATAAATGAAAAAAATGTAAGTCTGGGATGCAGCTCAGGGTGAATCCTCTGGGTTAAATTCCTAGTACCATAAAGGAAGGAAGGAAGGCAGGAAGGAAAAAGAGAAAGGGTGGGAAGGGAAGGGAAGGGAAGAAAAAAAGGAAAAATGGTCTAAGCATTAAGTTGTGCTGTCAAACACAGCCAATCTATAAAGACTAGGAGAGTTTTGCTTTTCTTTTTCTGTTTTCCCTTTTTCTCTTTTGGTTCCAGGCATTTAGGGAAACCTGTCAGAATGCTGTCCCACCACTAAGCTTACAGGACACAGATTTTAGTAGCCAAGCATGGCAAAGAATATAGACTTTATACAAACAGTTTTAAAAAGTCACTAAATAAACAACAACCCAAAACAGACAGCAACAACAAAAACCAAGAAAGGGAGAGAATCTGATTTCCAAGACTACTACACTATAATATTCAAAATGTCTGGTTTTCAACAAGAAAAATTACAAGGCATAAAGAAACAAGAAATTTATGGCCTTTTCACAGAAAAATAAGAGGTAAATAGAAACTGTCCTGGAGGAAGCATAGACATTACACTTTCCCGATAAAAACTATAAATCAACTGTCTTAAATCAATTAAAAGACATAAAAGACATTATTGACATAGAACTAAAGGAAACCAAGAAAGTAACCTCTCACAAAAGTGATCTGCATCACTATTCTGTGAAATCCCTGTAAAGGTTTCAATGGCCTTTTTTGCAGGCACAGAAAAGCTGGTTCAAAAATTTGTATGGAATTGCAACAGTCTTAAAAAAGGAAAGCAAAGTTGGAGCACTCACACTTCTCAATTTCAAAACTATTACAAAACTGTGGTAATCAAATAGAGTGATTTTGACATAAGATAAGATAGACATATCTATCAATAGAATAAAAGGTGAAGAATAAACCAAAAGATACATGGTCAATTCATTTTAAACAAGAATGCTAAGACTATTCAATGGGGAAAGAAAGGTCTTTTTAATATGTGACTCTGGAGAACTAGGTATCTACAAGTAAAACAATAAAGTTGGACCTTTTCCTCACACTATACACAAAAATTAACTGAAAATAGGTCAAAGACCTAAATATAAGAGGTAAAACTATAAAATTCTTAGGAGAAGAAATCATAGCAATGTCTTCATAAAAAGTATGAATATTATGCAAAATAAATAGCATACATTCCTTTGATTAAAAAAGAAAAAAATAAAGGTAAATTTTAATAATCTTGGATTTGGTTGATTAATCTTAAATATGATACCAAGAGCAGAAGCAGCAACATCAAAAATAGATAAATTGAACATTATCAAATTTATAAACATTTATGTACCAAAGACACTATTAAGAAAAAGAATTCATAGAAAAAAAATATTTGCAAATCCCGTATATAATAAAAGTCTAACATCCAGAACTTATTAAAAAATCTCCTATGACTCAACAACAAAAAAGGTAATCTAATTTAAGAATAAGTAAAGGACTGCAGGAGATACTGCTCCAAAGAAGAATACAAATACTCAGCAAGCACATTAAAAGATACTTTAAATAACTAATCATTAGGGAAATACAAAGTAAAACCACAATGAGATACCACCTTCAAACCCACTAAGAATGGTTATAAATCCTTTTTTTTTTGGTACCGGTAATCAAACTCACAACCTAGCATTTGCTAGGCAGGCGTTGTGCTGCTGAGCTATATCCCTGGCCCTGGTTCTAAATCTTTAAAATGGGAAGTAGACATTGACAAGGGTAATGATAAATTAGAACTCTCATATATTGCTGTTGAAAATGCAAAACAGGCTTGCTATTGTGGAAAACAGTTTGGCAATTCCTAAAAAAGTTGAACATTGAATTACTGTATAACCCAGCAATTCCACTCCTAATATACTCGAAGAATTTAAAACAGGTATTCAAACAAAACCTTGTACCCAGATATTCATAGCAACAGTATTCACAATAGTCAAAAGGCAGAAATAACCCATATGTCCATAAAGCCTTGAACAGATAAACAAAATGTGGTATATCCTCACACTATAATATTATCTAGTCATAAAAACAATGAAGTATTGCTGTACACTACAACATGGATGGACCTCAAAAACATTGTACTGTGTGACAGGAGCAGATACATAAAGTCACATAATGTACGATTCTATTTATATGAAGTATCCAGAAAGGGTAAATCCTTCCAGAGAATGCATTAGTAGTTGCTAAAGACTGAAAGGGGAGTAAGGAGTGACTGCTCAATGAGTTTCCTTTTAGGTGATGAAATTTTTTAGATCCAGATAAAGCCAGTGGTTCTCATCACTGTGAATGTACTAAACGGCATGGAATTGTATGTATACTTCAAAATGGTTCATTTTATGGTGTATGAATTTTACCTCAACTTTAATTTTTTAAAAACCAGAAGTATCTTTCTCATGTCTACAAACTCCTTACTTAATTTAGCAGTCACCACTGTATTATCTGGCTCTGGCTCTTTCTAGCCTCATCTCCTTCCACATTCTAAACCTGTTGTCACCCACTGGTACTCGCTTGAGTCTTCCACGCTCTCACTCACCTCCAAGCCTTTGAACATGCGATGTCCTTTCTTTTCCTTTCCTCCTCTGCTAGGCTCATGCCTGTTCTTTCAAGATTCTGCTCAGATTTAGCCTCTCTGGAAAGTATTTTCTACTTCTCTCCCCTAATCTGATTCCCTTATTCTAGCTGGAGTATAGATTTTTAACCCTGGGATCCCATATCACCCTTTGCATACTACATTTGCCACACCGTCTTCTGTTTATCTCCCTCTCCAAACTGTGAGTTTTTCCAGAGCAGGAACTGTGCCTTTCATCTCTATTAACAGTTCCTGGCAGTGGGTCTGGCACACAACACGGGCTCATGGAGGGTTGAACTGTTAATCTGGATCACAACTTTCTCCAGCATGATTTTTGCTCATGTGCTTCTTTGTTTGAACCCCAGTTTTCGTTTGTTTCTTTGCCTCAGACTATATGTAATATATTCAGTCTCCTTATCTCTGTGGATCACGGGTCAACAGGAGAATGTATGACTGGCCCCTGACAAACACACAACCTCTGTAGAAACAGCTCAGCATCCAGGCTCTTTTCCTGGTGGATCAGAAATGTTATCTTTACTCAAAGATGGACAAAGGGCAGGTATGAAGGCCTTGGAGTCGAAAGAACAAAGTTCAAGTTCTGATGACACCGTTCACTTGTGCAACCATGGCCAAGTCACCTCTGCCCTATGGGATATATTTTCCTGATCTATAAAGTAAGGAAAATAAAATAACACTTTGTCTTATTCATGGAATCCCTTCAGGGATTACAATTAGCAGGATTAAAAGGAAATAAAACAATGTATTCACAGAGATTGTATTTTTAAATGTTTAAAGTTACATTCCTTAAATCTCCTCAAAGCCATTTATAATAAAAACTTAGGGTCAGTGTAGATTGACCACCTTTCCAGTCATGCGGGTATTTTTTTTTTTTTTATGTGGGTGCCAGGGGTTGACCTGAGGACCTCGCACTTGCCAGCAGGCTCTTGTGCCACTAAGCAATATCACCGGCCTTTTTTTTTTTCCTTTTTTATGCGGGTTCCGGGAGTCAAACTCAGGACCTCACACTTGCCAGGCAGGTGCTTATGCCACTGATCTATCTCACCGGCCCCATGCAGGTAATTTTTAAGGGTACAAATAAGTAAAGAAAAATTCTAAAAAGTATGGAAATGTGAATGCTGATCATGTATCCATCTCCTTAAAGCAGCAATAATGAGACATAGTCTTCAAAATCATTAATGTTCTGGAGGATCTGGTTAATCCTGCCATCTTGGTACCTGATCAATGGCTTCATAGTTGGGAAATGGGCTGGTGTGAAGAGCTGTGTTCATTCTCCTCACAGGATAAAAGCTGCTTAAACTCCTGCCAGAGAAGATGACACTTTTTAAAATACCCAATAAATACCTCCCTAGCTTGAAATTGAAGTAAAAAGTCTTTAGAGAGTTGTTTGGTTCTACTATATTGGGGAATTATTTTATACTTTCTCAATGAATTACATTTTTAAAAACTTTACCTTGCACTGAAATACTTTATAATTTCCATTTTGCGACTCCCATTAGTGATGAGTTAAGAGCAATTTTAACCTGTCCATTGAACATAAAACTTATAGCCAGCCAAGTTACTGACCATCTTTCCCAATTACGGCCAGTAACTTCTTTCCTCCCTGGTAATGGCTAGTAAAATCAATATTATTATATAAGGACAATAATTAAGTTTTATTATAAGGACAATAATTAAGCACAGTAGTTACTTCAAGTTCTTGTGTATTACTTGCTGTAAATGAAAAATTGAGCCCAATTTAAATAAAGTGATTCTTGTCACCACCTATCATAAGAGCATAAAATAATTTAAGAAAAATTTTAAGCCATGTAAGTCAGGAGAGCTTGGTAAAGTAAAGGGGAAGCCACTTCTACAAAGTGGGAGAAATATTGTCTCATACGTTCAGGTATAAAACAATCTGAAAGCTGTTCTCTTTGTTATCAAGGTTAAGGGTTGCTTATGTAACTTCCTGCCTCCTTCAGCTTGTCTACACCAACAAAGCAAAGCATAACCAGAGAGAAGAAGGATGAAGGAGACCTAGAAGCAATTCTTTCTTGGTTTGCCAATACCAGTTTATAATTGGCAGAGGATATTCCATAGGAAAGTAAACTTTAAGTTTCTGAATCTGTCCAATAGTAATTTGATGATGGGAATAGCTTGAACAATGAAAATATGATACATTGAGACTTTAAAACTAAGCTCAAACTCAAGTCTTACCATTGAGCAGTTACTGACCCTCTAAAAATTAATACTAAATTCTTGTATTAGTAAATATTCTTAATTATTAAACATACTTAATTATTAAATATACTTTGTGTTAGTGTTTTGTTAGTAAATATATTAGTTACTAAATATCCTTAAATTTTGTAATTTTAAATTCTTGCATGGAACAGAGAAGAACAATGAACTAGAATGACCGAAGAAGACAGAAGATGTTTACTGTATTTCCTAAATTAGGAGAGATTGGAAATTAACACCAAAATTGTATGATGGGTTATGTTTAAATAAAATGTTAAAGAAACTCTGATATATGGCAGATAAGGAAGGTTTTTCCAAATGATTCCAACTGTTTTGTCTCCGTCCTTCTCTCCTAGCACTCTATCCCAACCAATCATTGCTATGCTGCCACAAAATATGCATTTATCCAGCCCATATTTTTATCAGATTCCTATTCTTTCTTCAAGACCTAGTTCATTTGTTATTTCTTTGTGAATTCTTCTTTGATTGCCCAGACACTTCACTTCATGATATTCCAGTGCTTTATTTGCTTTCTCTATTAAATCATTTATCACATTAAATTGCAATTTCTGAGGTTTCTTGTCTGCTTCCCATGTTTTTATAGTATCTGTATGTTCCTTGGACTTAGCAAACTGTCCAGTGCTGAGTAGGGTTCATAAGTGTTTGCTGAACAGATTAGTGAATCTCTCCTTCTTTCAGCAACAACCAGCTTCTATTTCCTACACAAAGTCCAAGATTGTAATGCTCTCAAAGACATTAACATAGAGGCCAATAAGTAAGACTTGGTTGGAAGATCTTAGCAGCATGATGAACTGAGGTTATGGAGAACATGCTAATTGTCTAGCAAAGGCCGGAATGAACAAACAGTGAATTTATGTCAAAGGAGACAAAAACCTAGGCAAGGATGTCTGAAAATATGTGCATTATATGTCTTCCTCTACTCACTGGTGGCAGAAATGAAGCAAAGCAACTAGAAGAACTAGAAATAAAATATTACCCCACATGTTTTAACGTTCTTTAGCAGATTTTTTAGTGGATGTTATTATGCACTGCATACAAATACTAATAAAAATAACAAAATTTTAAAGAATTTTTCATTAAAATGTGTTATGAGAGCTTATAAAGAAGGGAGAGAATAAATTTGTTATAAGTTGCTTTTTAAAAAAAGTGCATATATTTGCCTGCCACCACTCATCCAGTTTCTGCCCTATTCTCTGTCTTGTTCTCTGCCCCAAAAGCTGTTTTGAAATTGTTTCATTATCAGGGCCTTGTTTTCTGGCTTCCAGGTGGGTCTGACCCACAGCTGACCCTTAGCTGAAAGCAGCTAAGGTCAGAGGGAAAGGAACGGACTCACACCTATTTCTCCCTACACACACCCTCCCCTCCCAGTGTGGTCATATTCCTCAACAGCCCCTCTGCTGAATCCTGGTTCCTGGAAGGAGCCTGATACATGCTCACCTGCCCACAACTGAAAAAATATGTGAATAAAACAAATGCTGCCTGCGTGCTTCCACATCCAGCTTCAGTATACAGTGCCTTCCTCTGAGCAGTCCTTCTATGGAAACTAGTAATATGAGGGGAAACGCCGAGGGTTGAGAAGGGCAAGCAACAGCCAGAAGTTTCACTTATAAACCCATTGATTTTTGCTCATTTTAGAAAGATCACAAGCTTTAGTAGAACAATAGACAATTCTTCCTGGTGATTGTTCTGAGCACTGACAATTACACGTCACCAAGGGCGCATGTCTGAAGTGCACCTCTCCTTACTCCTACATCTGACCTCAGAAAAAAGTGCGGTGCGACCGCAGCTTCCTTCCGTTCAATCCAATAAACCTCTCTAACCCTCAATAGTGCATTAGTTTAAAAAAAAAGAAGAAGAAGAAAAAGAGTTTATTAATGTAAAAAAAAAGTAAATATCTAGGAGGGCTTGTATAGCCATGTATTATCTGTATCAGGATTTGAGTTTTTTTTTTTTTTAAACACTTAGGATTCCCTTAAGATTATTATGAGGCAGAACCATATTTTCAAAAAGCTTCTTCACTTCTTGCCAATAAGAACAGTTCACCTGATCTCTGCTCATTTTTCAAAATGGCTTGAGTTTCCTTGCTACTGGCATCATCTCGTCTCTCCCTTTTCAGTTGCTGAATGCTCATAGCAGATTCCACAGGCATGGGGAGAATGTCTGTCACTTAGAGAAAGGCAGATTCTTCTGGGAGACAAAGGCAATGAATTCCAGAAAATGTTTTTCAGATGTTCGGGATTTAATGAAATACAGGATGTGCACTGCCAGGTAGCACCAATGTTCATTTTTAAGCTTTCCTTATGTTACCGTGTATCTGCCCAAAACACCGCCTTATGTTACTTTGCCTTACTGTTTGCCTACATTTCTGTGCAACATTCCTAAGACTCCAGATTGTTTAAAGCCCCTTTAAAAACTAGCCACTAACAAAAGATTTTTAAAAGCCCTCGGGCAATTGCATTCAGGTAGAAGCAAAGAATTTACTTTGGGGCTCAAAAGTAATGAGATTTATGGGAATTCCAAACATGACCCAGGACTACATGCTTGAGAATTCTTTTATACCAGTGGTCTTGTTGCATTAAAATAACAGTTTGAGATATAAGTGATACCTATAATACAATTGTTTTCAGAGCCATAAACTCTGGTAGTACAAAGGTAAACAGCTGTTAACAGCTCCAGACCCCTGAAAATGTGATTTTTCTGGAGACTGATGGCTTTAGGTCAGCAGTTACTGTGTGGATGTCTGTAGCAACCTGAAGGCTTTTGTCCCCTTACTTGCCTCGGAGGATCAGAAAATAATATTTACATAGCCCTTGATCCATCTGGAGTTCACTGTTAACAATGCCATTAGTGCAACAAGAGGGAAAGAAGGAACATTCTCGCCCTTGGGAACATTTAAGGAGTCAGGAGTTCTCCAAAGTGAGCCCATGAAAGTTGGGTCCATGAAAGGAAAATGTTTTCCAAGACAATTTAGACTTGCCATATAAGAATACATCTAAAACAGCACACTTCATCGTCCACATTGTGTATAGAGAGACTAGAACTCTAATAATGTATGTGACCAAAATAAGTTTGAATTCACTTTACCATGAAGCCCTTCTACATTACGATGACTAGAATTGTGTTGGTTTACTATCATGAAGCTCACCATAATCCAATTATTGCCTTTCAGCTATAGATATTGTACATTAAGCAGTTATTTAATCTATAAAATCCCACTTACTGTGTCCTATACCAGGTATCTGGTGAAGGATTAGATATAAATGTAGTTTGTGACCCCCAAGTTTTCCATCTGGCTAAGAAAAGAAATCATAATCAAACGATATGGTTTAGGGGAATAAATAAATACACGGCCCCAAATACGAAGTAACTTTGTACATGTTGACTCTATTGGAGATAAAATAGACAATCACATTAGTAACAAGAAGGAGACTGAGATCAAAATTATTGTCATCTAATTGTTTGGCAATATAACTTGCATCTCTTGAGGAAAATTTATCTTTGTGAAAATTATACCCTAGCCCCCTTACCAACCCCTAAGAGCTGCAGTTTTATTCTTCTTGAGGCTTGCTGGGATTCTTAGTTTAAATAAATGGTATACTGAGCTTTAAGGTGGACAAAATTCCTCCCTATTGCTCTCTCTTTAAAATATTTCAGCTTTTTTCAGAATCCAATGTTTTTAAAATCTATCTCAAGATCTCCAAAGCTAAGGAAATAGTTATCAAATTGCGTTTCAAGGACTACTTACTTAAAAATCAACTAGATGCAACCTAAAATTCAGTTTTCTGGGCCACACCACTGCCAAGTCTCATGGTGATGGTTAACTTCAGGTGTCAACTTGACAGGATCGAGGAATACTTTGAGAATTGGTAAAACAATACTTCCGGATGAGGGTGTTTCCAGAGGAGACTGGCATGTGAACCCAGTTGGTGGACTGAATGTGAAAATCCACCTTCAATGTGGGCGGGTCACCAGCCAATCAGCAGGGGCCCCAGCAAGAATGAAAAGGCAGAAAAATGGTAATTTCCTCCCTCACAGTAAACACATGGATACCAATGTAAGCAACAGATACTGATGTAAGCAACAGAATTTTCAAGTGAAGTATCACAAAGAATTGGCATTTTTTTTAGCATCCTGGGTGATTCTGTTGCACTGCACACGTATCAATTCCTTAAAACAAATCTTTAGCCCTTTAGAGTAGAAACTATCATTATCTGTACTTAGATTTCTAACAATAATAATAATTATAATAGTTAACAGTGAGCATTTAATTATTTGTCAGGTACTATTCTAAGCACTTTACATATAATAGCTCATTTAATTCTTACAACACCTCTATAAAGTGGATTCTAGTATTACCCCCATTTTACAGATGATGAAACCTAGATTTCTCCTGAAGTCCCCTTCTCTCATCTCTGTATAGCAATAACAACAATAAAAGCTAAACTTTACTGAACTCATTATATGCCACACACTACTCTATGCACTCATTTTATTAGGGAGGAATCTAAGGCACAGAAAAATTCAGTAACTTGCCCAAAGTCGTCGAGCTAGCAGGAGGTGGAATTAAGATTCCACCCTAGCCGTACTCTCTACTGTCACAAGTTCTACTTCCGGCATGTGGGTCTGGGGTGGCAGTGTGCCAGGTCACCCTTAACTCCATCCCAGTTCCCAGACCACACAAGTTTGCCCAGTCACTCCGGGGGATGCTGGCGCTCTGGACTGCCTTTCAGGATCACAGGCGAAATAGGAGCCCACAACTCGGGGTGCCTGCAGGAGAAGTGGGCAGTATCGCATTTCACATACTGCCTGTGTGTTAGGTTCTCAGACCATTCAGAACCCGGTTAAAAAAACAGTTATGACTTTCCTTGGGACTGGGGCTGTTGATTTTGTTAGGTGAGATCACTCGAGGAATATAAAACGCAAGAGAAAGAATTGCAAAGAGGAAAAACAATAGACGGATATATAGGGTCAAACAAAAGTCACCAAGCAGTGGAGGAGCTGCCTGCCCACTATGGTCTGCTCAGTTTAAACCGAGATTTTTAAGAGTTTGAGGAATTAATCAATTTCTACTCTTTTCAAATCCTTTCCAGTTGTAAAAGACTTATTTGCACGGTGGCTGCTAACTCATTGTGTATGTGAGTGTATACATGTGTTTGCATTTTAAAAAGCTAAACTATGACAGTTGTTAAAAACCTGACAATAGCCCATGTTCCCCTGCTCAGCACACGCACGTCACAAGGTTTTGTGTTCAAAGCACGTAGCATTTGTATAGCTAACCATCGATTTATGCTGGGCTTTTAATGTTATGCAAGACTTTTTCCTTCCTTTACTCACCGAGTGACTGTGCTGATTCGACATTTTATAGACGCATCAATTTTCCTTTACAAGCTGTGCCGAGAATGTGTGACTCCCTGCGCCAGTTTCTTATTGAAATCAGATGATGCGGAAAGTATCGTGTCACATTCCAGTGATAGGCTGCCCCCTAGTGAAAAATTTCAGTTGTACATCCAACCTACAAATTCACCGCGACAAACACTGCAGAGGTTTCTTGACACAAAGGAGAAACATCTTTCATTTGCAGAGGATGTAATAGAATCGTGTGATTTAATCTTCAGCCTATTTTCTGTGCACTTCAGTGTTCTGTAAAGTTTTCTTGGATAATCCCAGATGTTTCTGTCTTTAAAATGTACACACGAAATATATTCTTTCCTAAGCTAAGAAAAATATTCTCGTGGAACTAAGGGAAGGTGCTGATGTGAGCTGTGCTTTTCTATTTCCACTAATTTCATATGGCTATTTTCATATCTAGGATAACTGCACAAAGTAAATGATTTTGCCCTCTCAGCATTCTAAATACTTAAATGCTTCTATTTTCTACAGAAGCTGAATATTTGTCCTTGTGCCAACCTAGGAGATAATTTTTATGAAACGTTTTGCAGAGTTCTTTACATGGAAAGCCTTAAAAATACTCATTACTGCAGTTATTATAGAATTATCCACTTTAGATAAGATTTATTTTGAGTCTTAAACAAGAATACCATTAGTGTTTTATTTCAGGTTACTTTTGCATTGTACAGAAATGAAATACTTTTCATGATGAAGTTAAACATATTCTCTCCATAAAAGATTAATATTTAGAAGCTTTAAAAAGTAGCAAATACATACATTTTTCTTGATTTGTTTCTCTGTCCCTCCCCTTTTACATCCATATACTATCAGTAGGAGATACAGGGTGTCTGAGTTAACCTTTTTAAAACTTATAGGATATAAAGATGAGCAATCAATTATTATGAACAATTGTTATAACATCTCGGTGTTTGGAAATTCATTGTTCTCTGCTTTTCTGCTATTTAATTTTGTATACACATGGTCTAATTCTAAAATAAAAAGGTGTTCTTCATTTCATTTTGGTTGTTCTTCCATTGATTTAAATAAGATCTCTAGAATCAAAATCTTTCTTCTACTCGTGTACACTAATGAATATCGTCTATTTTGTAGGTAGCCAAGGACTAAATTTTATGAAACTCAAAACACTGTAAGTTAGGCATTAGTATTCTTACTTACTTACTTTAGAGATAATGAGAATTGGCTCAGAGAAGTTGAGTCATGTTCCCAAGGACACACATTTCATTATCAACCATTAGAATTCAAACTGTGGCAACTGAGGCCAAGCCCTGTGCTTTTTCTTGTCAAGCTTGTTCTCCATCCTGCCTTTGACTTGTACATTTATTTGTAGAAACACAGGCTGTGTTGTTTTCATTTTAAGACAGACTATTCCATCAAGAAAGAATAAAAAGCCAGGAAGTACATACAAAGGTCAGCATCTTGCCTCTAAGCCGGTTCAAATGTTCTAAATGAGAGGAATCCACTGTCATTGATCTCTGGAAGAATGAACAAGGACTGTCCCTAAGAAAGTGAAAAGAACTGGCAGTGCCTTTCTCCAGTGACTCTCCCCAAGGTTGTCCCCATCTTCCCAGCCACAGATAAGTTATGAAGGTGAAATTTCTCTGCTTACACAAAGACATTGTCATAATGAAAAGAGAAGCGGACTTAGTCAGACACCGTTCAGAGCAGATGGTTCTAGCAGAGACCGCAAACACACGCATCGCTCCTGGTGGGATTCAGGCACAATGGGAAGCCACAAGAGCTGCCCATATGACAATATCTGCAAACCGTGATTCAGAACTGAGTTGAAATTTCATGGTTGAGGGAATGTTGGTAACATTTTTCCTTCAGTTATTAAAAGAGGTGATTCGTTTTGCTTTGTTTTGGGCTTTGACTTGGGGTATTGGTTCATTACCTACATTCTTAGAATATAATGATCAAAAGTCCTTGCTTCTAGAAGTTTTGAAATCTTACTAGAACGCATAATCTGCCTTTTTAAACTGTGGCGAGGTGATCTGTAGTTACTTTTTTTTCTTAAGTCTTAATTCACTTATAAGAAGCAGCAGTTTATGGTCTGTTAATTGTCCAGCACACATTCACTTCGGTCTTTGGGCGAGATACACTTCCTTCCCTGCGGCTGTTGAGACTGACCGTGCGATTTTCTCTGGCCAGTGGGAGGCAAACAGATATAAGAGTGTGCTGTTCCCAGCTTAGGCCTTAAGAGACCGTATGTACGTGTCTCTGCTCACCCTTCTTACACCCCATCATTGGCTCAAATAGCTACTGATCCAGGAAGACAAGTTAAGGAAGTCCTGCATCCATTCCACAGTTCTGAGGCAACCCCAACTAAACACATTTAGATTAGCAAAGCTCCAGCTGAGCAGTGGACAGTGAGAAATAAATGCTTATTGTTGCATTTCACTTAGTTATGGGATAATTTATTATGCAGCATTATTGCAATTGTTGGTTAAATACAAAGCTTAACAACACAGAGTAGAACTTGCATCCTAGAGTTTCTACATTGTGTGAATAATGTACCTCTCAAATGTCAGGGAATTGCAGGACTGGTCAACTTGGTCTTTAAGGCCAAAAGTGAAGAATTGTAAGAAAGCAAAGATGGCCTTCACTTACCAAAAAAGATGCTTTGCAGTCTGTTTGCTAACATTTGCACACTTTACTCATAGGAGGGAATCTTGCTAGAAAAAAGACCCTGTTTTCTAGTATTCTAACAGGCCTTGCTGTCTAATTTTCCAGCTACTTTACAGTAGGCAGGAAGAGTTGGTGAAAGCAAACTAGCTGATAACAAGAGAAAAGATAACAGTGGAGGAGAAGACAGAAAAAAAGCACAAAAGGGCTATATAAGAATTCAAGGTCATAGGAATATAGGATAAATTAATAGGAAAACAATATTGTTAAATGAGTCAATTTCTCAATTAGTAGCATATAAAATAGGGAAGTTGATGATCAACTGGGAAAAATTACTTGAACAATAAGACAGTTGTTATCTTTAGATCATGGTTCATTTTGAAAACCTTATAAATATTGTGGATTTTTCGTGGGAAAAAAGCATTTGAGAAAAAAACATAAAATCTTCCATATAAATTTAGGCAATTCATAAACCATTATTTCAAAATGAAAAATACTCTTAGTTTCAAGAGGGGTATAATTTAATTATCTGAATCTTTTCTGAGAGACATCTGAAACATTACAGATAAATGCAGTGTCCTGGAATTCATGAAGCTGTAAGAGGTCTTTCCCAATCATCACTACATTACTGGTTAGACTGGTTCTGCAGAGATTAATGGTCTTTACATCTCCAAAGACTCCATGGCGTCCTTTAGTAGTTTACTTCCATATCTCTCCACTTTCTTTTTATGAACTTTATGACAGCTAATTAGATCATTCTTCTACACTCCTATAATTCTAGCTTTATTATCACTGGTTCATTGCTTCCTGGAAAAATTCAAAGCTATCAGATCCATTTTCTTCCTTTTGGTGATGCAAGAAGGTATTTTCTTCTTCACACCTTCTCCTTAACTTCAGTTCCCTATGTGAAGTATGAGGCATCCATCTCGCTTTTGCTTGGAGAGACCCCTAATATATGAGTAGTTATTAAGTTTTTCATCTGAGATCCCTCAACATTTATTTCATCCAGAAAGAAAAAAAAGAGCCCCCAAATGAATTATCATTATAGATATC
This sequence comes from Erethizon dorsatum, assembly GCA_028451465.1. Lineage (NCBI taxonomy): Eukaryota > Metazoa > Chordata > Mammalia > Rodentia > Erethizontidae > Erethizon > Erethizon dorsatum. The sequence continues at coordinate 106,270,795 of CM051826.1, forward strand.
ACAGCTGAGTGTTCTGCAACTACAATTGGCAGGCCTTGGGATCAAATTTACAGATTTGAAGAACCAAGATGGAAATACGGGAAATATTCTTTTTTTTTTTTTTTTTAATTTTATTAAAGGTAGGAAAAGAAAAAGGCTCTGCAGAGTCAGATTGGGCCAAGTAAAAATAGGAAAAGAAGTACACCCTACAGCATGGGAGTGGGCCACTATTGAAGAGAGAACACGGTGGCTGAAATTCAGTGTGGACTGTCCTTTTTGTATCACCCACTCCTTGGGCTGAAGTCAGGTCTAGGTCATCCTATCGAAAACCTGCTGCAGTCCTCTCTAAAAGTCCACGTGCAGGGCTTTGGAAACTGTTCTGCTCATGTGTCCTAGGTTTCTGTAATTAACAGGTTAAACCTACTTCCCCAGCCAGCTTCGCCATGCCCTAACCTTTCTCATTTACCCCTGACAGACAGATATCCCCATAATTCTTTATGGGGTGCTGAGGGAGTGGGGTTCTCTGTCTTTCACAGCTTCTTCATGCTGGAAGGGGCCGTAGACCCTGCCTCCTGGGGATTATGTGCTCTCCAACTGTCTTGGTGTTGCATGGCTCACTGGCTGGGTTGAAGGAAAAAATACCTATCAGAAGACAATGAAGGGCCGGTGAGACGGCTCAGCGGCTTAAGCGCCTGCCTTGCAAGCGCGAAGGCCCGAGTTCGACTCCCGGAACCCACATACGAAAAAGGGGCTGGTGATATCGCTCAGCGGCACGGGTGCCTGTTGGTGCGCGAGGTCCTGAGGTCGTCCCCCCGGTACCCACAAAAAAAAAAAAAAAAAAAAAAAAAAGAAGACAATGAAAAAAAGTTAGTGACTATTGAGCTGTCTGTTCGATGGGAGAAAGAAAGTAACTTTACTATTGGCCCGAATATGAGGAGCAGATCAGATTTCCACACTTGTGGTGGAGGACATAGTATGGCAAAGAAGGAGGTTAGATAAATTATCAAGAGTCTGAGGGCCATAGTCTTAGCAAGACTACTCACATAATGGATCTAATAAAAAATGGGAACCTCAATACAGGCACCCATTTAAGCTGTGGTGAATTAGGGTCATTAGTGACTCTCTTTATCTGTACTCAGAGCAATGCTGGAGTCTTGCTTTCTAAAGAGGAGCCTCAGGTCTTCCAGAGGTTCTGAGGAATAGCTTTCTTCATAGTCTTGTGAAAATTCTAGTGACCATTTCCTGTATAGGATTTTTATAGCTTGTCATTGCATCCCTTGATGAAGGACCAGAATGGGTCCTCAGGAACTGGAACAAGACTAGGGCAGTGGTGGTGAGCCCATGATACGCGTGCTGCAGCTTGCAGTTGGCATGTGAGCCAAGTCACGCCAGCAGCCGAATACCAGGTAACAGTTGTTTTTTCTAAACTAAAACCTCAGTATTCAGGTTTAATTGCAGGGTTGGCACTTTGCAATAAATAAGTGGATTTTGGGTTGCAGTTTGGGAACTAGGTCTCTAAAAGTTTTGCCATCACTGGGCTAGGGTCTTGAAGGCTTATAGGGTTGTCCTTCTTGCCTCCTTATCAGCCTTTTGATTTCCCAAAGAGACTGTAGACATGTCTCTTTGGGATCCCTTGCAATGAATGACAGCAACCTGCTTGGGAAGATAGACTACCTCTAAGTTGAATTTCTTGCTTGTGTTTTACAGATGATTGCTTATTAGTCAGCAAACTTCTTTCCAGATTGTTTCATGGGCATGTAGCACTGGAAAAGCATATTTGAATCTGTATAGATATTTAAGTTTTTGCCTTTTCCTAATATCAGTATCCAAGTAAGAGCTATTAGCTCTGCTTTTACTCCTCTGGAGGAAGAGGTTTTGCTTCAGTGACCTGTTGTGAAATGACAGCTGCATAATCACCTTTCCACATCCTTCTTGAACAAAGATACTTCCATTTGTGAACCACACCTTCTCAGGGTCTTGTAGGGCCAGGTCACTGATGTTCTGCCTGCCTGCATAGGTCTGAGAGATCACTTGTTCACAAGAGTGGCTAATTTCTGGGCCTGTAGGCATTAAAGACACAGGATTAAGAATAGTGGAAGTTTTTATAATAACCTCAGATGTGTCCAAAAGCATGGCCTCATACTTGGCAAGCTATTCCCCTGTTAACCACAAGTAACCTTTGGTCTCAAGAATCACTCTGACCAGGGCCGGTGAGACGGCTCAGCGGCTTAAGCGCCTGCATTGCAAGCGCGAAGGCCCGAGTTCGACTCCCGGAACCCACATACGAAAAAAGGGGCCGGTGATATCGCTCAGCGGCACGGGTGCCTGTTGGCGCGTGAGGTCCTGAGGTCGTCCCCCCGGTACCCACAAAAAAAAAAAAAAAAAAAAAAAAAAAAGAATCACTCTGACCTGATGGGGAATCAAGACTTCTAGTCTCTGTCCTAAAGTTAATTTTGCAGCTTCTTCCATTAGCATAGCTGTAGCTACTACTGCTCTCAGGCAGCATGACCATCTAGCAGCCACTCCATCTAACTTTTTGAAAAACATGCTACTGGGAAGAGTTCTTGTCTTAGCCTTTGAGTCAAGACACTTAAAATAATTCCTCTCTTTTCTGATATGTAGAGGAAGAATGGTTTCCTTAAGTCAGTTATTCCATTATACCAAGCAGAAGGGTCCTCTTATTGGCTAATTAGATCAGGGAGACCTGGCACAGTCCCAACAGGCAAAATCCATTTGGCTCTTGTTGAAATTTGAGAATTGTCCCAAATTTTTCTAGCAAATCTCTTCCTAGCAAACAAGTAGGACACTGGGACAATTAGAAACTCACAGCTAAACATTTTGCCTTCATAGTGACATGTCAGAGCAGGAATAAAGAATCCCCAACTGGGGGTCCCCTCAACCCCAACTATGGCTATAGATCTACAGGAGGGTTTTCCAGAAAAGTAAGTCAAAGCAGAATGAAGTAATTCAATTGGCTCATCCATAATGTCCAGCATTACCCAGGAAATGGTGACGTCCATGGACAGGGGCATTTTAAGTTCCCTTGGGCCTCTTCAGAGCAGGAAACAAGGGTTTTAGCTGGCCTAGCCCCTCTCTGGGAGCAGGGACAGTCAACCCTCTGGAGCCATGAGTCAGACACATTGGCTGCCTCACACTCAGAGCCAGGACCAGGCAGTGGCTTGGTGCAGTCACATGCCCAGTGTCCAGAATTCTTGCACTTGATCATCCCCTGGTTTTCCATTAGACAATTGGGGTGAGTTTAAAGCATTGTCAATTGCAACAACTATAATTCTTGCCTTTCTCTTTTGACCCCACTCTGGAACCTGATTGTTGAACACAGAAAAGGCCATGCCCAGCACTGGGTCATAAGTGCTTGGAGTCCCATCTGAAGTTTCTTCATTAAAAAGATGGGAGAGACCCAATCCCCCTAAGAGATGGGTGGGGATCTGAGGACAGGATCATCAAAGATATCTCTCACTTCTTTGGGGGCCATTCTAAATACCATAGTTTCTGGGCTTTTCCTGAGATAAAGGGTCACAAATTCTGAAAATAAGGGATTTCATTTCACCTTCTATATTTTAAGCAGAAATAGTTTAACTGGAAAATAGTCTCATAATTTAAACTTCTATCTCATACCCATCCCTTGCCATTTCTTAGTTCATATTGAATCCAAACTGTGTTGCAATAATAGATAAACTGTTCTTTTTTTAAACTGGCAGGGTCAAAACTTTCCCACTGATCAAGGATATGGCCTAGTGGTGAAGTCAATGGAATCTACAGGGCATGGTTCATGAGGTTTCCCATGGCTCATCTTGGGGCCTATAAGGAGAGCAAGTAGGTCTTGCAGAAGGAGAAGACCCAAATTGAGCCCATGAAGCATCCCTTGTGAGACTCAAGTATTCACTAGACAGACATCTCTGTCTGAAACTAGGATGATGTTGGCATCTTTCATAGAAGCATCATTTTGAGCAACTTGATGGCTCTACTAGGTCTTGAGTTCATAAGATGGTGACCCATACAGAAGGCAGAAACCCGATTTGAGCCCACAAAGTGATAAACCAATGCATTTTAACATGACTGAATATGAATTCTATTGCTTTGCTTTCAGATTCCACATTGCAACCAACATTTAAGAAACTAACATTTGTTGAATTTGGGTATAGTATTAAAGAAGAATATGTACTATTAAATATTTTGGTTTTCCAACTACATTTCTGTGTCAGGCCACATTGTCTTTATATGTATTCTTCCATCAAAACAGCATATCACAATAGGCTGAACGCAGGAACAGATGTGAGAATACAGCTGTTTTCTATTAAGTCAGATATTAAAGAGATTTGCAGAAATATTTTTAAAAGCTGCTCTTACCATTATTTTTATTTTCCAAAATAATTATTTTCATAAAAATGTATTATGTATTATGTTAATACCTAATAGTTTTTAGCTTTTGAATTACTAAAATATATGTTTCAGAATTCTGTGTTTTAATTTCCAAAATGGTAAATAGCAAGATGGATAGGATATATTAAGATAAAATTATTGAGATGTGAATAGTTCTTAACAGCTCCTGAAACCAAAAAGTTTAAGACCTGTTATCGAGGATGGTGACCTGAGATAAACATAGTACTGGATATCACAGTGTACACTGATGGGAAAGTGCGGTGCCAGGAACCGTGCAAGACTGTATCACAGCAGGTGACAAGCCCGCACATGTCTCCAGAACCAGACGCCTCCCCCACCCTCAAAACTGTATAAGCATGCGTGCCCTTCAGTTCTGCCACCAGAAAGATGAATTTGACTAAAATGGCTGAGTTTAAAACCTCAAATGACTAAGAAACCTGGACTTGCCTTGATTATTTTTTATGTCACTACCCAGAATAGGGACATAAGAAACACACTCCTATTCAATTGAGAAACAGGAAATTTATCTTGTTCGTGGACCACACTTTATAGCTTTAAACCTCTAGCCAAAGAGAATCACCAGTATTCCTCAAACATAAATGACTTCTGGGTAAAGATGATGGGGCTTCCAGCCCAAGAAAAGCTTTAGACCACAAGTACTCAAAAGTCCTTTCCAACTTTTCAGGATTCTACATGTTCTCTTATTTGATGTCACCAAAAATCTGTGAAGTAGATAAGACAGGAGTGAGTATTTCCTGAGAAAGACAGAAATGGAAAGAGAGAAAAGTCACGAGACCCAAGAGGCACAAGTGGACTAGAGCTGGTAGCCAAGGCAGCAGACCCACCAAAGTCTCCATTAATTAGACAGCAAATGTGTGATCAGCTGGGGATCACAGAGCCTGTGAAATAATTCCCTCTCACATCAGCTGAACAAATGTTCACTCCACACCTATCAAGAAAAGAGAGAAAATTAAGATGAACCAAGATGATCTCCACCCTGGAGAGACTCTCAGCTCAGGTTAGAGGAAGGTGATGGCCCTAAATGTGGAGTAATGTGCTATAGGAACATACAGCAAAAAGGAATTAATTCTGGCCTTAAGAATTATTTAATCAAGGCTCTAACTCTCAGTTCTGCGTCAAACAAAAGCATACAACCACTGCTCTGAAATTCTTCTCCCAGTGGCTGGCCACTGAGTTAGTTTTAAGACTCATACCAGCTCCTCATGGAATTTAGCAGAACACAGATGTTTCCACTCCATATCCCTGAGGGGCCCTCCACAGAACCTCACTGCAACCCACCATTCACAGCCCACAACCCTGGTGCCCAAACTAATTGACCCAAGGGGTTATTTTTCTTTATATGCTCACAAGAATTAGAAGGAAGGCAGTATATTTTCATGGAGAAATAACCCTGTGTTAAAACAAATTAGCAATGCGTGCTTTTGGGGAGGACTTCAGGCTTTGTGACCTTGGCTGCCGAGCTGGTTTGTTTCTGTTTTTGTTTTTGTTTTTTCTGGGATGAGTTACTGCTTCTCAAATCTCCCTATACTCACCAAGGGTAACCGGCCACTTTGTGTTCTGAAAAAAATGTCTCCTGGGTGCTTGTCCCACCCAAAGGTTGCTATTCTGCTGTTTTCCAAGTGCATTCAATATTATAGCAGTGAGTGTCATGCGTGACTGATTGCATTAAGCTTTATGTTTGGGTCTTGGACACAGTAAACAAATCACAAATTTTTCTTTTGTTCACTAAGGCATAATTTGCATTAGGAACTTCAGTCAGTTATCTTAAAAAAAGTGTATATTTTGCAACAACTGTTATATTTAGTATGTTGATTTACCCCACCCACCCCCACCCCTACCCTCCATGAGAAAGAAAGGAGTGTGTTAGTAACATAATGAAATGAAGAATGTATGTCCATGGTTAATAGTATAACTATATATCTGAAAAGCAAAGAAATAGTAACGCAAGTTTAATATTTGACTTTAAATGAATATTTGATTCCCCCAAAGGTGTGAACTACAATTTAATAAAAGTAAAAAAAATGTATGAGAATGGCGTCCTCTTTCTCCTCCATAGGTGTTATGGTTTGTGTCTCGATGTCCCTCCAAAGCTTCACGTGGTCATATGGTTTTTTGGAGGTGGCTGAATCTAGAGTGTGTGATTGTTTCGTAGTGCAATGCTGAGATTAAGGGTGCTGGGATTAAGGGTGGGTGATTGCTGGATCAGTCCACTGGTCAGTTAGGCACCGCCTTAATCCTGGTAGACTGGATACAATATGAGGGACAGAAAGAGTCTTGTCTTGCTCTCTCTCCTTGCTTTTGCTGTGTTTTGCTGCCATGAACTTTTGCCCCTCTGCCATGTGCCACCCTGCCTTGGAGCCAATCAGTTATGGACAGAAACTTCTACAAATACAAACTGTGAGCTAAATAAGCCTTTCCTCCTTTAACTTTGAGTTTTGGGTATTTTTTCTTAGCGACGAGAAAAGTAACCAAGACAGTAAGTGTGAGAATTCATTCCATTATGTTGGATATTATGTGATGCAGTAAAACTGTTAAATACATTTTGATTTCTTCAAGTTCTGTTTGGTGCCAAAATAATCTCAAGTTTCTCAAGTAGTGATAAAACAATTTCATCAAAATTAAATTATATAGAGAGCTGTAATGAAGTATTTGGTTTCAACACAGAGAAAAACAGGCCAAAAAGACTGTGGTAAAGGACAGTTTTGTGAGGAGCAGCATCCTCATCCTACAGATGGGCTGTCTGGGAGATTGGGGTTCTTATTCCTCTGTGCTAAGGTACCACTAGCCTGACACCTTCTTGGGGGGTCCCTGAGCAAAATGTCACAGATACAGAACGCCCTAGAGAAGATTTGGAAGTGTTAATCCCATTAAGGAGAGTAGTTCTATGAGATTAGAGGCCATGTTTGTGTTGCTCATCATTTTATCCCAGAACTGAGTATCATGGCACATAGGAGGTGCTTGATAATTACCTGTTAAGTGAATGAATGAAAGGAACAATTCAAATGTCAGAGCGACAAGTAAGAGCAGATCTTTGATTGTGATGATCCCAGAAGAGCAGGGGGTAAAACAGGCAAGGTGCCCCCGAATGCTGCCCTAGAGAGGAGCATGTGCTGCCATTGGCTCTCATAGATTCATGAGCCAAGTGTGTGCATCTTTTGCCAGCTTTGCAATCAATGACTTTAAGTTGGCGCTTGAAATTGACCATGGTGGGAGTATTTATACCACCATTTATCCATATTGTAGTATATATCAGAAATTTATTTCTCTTTATGGCCTTATAATATCCATATATATAATATATATACTACAAAATATATATACTTGACACATGTGTACTTATTTCTATATATGTATAATTTGTTTATCCATTGATAGACTTTTGAACTGTTTCACTTTTTGTTTTTGTGAATAATCCAATTATAGTGTATGCATGTACTGGTTTGAGTGCCTATTTTCAATTTCTTTGGGCATGTACCTAAGAGTGGAATTGTAGGGCCATACAATAATTCTGTTTACTGTGTGAGAACACACACATGCATGCGTGTGTGTGTGTGTGTGTGTATGGTGCTGAGTATCAAATCCAGGACCTCACACATGCTAGACAAGTTCTCTACCACTGAGCGACATCCCCAGGACCTATGTTTAACTCTTTGAGGAAATGTCAAAATGTTTTCTACAGCATCTGAGCAATTTTACATTCTCACAAGTGATACACAGGAACTCTAATATCTCTACATTTTCACTTTGTTATTTTTCATTTCTAATAGCCATCATAGTGGGCATGAGGTAGTACCTCATTGTGGTTTTGATTTGCATCTCCCTAATGACTAATTATGTTGAGTATCTTTTCATGCAAGGACCAATAGTTTAAGTCATTATATTTTGGAGTCATTTATTATATAACATTACCTGAGGTAAACAAAATTACTAAGGTAAACAAAAATACAGGTAAGCAAAATTAGATGGCCCTTCCCTCAAGGGGCTAACAATCTAAACTAAATGAAACACTACAATCTAATTGTATACATAAAATTAAACTTAGAACTATGGTTAATGCTGTGAAGGTGAGGTCTTCAGGGCTGGAAAATCACAAATGAGAACTCAAGTGGGGTATTAGGGAAGGCCTCCCTGAAGGAGTGAACATGGAACTGAGATCCGAGGATGGGTACAGGATTTAACCAGCTAAAGAGGAGAATGAAAGGAGCACATATAAAATGCTTATGCTGGGAGGGAAGGTGGCAAATAGGAAAGTGGACTGAATGCCAGTGTAACCCAAATAAGAGAAATCAAAAGAGACAGAAAATACACACAGAGGGCCGGTGAGATAGCTCAGCGTCATAAGCGCCTGCCTGGCAAGCACGAGGTCCTGAGTTTGACTCTCGGTACCCACATAAAAAAAAAAAAAGTACACACAGAGACAGCCTGTGGAGCCTTCAAAATCAAATTAATTGATTTCAACTGTATCCAAGAGCAATACGGTGTTATTAAACATTTTTAATTATACAGTAACCCAAAACAAATTTATGTTTTGAAAAGATCACTTGTTACAGGGTGGCAAAAGATTGAAAAAAGAAAGATTATAAATTGGGAAATCTTTTGGAAGATTATTTTAGTAGGTGGGAAAGATTTGATTTGGTAGTAGTGGTAAAAATAGAGTGATGAGAACATTCAACCGATATTTTCATAAAATTATCTAGTCTTCAAAATGGATTAATAAAATGTGGACCATACCAAAGAGGACACCTGGGCTTCTGGCTTGAATGGAGGCGCGATGGCACTCCTGGTTGAGTTGGAGAATACAGATTGAGGATTAAGTGTGGGACAGATCTAGAAATTTTCAGACGCAGTGCGTTTGAAGAGTCATCACATTAGGCCTGTTGTGTAACAGTTGTGCCATGAGTCTGACACTTAGATAAAAACTCACGTTAGAGCCTCACACTTGTGAGTTATGTCTCGGGTTATGGGACTCACTGAAGCCAAAGGTATGGGTGAGATCTCATAGGAAGAGAATGCAGAGCACCAACAAAGAAAGGCCAGGACTGAACCTTCAAGGGCCAAATATTTGTTGGCCATGTAGAGGAGGATAAACCTGAAACAGAGACTGAAACCAAGCATTTAGAAGGTAAGTGTGAAGCCGAGAGTCACAGAAGACAGGAGAAGAAATTGGTATTCAGCAGCTCACATGCTGATAAAAATCCAGGTCAAAGAAAAGCCAGAATACGTCTATGGATTTGTAACAATCTAGTATTGATAAACTAATAAGAGCTGGTTCTAGGTAGAGGACAGAAGACAGATTGAGTGGGTTGAGAAATGAAAGGAAGGTGAGTATCTGAAAGTACTGCATTGTAACCAAAGATGCCCCCCGCCGGGATACATCAGTTTGTTATTTGCCCAGGTAATAGTTCTGGTTACAGTTCCTGTTACTTTTGTTTCATAGAAACAGCTGGTCACTGTGATGCATAGCTGGTCACTATGATGCCTATTGCAAGAACCAACCCCCAACTGATGAGTCATTCTGCCTCTGTACTTGCTGCTTGCCTATCTCGTATAAGCCCTAGACCTCCAGAGATCAGGGGCTGACTTTTTTTTTTTTTAAAGAGAAAAAAACAACAATAAAAACAATGATACAGAATTTCAAAACAAGATAATAGGAAATTAACAATGGTTAATATATTGTGTATTGTTATCTTCAAAGTAGTAGCTCAGATTACTAGATATAGGCATACAGAATTTATCAAACAATATAAGCACAAACCGTTCTTTTCAATGAAATAAAAAAATTAGTAGTATAATTATCTTAGCTGTATTGTGTGTACATATATAAATATATATGTATATATATTTTTTCTTTTCCCTTCCTTCTTTTCTCCTTTCCCCCATCCCAGTTGTTTTTCCTTTTGAGCAGTTTCTTTCCTTTTCACAATATCTGTTGTAAATTTTGGATCTTATTTACTCTTTCAGTTTCTTACACTAGAGAGACAATAAGATGTTTACACATGTGAGTCTGATTTATTTCACTTATGAGTATTGTCTCTAATTATATCCATTTACTTATAAAAGCCTTGAGTTTATCCTTCTTTATAGCTGAGTAGTACTCCACTGTATAAAAAGACACATTTTTTTTATCCATTCCTCAGTTGATGGACGTTTGGGTTGTTTCCAAGATTTAGCTACTACAAATAGTGCTGCTGTAAACATGGGGGCACATATATCATTGTGGTATGATGTTTTTAATTCTTCTGGGAAAATACCTAGAAGGGGAATAGCTGGCTCAAATGGGACCTCTAATCCTAGCTTTTTGAGGACTCTCCACACTCATTTCCACAGTGGTTGTACCAATCTACCTTTCCACCAACAGTGGCAAAGGGTTCCTTTTTCCCCACAGCCACACCAGCACTTGTTATTCGATGATTTCTTCCTCATAGCCATTCTTTCTGGGGTGAGATGGAATCTCAGAATTGTTTTAATTTGCATTTCTCGAATGACCAATGACATTGAACATTTTTTCATATATTTATTTGCTGTTTGTATTTCTTCATCTGAGAAGTATGTATTCATCTCAGATGCCCATTTTTGGATTGGGTTTGAATTTGGGGGGGCTGATTTTTTTCAATTCTTTATATGTTCTAGATAGAAGTCCTTTGTCTGAGGGAGAGTTAAGCTAAATTTTTTTCTGAATCTGTGGGTTTTCTTTCACTCTGTTGGTGATTTCTTTTGATGTGCAAAAACTTTTTAATAACATGAGCTCCCAGCTGTTGATTCTTTGAAGTACTTCCCGTGCAGTTTGGTTTTTGTTCATAAACTCTCTGCCTACCCCTATGTCTTCAAGATTTCTACCTACTTTCTGTTCTAGTAGATTTAGTGTTTCTGTTTTAATATTTATATCTTTGATCCATTTTGACTTTAGTTTAGTGCAGGGTGATAGACTTGGGTCTAGTTTTAGTCTTTGGCATGTGGAAAGCCAGTTTTTCCAACACCATTTATTAAGGAGGCTATTTTTCTTCCAGGGAACATGTTTGGCTCCTTTGTCAAAGATAAGGTGGCTGAGTGTGTTTGTAGTGTGTCTGCATTTTCTAATCTGTTCCACTGATCCTCAGGGTTGTTTTTTTTGCCAGTGCCATGCTTTTATCACAGTGTAATCATAGTAGCTTATCACAGTAGCTTTGTAGTATAATTTCAAGTCAGGGATTGTGATGGCCCCTGCGTTGCCTTTGTTGCCCAGGATTGCCTTTGTTATTCTAGGTCTCTTCTGTTTCCAAATGAATTTTAGGAATGTTTTCTCTAGATCTGTGAGGTATGCTAATGGTATTTTGATCAGGATTACATTAAATCTGTATGACAGTTTGGGGGGTATGGCCATTTTCACTATGTTGGTTCTTCCTATCCATGAGCAAGGGATATCTTTCCATTTTCTGATATCCTCTTCAATCTGTTTTTTCAAAGAACTGTAATTTTGAATGTATAGTTCTTTTACTTCCTTTGTTAGATTGATTCCTAAGTATTTCATTTTTATGAATGCTATCATGAAGGGTGTGGTTTCCCTAATTTCTCCCTCAGTGAGTTTGCTGTTTGTGTACAGGAATGCTATTGATTTTTGAGTGTTGACTTTGTATCCAGCTACACTACTGAATTTGGTTATTAATTCTAGAAGTCTTTTGGTGGAGTTTTTGGGGTCGTCTATGTAGAGTATCATGTCATCTGCAAATAATGATAATTTAACTTCTTCCATCCCTATCCTTATTCCTTTTATATCTTTTTCTTCTCTAATTGCTCTGGCTAATGTTTCCAGAACTATATTGAATAGGAGTGGTGATAGTGGACATCCTTTTCTTCTTCCTGATTTTAGACTGAAAGCTTTCAGTTATTGTCCATTTAGTATAATGTTATCTGTTGGTTTGTCATAGATGGCTTTTATTAGATTGCAGTACAGACCATCTATTCTGATTTTCTGTAGGGTTTTTATCATGAGTGAGTGTGGGAGTTTGTCAAAAGCTTTTTCTGCATCTATTGAGATGATCATGTGATTTTTGTCTTTGGCTCTGTTGATACGGTGTATTACATTTATTGATTTGCATATGTTGAACCATCCCTGCATTCCTGGAATGAATTCCACTTGGTCATGGTGTATAATCTTCTTGAAGATTTGCTGCATTCTGTTTGCTAGTATTTTATTGAGGAATTTTGCATCTATGTTCATTACGGAGATTGGCCTGTAGTTCTCTTTCTTGGTTGGGTCTTTCTCTGGTTTTGGTAACAGGGTAATACTTGCCTCCAGGAATGAGTTAGGGAGAATTGCTTCCCTTTCAATTTCATTAAAGAGTTTGAGGAGTATTGGCATTAAATCTTCTCAAAATTTCTTGTAGAATTCAGCCATGAATCCATGAGGACCTGGGCTTTTCTTTGTTGATAAGTTTTTAATTATGTTTTTAATTTCATTAATTGATATTGGGTTATTCAGAATATTTATATCTTCTTGATTCAGCTTTGGTAATTCATACATTTCTAGGAATCTGTCCATTTCTTCTGTGTTTTACATCCTATGAGAGTAAAGATTTTTGAAGTAGGTATTGATGATCTTCTGAATTTCCACAGGATCTGTAGTGATTTCACCCTTTCATTCCTTATTGCATGAATTTGAATTTTTTCTTTCCTTTTTTTGATAAGGTTGGCTAGGAGTTTATCAATTTTATTTATTCTTTCAAAGACCAACTCTTTTATTCATTAATTCCTTGTATTGTTTTCTTAGTCTCAAATGCATTAATTTCTGTTCTGATCATTACAATTTCCTCCCTTCTATGGGCTTTGGACTTGACTTGCTCTTCTTTTTCTAGAAGCTTGAGGTGCAGCATTAGGTTGTTTATTTGTGTTCATTCTATTTTCCTGATGTGAGAATTCACCACTATAAATTTCCCTCTGATGACTGCTTTCATTGCATCCCACAGGTTCTGATAAGTTGTATTTGCATTTTTGTTTGATTGTAGATATTGTTTAATTTCTTCTTTAATTTCATCTGTGACCCACTGGTTGTTCAGGAGGGTGTTATTTAATTTCCATGTGTTTATGGAGTTTTTGAGGCTTCTTTTGTCATTAATTTCCAATTTCATTGCACTATGGTCAGGTAATATGCATGGGATAATTTCAATTCCTTTGCATTTACTTAAGCATGTTCTATGGGCTAGTATATGGTCTATTTTAGAGACTGCCCTGTGTGCAGCTAAGATGAATGTGTATTCTGATGTTGTTCATTGGAACACTCTGTAAATGTCTACTAAGTCCATTTGTTCACAGGTTTGGTTCAGTTCTGATATTTCTTTGCTGATTTTTTGTCTAGTTGATCTATCTCTTTGTAACAATGGATATTAAGGTCCCCTGTTACAATTGTGTTATTGCTTAGTTAATTTTTCTTATTAATATAGGTCTTGTATAGGTGTGTGCTCCCATATTTGGTGCATATATATTTATGATTGTTATTTCTTCCTCTTGAATATTTCCCCTAACAAGTATGTAGTGACCTTCTTTATCTCTTTTGATCATCCTTGGTTTGAAGTACACATTGTCTGCAAACAGAATAGCTACCCATGCTTTTTTCTGGGTTCCTGTTGCATGGAATATTGTTTTCCATCCTTTGACTTTCAGTCTATGAATTTCTTTCTGAGTTAAGTGTGTTTCTTGTATACAGCATATTGTTGGCTCTTGTTTCTTGATCCATTCTGGCAGTCTATTTCTTTTGATTGGTGAATTGAGGCCATTTACATTGATGGCTATACTGATATGTATTGGCTTATCTTTGTCATGTTATTTTACTGCTGTTTGTTCCCTACTTTTCCCCTATGTTTAATTGCTTGCCCTGCTTGGTGGTTTCTTCCTGTTGTTCTTGAAATTGTGGTCATTTTTATCTCTGTCTAAAATACATTTCAGTACTCTTTGTAGGGTTGGTTTGGTGGTGATGAATTTCTTCAGTTGTTCTTTGTCATGGAAGTATCTTATTTCTCCCTTAATTTTGAAAGATAGTTTTGCAGGGCACATCAATCTGTGTTGGAAGTTGTTTTCTTTCAGGATTTGAAATACTTCATTCCAAGCTCTTCTTGACTTGTGGGTTTGTGTTGAGAAGTCTGCCATGATTCTGATGCTCTTTCCTTTATAGGTGATCTGTTTCTTTTATCTAACAGCTTTTAATGTTCCATTCTTGTGCTGAATTTCTGGGATCTTGATTATTATATGTCTGAGGGTAGATTTATTTTGGTTATGGCTAATTGGAGTTCTATATGCCTCATTTATCTGTAGTCAGATTCTTTTCCCATGCTTGGGAAATTTTCTACTATGACTTCTGCAAATAGTTTTTTTTTTTTTTTTTTTTTTTTTTGTCATTTGTGTTGATTCCTGCTTTTTCATTGACACCAATTATCCTTATATTATTTTTCTTTGCATCATCTTGCAATTGTTGAATTGTTATTTCCTGATCTTCTGTTATTTTCAAGAGACCTTTCATGATCGCTAGCTGAGATCCTGTCTTGAAGGTCTGAAAGCCTCTTCAGTTTTGTTCAAGTGGTTTTGTCAGCTTTCAATGGAATTTTTAATTTCCTGGATATCTGAGTCCATTTCATACATTCCATCTCTTTGCTATATTGATCATTCTTGGTTTCCATTCTCTTCCTATCATCACCTTTTTTTTTTTTTATCTATCTCTACTCTAGATTTGCTGAGCAATTCCTTTATAAATGTTGACATCTTTTTTCACCTGAGAGATTACTTCTGATCTGATATCCTCTATAGCCTCATGGATTTGTTTCTTTACTTTGGTTACTATTATTTAAAAAATGTCAGGTGTGTGTCTTCCATTTTCATCTATCATCTAACAAGTCTCCTGGACTTTTTCTTGGTGGACTGGAGGTCTCAGGTTGCATTTTGCTTCTGTGTCTTGTCATTTTCTATTTCAAAAGTTTTTGTTTTGTTTTCGGTGTTAATCCTTGTAAGTTTTTGTAGTAGGTAGCTATATCACTAGTATCAAGGCCTCTCCACGTAACGTTTGTTCTTCAGGGATGCCTTCTGTGTGTAGGAGGTTCTTGGCTTGTGTCTGTCCCAAGATCCTACCTTTCCAATTAATTAAGAGTGAGATGTTCGTATCTGTTTGACTCAGTCCCCAGTCCTTTGGTGCTGTTGTGTGGTGAGGTTATTACCCCAGAACTATCCAATTTCATTACAGAAGTGAGAACAACTGATTAAAACAGATATGACAGGGCGAGTGAGATAGCTCAGCAGCATAAGTGCCTGCCTGGCAAGCACGAGGTCCTGAGTTCGACTCCTGGTACCCACATAAAGGAAAAAAAAGGGCCAGTGATATCGCTCAGTGGCACAAGCACCTGCTGGCAAGTGTGAGGTCCTGAGTTCGCCTCCTGGTACCTATATAAAAAAAAAAAAAAAGGAGATATGACATCCTAGTTAAAGTAGTATAATTAGCAATAACAATAGCATCTAGCACAGTTTAGACACTAACAACCTGTGGTAGCTATTGATTTTCTACCTTTAACCATAGGAGTAGAATCTACAATTTTATTATAGAACTGATCCTAAATTGGAAGCTTGTATTCAAAGTGTTTCCCCTCATAAAGTGGTTTTACCCTGTGGTGGGGAAATTTAAGAAAGAGTACATAAAACAAAGATAACGGAAAAGAAGTCAGAAATCAGGCTGGAAGACAAAAGATGATCATGCAAGCTTTGGGAAACTAGAGAGGAGGGTAGAAGAGCAAGAATGAAGGAGTAAGCAAGGGATTGTCTGAACTTGGTCTCTGGGTTTGGGGGATGGGATTAGTTTTCTGTGGCTGGATTTCTCCCCAGCCATTTAGAAAAGAGAAAAAAAAGATAAGAAAAAAGAAAAAGAGAGGGGAAAAAAAAAAAAGCGAAGAAGGGAAGCCCCACCCGCCTGCTTCTATTTTGTGTGTCTTTGTTCCCAAACACAATGCCTGGTTCACCTAACTGACCACCTGTTGGCTCATTTTGTTACTGTTGCTCCTGACAATTTCACACCACTAGTCCCGCCTGTCCATCCTGTGTGTCCTGGCTGAGGGCCCTATTATGTGGCTGATGTTCAAGCTGGTTTCTGGGCCTTTCCACGCTGCTTACCTGGATCCTGGTAGCCACAGTGGGAGGGGCTGGTTTCTGAGCCAGGGCCTGACATTTTGAGGAAAAATTGATTCCTAGTCAGTGCCCGTCTGACATTAAATAAATCTGCCTCCAAATCCTGTCTGTCATTTTGGTGTTGCACATAAGTTGTAGCATTCACCAAACCCAACTACTCCCAAGCCAACAGGTTAGGCTCTATTCTAAGATTTTCTGCCAGCAGCCATCTGAGTCCAGTGTAAGCTAGGCCTATCTGGAGGCTAATAGATAATCCCACACCCAAACTTATGGAGCAGAAGACTCTCCACGTTCTGGCCTGGGAGCAAGTTTTTTGGTATATTAGAGTTTGTAGGAAATTTGGTCTAAAAATTAATTTCATCTAAATAGAATCCAACTAGGAAAGCACAGAACTCCTGAACAAAATATTGTCAATTAGATAAATTACTTTATTATATCAAAAATTATCTAGACTAGAGATTTTAGCTAAGTGTGAATGAATTGCCTCTAATTCATTCAATTACATTTATTGAATTTCATAACACTATCTCCTAAGAGCTAGGGATACACTTTGAATAAGACAAAGGTTCGTTCTCCCAGGAATGTATAATCTAGACAGAAAGACAGAGAACTAGACCAGTGGTTATAGTGTGGAATAGTAACTGTTCTGAGAGAACAAACATGGGGAAGGGGCAGCTAAACCAGACTGAGGTTCCAAAGGAGGCGTCTGAGAGATACCATTCTTGGGTGGCATTTTGACTTATAGAATGAGGTGGGAAGATAAAACAGAATAGAATGATGAAAGGCATTCCAGACAGAAAATACAGCTTATGCAAGAGCCTGAAGGCTGTTGCAGTTTAAATATGAAGTGTCCTATGACTCCTGTATTGAGGGTTTGATCCCCAGTGCAACAATATTCAGAGATGGGAGATCTAGAGGGGTGACTGGATAATGAGGTCACTGACCTCATCGATAGATAATGGATTAGCTAAATAAGCCATGTTAGTTACTTTTCTCTCATTGTTGAGACAAAATATCCAACCCCTGAAGCTAAAAGGAGAAAGGTTTATTCAACTCTCAGTTTGTAGAAGTTTCAGTCCATAATCAGCTGGCGCCAAGGCAGGGTGGCTTGGCAGAGGGGCATCGCAGAGTAGAACCAGTTCAAGGCAAGCAGAAGACAGCAAAAGCAAGCAAGCAAGCAAGCAGGGGACAAGACAAGCCTCTTTCTGACTCATATTGTATCCAGGCTACTGGGATTAGGACAGGACCAAACCAGTTAGTGGACTGATTTAGTAATCACCCACCCTCAATACTAGCACATTTAATCTAGCATTGCACCATGAAGCAGTCACACACTCTAGATTAAGCTACCTCTGAAAAAGCCCCTTCTATGACTGCATAAGGTTTTGGGGGGACGTCTAGACCCAAACCATAACATGAGCTATTAGGAAGGGAGGCCTCTTTGAAGGGTGTTTAGTGGTGGCGAACTGATGGCATGCATGCCACAGCAGGCTGTTTGTATCAGTGAAACTCTAAAAGGTTTGCTATCACTGGTGCAGATCATGGAGGTATGATGTGGTGGCTATATCTGGTCCCTGGGCCCTTCATTACTGGCTGTTTCTCAGCTTCCTGGCTGCCATTATGTGGGCAGCTTTCTTCTACCATGCCCTTCCCCCTTGATGTTCTGCCTTGCTACAGGCCTTAAACAATGGACCTGGGGCCGGTGAGATGGCTCAGCAGCATAAGGGCCTGCCTGGCAAGTGCAGGGGCCCAAGTTCAACCCCCGGTACCCACAAAAAAAAAAAAAAAAATGGAGATGGTCAACCATGGATAGAATCCTCTGAAACTGAGCTAAAATAACTTTTTCTCCTTTTAGTTGTGCATGTCAGATATTTTGTCTCAGTAGTGGAAAGCTTACTAATATAGGGGCATGAACCTGGTGCACTGGAGAACTTGACATACTAGTTACATCAGAAATACAGGAAATGAGTCAGAAGACAAAAGCCAGAGCTAGATAGAGAACACATTAGGCAAGAATTCTTTTGTTCCAAATCATAGTAAAACAATACAAATAGGCTAAACAACATAATCTGCTATATAGTAACTTAGTCAGTGAATGCTTCAGAGGTAAGTGAGTTTTTCAGCATGGCTGATTGCAAGATTTAGCTTATCAGCAGTAATTTCTCTTTAACTAAGACCTAATTGTATTGGCTTAAATTGGATTTTCTGCCCATCTCTGAACAGATCCCTAGTACTCTAATTAGCCAGGCCTGGGCCACACACCCACCTTTACTTTCAGGAAATGTAGTCCTATTCACCCAAACTACATGAGCTGGCAGTGGGACAGTGAATAATAGTAGATGTTCAGCCCAACATGCAAAGGGCTTTAATCTTAAGGGCAGGGAAGTCATTAAGGTTTGTAACCAAGGCAGTGGAATGATCAGATTTGCATTTTAGAAAAACTTGTGTGGCAGCACCAAAGCAAATGGGTCAGAAGAATTCAGACTGGAGGCAGTTAAGCATAGTTGACCAAAGGATAATGGTTACAAACTTAGCCACGCCCATCAGCCAGCCATAATTTCCTAGATTTTTTCACTACCCACCTAAATTTTAGGCAACAGGAGCCTTAAGCAAGTAGAGACACAAGTCAGAAATGATCTCTCTTTGTTGGCAGCCACTTTAAAAAATAGAACAGATTTTCAATCTTTCAAATCCTCTGACCGTATGACTCTATATGTATCCAGGACAACTCAGCCACACTTGCATATGTTTCATGTTACCATTGTGAGGATTCTTGACATAGAAGACCACAGTGTTTCTCACACATCTGAAGTGTTATCTTCTGATTTGTTCAATTGAAAATAGAAATTGGAGCAACTAGCTGGGCATGATGGCACATGCCTATAATCTCAGCACTCAGGAGGCTGAGACAGGAGGATTTTCATGAGTTCTAAGCCAGTCTGGGCTACATACTGAGTTCAAGGTCAACCTGAACTACATGGTGAGACGCTGTCTCAAAAAAAAAAAAAAAAAAAAAAAAGGAAAGAAAGAAAAAAGGAATTGGAGCAACTGACAATCATTGTCTATCACCAGCATGCCCCCTGACATTCAGTTTAGGGCATCATCTCTCACAGTGCTCCGTCAGATTAGTGGAAAAGGCCCAAATATGAGGATCTTAAATCTGTACGGCATTTTCAGCTTATGAAAGCACTTTCTTCTATGATAATTCATTGAATCCTCAACCACTCAGTAAGTTTGGCGATAGCATCCCCATTTTATAGGTAAAGAATCAAAAGCTCAGCGGAGGAAATGAGTTGTCCCTTGTTATACATAAGTAAGTGGGCTGGTGAGGGAGGGGGCCGGTCTTTGAACTGAAATCCTACTTCTTCCAAGAAGCTTCCTTTTGAGTAATAGTTGTAAGCAACAACTCCACAATCAGATTCCCAAGAATAAAGCCTCATGCTGATGATTGGTTATGTAAACCAGCAGATTACTGTACTTGTCTGGCTTTCAGTTTCCTCAACTGCAAGTAGAATTATTTTAAAAGCAATCTGCTTTAGAGGGTTTTGGGGAGGAATACATGAGTAAATGCAAATAAATAAGGTGACCTTAAAATTCATTGTCCAAAGCAAAATATAACTACTTCTGAAAGTGAAAATGAGTACTAAAAATAAGTAAAATATATATAATGTTTTTAAATATTTACTAACCATAATTCTTAAATTTCTTGGTGGATCTATAAAGTAGGTTTAGTCAAAAACTATTTAAAGCCTAACATTTTTTAACTTCTTTATTTTCTAAACATTAGAAAGCCAATATGAAAAGAATAGTCATTTAGGGACATAGTCACTCGTGTTAATCAGTTCTTTAGCCGTATTTATCTCCAGCACCTTTCTTACAGGTTGTGCCTTGCAGGTCTTAGCACATCTGGTTTGCCCACAAGTAGCCAGCAGGAACAGCAGTGTGGAATACTTTTCCTACCACCACCTAACCAAGTAGGAAAGAAGGTGCAGTCTGAAAACTGCGTTACTTATATCTGGAAGAGATGGGTTATCACGGGATGATTCTATCCTAGGTTAGGCAAAGCAATGACAAAAATGCACTCTGACTTATTCTGATAAAACTATTAATAAGATAAAAATTAGAAATCCAGGATAAAAGCTAAACTGAACAGGACACACCAGAACTTTCTGAAGAAAACCGTATATGTACTTCGTGCACCTTAAGAACAAAGCTCTAGAATGGGGCTCGGTCACAGTAAGTGCTAGGTTAGGGCTAGCTATTTTTATTGGTTTAGTCTTCATTGTTGTCACTGTCGTTATTGTCACACTATGTACCACTGTGGTGCATTTATTATAAATTATACACTGAACTTTATAAGTCGTCATCTGTTTTAATTTTCCCCAAAGCCCCACTGGCTGCATTCCTTTACTCTTATCTGCATGGCACTTAAAGCCAGTTGAGTTGGCAATCCTTGATCTAGTCTGTAGTTTGAATCACTACACTATATTTTCTCTTCCTATTCTCTATTCTTGTAGTAGTTTTAGTATGAAGCACAATGTATCAGATATAATCTGATGTATTGTTTTATAATTTCCAGATATTTGTATTAACTCTAACCCAAGATTATAAATCCCTTGGGCACATGGCCAATGTATCAATTTCCATTCTCAGATGCAAGCAGCAGGAACCAACTCCACCGGATTAAAGAAGAAAACAGATTTATTAAAATATAGTCTGTAGCTTTCCCAACTTACATCTCTAACAACCCCACTGCTGGACACTGGACACTCACAGCCACAACTACTTCGGAAACATCTGGGTAGCTGCTGCTGTAAACACGATCCTCCCTAGGGTAAAATTTGAGTGTTCTAAACTTTGTTTCATCAGCTTCTATAAAAGGAGCAAACGCACCAGATTGGCAGAACCTAGTCCTATGCCCTGCTCATGGGTCACAGAAGTTCAGGAAAGCAAGTACTGAAGTTTTTAGCTTTTTTGGTGATGGAAAGATTTTGCCTCATACCATAAAAAAAATCTCACAAACACAGGCGGGGTGTTCAGATACTAAGCAGTCAAAAAACATGACAGTCAAGCATGGTGGCATATATCTGTAATCCCAGTGCTCTGGGAAGTTGAGGCAGAAGGATGAAAGTTTGAGCCCAAACCAGGCAACTAAGTAATTTAACAAGAATCTGTATTGAAAGAACAAATAAAAAAGGGCTGGGATAAAGCTCAATGTGAAGCCCCTCAGCTCATCTCCAGTATACAAAAAAAAGGAAAAAAGAAAAAAAAGAGAGAAAGAAGGAGAAAAAAGAGAGACAAAATGTCTACAGTAGTCACAATTTGCATCTCTTTAGTATCCCTTTCAGAATTGAGCACTTTTGAACCCTGAGGACTTGCTCCCCACTGACATTAGAAATTATCAAAGTGATGCCATGGCTACTAATTTAAAAAGTAAGATTTCAGACAACTGTGGAAAATAAGAAAGCAACCGCTTGAATTATACAGTTTCTTCCATTTGAGTCTCTTTGGCAATAGTGGAGTTCAAAGTAGTGTACAAATTCCCTGATAAACTGAGAACAAAAGGAGATGACTATAACTATAAATTGCTTTGGTCTCTTGACTTTAAGGCAAAGTAGGCAAAAAATAATAAAAGAACAGAAAAGGTATCTCTGTATCTACTAATCAAGTGGCTGCTCCCCCATAGAATACTTGACACCTTAATAATCATTGTTCAGTTAAGCCTCAAATTTTTCCTATCAAATCCCACTGATTGCCAAGACAACTGAGGTTATAGAAGTTGACGTATGTCAGCATAGTATTGAGGGAAAAAAATCCAAGCGAAATGATAATTTTAAAAGCCCAAAGACCATAGTCTAAAAGAAGCTAGGGAAAAACACAAAACATACAAGTTGCCACTGAATATTTCAAATAAAAGGTTTTAACTCTAACACATCAGACCAGCCACAGATGCAATTCTGACTGGAACATGAGAATTTATTCCCAAATACCAGGCTCCTGCTATGAGGCAGCTACCGTTGAGTTTTCATGGTGCCTGTGCTGGACACTGAAAATCTAACTCAGCAAACATCTACGTGCCAGGCACCTTGCTTGGTACTTTCACGCAAGACTAGGGTGAAAAAAATGCCATCCCTGTTGCCTCCAAAACATATAATTTATAGGAGATGAAAAGTCAAGAAATCAAATTGCGAAAAGGCAGCACATGATGGTACCCTAAGTGTCGTCAAAATAAGTGCAGGGGCCGGTGAGATGGCTCAGCGGCTTAAGCGCCTGCCCGGCAAGCGCAAGGGCCTGAGTTCGACTCCCGGATCCCACATACGAAAAAGGGGCCGGTGATATCGCTCAGCGGCACGGGCGCCTGCTGGCGCGCGAGGTCCTGAGGTCGACCCCCAAGTACCCACAAAAAAAAAATAAAAATAAAAATAAATAAGTGCAGATTGAGTCAAGGAAAAGAGCAGGGAAGTCAAAAAGGCAAATGATAGAAAGAAAAGAACACCATGCCTGCATCCTCCTTCTCAGTTGCAAGCTGTTTTCACAGACTATTATAGACAGGGCTAGAATATCTCCTTGTGTGGACCATCAAACACAAGCCCCACTTTTGTGCACTTGAATTTCTAAAGTAAGTGAGAATTAGAACTCAGAATTAGAATTAGTACAAATTCAGAATTAGTAAGGCAGAATTAGAACTCAGGATTCCTGACTCCAAAACTTGTGTGATCCCTCTATGGTCATGAGACACTTCAGAAAAAAGAAGTTTTCTTACCCTTTCCTTGGCCTTAAACACCGTGTATGTCCTTGCATTCCAAATATGGAGAAAGGCCATTTGATCTTCTCACTTGGTGGTGTGGCAGCAAAGTATATGTGTTAGGGAACAGGGTGATCGCAGGGACACAGACACTCTGAGGGACTGCCCTGGTATCCTGCAGAGATAATTGCTTCGCTTCACTGACATGCTGTCCAGACACACTGTTTCAAGAAAGGCCCTCAGCACGTAGGGCTGCAGATGGTTGGGAAAAAAGGAAAAGATTGCCAATATCTGATCCAGGGGACTGAGTCTCAAAAGTGAGAACAGACTGTTTGATCTGATATTGAGCTGGTTTGTCTATAGTTGTGTTAGAGAAGGTGTGAACTAAAACGTCTCAGGCTCAGGATGTTATCAGGTGATACCTAAGGACACAGTGCCAGGCAAACTTTGCAACACCATGGAAAAGAATAATAACACCATATACTTTTCCAACAGTCAAGAAATCAGAGCCCTGGAAGCCTGCTAAGGCTTTGAAATTAGCACTTCATGAAAGGGAGATTGATCCTTTGTGGTTCTGCCCCTCCCCACCCTGGCAGCAAATTTCACCCAATAATTAGTTGGTAATAGTCCATATCATTTCCTTCCTAGGAAGCTCCAGACTTTCATAAAGCTTTGATACACTAGTGCTAATTTTTCTTTTTCTCAACTTTCTGGGCATGGTGTTCTTCTTGTTTTGTTTTGTTTTGTTTTGTTTTGATTTGTTTTGCTTTTTATTAGTCCCAAATGGCATTAATTGGCTTCCTTAACTTAATGAATTCCTTTCTTAATTTTCAGATATTTTGTTTCTTTTAATATCAAGACTGAGAACTAGCTATTATCAAGTATCTTGACCTCAGGATGGAGGCTCTGGGTCTTCATGGTATCACTAAGCTTGTTGTTAAAATATAGTAAACACAAAAATTACTGTCATTCTATAGTATTACGGCTTTATCATGAGAATCTATTTCCTGCCAATAATTGACCCACTGCAGTTAGTTGTGAATGATTTGTTCTTACTAGCACATTTGCTGCTACCAAAAACACAAATAATTCTCAATACAACATAGCCTGCTTCAATTATTCTGCCTGTCAGTTTCCTCATGAATTAGTCCCTTCTCATTGCTGGGACAAAACACCTGACATCCAACACAAAGGAGTAAAGATTTACTTTGGCTAATGATTTTAGGGGCATCAGTACATGGTTGGCTAGTTCAAGGCAAAAAAACAAATAAGGCAGAAAGGCGTGGAGGAGGAAACTGGCCATGCCTGTGGGGAGATTGGGGGGTTGGGGATTGAAATCAGGGCCTTCACACTGAGCTGCATCCTCAGCTTTTATTTTTTATTTTGAAACAAGATCTCTCTAAGTTGTTAAGTTGCCCAGCATGTCTTTCTATGGAACATCTCAAGTAGGACTACTGTCAAGTTTGCTTTCCTATTGACCTGATCAAGTTCAAGGAAGAAGAGATAGAAGATTCTTTCTGAATCCCAAACATTCCTGGACTGTAATGGCTGACTAGAATGGAATAAGTAGCTTTCCAAGGCAATAGCTGGGCATCATGGCACTTTCTAAATGCCAGGACTATCATGGATGCCTTGAGTGCACTACATACAGAAATGATAAATCCTTTTATGCTTGTACATTAAAGACAATCAAAAGGGTATGACTTGGAATCAGAAGACTATGAAGGTTCCTAGCTCCCCAAATGATAAAGTGACTGTGCCTTACTTTCTTCTTCAATCACCTTCTTATGGCGTTAATAAACTGGAAAAGATCTTATCTTAGAAAGATTAGAGTATCTGCAAGTGCATGGATTGTCTGTACAGGACATTTCCCTTCTAGTCCAGAGCAAAGACTTCATATGCTCATCACTTTGGAAGGGAGTCCTAGCTGTTCATCATCAAGATGAGCATGACCAGGGCACTCTGGCTCTCTCCTGAAGTCCTGCAGACAAGTGCAGTTCACCCTCCTGGCCACAGAAAGTGTACCAGCTAGACCCCAGCCTCCGGTGTGAGCCTTATGGTGCTTGGTCCTCATATTGATACGTCAGATGTAGCCTTATTAGCCTAAGAATCAGCTTTTTTTTTTTAACATTTTACAGAATAAATTAAAACATGAGCAATCTGGGTTTGATAACATTACTATAAGGAAAAGAGAGTTTGAATAATAAATATTTCTATGATATTTCCCTAAACTCTCTTAAAATAAAGGTTAATAATAATGTTTCAGGTGCAACAAAACCAAAAAATAGGAGGAAGGAAAATTCTTATCGTTTTGTGTAAATGTTATTAATATGTCACACATTTTAAACATGGCGTTGTGTTCTCGGCTCTGCATATGTTGATCGTTTAAAGAGCATCTGTCTAGCAGCTGGCAGGGCAGGGCTGATTAGCTCTGAATTTACTTGATCTCATCCTCCTTCAAGACTGAGGGCACTCGTATAAGAGGCACAGGGACATTCTCAGCGACACTCCGAAATCTCCAGCTATTGTCCTAAGCCTGTGATCAACTGGATTCGAGGAATGGTGGAGCCCCACATGAAAGAGATTACCACAGAGTCCTGGGAACAAAACTATCCCTCAGCTATGAAGATCTCAGAACTATGACACCAGGATCCAGGTAATGATCAACCAGCCCGAAGCCTACCAATTAACCCTTAAAAGCTGACCTCCTGCCCGTGCAGGTGGACCCATTTGAATACTGGTATCAGACTACACTCCCTCCAGCTATATAAGTTAGAGTCCTTTTCTATCTTCCCTCTAACCTTTCAATCAAAGCTTTCTTTCTTGTAAATTTGTGCTTTCGTTTCAATTTTTATTTCCACTAACGCAAGGACCCAGGCTAGCTGGCAACATTGCTGTTTCCTCTAAGTAATTGTCCATGCACTGATCCCCACCCTGCCTGCGCCTTGGCTGTGCATCCCACTTGCCTATGCTGTATTAAATTCAATCTCTCTGCCCCACTGTGAGATCCCTGTACGGATGTCCTTCAACCTATCTCATAGTCCTTCATCGAATAAAGTCTGCATTACTGTCTCCGAATAAATAAATAAGCATGGCACTGTGGGTACATATATTGTGCCCATCTACAAATGAAGAAACAATGGCTTTCTCAAGTTTTTACATTTTATAGTAGTTAAAATGCTAAATACAAATTGATTGTAGTGCTCTTTCCTGCAGAGGCCCACTGCAGCTTCACAATCCTTCTTAACACAGCTCCAGACAACCACTACCAATCATCTGGTGTTGGCATTCAACAGGAAATCCATTTTGCCAAAATGCCCTGAGAACTGCTGAATAGTGAACTTCTCTTGTCAGGTATTTTTTGTGTGCCAGTCTCCCAGAATTCAAGTTGCTCTTCAAGAAACATCAAACAGAGGATGAAAGGAGAGCATAGTTCATTAGTGCAGCTGGAAATAAGACTTGGAAGGGAGCAAAACTCTCAGTCTTTAAAGTGTGTATGAATCACCTAAAGGCTTATCAACACAGACAGATATTTGCTCACTAGATCTGAAATTTATTCCCTGCCTCTTAACTTTTCTTTCATTAGTGTCTATTTCTTTTATCTCCTTGTGCTGGCTGCATTTTGAGAAATTTTGGGTGTAGGTATTGTGGTGCAGTGGTTAAACACAGGGCTCTACTTAAATTCAAGACCAGCTGTGTGACTTTTGGCATATTGTTTCTATTCTCTTTGCCTTTATTTCACAATCATTAAAATGGGGATGAAAAGAGAGCCTACTTTATGTAATTCTTGCAAGGATGAAATGAAATTATACATATTAAATCCTTGGACTAAGGTCTGGCACATAGTAAGCACTCAATCAATATTAGATATTATTATTACTTCTGCAGTTCAATTTTAAGGTTCACTAATTCACTCTTTGATTACATCTAGTTTATTATGTTGAGTCTTGCTACTTCAACAACCTTATTTTCATTTCCATTATTTCTAATTATTTCTTTTCCATAATATGCTGTGCTTAATTCATAACATCATATTCTTATACCTCTATATCCAACACATAGATACTTTCATTCCTTTATCTCTTTGAAGTTCTTATATATACTTACATTTTTTGGTAGTGAGACAGATATTCCTTATTGGAGACACTGAGGGACAAGTTCATCTCCCCCTCCCTACTACCACCACCCCGCATCTGCAGAAACTCAAGCCTATCATGCCATAGTCTTTCCAAATCCCACTATCTCTCCAACACTCCCATTCCCTGAACACTCTGTCTTGCAAGAGACACCAGTCCCAGAAGTTATTTGGGCCTTGGCACCACCAGCCATTTGGCAAGACAGCAAGTCTTGAATCCAAGAAGGGTTTGGGGGGTGGCAGTAAAAGTGCCAGAAAGTAGAAGAAATTACCATATTCATTCAGATCTCAGCTGTCAGCAACACCTCCCCTATTCCATGGCTTTCTCCTTATAATTGCTACAGAATTTCCCTACCAGATATAGTTTAGATAGTTTAGATATAGCCCTGCAGAACACATTAGCCATCATGACAATCTCATGGTAGACATTTTTTTCTCTCTCGTATACTATGGACTAGATATAGTAATTTTTCTTCTTCCAACTATACATATATGAAAAAGTTAGCTTGTGTGTGTACACACACATACACACACTTCTCAAGATGAAATAACTTGTGGTAAGACTTGCTGCCTTCTTTCACGATTCATTTCCCCCTTTTCCATATGCTCTCTGCCTACATAAATACCTTTAGCCTGTTCACTAATTCCTTAGTAAATGTATTCAATTCTTCACTCTGTTCCTTTTTCCAACACTCCAGTTGCTTTTTAGAAGTTTTAGTTCTAACCTTATGCTCTCTGTCTCTCTAGCCCTGCAGTGATTGTCACTATCTTTCTGTGTTTCTCTTTCCTCAAAGTCTTGTAAAATATAACATACTGCAAAGCAGTGGTGTTCCTGGAATTTAGCATTTGGAATGGCAGATGGGGTGGTAACGAATCTGTTTGTGGGGGCTGGGTACATACCCCAGCACTCACAACCCATTGCATATATTTTGAATTAAAAATATTAAAGAAAATGGAATTAAAAGATTAACATGTCATTTAATCTTTTTAGGCTCAGTTGAGAAAACAAACTCTTTTAATCCAATACAATCAACATTTAGCTAAACATAATCCCTTTGATTAGCAAACACTATGAGAGACTTAGGTTTTGTGGTCTCACTATAACTCAGTCATTGGAGAAGAAGGCATTGGCAAAGGGATGCTCCTGTACCAGAAGTTGAGGTTGGCCACCAACTTTATTGTCACTTAGACTCTTTCTTGGGTCCTGGTTACCACACATTCTTTCCATTCAGACTATCCACAGGCTCATTTTAATAATATAAGGCAATCAGAGAATTGCTCCAGCTGTTTCTTAGGCTTGGTGTTATAATCACTCTTTTTTTATACATCCCCCCTTCTGGATTGCACAGTCTCTTGAGGATAAGGACTGTATGGATCTACTCAATGGGATGCCAGTTTGCACAGTAGGAAGTGGGAAATTTGTGTTAATACAACATCTTCTATCTACAAGTAATACACAGTTCAGGAATTTCACTTACATGTTCTCATGTAATCATCACAGCAATCTATGTTCATAGATATGAATGTAGAAATTCATGAAGATAAGTTAATTTTATGGAGATCACAAAGCTAGTAAGAGAACCTGGATGTAAATTCCAATCTTCTTGACTCCAAAGTTTGTGTTGTTTACACCACGTCATACCACTCAATGCTGAATGAGTGCACAAAGAGTGAGAATGGATCGATCAACCAATCAATCAACCATTCAATCAAGCCTGGACCGAGGCTCTTATGTTCTGCCAGCTCAATTCTCTGCTTGCAAAATAAAAGGTGGGCATTTAACAGTGAACACCAAAAAAAAAAGTGTTCTGTGAACAGAACAACATTCAAATCTAAATTAAAAATTTCAACATTTAGATATGTGAAAAATTAACAGCAACAACTCTTCTTATGAAAGTAGAAACCAGAATTGATTAAATGGAAATTAAGATATCCCTGAGTCAATATCACATGGGCCATTGTTGTGAATCTAGAATTAGAACCAAGAGCTTTTGAAAGCTGCATCCTTTGTTCAGTGATTCATAATTTTTTCAAACTAACGTACAATTCTTTGCCCCAGTCACTAATGGAAACTGTGAACTGGAAGGAAACCTCTATCATTGATTAACCAGTATTGAATATCTATCAAGAGTAGACACTGCATGGGTTTTCTAGAGTAGAAAACCAGAATTCAGCTCCATCCTTCTTTGTATTGTAACCATAGTGGAACTGGAGAATTACATCAAACACTGCAGATGGTATAGAACACCCTAATTACAATTCCAAATTGTAGTAAATGCTTTTCTAAATAGAAAAAAAAAACAGATAAATTAATCTGAAATGACATAAAATTTCAGTCATGAGGAGATACATCTTTCATTAGCAAATCTTTCTATTTTCCCTGACCACTGCTAAGTAACTTTTAGATCCCTAAGGACACACACACACACACGCACATTATTTCTATGGCTTATAAAAAAAAAAAGACATTTCCATTATGTTCTGTTTCTTTTGAAGAATTCCCTGAGGAATTTTTCTAAAGTTGAGGCAAAGAAGCATACACAAATACATCCATTTACAATCTCCTTGGAAACTAGAATTGCTGGCAAATTCAAGTGTCAAGCAGAAAAATGTTTTCCCCAGGTTTACTTGAAAAGAGAAAAATATTGTGAAAATTTTAAAGGAAGGTATATTGAGTTGTAGAGTTTGATGTGCTATCCTCTAGGGCCCTACATTTTCATACACCAGAAAGACTGCTGCTTTATGCCAAGTCTACATGCTGTGCCACCAAAATGAAATAAGCCAAAGAAAACTGATAATAAAATTGGCTCCCATTTATAGAGCACTCAGCAGGTACAGGCTCTACACTAAGCATTTTACTTGCATTATCTTCAGTAATTCTCACAACCAGTGCTAGAAAACAGGCATTGTTTTCCCACATTTTGCAAAATAGGAAATGGAGGCTGAGAGAAACTACACCTAAAGTCATGTAATGCGTAAGTGAGCCTTGATGGACCTTGGTGCTTGTAATGTAGCACAATGCTACGTTCCCACAGGTGCAACTGGGTTGTCAACAAGGCCACCTCGACTTTCCTCCTCCGGTTCAATGTTACAGCTAATGTCCTGCTTCAGATGGGATTTTCCACTGAAGATGCTTAAAAGCAACCACAGGTTTTCAGTGAAGACATGAAATTGCTAAAATAAAGATATAGGAATGGTTCCCACCAGTCAAATGGCCATTCATCTGCCTGATCTTCATGAATCGCCACTTCCACACAAATCTATACCATCAGGAAAAAAATGCAGTGAGGAAAGTGAATTATTTGTGTTGTACCTCTAGATGGACAAAAAGATGAAGAGACATACTGATACACTCATGCACACACAAATGGAAAACACAGATTTGTTTTGACAATCTATTATACTACAAAACTATTTATGAATATAAGCTGCAGCAAAGTGCATCCATCTTCCAAAAGCACATACACCCCGCCAAAGGCTGCTTAGATTTGGAGAAGGTGAGAATACCCTCCAAAATCAACTGCCCTCAGGCTAAGGTGATGTGTAAGAGGGAAGCCTCCAGTTTTCTATTATCAGGATTTCTCATAATGTTCTTTTCACAAAGCACTTATTTTTCACATCCACTGTTAAGTGACCACCCTTTATTTTGTAATCAGAGAGTCGAGCTGGCAGAACTGAAGTGCCTTGGCAGCTGTAGAGATGAAACTCAACTGAACAAACAGATTCTTAAGTGATGCTTAGATGGAAGAACTTGGACATGGTTCAGATTTTTTTAAATTCATCTAAATGTGTGATTGAATGCTGCTCATTACTTTCTCGGCAGTATATTATATATTCAGTTTTTTATTGTATAATAATATTGAGGGTGGAAAATGAAAAAGGTACAATATTACCAACTCGTCTTATTATAGAAGAAGAGCAGCTTTGTTTATGTGACAAACAATAGTCAATAAATGCATATAACAAGTTAATTTTTCACAGCAATCTATACGCAGAACTTGAAATATGCTATTTTGTTCTTTGGTCCAAATTTCTTGAAACAAATAAATCCTTCTGTACAGCAATCATACTAAAATCTTGGAATCAACAGTATATAAGAGCTTGCAGGCCCAGTTTTAGAATATTACTTAATACAGACAGATAACTTTACTATGACATTGCCTAATACCTCTCTCACCTCACTTCCAAATATTTACTTTCCTTTAATCATTCTGCTCCAGCCACTTTGTGTCTCAGAACGTTTTCTGTTTCTATAACTGAATACCACAGACTGGGTAATTTACAAAAGAAAAAAGATTTGTTTGATTCAAGGTTCCGGAAGTCCGAGAGCTTGCTACTGGCATCTGTTTGGCATCTGGTGAGGGTCCTCTTACTGGATCATGACACGGTGGGAAGATTATATGGAGAAAGCAGGATTGCTTGCTTGAGTTGCTCTTTCTCTCCTTATAAAGCCGATAATGCAGTCATTGTGATCCCACCATCATGACTCATCTAACCCTAATCACCTCCTAAGAGCCCCATTTTCAAAAATCATTAACATATGTCTTTGGGGATTAAATTTCCAATACACGGAAAATGGGAGACATTCATATTTGGAACCATTATTTTCCATGAATGTCCAAATCAACTCCCACCTTAAGCTCATTGCATTTGTTTTTTCCTCTGTCTGAAACACTCTTGCCCCAGATAACACTGTGGCTTAACAGAACTGGGAAAACTGCTCAAAGGTAACCTTACATCTTCACCCATCATTCTCTCTCCTCCTAACCTATGTGAATTTCTTCATGTCTTCATCATCTAACATATAGCTGGTTCGTGGTGTTCTTCTTCCACTCCACCATAGTAAACCTAGCCCCTGGAATGATGCTGCCACATAGCAAGTGCACAAAATGAATAAATGAATAAGAATCATAAGAGACAGTTTAGGCATGGGAGCCACAGCAGGATAGCTGCCTGATGTGTCAATCTATAAAAGAGTGTTCAAGTATCACTGGAAACAATAAGACAGAAAATATTTATTTTGGATTTCTTTTCTTTAGAAAAGTCTTGCACATTTTACATCACTAGTCATTCAAGAGATGCAAATTAAAACAAGACTGAGATACCATCTCACCCCAGAAAGAATGGCTACTATAAAGAAATCAACTAATAACAAATGCTGGAGGGGCTGTGGGGAAAAAGGAACCCTTCTTCACTGTTGGTGGGAGTGTCGACTGGTACAGCCACTGTGGAAGTCAGTGTGGAGATTCCTCAAAAAACTAGGGTTGGAGGTCCCATTTGACCTAGCTATTCCCCTTCTGGGCATCTTCCCAAAGAATTAAAAACATCGTACCACAGCGATATATGTGCACCCATGTTTATAGCAGCACAATTTGTAATAGCCAGATCTTGGAAACAACCCAAATGCCCATCAACTGAGGAATGGATAAGAAAGATGTGGTATTTTTATACAATGGAGTACTATTCAGCCATAAAGAAGGATAAACTGGAGACTTTTATAGGTAAATGGATGCAACTCGAGAAAATACTCATAAGTGAAATAAACCAGAAGCACATGTGTAAGCATCATATTGTCTCTCTAGTATGAGAAACTGAAAGAGTAAATAAGATCCAAAATGTACAATAGACATGGTAAATCAAAAAGAAACTGGTCAAAAGGAAAGAGAGACTGGAATAGGGAAAAGAAAGAAGGGAAAGGGAAAAAAAATTGTATATATATATAAGATGGTTAAGATAGATACACTACCAATTTTACTTAGTTCATTGAAGAGTAAGGTTTGTGCCAATAATGTTTGGACAATTGAATGCTAATGTCTGGTATCCTGAATAACTAACTTAAAGATAGTAATACGTAATGTATTAACCATTGTTACCCTCCTATTATGTTGTTTTGAAAATTTGTTCTTCTTTTGATTTGTTTTGTTTTTTCTTCTCTTTAAAATAAAAAAAAAAGAAAAAAAAGAAAAGTCTTGCACATTTTAGAATAATTACTACGATAATCCACCTAAGGCTGGGAGAGAATGAGCTTCCCATCCTACCATCGCAGTAACCCTCTAAGAAGGGCAAGCACTATTAGCTGTAGAGATTTCCTTTTCCTGAATGGAGTTTGCAAGTTTGAGTCACAGCAGAACTGTTTGACTCTAAGTCCAAAAACAGCCAATGGTTGGGGGCCGGTGAGATGGCTCAGCGCCGTAAGTGCCTGCCTGGCAAGCGCGAGGGCCCGAGTTCGACTCCCGGAACCCACATACGAAAAAATGGCCGGTGATATCGCTCAGCAGCATGGGCGCCTGCTGCCGCGCGAGGTCCTGAGGTCGACCCCCGGAACCCACAAAAAAAAAAAAAAAAACCAGCCAACGGTGGTTTCCCTTCTCTTCCCTTCTCTGTGTCCTACTCAGCCCATTCTCCAAATAAATGTTAGATGAATAGCAAAATAAGACCACTTTGAAGGGATGCCACACCATCAGCCTTCCCTGTGTGCCTACATATCTCTCCTCTGTTCAGTAGCCCACAGTTCTTTTCAAATACTTTTTGAATCATATTCAAACTCAACTTTGGTACTCAGTCTTTGGAACCTGTGAATATGTGACTTTACATGTCAGCAAGGACTTTGCAAATAGAAGTATGGTTAGAGGTCTTAAAATAGGGAGATTAGGAGATTAATTTGTCCAGGCCCAATGTCATCAATGTGTCCTCAAAAGTGGAAAAGAAAAGCAAAAGAATCAGAAGAACCATAGTGAGGATGGCATAGAAGTGGTAGGAAGCGTGAGAGAGACTCTATCATTGTTAGTCTTGAGGATGGAGGGAAAAGACCATGAGCAAAGAATGCAGGTGGCCTCTAGAAGCTGAGAACAACCGCTATCCAACAGCAGGCAAGAAAACAGGGACTTCAGTCCTATAACTTGCCTGGAAGTCGATTACATCAACAACCTAACTTTGAAGAGAAGGTGACAATACACAACGTAATAACTATTGTTATTCTCTTATTATTTGGTTATGAAACCTTATTTTATTTTTTCATAAACAACCTGCATGAGCTGGAACCAAAACCTGGTTGCTCCAACACCTTCACTTCAGTTTATAGCTCAGATCCGAAACTGTTCGAGCCTACAGGCCTTTGGCCTACAGAGCTATACCTTAATAAATTTGTATTGTTTAACTGCTCTATTTGTAATAATTTGTTATGGTAGCAATATAAAGCTAATACAAGAGTTTTAGCAATCTGGATCCAATTTGAGTATACAAAACATCCCCCGTGAATTCTGAATATGAATCCAGTGCTCTAGTCTACCTTGTCTCCTTCCCATCCTTAAACATAAACCTGCTCCTTTGTTGTTAATCCCACACCGTCCTCCAACTCAAACTGTTCCACCTGCCACACCAGTTCAAATAAGCCCTCTGAGGGACCCGAGTTCCATCTCTTTCACCTTTAACATAGCTGCCCAATGGAACTTTCCATTAGGGGCTTACATATTTTTGTCAAATGTCTTTATCATTTTCTGTTCCAACACAATTTTAAGCCTTTCAGGAGCTGATATCATGTCTCCTTTATATCTACCAAAGCACAAAATAATGGATGCACAATAAACATTTCCTAGGAACTTGATTACTTCACTTTAAAATGCCCAACTAGAAACTTTTACATGTGGAATATTTTTTCATTTGCTAAAATAAAAGCATTTATGTTTTCTTAGAACAGTTAATTTCAGCTTGTATGACAGATTAGATGTGCAGAGTCTTCACAGTTGTGATCCAGTGACAGGAAGCATTTAATTTCATCTCTATCTGTCAACGAGACAAGGAAAAAGGATGGAGTTCTTATCTAATGCCTACTTTTCCACATCGTCCTATTTCCAAAGACTTCAGTGCTAACATGAAAGTCATAATCAAACCATGTAGTGACAGCACACCAGTCTTACTAACAGCAGATTGCATCTCATTGCCTAAATAACATCCCCAACTTTCGCTACAGTATGTAGACCAGATAAACAGTCACACTGCTGCCTCTCCAGTAAGCTCTCGTTTTTAGTAATAAAGGGAATTTGAAGTTCTCATCTTGACACTAAGAGGCTTTCATTTATTTGTTAAAGGTCCAAAAAGAGCTATACTAAAACAGTGACAAAAACTAAGGGGAGAAGGTATAAAATTAAAATATTGTATCATCACAACAAAGCCAAAGAGATTCCTTACTTTGATCTTGGGCAACCAAGAAAAATTAAAGTTTGTTTTATATCTCCAGAATGAAAGGGATTTACTGGAAATAACAGTACTCAGTGCTTGCAACCCAAGTCAATATATAATTTTGTTAAATCAGTCCAAATACAAAAGTCTACAAAAATTCCTTTGTCAAAGCAGGGGGAAAATCCGTTTAAGGCCAGATATTCAAGATGAAAGGAAGGAATGTCTTCAGTGAGAGAACTGCCTACTGTTGCATGATTTCTTGCTGATGTTTTTAAAGATTTGGACTTTTCAACTTTCTTGGTTCCTGCTGGCCAAGTCCACCACCTTCTCCTCTCTTTTTGTGCTGCCATCATTGCTGCTTATGTTCAGATCAGCAAAAGGAGGCACCTTGAAAGTGAATAATGAGCAACTTGAGACCTATTTAAGTTATTAATATTAAAGATCTCTTCTATAGAAGAAAAATTATACACTGATGTGTATGACTCATATTTTCCTGGGATGATTTTTGAAGAAAATAATTCTTTTCAGTCAATTTTTCAAGTCGAGACTGAACATCAGAAATTTAGGCCAGGAAACTTACATTTGCCTAATGAAACCTTGCTTTGTTTCCAATAATGAAGCAAACTTGATTCTTGTGGATACAAAATGAGCGAGGCACAGCCTCTCCCATTTAACCCTCTGTTGTTCTCCCCGCAAGATGAATATGTTGCTGAGGGTCATCTGGAGGGTCATACTGAACAACCTAATTGTTTTCAGGAACATCCAGCCCTCTCGCTTTTCTGTCTGTACCCGACAATCTTCTTCCACACTCACAGAACTAGGGATTGAACCCAAGGCCTTCGTACTTAATCCTCAGTGTGTTGCTGTTGTTTGTTTGTTTGTTTATTTGTTTGTTTTTGTGAAGAAAGATCTCGCTAAATTGCCCAGGCTAGGCTCGAATGTTCAATCCTGGCTCCAATTTTCAGAGTGTTGGATTATAAGCATGCACCACCATGCCAGGCCGTGCCTAAAAATATTCTTGAAACTACACTGCAAACTGTTAAGAAAGTGGTTGTGTGTGTATTTTGGTTCCATTTACTGTGGAAACCAGGATGATCAAATAAATGTTGTAGTGGTATTTCATGAACTTACAAGTAGAAAAGAAGACCATCAGTTGCTTTTTTGGTTCTTTGCAAGGAATGTAAAGGGGAGAACGTATCTCTTTCAGAGAGGCGCACAATACATCCCCACTCAAGCCATCCACTATTGCATTAGCTTTGTCATCATAATCCACACAAATATACAATGGCTATTTTTCAGAGAAATCTTTGCCAGGTCTTTAACTTTTTAAGTTTTTGTGGCAGAAAAGAGAATGATCTTTCTGTGTTGGCAAAAGTTTAGTAATTTGCTTTAATTGCTCTTCATCACAACATCCAAAATATGATCAACCTCAGCAAACAGCAAGATGTCATGGGCTTTTAGGCATAAACCTTGGGGCCTTCCGAAGGCAGTCCAGCAGAGAGCCGAGTGTGGCCGCGGAGATACTGATCCCATCGGCAAGCTTCTGTGCTTCAGCAGACCTGCTATTACCATCCACGATCAGCCCACATCTGAACATGGGGACGCCGGAAGTCTGCATGGCCGGTTTCCAGAAGGTTCTTGGGCATGAACTTTGTCTTAAAAATGAGTTCAGCTGCAGGGATGAGAAATACCACAGTTGTGTTTGCCAGTTTTTGTAGCTGCTAGTAGATTTCTGCTTTCTAGAAGTGGTCTGATACTTCCAGGTTAAATGTCATCCTGTTCATCAAACCTCCTTCTTTTACTGCCTTCAGTATATTTTTATTAATAAGATTAGTTAGAGAAGTAAATGAAATATCCTTAAAACTTCTTGTTTCTCTGAGAGGCAGAGGCAGCAGGATCATAAGTTCCAACCCAGCTGGGGCAACTTAGCAATTTAATGAGACTGTGTCTCAAAATGAAAAATAAAAAGGGCTGAGGATGTAGTTCAGTTTGAAGGCTCTGGGTTTAATCCCCAATCTCTCTCTCTCCCCCCCCCCCCCCGTCTGTCAGTACCAGAGGCAGGCTGGATACCTCATTTCCATCTTCCTCAGTGTCTAACTTCTCCACACTGTTTCTTCAGGGGTTCTGCTGTCTTTTTCAGGTTTCTTTTTGGTTTTTGTTTATGTTATGCTTTATATCTAGATGCCCTCCAGAGCCTCAAATGCTCACATGTGGGGCTTTGGGGAGGTGACTGGATCACCAAGGGATGGGGGCTCCTCAGTGGATTAGCCACTGATGACTTTATAGCTAAATGTGACGTTAGGAGGTGGGACCTAGTCTGAGGAGGTGGACCTCTGAGGTCATGGCCCAGAAGGGTGTATCTCTACACACACACACACACACACACACACACACACGCACACACACGCACACACACGCACACACACAGAGTCCTCCTTTGATTCTCTCTCTGCTTCCCCGGGCCGGGAGCAGCTTCCTCTGCTGTGCACCTCTGCCACGCAGTCTGCCTGGGAACCGAACAACCGTGAACTGTAGATGAAGCCAGTCAGCCTTTTGTCCTTCCCTTCGTGGTGTTGGGCATGGTGTCTCAGCAACAAGGAAAGTAGCTAAGACTGTTTGTTTTGTTTCTATAAGGTCCAGTATTACTCATCCTACTCCTTTTCCTCCTTCTCTTCTTCTTCAATTCTGAATTGAAAGACTGCATTGATGCTTCTCATCTGATTTCATATGACAGATTTCTTGGTTATAGATTTTTTTTAAACTTTTACATTTTCTACCTTTTCTTTAGACTCCATTTGGGACTTCTTTTTTTTTTTTTTTTTTTTTTTGTGGGTACCGGGGGGTCGACCTCAGGACCTCGCGCGCCAGCAGGCGCCCGTGCCGCTGAGCGATATCACCGGCCCCTTTTTCGTATGTGGGTTCTGGGAGTCGAACTCAGGCCTTCGCGCTTGCAAGGCAGGCGCTTACACCGCTGAGCCATCTCACCGGCCCTCCATTTGGGACTTCTGATACGCTCATACTCACTGGATGCTGTGGGGATTTTTTAACTTTTCCACCTCCCGCAGTTTCCTCAGGCACGGCTCCATTTTGAGTTTCTGACAGGCTCGCATCCAAGGTCTCCCGTAGCTTTAGGTTTCACTGCCACAATTTGAGGTTTGCTTCTCTGTCGTGCCTGGGAGTCTCCTCAGCAGGTGTGACGTGTCAGAGAAGCGCCTTCACCGCCGCGCCCCTGCGTGGCTCCTCAGCTCTCCAAGAGGCTTTTAATTAGCACACATGGCACGGAGCAAACTTGCTCTATGGACCTCATGAAAGCAATATGAGAAGTAGCAAGTTGTAAAATATCCTTTGTACTGTTCCGTATTTTAAAACATGTATCTATAAACTTTATTTACCCCACAACTATCCTCATCGTACTCTCACAGAAGATAAGCAACAGATTTAGACATCTAGTCCCTAAGAAAATATCCTTTTTAACAGCAATGCTACTAACTTCTTAACATAGCATAATTTTATTTATTTTTAAGTGTCATTGGTCAGTGTTTCTTATTAGCTTTTATTATAAACTATTTCTGTTTTAACATAGAGTCATTCATGGAACATCCACTGAATACTGACTATATAGCTAGGACCACTGTATGTGGTTTAATTAAGAGACTGAAAGTGTGGGTTTTCCCCTTCACTTTAGCATGTGAGGGTGTCCTTGACCCAGCTCCGCTGTAAGTTTCCAGCTCTGATTCTCCCCAAGCCCCTCCCCTCCCCACCACCAAGGCTTCTGCAATTCCAGTTCCCCACACACGATGCCCATCATGAAGGCAGGTCTCTCTAACCTAGTATGTGCTATCTTTTTTAACCTAAAATTGTTTTACCTCCTAACTCCCCAATCTATTCAGTTAAACACAATTCAAACTTTGGAACTCAGTTTAATGTTGTTGCCTCCAGGAAGTTTTCTTTTTTTTTTTTTTAATGTGGGAACCTGGAGTCGAACTCAGGACCTCGTGCTTGCTAGCAGGCGCTTGTGCCGCTGAGCGATATCACCAGCCCTTTTTTTTCCTTTATGTGGGTACCGGGAGTCGAACTCAGGACCTCGCGCTTGCCATGCAGGTGCTTATGCCTCTGAGCCATCTCACCAGCCCTCCAGGAAGTTTTCTTATCATACCCCTCATTTAGACTTCTTTACTCCTCTGAGGACTTTGATTTTCTAGAGGGCAGAAATAAAATCTTATCTGTTTTTCTAAGCTTGGAACTTCACACAGTACTTAGCACAGAGTAGAGTTTCAACAAATGCTGAAAAACAGTTTCAAGTGCAGTGGCAGCAAACCTCTCAAGTAGCTGGCAAGAAAGTCAAGGAAGGGGTGCAAATATGAAACATCAGGATGGATGTTTCTCCAGATGAGACTGACGTGCTAGTTTCCTAGATCTACGATCACCACAAATACGGCGGTTTCTCACAGTTCTGGGGGCAAGAAGTTCAAAATCAGGGAGGTGGCAAGACCATGCTCCCTTCAGAAGGGGCCCTGGGGAAGAATTTTTCTATGCCTCTCTCCTAGCTTCTGATGGCCGCTGCTTCTTGGTTTTATTCTGTATTCACATCGCCTTCTCTGTGTTTTTCTTCTAAGGATATACGTGATAGTATGTGATGGCATTTAGTGCCAACTCAGAGAGTCTAGAATAAGCACCTCCTCTTGACATCTTTAACCTAATCACATCTTTTGTCATGTAAGGCAATATTCCCTCTATTAGCAGATCGGGTAATATACATAGGTTCCAGGGATTAGGATGTGGATGTACAAATGTTCAGAGCCAGGAGTCAATCCATTTCAGTAGGTATATGTTTGGCGGGAAACCCAAGAAAATTCATGGAAATTCAAAAGAAAGGTAACACAAAGGGCTGAGGTGATGGCCACATGACTATAGCACTTTAAATTTTGAAGGTAATTTATAGTTCTCACTGTCACCCCTTTGAAGCTGCGCAGTGATGCCAATCCTCTTTAAGAAGCAGCTACAGATTGGTAAGGATGCATGCATATTACAGAAAGCCTGGTGATGAGGTCAATATTAGGGCTGAACTCTTTCCTCTTCAAACTTTGGTTTATTTACCATCCAAAATGAATTTAAGAGAGAATAAACGAGAGACATATCACAGAACTTTCAACCATTATTTAACTGACAGGTTTTCAGTTTCTTCATGTACTCTTCCTGAAGTTCTAACAACGGAGATGCTAACACCATACACTGGACAAAAGGAATATAAAAACTAGGGGTTTCCCTAAATTAGAAAATATTAAGTAGCATGTTCCCATCCCAAAATATGGTAAGAAGTATGAAGATGAATTAGATATGCATTCATACTCAGGAAAGGCAGGTGGTCAGGTGGCAAGCACAAAGCAGTGTGTCTCGTAATAGTACAAACAGAATGTGTGAGACCTGAAAGCAGGAGAGATTGTTCCTGGCTGAAGTAATCGGGAAAGGCTTCATGGCATTGGAATGGGGAACTGAAAGGAAAACACTTCAGTGAGTGCAACTGGAAGTGGGATAGGACACCTTAAGCAGAAAGAGAATATGTTCTAAAATTATGGAGGTAAAAGCCTGTAAATTGTATTGGTAGACAACAAGACATTTGCGGTATATGCAGGAGAACAATGGAAGATAAAAATGAAAAGAAAAATTGTTAAATGTGGTCCTTGATTGTCAAGCAAATGATATCAATCTTATTGAATAGGCATGGAGTTGTCATTAAAGATATTTTGAATTAGGAAAAGATATAATCAGAGCTGTTTGAGATTATTCCTGCAGTGGTGTGAAGGCTGCATTAGAGGCAGGGGAGGAAAGCTGCTCAAAGATTGTTACAATACTACGGACAAGAGCTGAATAGGGGTCTTGATTAGGAAAGCAGCCGTGTGAAAGGAGAAGTGAGAGCAATTTCAGGCAAAATCCCATAGGATATAATGCCCTCCTGAGTATATGGGATTGGGGATATAGAGATATCAGAGATGAGTGAGATTGAACTATGATAATGCAAAATAGTAATCCCATTGGGTGAGTTTGGGAAGTCAAGAGACTTTCCAATAATCTTAACTGCAAAAATTATTAACTTAGTTTACACATTTTTAAGTTTTAAGAACCAGCAGGACATAATGATGCTAGGAAGAAAGGACATGATTGGAATACAAACGGAAAAATCATTCCCATGGAGAAAATAATTGGAGTCACAGAAATTTATAACATCACAAGGGGAGGGAGGGAATGTGCTAAAGCTTAAGGAATATCCATAATTAATGGGTGGTAGAAGGGCAGATGATAGCCTAGGAGACCAAGACCAAGAAGTAATCTGATCAAATGAGAATCCAAATGCTAAAGTGAGCAGAATTTAAAGGAGAAGAGCATTTCGAGGAAGGATCATCAATACCAAATACTTCAAATTTCAAAAATGTGTCATCAAGGTCCAGACATTACATTTGTGTTTAGGAAGTCATTTTCCCTTCTATAGGAACAAAGAGCAAATTTAAGAATTTAAAGACTACTTGGTAATGAATAAAGATTGTAGATAAATCCTTTTCAATTTTTCAAGAAGTGTGAGAATAAAGTTTCAGAAGCTAGTGTCAGAGGAGGACATAGGATTAAAAGAAAGTCAACACATTGACACGTATGTTGTTGTTTTGTTTTTAGAGTAAATGTTTATTTTCCTATCAACATTTATTTAGTGGCTCCATTTGCTACCCAGTGAGATTCAGAAATAATTAGAACTTGACTCTCACGTTCAAGCCGTAAGAAACTAAGTTAGTAGAGAAGGCAGCATTGCGCATACACTGTTCAACACAGTGTGGTAAGCGCTGCTTGGAGGTGAGCAGCAGGCTGTGGGACCATTGCAGAGCAGCTCAGCCTGCTGTGGGCAGAGGGAGCTGATGGCGCTGGCTCCCGGACTAGTGCTTTGGAGTGTTCAAGGAAGACTACAAGTTAGGCCGCATATTTAAACAAAGGAGAGGAGGAGGGAGGTACTGTATTATTTTCTACAAAGACAGAGAAGCTTACATGAGAGGAAAACTGAAGTTAATATCAGCTTGGTTCTGTGTAAGGGGGTAAAGGATGAGAGTAGGCAGGCTAGCAAAGGAATTAACTTTTCCCGGGAAGAGACAAGAGGGAAGAAGACAAAAGCTGATGAAGAAAGAGGGTAATAGTTTTCAGGAAGCAAAGAAAGAAGCTAAAGGAAACCAGATGTCCTACCCCACTTTTTTATAAAATGGAAGGGTCACCATCTGCTAAAAGGAGGCAGGTCTGGAAAGGGCAGAGAAGTGATGATTACTAGAGTAATACTCTTATTCTTTTTTTAACAAAAACATTTATTTACATCACAGGTGGCCTGCAGCTCAATTTCTTCTTAATGCACGCAGTGTGAGAGGCAAGAGGTGCCGAGCTGAGCTGCTGGAGATTAACTGCCTGTGTTTTTTTGTCTGCTTCACCTGTTAAGGATGTAATATGAGGAGCTTTGGGTTGTAAATAGTCTTTCTGTGCCTATGTCTGCTCATCTGTAACTCAAGCAAATAGTAGTACTGCTAGAAACAAAACAAAACCAAAAAGAAAACAACCTTTAGACAAACTAAACTTAGCAGAGTTTACCTGAGCCAAGAACAAACAATTTACCAATCAGGCATCCCTCGGAACTCACAGAGATTCAGGGAACTCTGGCTCCTGAATGGGAGCACACAGCATTTAAGGACAGGAAACAGAGGTGAGGTACAGAAACAGCTGGATTGGTTACAGCTCTGTTTGCCTCTTATGAACATTGTCTGATCACTGGCCAGCTGTGATTGGCTAGGGCTGGATTCCCGTGATTGGCTGAGACTGTTATTTGTTACAAAAATTTTCTTCTATGTTAGGTTTTTAGTTAGTGTATATGCTAAGATAAATTGCAGTTTATTACATACGGACTTGAGTACAGAGGCACCCTCCAGCCAATTTAGTTTAATTTTAGCAGGACCTAACTCATAGGTTTGTTATAAAAAGTAAGAGAATTTATATGAGTAAAGTGCTGAGGACAGTGCCTGGTATATTACAACCACTCAAAAATGTTAGCTTGTGTTACAACTAGATTAGTGCTATCTGCTAGAATTTTCTGAGTGAAAATGCCATTCTGCTATCTAACCAGCAATTACTAGCCATTGTGGCCACTGAACACTGGAACTCCGGCTAGTGCAATGAAAACTTTAATTTTTATTCATTTAAATTTAAAAAGCTACATGTTGCTCCACAGAACATGGAGCAACCATTTTAAACAGAATTTTGTTGATACAAAAACAGACACTGAGTTCCAACCCCAAGGACCATGGTCTTGAAGTGCGGTAGAGTAGGCCCGCCCAACTAAAGACATCACTATAGCTCTCAGGACACAGATTCGTTCTGCGGGTGCTGATGATTGAAGGTAGCATGGAGAAAAGATGTGCACACAATCGCTCTGCTTCCAGAGGAGGTTTCAGGGTCCAGTAGGATATTTGTTAGATAAACAAGAGGCAAGTGTTTTCTCCCAAGGAAACAAAACGGAGGTTTGGCCAGCTTTCTGTCGGAGTGGGTCAGTTGAGAGCCATTTAAGAGGATGACTGGAGTATTAAGCGAAACTGAGAGCTGCTACACAGATGTATTCATGAGCCCTGTTAATGTCTAAAGACAACAGAGTAATTTCATTTCAGACTCACCAAACCAGCCAATCTCACAGCCTGCAACAACATGAAATTCAGATAGTCTGCAGTACTGACAGAACACAAAGGCAG
Organism: Erethizon dorsatum; assembly: GCA_028451465.1. NCBI lineage: Eukaryota > Metazoa > Chordata > Mammalia > Rodentia > Erethizontidae > Erethizon > Erethizon dorsatum. The sequence continues at coordinate 106,315,151 of CM051826.1, forward strand.
AGGGGAGGAAGGTTATCCGTGAATAATGCATTTCCTTTTGTGGAAGCAGGAGGAGAAGAAACAAATGGATCATTAATGGGCTTAATGCGATTAGGGTCCAGGGTGGAAGGGGGGCCAGCACCAGCTCCCGGCAGCAAGGCCACCAGCAAACCCAGCAAACGAGGCTGCTGTGAAGCAGAGGGAAGAGCAGGAGTTTGTGGCGGTGCTATTTTGGAGTAGCTGCTTTTTCTTCCCAGTATTTTAAAGCCTCTTTTTGAAGTCAAGATTAGTTGTTTTATCTCTGTTTCTAGAACAAAATAGCATAGTGGTGAAAACATATTCCTGAGAAATTATGAAAAAATAGTATCACATTTGAAAAGCTTAATTAAGATGGTAGTGGGAGGAAATGAAGGATATGGTAATCCAAATAAAAGAATGGAAAGTAATTAAGTGAGGAAAAAATCATTCTTGAGCATTGCCAAAAAACCCCCAGATACACAAAAGTTGCAAGTTGTAGCTTGCTTTATGCAACAAAGCACTTTGCTATAAAAAAGCATACCTCGATTTTTCCAAAATTAAATGTTTGAAATTCACTAACAGATTTTACTATGTGGAGAAATTCTGTGTGTTTAATGTATGTGTGCACCCTTTATGATATAGATAATCATACCTGACCACAATCCCACTGCAGGCGTTTCTCCTGTTCTGTAGTCTTTGGGGGCTTTGAAGTCCAGCAGACCTGGGTTCAAACCAAGCTTCACTTCTGATTGGTAATGTGACCTTGGGAGAGTTGCTTTACCTCTTTGAGCCGCAATTTCCTTAACAGTAAAATGGCAACAATAACACATAACACTATAACAGAATGTCATAGAATTGAATGTCATGAGCAGCCTATGGAAAATACCTGGATCACAGAAAATGTTTCATAAATGCTGCTTGCTTCTTCATGAAGGGGTCAGGGTACAAACGCCTTTGAAAGCAATCAGACTCCACAGGCGCCTGATGTCGGCAAGGGCTGGTGTGATTCTAGTTTAGACACAGAAACCAAGAACGGCTGGCCCTAGGATTTCTTCTCCTGGGACCCACACTTGTCCAGATGGCTCTTTTGGGTCTTTGGGATAAATTGCAGAAGCATCTAGGACAAAGGGGTAGCTCTTTCCTTTGACTCCGCCTAAAACTGTAATGTTAAGGAGTGCTCCCTCAGGCTATAATCCTGGTTCAAACTGACATAGAAATGGAACCCACCTGACTCTATCTCCCATCCCAACCTTCAGGGTCAGGCTACTGCTGCTTGCCTTGGATTCTCAACTGGCCAGCTAAGCCTACTGTATTCATCTAGAACAAGGAACACTGCCTGGTCTAGTGATAGTGACCCTTTCAGAGATAAGTGCCCAAACCGCAATCCAAAACCCACTTATGTATCACAGAATGCCAATACTGCAATTAAACACAAATACTGAGGTTTTAGTTTAGAAAAAACAACTCATATATTAACATCTTTTGTCTTAAAAAACAAAACAAAAAAAAAAAAACAGGTGCCATAGGTTCACCACCACTGTCCCTAGTCCATCAGATGGTAGATTTTGATTTTCAAGCATCATCTTTCCATTTCCACATTGAACAATGTGTGTTTTGTACTATAGCAAAGGAAATAGAAGTGTGTTTCAGAGAGGCAAGCTGTAGTCCTGTCAGAGGCAGGCAATGAGAGAGACAGTAGGCGAGGCTGACATGAGCGGCACAAGGGTTTGGCACAGGTCAAAGAAAGCTAGACGGGACTTGAAACAGAGTTGCCCTAGAGTCAGTGAAGTAAGACACTGGCCGCAGTGATCTAACTCCAGGGCAGACAGAGGCCAGAGATTACACACTGGCCCGCCAAGCAGGGAGAGCTCCAGGCGGAAAGTCTTACTCCTGTTCTAGGTCCGCACTCCTGTATTGGCTCAGATTCCTGTGGAACTCTCTAAATCCTAGAAGAACCGCTGTACTTAAGTTCCAGTTCTAGTCCCTATAAAATCAGAAGGTATTCTCATGCCCCTGTGTCTCTAGTTTGCTCAAGAAGAACAACCTGTATTAGTGACTGAAGCTTCAAAAGAAGAACTGTGAACGAAAATTTATCTTCATTGTCCATGGAAAATCTATTGGTACTCAAATTTTCCCCAACTCTCCTCTTCCTAAGGCAGACATCAAGCATTAAACTGGAATCCCAAAACAGAAAAGAGGTGGTCGAAAGATGCTAAACACTCACTTACTAATGTAAAACAATTATCTGGATAAATATGGAAAATGTTTGGAAAAATAGAGGAAGCAGAGTCCTCTTGAGTATATAAGAGGCCTCCCTAACTCAGCCTTCAACATGTATCTGTGACTGCGATATTGTGGTGTGACAGCATGTTTGATTTTAGGATCTGGCCTTAACAGACAAGCACAGTATCAGTCAGCGGGGGGAGAAATTGCTTGGGTCCTGATGCTCGAGGATAAGATCGTGTTCTCTTAAGAGTTCTAGTAAGGAGAGCTCGATTATAAAACATAATTCACCTTTAAGCCTTGAAATTCACTTAGAGATAAAGAGATGTATTTATAATCATCTGAGAGCTGTGTTCTGTTTCTATCCAGTGCTTCAATATTCTTCATAAGCATCCAAGAGTGTCACCACCTTCCACACGAAATGAACAAGACACTGAGCCATCTAAGTCTCCTCTCGCTTCCCACCTTCTATTCACGTGTCCCACCCACAGCCCGTGCCTACTGGACACACCCACGTTATAATAATTTAAAAATAAAATAAGTTTTGTTACTTATATATATTAACTATATTTTACATGTAGTCCAAGACACTTCCTCTTCACTCACTGCAGCCCAGGCAAGCTTCAGGCTACAGGTGAAACTCTTGAAGAATTTCAGTCTTACGGTGATCCAATAATGACTTACATAATCAGGCAGAATACACACATCTCTTTCCTGGAAGTCCTTTTAGAAAATGCATATACTGTCCCTGATGGCTTACCAACCCTACCAACTTGTTGAATTTCTCAGACTCTTAAGTTCTTTGTAAGAAACCCACATTCTTACGAAATACAAATAGCTCCAGGGCAAAGCCCAAACCAAAACTTCTTTCCATTTCAAGGCAACTGGCACAAAAGGTCATTTTGTAATGTTACAGCAAGATAAGGAAAGGAAAAAAACCAGCAGCCCAGATATTCTATTTCCCTTTCAGTCGTAAATGCTTCAGCCATCTCTCTAGTGCTGACCGCAGGTAAAAGCTAAGTTACAGTAACAGAAAACACCTGTTGACTTTATCACAGAAGTACTGGCTCTTTCCCTTTGCTAATAGAATAATGTCATGAACAGATGTGGTCAGAGTAATCACCAAGAGAAGACTAAAATTAAAGCCTTGGGAATAGTCCAAGGGTGTCTGTCACTCCACCACTTCTGTTCCCTAATAAATTCTCCTTTCCACTTCTCATTTATCTCTTTTCCCCAGTTTTGGTGTAGGCATTAAAGTGGACTTGCGGGGAAAAGGAAGACTTGGCATATATTTCAAGGACCTAGAGCTGTAAAGTCATCAGCTGCTTTCTACCCACCCCCAACACCTCTTTCCAGCAACATCTCAATCTCCACTTACTGTATTTATTACAGGTGGTGCACTTCATGCATGCACTTTGTATAGTACATTTCTCTAGGAATATGCTCCTTCAATTCATTGTTTTAATAACACATTTTTATCACTTTTTATGACAAATTAATATATTAAAATGTTTTTTCACATATGATTTTGTACAACATACAAAAATGTTGTATGCAACATATGCAAGACCCACTATCAGAATATAATATGCAAGACCCACTATCAGAATATAATTCATTTCTGGGCTATAAGAACTCAAAACAATTCCAAGGACAAATGACACTTCCTTGTTTACACCTGAAAAATCTTTTTGTCTTGGAAACAAAACAGGACAGTCTAGGCAGCCATTTAACTCTGAAGTGAATAATGCACCTTTTACCAAATCTTGGCCCTTCCTACATTTCTTGGCTTTCTTCTTTCATTTATTGGTTTGGTTGGTTGGAGTTTGGTTGATATTTGTTTGTTTGTTTGTTTGTTTTTGCCACTTTTCTCTTGAAAACTAGACATGACAACTTACTTGCAGTGCACTGAGAATCTTAATTTGGCACCAGCAGTATGGATACATTGCTTTCTTTTAGCCTGAGAGAGGGCAGCTAGCACTTGCTGCGACAGATAAAACAGCCATTCCATGCCTGTCCACAATAATAAGCTGAAGCTCACATTTTAAAAATAAAACATTATGTTACTTTCTTAGAATAATATATGAAAACATGATGGCTTATTTTGGAGATGAAAGAGAGACAGTCTCAACAAACCACCACAGAAAGGCACTCTGGTTATTGTGGATATCGGTGGGGATTTAGGAGAAATGGCATGCAGAAGAGAAATAATTACCTATTCTCTCTCAGGTTATGACAGCGCACTAACTAAATCCCCGAATTCTAATTGACTTCAGAGGTTGAACATTGAAAGGCCAGGAAGGCAAAATGTCGGAAGATCACAACTTGTTGTGTTAACCTTGTTTGTCTCTTTTTGCCATTGCTTAATTTTCTAATAAGAAGTTCTCTAGTTCAGCAACTTCTGTAGGACTACTTAACGGTCTCATTTAGGGGGCTTGGGAGTTGCAGTGTTTCTTCATCAATGGAGACTGTGAAAGTCAGCCCCAGAACTCTGCATTCCCCTTGTCCTTCACCAATTTGCCATGTGGCATTCCACAAGCTAAAGACCAGCCCTCTCTTGGTCAGAGCGAATTCCAGAACTGAACAAAGGGTGAGTACCCTGCTCATCAAGAGCTGCACGATCTTTGGAGTAAAGATCCTAACATCTGTGCCAATGTAGAAGCTAATTGTTTTTCATTATCTGCCTAATGTTAGGGCCTGTGTAGCATCCTAGCGAGGGGGGCTACTGATAGTGCACCCTGAATTTTCATCATGGCAGCTAGAATTTCATATAGGATATATCATTCAGCAGGTAAATGCAGTGTATCTTTTATGTCCTCCTGAGTTTTTTTCACATGTGATTTTGTATAACATACACAAAATATGCAAGACCCACTACCAGAATATTATTCATTTCTGGACTATAAGAACTCAAAACAACTCCAAGGACAATTGACACTTCCTATTCACACATGAGAAATCTTTTTGTCTTAGAAATGAAACAGGACAATCTAATTGTCAGATGTGTAAAAGATACTAAATCCACCAAATCCACAATTAGGCTATCAAAGATGGACTTGCTGTAGTAGTCATGGCCTCTTATTTTGAATTGCCTGTGCTCAACATTGCTAACTAGATTGCCGGATCAAAAACTGCTGGGTTTCCTCTGTGATAGTCAATGCCCTGGTATTCAATCACTGTCCCTTTCCTTTCTACAGGCAGTGTTCATCACTGACCTAGTGCCTAGTCCCTTAGTCTGAAAGCCTTTAGGATCTTCACATTTTCAAGAGACATGCCCCCTCTTGTGGTGGCTGTTGATTACTGCAGTCCTAGCTTCCAGCAGGAGAGCCCCAAAACGCCTAATGTCTCCCTACACAAAGACAGGCGGGGGACGCCAGAGACTCCAGTCGGCTCTGTGTTGAATGCGCAACAGCTTGTTGCTGTGACAGCTGAATCCTAACTGCACCCAGCTTTTAGATGTAGGTTGAGCCGTATGAAATTGCCGACAGTCAACCATTTTGACCTATAAAACAGCAATTTCTTGTAATTCAATGTAATAAAAGTAAGCCAAGCAAGGAAAGTTCTTAGCCAACCCCTATGGATGAATGCCAGCCAAAAATGGAGATGCTTGCTATTCTACTAACTACAATAAAAAGCTTTAAACACAATAAATAAATATTTATTTTTCAAGCCCTAAATGCTACATACTTGCCAAGTGCTGAAAACAACATTCTCAGGTTTCTTCGTTAATTGGCAATTGGTTATAGAGAGCAGGCTTAGAAAGTTGACTTTCCTATATCTGCCATTTATTTGTTAAGAAACAGTAGACACATAAATGACAAAACTACCACTATCCCAGCTCAAGCAGCTGGTACTTAAAAGGCAATATTTTTCTGAGGCAAAACAAATAGAGTAACACTAACTGAGGCATTTTAATTCTTCTCATATATGTAATTATTTTCATACATGCCCTACTTATTTGTTGGTAATATGAGAGAATGGTATAATGAATTATGTGAAGCAAACTTTTTCAGCAATCTTAATTCATCAAGCCAGCAAATTTTAAAAATAAGACTTTAATTATACACTATTTAAAGTCAGTGATGTCAGGGGGCCGGTGAGATGGCTCAGCGGCATAAGCGCCTGCCTTGCAAGCGCGAGGGCCCGAGTTCGACTCCCGGATCCCACATACGAAAAAGGGTCCGGTGATATCGCTCAGCGGCACGGGCGCCTGCTGGTGTGCGAGGTCCTGAGGTCGACCCCCCGGTACCCACAAAAAAAAAAAAAAAAAGTCAGTGATGTCAAAAGGGAATAAACATCTGCAACATTATGTCAGAGATTCTATAATAAATAAAGAGCCTATAAAATCAATAAGAAAAAAGGATCAATTCAATATTGCAAGGGATGCAATCAAACAAGTCACATTTTAAAAACTGGCTTTAAACATATTGAAATGAAGTATTAGAGCTATGAAAATGAAACCTACAGTGATATATCATTTTTATCTCTCAGCCTGGAAAAAAGTAAAAACTTTGTTGACACATTCTTTATAAACTTATGAAGAAGCTGACATTTGTAACATTTCTGCCACAAATATAAATAGGTACACTTCTAGATAGGACAATTTAACAGAACTGTACACATCGTAAGTATATAAACTCTAGGCCCAAACAAATTTCAAGTCTGGAAATATATCCTACAGACAAACTTATATACCTATTATTAACACAAATGGTATTAATTAAAGAATCACTTATAATAGAACAAAACTGCAGACAACCCAAAAGTCAGTCAATAAGAATATAGTTAAATAAAGTACATTCATATCATGAAATATTAACCATCTGTTAAGGAAAAAATACATTGGAAGTTCTTCACATATCAATGAAGAGCATCTCCAGGAAAATTATTAGAGGCAAAAAGTCTGGAACATTGTACATAATAGAAGATCGTATCTTCATTTTCGCCTTTTAGCCATAAAGAAATTTCAGAAGGGTAGCCAAGAAACAGTAACATTGGTCAGTGGGAATGAGTGGGACCAAGCAAACTGTGTAACAAAAACATTTCAGTATATTTATATTTGAGAGAGGGGAGAGTACAAGTATCATATGTACAAAAATGAAAAGGCTGGAGTGTAGCTCAGTGGTAGAGCACTTACCTAGCATGCACGAGACTCTGGGTTCAAGTAACAGTACCTCAAAAAATAAACAAGTCTGAGGGAATCTTTTATGCTTATAGTCTTAAAAACTATTACTTCTATCTTCAACAAATTTAATGAATCATGTGTTGATATGTAGGAAGGGTGTAAATAAAACTGTTTCAGGGCTTTATAATACTTATTCCTTAGTGGTAGACCCCTTGGCTGGACTCACACAAACCCCATGGTGGGAACTACTTCTCAGGACACTAATAGCAACAACCAGAACAACACGTGACCCCACAGTAAAAGCGCTGCTGAGTGCCGGACTTTTCTTCCAGACCCCAGACCACTTTTAGCACAAGAGCAGATGTCTGACAGCCAGAAAGTGAGTCAATGTTGCTTCTTTCCATGTGAAGTTAGTTTCATACTTAATGATTTAAAGGACAGTTCTCAGTTCTGAGCCCTGTTCTTCCTGCTACTGCCAGTATCAATGCATTAATTCTTAAGTATGAGCACCTAGCATTTCTTAGGTGTATTCTAGCAGCACCCCAAGGCACAGCAGCTTGACTGACACATTCCAGGGTCAAATTTAACAGCAAGGATGGTTCACTCCTTGTTGACATCCAGGAAGTTGAAATTTAGTTATTTAGAGCCTAACTGTGAAGTGAATACATGAATAAGCCCACCTATAAACCCACGAAGAAAGCAAAAGGGAGGATATCATGAGATGGATGCGCTTGCAAAGTGGTGAATGGTTCTTCTGTCCTTTGGTCACTAAAAATTAGTGGATTTTTAAAAGTACACACATCCATATACTCCACTGTAGGACTGAGGCAGTCAGTGTCACTGTCTGATTTTTTATATCTGCTCCCTAAAAAGTGAGGAGCTTAAGTTAGATCAATGTTTCTCAATCTTTTTTCATTACCAGCCCACTGAAGGGCCTTTTTACATTATGTCCCTAATCATCCTCCGCATAAAATACAGAGTCATACATATTTTTGTAGTTAATTCATAAAGTGTATAATTTTTGATCCCCTCCAAGAACCAATTTTTGCCCCCAATGAGAATGAGTGAATTATATGCTGAGAAAGATCCACGAAATTAAAAAAAAAAAAACCCACAAAATTTCTTCTAGCTTTAAAACCAAGGGGATAGGGTAGTGCTGTGGGGTATGCCTACATGTATGTACAGTACTAGATGAGTTTGAGTCAAAGTACTAATCTTATCACATGACTTCGAGGAAGCTATTTAACTTCTCTGATCCTGAGTAGCCACATGTATAAAACAGGTACAGTGATTCATTTTACAGCGTTGTAAACATGAACTGAGGCAAAGGGGAAAGCCCTGGCACAAGACATGGTACACGGTAAACCATCTGTGATCAGTGCCCTTTCACTTGCTCACTTTGGAACAAATTACATCTGTGTATCTGAAAAGTGAAATACTGCCCCCAATAACATATAAAATAATTATAATTAATGACCCAACAACCTCTGATGTACTTTCATTTGTGCCTGTAATGTAGCTCCAAATGCCAACTCCTACCATCACTTGACAATTCTGTTCCACTTTCACAACCAAAACGAAATGTCACCAGCTTTAAGGAAACTTGCCTCAGTTTTACCAAGTATAGATCTCCCCATTATTTCAAATCATATAGTGTACTTTGTTTCCAATATACCACTAGGATGTCAAATGTATTCTGCTTTATGATTTACATAGCTTTTAACTATACTGTATTCTAAAAGATAACTATAGTCTATCCCTTTATGCAATACACACACGCGCTCAATATAAAGATTTTCAGTAAATATTTTTAGACTAATGAATAAATGCTGCAAAGTTGGATCCCAAAGATCAAATGAAGTATTAGCACTAAACACAGAAGTAAAAAGGCAGTCTTAAGTTAACATCTATGTTAACATAATAATCTAAAAGAGTAACTAAAATATAGATAGAATTGACTTTGATTTTGTCACTTTTTATTCCTAAACAAAACAGAACTCATGCTTGATATATATTGGGAAGTAGCCTAACCCTCCCTGGACTAGCTCTTTTTAAAAATTCAGTCTGATAAATTGAATATTACCAAGAGGGTTTCTAAAAAATCAATTTCTATGATATGAGAAGATGATATTTCATTTGGGATTCTGTTAAAAGTGTACAGTGTGTCTGTGTAACCACAGGACAGTTTTCTGGGTCTCCTACTCTATTATTATCAGTGGTCATTCTTTGTCGTGTTCTTGCCTTCGCTGGGGAAATTCTGAGATAAAAGAAACACGTACGTCAAATGTATTAGCAGAAAGCAAAGAGAAGCCAGAAAGAGAGCGACTATGTGAAACATTTGTTTTTCAGACCCTATGATGTTTTAAGTATATACCTAATGCTTTTTACACATGCTGAATAACCAGGCTAATTAAAAAGCCCATACAGCTCTGGTTAAAATCTGTTCAAATTTTTTGGAGCACCTGTTACAACAGAATGCCCACAGACTTGATAGTTTAGAGCCAAGACACCTGCTACCTTATGTCTCACAGTATGTTCAGTTTTATACTGTTAGCAAAAAAATAAACACTTTTTGACATTTAGCAATCTTATACAAGTGATATGAAATTATCGGGAAGGAGCGATAGTTTAACCCTTCTTGTGCTGCTCTGGAAAACCACACCCTTTCTTTCTAGAAGAAAAAGGAATTCTTATATTGTCCCATGAACTACTGACAGCTTCTTTAACCATCCTTAATCATGTAAGGGTTTCTACAGGGTCCAGGTTATCTTTTTGGAAGTTTTGAATAGGTATTTTCTAGTTTAAAGACGTTCTCAGTAAACTTATTTAGATATAAGCATTCACATGATAGCCAGTTTACAGTCAGCTTTTCAGTGAGCCCTTTAACAAAACAAATCATTGATTTTACTTTGTCAGCTGTTAATAAAACTCCAGGACAGGTTTGATATGGTTATACCTAGTGATATTTTTACAGAATTTCACTTGATAATGCATTTGAGGGCCAGGGATATAGCTCAGCAGCACAGGGCCTGCCTGGCAAGCACAAGGTCTTGAGTTCGATTCCCAGTACCAAAAAAAAAAAAAAAGAGAAAAAGAAAATGCATATGATTTGAAAAGAAAAATATAATAATTTTCTAAAATTAAGAATTTTCTAAGTCCAGACATATGCATATATAGGAACATGTGAGTATTTCTTTTAGATTCAATTTTAGGGTTGATGAACAAATCTTTTAAAGCTGATGTTAAAGTGGTTTTCAACGCACATATTTTCTAAATGACTGCCATTTTATCTACAGTATTTAAATCTCTTAGGTCTGAACACAGGTCTTATTTGACTATTAGCTTAGAGTTGGACAATTGAGTGAATACATATGTCACTTTAGTGGAAATAAAATGCTCCAATTTTATTATGTCACACAGTTCTAAAATTTAAACTCATGTTAATGACATTTCTATTAAGAAAATCTAACACTACTAACTTCTCTTAGTCCATTGCAAAGAAAGGTTTGTGCTAATATTGTTTGGACAATTGAATGCTGGTATCTTGTACTCTGAGTAACTAATTTAAAGATAACAATACGCACTGTGTTAACCATTGTTACCCTCCTATTATGTTGTTTTGAAATTTTGTTCTATTTTTTTCTCTTTAAAATAAAAATTAAAAAAAAAAGAAAATCTGCCTTTCGTCTAGCAATTTTGCTTATAGAATTGTATCCAATAACAAAATCACATATGCAAAGAGAGAAAATATAATAATATAATTTCCAGGATTGTTTAAATAGTAAAAATAAAAGGAACACCATAAACACCCTTTGACAGTGAATCAGTTAGGTTAATTATAATAGATAGTATAATGGAATATTAAATAGTTGCTATGTAAATAAAACAGTTCTATGTATGGTAATATGAAACAAACACTAACATAGGCTGTTAAATTAAAAACACAAAATGCAAAAGCAAATAACCAAACACACACACACTCACTCACACACACACACACACACTTGAAAATTCACAGCAATCAACTATCTTTGAAAGAAAACACAATAAATTGATAACGATTGTTGTTTCTGGGGGCAAGAATCCAAGGATTAGGGAACAAGAATAGGAAAAATACTTATTTTCACTACAAAACTTTTTGTAAGTTTAGTATTTGAATTACACATGCATATTACCTACTCAACATACTTTAAGATGCAAAGTTAAATAATGTGTTAAATTTGGGAGGAAAAAAAGCAAATGTGATATCTTACAAGCATACGTCAATATAACATAATATCCTGAAGTACTTCTAAATTTCCAGACTGTTACTGAATTAGCTCCAAATCAGTATTTAACAATATAAATCACAATTTAATGTCTAATTATCATGATGAAAACAGCTTTTGCATGTTAAATGTGTACAGTTGTATTCAAATACAATCTGTTTTGACTTTTAACCAACATATCAGAGCTAGGAATGATTTTATTGCATAATTAGAAAACAACTTAGAATATATTTTTGTAAGATGTTTTTAAAGATAATGGGAAACATTTTTCAATGTTCCTGAGAAATTGTATTTTAATTCCTGTATGTCTATCAGAAGAGAAATTTGACTTGTATTGGGAACCAGAGAAACTATAGATCGACAAGCACCTTGTCACTTTGTGCTGAAAACATCCCAAACCTGGGACTCCTGAGGGCTGTTTCCTAAAATGGACAAGAATGGGTCATGTGACTGACTGCTCCAGTGCTTGCAACTGTAGAGCCATGCGTGGTGTACGGCCCGTAAGTCCCCATATTGCTGGTCACGACCCACCCTGGGAACTGTAATAAAGCAGAAGACTTAACCTTCAGCCGTCTCTTCTCCCCAGTGCGGGAAGAGCTTCTAGTCTTTCATAAATAGCTTTTGCACTGTCAAGAACCTTCAGTCAACCAGCTCCCCCAAACCATCAGATGAATACACTAAAATTATATACTTACCACTTTTTTATATTTTTAAGGACAGCACTAAATTCTGGCTTGAGTTAGCATAAGGAGTAAATTCTTATGAAAGACTAGCAAGCTTTAATAAGATAGATTGAGGAGAGCAAAGGAGAAGACTGAAACTGACGCAGACTGAGACCAGCGATCACAGTACGTCACCTCTGCACCCTTCTTGACCAATGTTGGATGGACTTTGAGGAGTCACGCTATTCCCTCAAGCAAGTAGCAATGGCATGGTAGTCACAGGTCACACCCACCAACTACTGTACTTCTGGTTCCTCCCCTCTCTGGCCCACAGTAGGTTTCTGTTTCCTGGCTCCTTGTGAAATGAGCCCATGTGACTATCCCAGCCACTGTGCCTGAGAAGAGGGAATGGATGGTATTTCTGGGGTTGTTTCACTTGCTCAACACTCATGTAAAACCGTGCTGAACTCTCTTTCCATCTGGCAGGAAAACCAGCAATCCAGTAGCAGATGCTCTGTCAACTGGGTCCTGGAGTAGGACGTAAACCTATGTGAGATGGAAGTAAATCTTTGTGGTTTTAAGCCACTAATGGTTGGGGGGTTATTTTTCACTGCCATATAACCCAAGCTCTCCTTACGGCCTCTACTTACAGATACACATGGGAGATAGAGTAAATACACACAGGTAACTCAGAAATGCTTTCAGGTTTACAAAAGTAATAATGACTGCTAGGTTGTTGTGACTGCAAGTTTGACCCTTTCCTCTCTCTAACTGCATAAAATATTTTTCACTCTCTCATTAAGGTCTTTGCTCAAACACGAATTTTGACTGCACCCTTGAAAAGTGATAGCATTACACAATTTGGAGACTGAGGAAATGAAACACAACGTCTCTTTCTTTTTTTCTTTTTCTTCCTCCCTTCCTTCTATAGTTTAATGTGGATTTCTAATTTTTTTTAAAAGTAGATATCCAATTTAACACAGCAAGATATCTTAGCAAAGTAGTTTCTAGAAGATTTTCTATTCACATGAAAATGTTACATAATTACATGGCACTATAAATTCCTCCATTTGCCATACTGACCTTACGGAGTATGTCACACAACCCTGGAGTAAAGGGTCATAGTCAGAGAATTTGACTCTAAGAGCTTCACCATCCTACACTTGTGTAGATAGTAGTTTCTAATTTGAAGAGTTTCCCAGGCTTTCTTTATTGTGCATACAGCTCCTTTTTGTATGTTTACACCCACACAACAACTCCACACATTTTCTAAGATGAGGCCTCTAACTTCGTATTATTGGCATGGAAAAGAGCTCGGTTAATCTAAGTGACCGATTTATCCAAGATCACATAGGTAGTGACAGAATCAAGATTCAAAATCAAATTTTCTGAGTAAATCTGGGAAATTCACTTACTGTTCTACTCTGCTCCATGGAAATAAAGATTAGGAAATAAAAATCATAGAGAACATAGATCTATGGTCAGGGAAACTTCCTGGAAGAACTGACAGGTGTGTGCATGCCGGTCATGCGTCTCCAAGCGGCTGTTTTATTACTGTCAGTGATTATATCTTTAGTATGGTGCTTTACATTTGTTGAATGAACGGGCAAATGCACTGATGAGTAAAGATGTGATTTTTAGGTAGACATTGAACTTTCATTTCCAAGGAAGTATGCATTTACTTCCTAAACTCACAGGCCTAGGCTTTGACCCCGGGCTCATCCACCACATTTCAGGACTCAGCACAGCAATAAATGAGAGCCCACATATTATATGTCCAGTTATTTTAAAAATAGAAGGCAAGTTAACACGCAGTCAGATAAAATGTGTCCTAGTTTCTTACCTGGACAAACACATCTTTATAATGATTTTTAAAGATGTTAAAATATATGAAAAGCTAGGACTGTTTTATAATTTGGAAAAATATGAAAAATGAGTGAATTTAACTTTTGTCATGTATGTCTGTTCATAGGTCAGTGATGTTTGGATAGGAAATAAAATAAAGAGATATAATTTTTTTTGTGTGTGTAGGTACCAGAGGCTGACCTCAGGACCTCGCGCGCCAGTAGGCGCCCGTGCCGCTGAGCGATATCACCGGCCCTTTTTTCATATGTGGGTTCTGGGAGTCGAACTCGGGCCCTCGCACTTGCCAGGCAGGCACGTATGCCGCTGAGCCATCTCACCGGCCCCAAGAGATATAATTTAAAAGTTAGCATATCTTTATTCCAGAACATTTTACTTTCTTGCTTTAGTTTTAGTATATCACTAATAATGTTGTTATAACCATGATTTTTGCATTATTTGCGTTTTATTGATAGTAACATCAATTTAATCAAAACTTCTTGATTTGCTGCAGTTGTTAAGTAGATTTTTATTAATTCCAGTTTGAAGAAACGTTGTACTACTGAAGCATAGAGATAGAATTCTCAAATTGCTAATGCAATAATTAAATTTAGAAATGGGTAAGACAAACATGCTCAAACATTACAATATTGTATATAGAAGCCGGGCGTGATGGCAGATGCTTGTAATCCCAGCACTCAGGAGGCTAAGGCAGGAGGATTGCCATGAGTTTGAGGCCAGCCTGGGCTACATAATGAGACTCTGTCTCAAAAAAAACAAAAACAAAAAAACCAAAAACAAGTAGTGATATATAATAAATTATTATTATTACAAAAATTATTACAAAATATTTTTTAGCTATTATTTACCTTGCAACTTTTATCATCTCTTAAACCATTTTATAATGTAAAAGATTGGTATTCTTTACCTATTTTATGATTTTTAAGCTTAGAAACCAGCATATATAAGAAATGATGAAAGTATATGGTGAATGTTTAAATTTTTAAAAATTATTACGGAATAGACATATCGCCATTAATCCTCCTGAAAATACTCCTCCTCACTTTGAACACACTCATCATTCTTGGCACTTTGTGAAGCAGTTTTGGAAGTTCTCATTCATGAGTGTCTTAATGGAGTGTGATTAAAAATATGGCAAATGCTGCTACCAAGTGCCATCCAAAGAAAAAGCAGGCTCATAAAATCATTACCATGTTTCCTCCTCCACCTTAGTCACTAGATCTGGCACCATTTGACTTCTGGCTCTTCCCCAAAGTCAAAATGACAATGAAAGATAAACATTTTTAATTGATTCAGGACATTGAGGCAACCATAACAGCACAACGAAAGACACTCAGGAAAGAAGACTTTCAGAAATGCTTCACAAAATAATAAGAATGATGGGACAAATGTCTTCAAAGTGAGGGAGAGGATTTTGAAGAAGTTTAACAGCAATGTGTCTTTTACTGTAATAAATTTTTAAATTAAAACACCCACTGTATTTTTTATCACATTTTGTGAACAGGCTAAGTATTTCTTGTCCAAAATGCCCAGGATCAAAATTGTTTCAGATTTCGATTTTCTTCAGATTTTGGAATATTTGCCATATGCATAATAATATACCTTGGGGTTGAGACCCATGTCTAAAAACAAAATTTATTTATGTTTCATGTACACCTTATACTCATAACCTGAAAGTAATTTTATACAATATTTTTAGTACACCTGCATTTTGATTGTGACTTGTCATACGAGGTCATATGTGGAATTTTCCACTTGTGGCACTGTGTCACCCCTAAAAATGTTTTGAATTTTGGAGCATCTTCGATTTTTTTCTTTGTTTATTAGGTTGTCTGTCTGTTTGTTTGATACAAGGTCTTGCTATGGAGTTCAAGCTGGCCTTGAGCTCACTATGTAGCCCAGGCTGGCCTCTAACTCTCAGAAATCCTCCTGCCTCAGCCTCCTGAGTTCTAAGATTACAGATGTGCATCATCGCACTCAGCTACATTTTGGATTTTGAATTTTTAGATTAGGGCTACTCAAACTGTATAAATTTGAGTAATACGAATTTTTAAAAATTCAGAATATCTGCAACCTTGTGCCAATATTTTAAACATTACACAAATATATAAGTATGTCTGGACCCATGAATTAGAACAAAAAGAGAAGCAAGAAAATAGACACTTAATGCTACTGGGATACTTCACCTTAAGGAGAATCTATTTCATTCACGCTAGTTAAGAGAAAGAATTGACAAGTTAGTACATTTGTGCTTTCACTTATGTGTTTCCACTGCTTAAATTATTATATGGATTCTAGGTAGTATTTAGTTTCAATATCACCAGTGACTCAATGCTCTTCATGCCACTTGAACAACTGACTTTTGTTTTGCGGATGCCAAGAAGATTGGAGAAGCATTGCTCAGGCCTGAATGATGTTAGTCATGAGAGTGACTGTTCAAGGTTACCACGTGGCAGAGGCACGCGTGTGTTCTTTAATGAATTCATTTCTTCCGTGGTACAAAGGCCCTCTGAAGTGGGGGTCCTGGAAACAGACTCCTCTTGCAGCAATGCTGAAGGACATTCCAAAGGGACGAACTTCATAAAATTCCGGAGATGACTGAGATCGCTTAGAGATTTTGCAGAAAAGTAAATGTATAGGACCAGCCGGGCAATGTGTTTAAGCTGCTCGGGTTCCAACCTTGGCTGCACTACTTACCAAGTAGGTGACCTTGGAATCCACACTCTACAGAGCGGAAAGGGTCACAGTATCGATCTCACAGGGTTCACATGCAGGGTAAATTAATAATGTAAAGTGCTCGTAATGCTGGCTGTCATAAAGTATCTGTTCTGTTGATGCTATGCATGGTCTAGTTTCTGAACAGCTGATAGGGATAGAGACAGAGCCGTCCTCAGAGATAGCTGAGCAGTAGATGAGTTAAAATATGGAGGACACTTGGAACAATGCCTGACACAGAACATGCTGTTTACTAATTATATCATCACCATCATCATCCTTAGTTGTGTATTTCCTGAGCCTCCCAATGCATGAAAGAAAAGTATTTTTATTTCTTTCACTCAGAAATGAATATTCACCATCACAAAAATGTTTCTCAAAGCTTTACATATTGGTAAGGCTCGCCCCAATCATTTTGTTTTGTTTTGTTTGGCTCCAGCACACTGAAGCATAAGGTTTACCCCCAGAAGTAGCAAGGAGTAGCAAAATATCAAAATCAGGATATTTTGAGACTATTTAAATGGTGAGAAGAAACAACAAATAGGGGAAGAAAGTTAAACTTCAGTGAGAAACAAAGAATGGGGAAAAGGGTGAGGCATTTGAGGAACTCTGAAAGATGGCATTTCAGTGAGTTATTAAAGAATTAGATTTAGAAAGGAACAGGAGAAATCTCAACACTCTGAGAGGCTGAGGCAGGAGGATCACAAGTTTGAATTGGGGATGTAGTTCCATGTGAAGGCCTTGGCTTCACTCTCCAGTTCCATGAAAAAGAAAGAGAGAGAAGAAAAGAAAGAAGGAAGGAAAGAAGGGAGGGAGGGAGGGAAGTAGGGAAAGAAAGGAAGAAAGAAAGAAAGAAAGAAAGAAAGAAAGAAAGAAAGAAAGAAAGAAAGAAAGAAAGAAAGAAAGGAAGGAAGGAAGGAAGGAAGAAAGAAAGAAAGAAAGAAAGAAAGAAAGAAAGAAAGAAAGAAAGAAAGAAAGAAAGAGAGAAAGGGAGGAAGGGAGGAAGGGGGGGAAGGAAACCCAAGCACAGTCATTTGTAACATGAGGTAACAAAGAAGTGAGAATGGTGGTGCTGAGAACGCAGAAAATTTTATGTTTGTTGACAGAATTTTGGAAATTTTTCCCTGGTAACCTCAACTTTCCCTACAAAGTAGGAAGTGAAGTCATCTGCCAGTAGCGGGGATAACTGTGGTGAGATTTGGGTTTTGAAGAAGAGAATAAAGGAAGTCTGAAATAGTTTTTGTAGAGAAGGGAAGAGGTGACAGGACAGCATTAAGGATCTAATGGTTCAGCATGCATGATGTGGCTGCGTGGTTTCCTTCAGCAGACAGAAGTGAGTACAGGGGAGACGACTGGCAGGGAGGGGCTTTTCCAGCTGTTACAGTAGAAGGAAATAGAAGTTTGAAGATATTAACAACACAAAGCAGGAAGTGATAAACATCGCAGACTCGGTTGAGAAGGAAGAGGATAGAGAGAAGATGGTATGTATCTGGGGATGTGAGGGAGACATGGTGAGAGTTGCCTCATGCATCTTGTTATTGTAAGACAGAGATTAGTAAAACTGTATGGTCAGAGATTAGTAAAGAGTAGAGATTCGAAGGAGTATTTCAGAAGTTAGTAAGTCTGAGTTATGACAATATCAGGATGTCACTCTGGGAGAAAGTGCTGAAGAGATCCTCAGAGATGAGAAAATATAGAAACTGAAAGGTCAGGCAATTGAGTGGTGAATGTTTGCTAGGCTTTCCATAATAAACTATCACATACCAGGTGGCTTAAATAACAGCATTTATTTCTTCATAATTTTGGTGAACAAAACTCTAAGATCAAGATGTCAACAGGACTGGTTTCTCCTGAGGCCTCTCTCTTTGGCCTGTAGGTTACCACATTTTTCTTGTGCCTTCACACTGTCCTTCCTTGGTGCATCTGTGAACCAGTCTCCCTCGCCTTCTCCTCCTCCCCCTCCCCATCCCCTTCCTCTTCTTTTCCTCCCTTTCTTTGCTGTGGTACTTGGGTTAAACCCAGGGCTTTCACACTGAACTGAGCCCCCAGCCCTTTTTGTTGTTGTTGTTTTGTTTTGGTTTTGGTTTTTTGAGACTGGGTCTCACTAAGTTGCCCAAGGTGGACTTGAACTCATGATGCTCCTACCTCATCCTCTCTGAAGGCTGGGATTGCAGGCATGTGCACCACACCCAGTTCACCAATCTCCTCTTATAAGGGCACCAGTCATGTTCAAGTAGGAACAAACCCAGATGACTTCATTACCCTTAATTACCTCTTTAAAGATCTATCTATAAATACAGTCACATTCTGAGACACCAGAGGTTAGGACTTCGAAATACTGTATGAATTTTGGGGGTACACAGTTCAATCCATAACAGATAGGTCTTCCACAAATAGATGGGTAAGGTAATGATAGAATGCAGGGTAGACATAAAGAGAGTAAATGAGATTCCGAACATTTTGCTGATTGAGGAGAATAACCTTCGCTTTTTGCTGTTTCATAGAAGCCATGTCTTCTGGTGTGTTATTTCAATTTCAGACACTTTCCTTTTTGCAGTATTTTTTTTCATAGACCTGTGACTCGTGCTTGTTTTCTGTTGTGTTAATTTTGTCTTTTACCAAAAGATAAATGTTTGCAGCTTGCACATCCCTATCCATTTGGATATCGGTATGATTTCTCTTGGCTGTTCACCTGGAACTCTTGCTGACCTCAGTAGCCCCTGACCAAGTCCCCGGACCTGACAGATGTTCATCTTAGGTTACAACTTAAGACAGGCAGAACCCACTCTCGTCCTACAGCTGGATTCTCTGGCAAGCTGAACATACAGAGGGCGAAAGACAAAGCTACACTCTTTAACACGTACACTGCAAGAACTGTCAGAACTTTCCCATTTTCTACCCTTCTTTGCCATAATAAAAATAAGATCTACCATCTATTGAACAAAGCATTGAACCAGGCACAGTGCTTTGTATTCTGCATATATTATCTCATTTAATGCTAATAGCAACCTCCTGCGAGGCAAGGAACCTGAATAAACAAAGATTGGATAACCAAGTTACCCAGAGAGTGAGTGGCAAGTGACTCTTAAGTACTGTTAATTCAACTATAGTCCTCCATTTGTCCTGCCTTGTCTCCAGATATACTGCCAACAACCTCACTTCCTGCCAAAGTCTTTATGAGATGATGAAGAAAGTAGAAGTGAAGGAGTGCAGTATGCCTCCAAAAACACTTATCCTGTCTCTTTCCTCCACCTCTTCTCCTTCTCCGTCTCCTCTCCTTCTTCCCCTCCTTCTTCTTCTCTTTTTCTTTTCCAGTTCTAAACCCTCGCCCAATTTAGCAGGGATCAGCAAAAGATTATGTGGCTTTTTACTCTTTCAGTTTAGCTAGTCTATTCCATTTCAGGAGGCCAGGATTAGTTAGGATACGAATTGTTTTTTCCTCAACCTACCTTTATTAATCTAGCAGAAATCTCGTTCCTCCTAAACTTGAGCATTAGATTATCTGTTGGTTTTAGTTCTAAGTGTGAGATAATGTGAGGTTTTATCAATGTTTCATGGACATCTTAGTGCAAGATTGGGACAAATTTTTTGGAGACACTTTGGGCTTTGGAAGTTGAGGGTAGAAGAATTTAAGCAGAATACAGAGGATAATTTCTTGCTATATAAATTTGCCTTTTAACAATTACTCTGTTCAAATTAGGTTCAGATTAATAATCAAACTCATGAGACAAAAAACCTTCACCTGCTTCAAATTTACTTTGTTGCAATTTCTAATATGCATTTTCTGTTTTGTAAAGATTTTCAAAAAATGGCTCTTTAACTGAAATACTTTCATTTTACCTAGTATTCTAGCAAATGAACTTTCAGAAATATAGTAATGAAATAATGGCAGAGGGAATCCAACTGATCAGGAAGATCTATCAAAAATCAGACACATAAATTCACCAGTAACCCATTTCTACTGTTTTGCTGCTGGTATTTTATGAAGGAAGTTATGGCCCACGTTGTACATACTTTCATTTCAATATGCATGTACCACTGTATGTGGTTATATGCAATACATATTATATTGTTTGATCTATAATGTATATAGTAGCTTTCTTTTACGTCTGCTTGTTCTCAACCATCTGTTATAGTTACTTATCAGAAAAATATAATTAAATTTTATGCATATATAAATAAATAAGTACATAACCTAAATTTTTTTAAATGGGAAAGCTTTATTGTGCCTTTTAAATCCTTAGTATTTTGACACATTTCATTGCTAAATAAAACTGTTTTTAATTTAAGCTAGGAAAACTAATTGGTATCAGATACTAAAAGTTCTTGTAAGTTGTTGAAGTGTTAGTTCTGGGAATAGCATTTTTTTATTTTTCATATTGATTTGCCTTTGAGACAAACTGAAACAAGAAAGCAGGTGATAAGCCTTTGTTAATGCCTCTGGGAGAAAATGCTGTAGCTACAGACTACTGTTGATAAACAGATTTTGAATTAATTAGTTCTGCATAATTATGTGAGACATCAAATCTAAAACCAAATGCAACTGGCCCTATATTGCTTCATATACATAAAAAGAAAAAAAAATTATATTCTTAAAATTTACCTCTCTTAGAATATAGATTTAAAATTTTAAAGCAATAATTGAAATTTTTAAATGACATACATTTGAGGTATATTAGATATTTATTCTTGGATTTATAAAATAAAATATTAAAAAATTGCTTTTTATAAGTTGCTACCATTAGTGACAGAACTGGGACTCAGAGAATACTACTATTCCTGCCTGGAATTAATATATATATATTTTTTTTCTTTTTTTAATCAGAAAATGTCAAAGTGAGTATCTTAAGCAAAATGGCCTGACACTAAATGGGTTGAGTTTTCAGTAAGTACTTTTTCTTTTTTTTTTTTTAATACGGGTACTGGGAGTCAAACTCAGGACCTCACACTTGCCAGGCAGGCACTTATGCCACTGAGCTATATCACCAGCCCTTCAGTAAGTACTTTTAAGAATTTTTCTCATTCTCCTAAAATAGCAACAAAAAGTTAAAGAAAAGCAAAGGGGGAAATGCTTTAAAAACAGCAGGGAAAACCCACAAATATTTCTGAGAGACATAAAAGAAGTCTCAATAAATGGGAGGTGTATGAGAAGCAACATAAAAAGATCCAATATGGTAGCTATGTTAATTATCTATGTATCTATCTATATGCTTAATATAACTTAATCAAAAATTCAGTTAGGGGGCCGGTGAGATGGCTCAGCGGCGTAAGCGCCTGCCTTGCAAGCGCGACGGCCCGAGTTCGACTCCCGGATCCCACATACGAAAAAGGGGCCGGTGATATCGCTCAGTGGCACGGGCGCCTGCTGGCATGCGAGGTCCTGAGGTCGACCCCCCGGTACCCACAAAAAAAAAAAAATTCAGTTAGGGGGGCCGGTGAGATAGCTCAGCGGCATAAGCGCCTGCCTGTCAAGAGCGAGGTCCTGAGTTCAACTCCTGGTACCCACTTATGAAAAAAGGGCCGGTGATATCACTCAGTGGCACAGGCGCCTGCTGGCGCGTGAGGTCCTGAGTTTGACCCCCAGTACCCACATAAAAAAAAATAAAAATTCAGTTACATTTTTGAGAGTTTGAAGCCAATTTTTAAAGAAATTATCAAAGTGAATAACATGAAAATGAGAAAAGCACTCAAAAGAAAATCCACGCAGAGCAACTTCCCTATTTGAAACAGACATATATTGTAAAGTTACAGTAATTTTCAAAAAAGTATACTGACTGATGTTAAAAATAGACAGAATATCAGTGAAATAGAGTAAATGGTTCAAAGTCAGACCAGCACGCAACAAAATTTATTCTAAGGACATAATCTAAGCTTTTTACCCAACTATATTTGTTTTAATATTATAATAAAAATATTATGATGCTTCTTAAATAGCCAAAGACAGTAGTTAAAGAATGATAACACAGATATGTAGGTGATGGAACATCATATAAACATTTAAAGGCATAGTTCTGAAAAATAAATAATCGCATAGGAAAATGTTCATGAAAAATATTAAGTGATAAAGAGAATAATAAAGGATGGATAGAAGGGGACAAAGAATGGATCTCTTGCAATAGGGAAGTGGTGTAAGGGAAAAATCACAAAGGGTGAGGAGGAGGGGAAGGGGAAATAAGTAGAATAAAGATTTACCACGTAGAGCAACCTAATAACACTAATGAATGTAAACATTATATGCCAAAACACGAGCTATGACGAATAATATCAACAAGATTGAAAAATAGGGTAGGGGAATTAAAAGAGGAGGGATGGAGGCAAAGGAAAGGGGAAGGGGATTTAAAAAAAGGAATCAAACTGTGGTATGTACTGTAACCACTCCCCAAGGTGATTGTAACTGCAGGAACTGCAAACATATACTAATAAAATTAAAAATTAAAAAAAGAAAAGGAAAATACTAAGTGAAAAAAATACATGATTCAAGGCTATACACACATTTGTACATTTTTGTATTTTTGTATTTTATTTACTTATTTTTCAAAGATGTAAAGAAGGGCCAGTGAGATAGCTCAGCAGCATAAGCGCCTGCCTGGCAAGCGCAAGGTCCTGAGTTTGACTCCCGGAACCCACATACGAAAAAAGGGCTGGTGATATCGCTCAGCGGCACGGGCGCCTGCTGGTGCCCATGGTCCTGAGTTCGACCCCCGGTACCCACCAAAAAAAAAAAAAAAGTAAAGAAATACACCAAAGTATTAAAAGTAGTTAGCTGTGTATAATGTAAATGTTATTTTTACTTTATTTTTGTTTATATTTTCTAGTTTTTCTACAATCTTTGGCATCTAAGAAATTTTATTTATGCTTTTACTTCAATAAAAGAAAAAGACAAATAAAAATATTAAAATAGGTTTGTTTTATTTCATTTTTACAGTTAAATTATGGTTGTCCAACTCTGTTGGTATAGACTTCAGCAATTTCAAATGCAAAGTCAGGTTTCTCTGGTACTCCAAATTCCAAAATATCAAACACCATGGTTTCCTTTGGGTACTGTGATTCACAAACAACCCAACAAAAGTGTATAAATAAGATATATGCCAATGTAAAGCAATAAAAATTCGCAATTCCAGTTCTAATTGCTATACAATTATGTGAAGCCTAGTGGTATACTTCTCAGTAGAAAAATAGTCTGTTTCATTCCAGGATAGTAATTCTCAATACAACAAAACTTACTTATGGTACAACTTTGTATCATTTCATAGGTATTTGGCTTTCAATTACAAGAGATCCTTAACTCAAAGTATTTGAACAATGAGGAAATTGGTTATCCCACATAAGAAGGCTGGAATTGGGTGAGTTCCAAGTGGTATCTCTGATCAATGGTTCAATTATGCCAGAAGGGCCCCCAGTCCTTTTCACTTTCCCATTCAGGCATTATTAATGTGTTGGCTTTGTTCACAGGCTGGTTCTCTTCCTGAGAACAAGAAGATTACAGTAATTTTAGTTATAAAAATGTCAAGAGGGATAAAATAGACCATCTTTTTTTGTGTCTCTTTCTTAGAAGCAAGAAAGCCCCCATCAAACTATTCAAACCTCGTTGGCCAGAACTGGATCATGCAGCCATTCTTAAGCCAATTGCTGGCAAGAACAAGGGGATTAACATAATTGTCATAAACAAATCAGGCTTGGGGTTAGCTTCCCCTAAAATACTTAGAGGATGGACATGGCCACACAGCCACACAGCCTTATTCTGCTGTGAAAAGGGAAGGGCAAGGGAGAGAGGGAGGTAGTGCATATGGCATGAATGTTACATAGGCAATCCTTCCTATCTAACGTATTCTTAGTGACACAATAAGAAACGTTCTTTTTAAATTAAAGACAGTTTTTAGATTACACACACTCTCTTTGCAGAATGGTGAATGGGTTGGAGGGGGTCATGCCTAGATTTAGAGAGAATACTTGCATGCTTTTACAGCAATTTGAGCCACAAATTTATAAATTATAGGATGACAAGTTTATAGCTTAGGGCTGGGGGAAGTAGCTCAGTGGTAGAGCACTTCTCTAGTATGTATGAGGCCCTGAGTTTGATCCCCAGCACTACAAAACAAATAAACAAGTTTATAGTTTAGGCAATTAAATAAGTATTGGTGCTATAAGTAGAATTTAGTTTGGGGCCTTGGGAGTTTTAATTGCTCATGGGGCATCTAAGTAAAAGTGTGAAGTAAATAAAACTCTTTTTTTAGGTTTCTTATGATTGTTACCAGCATTATATTGCTACTAAATATCTTCATGAAAATCTCAAGAAATATATTAGTGGTTGCCAGATTATCCAAGCATTTTTTCCTTTCTAGTTCTGACATGATTTGAGTGATACGATGAGAAAAAGTCATAGCAAATGTTTTACATGCTGACAATTTAAACTAATAGATATTTTTAGATGTTGTGTAAGAAAAGAGCTCTGGGCTAAAAATGATGCTGACATTTAAAGGCTCTCTGTAAACTTCAGAAATCTGTAGCCTTAGACACCAAGGCTAATCATTTAGAAATAACGTTTGGCATCTAAATTTAACCCTCTTCCAACTTTGCTTTCTGTCTTGGGCACAGACATCCTCACCACCCCCCATGAATGTAAAAGATATTTATTCTTCTCCTTTGGGCCTCAGGAACCTCCCTTGCATTGTGTTCCAGTTGTTACTGGGAGGTCTGTTCTTTTTTTACAATGCTCTTTGTCCGTGGGCTCAAGCTGCTCTGAAGGGCAAGTTAGCGTTTGAGTTCTATTCGAGGTGAATGTCCTCTGTCTGAAGAACATTGACATAAATCTTTTCTATGATCCGTCTGTAGTGGATCAAGTGAGCAGGAGGTAGCAACCACTCTGGCCTTATTGGTAAAGCATTTACATGCAGAGGATGGGAAATAAATCCAACTAAAATTCAGGGTCCCTGAATCTCAGTGAAATTTCTAGGAGTCCAGCAGTGTGGGTCTTGCAGAGATATCCCTTCTGAGGTGAAAAATAATTTGTTGCATCTGGCCCATCCCACAACCAAAAGAGGCAAAATGCCTCTTAGTGAGCCTATTTGGATTTTGTTTGTTTGTTTGTTTGTTTGAGACAGGGTCTCACTATGTAATTGAGGCTGGCCTTGAACTCACTATGTAGTACAGGCTGGGCTTGAACTCACAGCAATCCTCCTGCCTCAGCCTCCCAAGTGCTGGATTACAGGCATGCACCACCACACCCAACTGCCTATTTGGATTTTGGAGGCAACACATTCCTCACTTAAGTGTGTTACTCCAACCCATTTATCAAGCAGCTAGCAAAGCTGCTTGCTAGTTTTGAGTTGGGCCCAGAATAAGAAAACACTCTGCAACAAGTCCAGGTGGCTGTGCAGGCTGCTCTGCCACTGGGGCCATAGGACCCAGCAGATCCAGTTGTACTCACAGAGTCAGTGGCAGATGCTGTTTGGAGCCTCTGGCAGGCCTCCATAGGTGAAGCACAGGGGAGGCCCTCAGGATCTTGGAGCTAGGCTCTGCCATCATCAGCAGATAACTGCTATTCCTTTGAAAAACAGCTCCTGGCCTACTATCGGGCCTTCGTGGAAACTGAATGCTTGACTATGGGATACTAAGTTACCAAGTGACCTGAGCTACCCATCATGAACTGGGCACTTTCTGACCCACTAAGCCATAAAGTTGGACATACACAGCAGCTCATCATTAACTGGAAATGACATATACATAATCAGGTCTGAGCAGGTCTGGAAAGTGCAACTAAGTTACATGAAGAAGTTGCACAAATGCTCATGGTTCCTATGCTCTTGCTACACTGCCTTCCATCCCCCAGCACACACCTAGGGCCTTGTGGCATGTACCATAAATGATCAGCTGTCAGAGGAAGAGAAGGCTGGGGCCTGGTTTACAGATGGCTCTGTATATTATGCAGGCACCACCCAAAAGTGGACAGCAGCAGCCCAAAGCTCCTTTCCAGGACATCACTGAAGGACAGTGGTGAAGAGAAATCTTCACAGTAAGTAGAACATTTGCCAAAACACCTGTTGATGCATTTTGCTTGGAAGAAAAAAGCAGGGAGGTGTGTGACCATATACTGATTCATAAGCTGTAGCCAATGGTCTGGCTGGATGATTAGGGACTTAGAAGGAACATGACTTGAAAACTGGTGACGAAGAGGTAAATGGGTGAAGGGGTATATGGGTGAAGGATATAAAGATATTTGTGTCCCATGTAAATGCTCACCAATAGGTGACATCAGCAAAAGAGGACTTTAATAATCAAGTAGACACTAGTACTTGTTCTGTCGATAGTAATCACCTTTTTCCTCAAGTCACCCCAGTCTTTGCCCAATGGGCTTATGAACAAATTGGCCATGGTGGCAACCGGGAGTCTGTGCATGGGCTCAGCAACATGAACTTCCATTCTCCAAGGCTGACCTGGCTACAGCCACTGCTGAATGCTCAGTCAGCCAGCAACAGAGACCAACACTGAGTCCCCAGTACTGCACCAATCCCTGGAGTGAGCAGCTTGCAACCTGCTCTCAGGTCGCATAGATACTTATTCTGGGTATGGATTTGCCTTGCCTGCATATAATGCTTCTGGCAAAACTATGATTTTTGAACTTACAGAATCTTCATCCACCATCATAATTTTCCACAAAGTATTGCTTCTGATCAAGCATTTCATGGCCAAAGAATTGAGGCAGTGGGCTCACGCTCATGGAACTCATTGGTCTCACCATGTTCCTCACCATCCAGAAGCAGCTGGATTGATAGACATGTGGAATGGTCTTTTGAAGACGCAAGTATAGCACCAATCAGGTGGCAATAGCTTGCAAGGCTGAGGTAAGGTTCTCTAGAAGGCTGTATATGCTTTGAATCACTATCCACTACCTGGTACTGTTTCTCCCATAGCGAGGATTCGTGGGTGCAGGAATCAAGGGGTGAAGGTGGGGGTAGTACCACTCACCATTACCCCTAATGATCCACTAGCAAAATTTTTGCTTCCTATCCTTGCAATCTTATGCTCTGTTGGCCTAGAAGTCTAAGTTCCAGAGTAGGGGAAGGCTTGTACCCCCTGTTGTGTTGGGGGAGCACAACAATGATTCCACTGCACTGGAATCTAAGACTTCCTTCTGATCACTTTGGTCTCCTCATGCCTGTAAGTAAACAACTAAAAAGGGAGCTTCAATGTTGGCAGGAGTGATAGATACAGACTACTACTCCACAATGCTGGGAAGGAAGAATATATTTGGAGTCCAGGAAATCTTTTACGGTGTCTCTTTGTATTGCCATGCCTTGCTATTAAGGTCAGTGGAAAACTACAGGCCGGTCCAGACAGGATGACAAATGGCCCAGAACATTCAGGAATGCAGATATGGGTCATGCCACCAAGTCAAGAACCAAGACCTGCTGAGGTACTTGCTGAAGGCTGAGGAAATACACAATGTGTAGTAGAAGAAGGTAGTTATAGATACCAGCTAAAACCACAAGACCAGTTACAGAAATGAAGATTTTAATTTTTCTTTCCTATTTTGCTCATACGCTTGTACCTATATACACACATATTAAGCAGGCATCTTTGTTTTCTTTCTTTGTAATATAATGTTGGTAAACTTAATATCAGTTCTTAAGTATTGTTAACTCTATATTATAACACTCAACTTATGAAATGTTACGAGAAGAGTAAGCATAACCTCCCAAAAAAACTTTGCCTTCCATTCTGGGAGGGAGGGAATTCATGTGTTCCTTTTTGTATGCAGGACTGATGAACTGCCTTCATATTTGGAGACTAAGTATGGTCTAAGGAGATGCATCTGGTTATCAAGTTGACAAAGGGTGGGTTGGGATATGTCAACCTCAATGGATTAAGAAATGCCTAGTGGATTAGATGAGTGCAGTTCTAGATGTGTCTATGGATGATTAACATGTAGACCCAAAACTGAGGAGGGAAGAGCCACCCCAGGTATGGGTGGCATCAACCAACAGGTTTATAGTTTGGATGGAATAAAAATGGAAAAAAGAATGTCTCCCCTTTTACTTCTTCAGAGGAGTTCTGGTCTTCACCATTGATCTTGAATGTTCATCTCCAGTTCTTTCAGGCTTTCAGTGCAGACACTTCAGCTTTCTGACATGGACGCACACAAAATCTGTACTGAGCTCCAGACCTTCCAACTTCAACTGGACTCTTTGGCTCTCCAGTGTACAGATGACCTTTTTGCTTTCTTCCACCCCTGACTCCACAGGCAGCCATTGTAAGCTTGCTTAGTAAATCCTTTATGTATATAATCGTATATTTTTTATTAAATCTGTTCCTCTAATGACCCCTAACTGATACACCACCTAAAATATATTTTCAATAATATGTTTGCTTTGCATATTTCTACAGTAAAGTTTCACAGCAGGAATTTGGAAAATGCAAAAAGTAAAATTGAATCATAATGCCACCACTCTTAACAATGGTTAACATTTTGCTATATATCTTTATAAGTCTTTATAATATCTTTGTATTATATATGTATATATAATATAAAAATATTTTCTTACAAATTTGGAATTATACCCTTAATATTTTACAAACTCGATTTTTTTATTTGCCACTTATTATGGCTTTCTATGTCTCTAAATAAGCTTCAAGAACAAAGTTTAATAATTGAATTATATTTCATTATATTGTATAATTGAAATGCTTCTGATCAAGCATTTCATGGCCAAAGAATTGAGGCAGTGGGCTCACGCTCATGGAACTCATTGGTCTCACCATGTTCCTCACCATCCAGAAGCAGCTGGATTGATAGACATGTGGAATGGTCTTTTGAAGACGCAAGTATAGCACCAATCAGGTGGCAATAGCTTGCAAGGCTGAGGTAAGTTCCCTTTCTGTGAACATTTAGGCAATTTCCAATTTTATTATAATATAAATAAATGTTGACTGAATAATCTTGAGCATAAATATTTTTGACTGGGCTGGTGAGATGGCTCAGCAGCATAAGCGCCTGCCCAGCAAGCGCGAGGTCCTGAGTTTGACTCCCGGTATCCACATACGAAAAAAGGGCCAGTGATATCACTCAGCAGCACAGGCGCCTGCTGGCACGCAAGGTCCTGAGGTCGACCCCCAGTACCCACAAAAAAAATAAATAAATAATAAATAAATAAATGAATATTTTTGACTATCTGTTATAACTTGTTTGGAAATTTCTCAAAGGTTGAATGACTGTATCAAAAACTTTGAATATGTTTTTAGCTTTGGATGCATATAATCAAATGCATATTGTCAGAAAGTCTGTACTTATAGTCCCACCTTTATATCATGTATAATAACATCTAATTTAGAGTAAATAACTGATGACTTCCCTTTCATAAATACTGTAAGAATAATTCTTAGATATTTTTATAGTTTCTCATCAGCTTTCTTAAGTTGTGACATTGACTAATAAAATACATCATGTTATCCTTTTGAAATGACAACCATCTCAGAAAAGAAAAGACCCATGAATTTTACACTAAAAGACCATGTTCTAGTGTGAGAGTTTTTATACACTTACAATTGGTTCTGGCTCCTAAACTTTCTAACTCTCTGTTCAAATAACAAGACAATATTAATGATCTCTATGGACCTTCTTGCTAAATAGAACAACAGTAATTTTGGAAACAGTGTAATGGTTTCAGTAAATAACCTTGAAGAATCTGATATAAAACACAACATGAGAGTCTTTTCAAAGTTGTTTCTTTGGCAAGCTTTCCCTGAAAGCAAATTCTAAGGGTCAGTCTGGGCCAGCCCTAGAAGAAGTGGGATGGTCAGCTACCTAGGTGATCAGTTATGAAAGATCGCTCAAATGCCCATGCCACCTCATTTATGGAGTCATTATAGCTTTACTCACATATCTTGAGTGCTAGTAGTCTCAAGAGGAAAGTCAGAGCCATGGCCTTCAGAAGACTAGTTTTCTACTGGAAGTAGGAATCTTGAGTTCATATAAAGTATTGTGGAGTGAGAACCAATGACATAAAAACATAAGACTCTCTTATATACTGTCACAAGACTATCAATATCAAGGGGATTTAACAGTTCAACCAAAAGTCACTTGATTCCTTTTTCTTCACCATCAACCAGAAACAAGCAAAAGTTGTTTTCAACCATTTTTTATCTTCCCAGATTTTCAAAGCCTTTAGCTTATCCCCCATTTCAATCATTAAAGGCAGTATGTTGTTGATAAAAAAGCTATCTTTATTTTGTGCAAGACCTCTTTTTCTTATGGAAAAAGAAAAGTGAAAAGCTATTGATTCAACGATGTCCCAAATTATCCTACATATATATAGTAGCATAGATATCTATGTTCCAAAGGACCTCTGCTGTCACCACTGTTTATTCATGATAAGCAAGCAAATATGCAATCACCAAGTATCTTGTGACTCCTAAGAGAGAATAGCAGTGCAGCAAGAGACTGAAGTAAGGGGCAGGCAAGTATCTTCATGCTAAGGCTACCAACACTGGATCCCTAAGGCAATCTGACACTGAGATATTACTATACATCAAAATGCACTTCTCAACTCAAACCTTGGTAGGCTGTTGAACTCTCTGAAGTAACAGGGCAAAGTTAACATCATTAATTTTACCTTCCTAGTGAAAGTGACTTGCAATGTTTTTATCTACGCAGACTAAATTAAGACCAGAGACAGTGATTCTCAGCTTTGGCTGCCTATTAGAATCACCAAATTTCAAAATAAAATTTCAAAATACCCAGGGGCACTGCGTTGGTGAACAATTAAATCAGTATTTCTTAGAATAGGAATCAGGCATCAATATATTTTTAAAGCCCCCTCCGAGATTCCAATTTTCAGCAACACTGAGACTCACTAATAAAAGGCTTGACTCAGGTAATAATGATATACATTTGTGGTTATTTGACCAACATAAATCCAGAAATTGTGAGAACAATTTATGAAATTACTCCCTCCAGAGAGATCTATTTCTTTTGGCTCTTACCTTTTTTCATTTCCCACTGAGACACTAAGTCAGCTAAGGTGAATGGATGTAAACTGATGTGAACCTTCTGGTTCTCTTGGTTCTGGGAAGCCTTTAAGGAAAGTTTAGGATGTGGCAGCATTAAAGGATGGCTGCGGTGAGGAGGAATGAGGAAGAACATCTAGACCCTGCTCAGTCTTCACCTCCTTCCCTCCCCCTATGCATTGATATGGATAGTTAGCACTTTTCTATCTGTTAATATATCTCATATACAGTACCATTAAAATACAACTTCAAGCTGCTAGAATGATTCCCTTGGAAAAAGGCAAGCACCCACTCAAATCTTCCCAATTATCCATGCTTTCTCCATGTATACATAGATAAAACAGTATAAATAATTAGCATATTTGAATTATCCTGTTAACATTTTTCTCATGAACAACCTAGAAGTATGTTCTATTACTTATGCCCAGTTGTCATCCCAAATTCAAAGCCAGGCAAAAAATGTTTTGCATTGTTTTTTTTTTTTTTTTTGTGGGTACCGGGGGTTCGACTTCAGGACCTCGCGCACCAGCAAGCGCCCGTGCCGCTGAGCGATATCACCGGCCCCTTTTTCGTATGTGGGTTCCGGGAGTCGAACTCGGGCCCCTGCGCCTGCCGGGCAGGCGCTTAAGCCGCTGAGCCATCTCACCGGCCCTGCATTGTTTTTTAACTTAGAATGACTACAGCTACACCTACACGTTTCGGAAGTAGATAAACGGTGCTCGCACACTGCACTAGTGATGAACATATTGAATGCAATGATTGGCAAGCAAAATTTCTATGTGCAATTTCAGACAACAGACTCCAAAATGTGATCATATATAACTACCCTTTTGCCACTGAGTTTTGACAAAGCAGGTAGTTAAAAATCAAATGTTAGTCCTCTCTCTTTATCTCTGACTATAAGAATTTAAGCTAAACTGTTTTGCTTAAAGAACAACTTTAGTTTTTAGGGAGAATCACTATGCCCAGATTTGTAGTTCAAATCCACCAGTTCTCTATTTCTGTTCGGGATTTTATTTTTTTCTTGCTCTGTTTTCAGTCTGAAGTTGCTGCAATGGGGTTTTCTCACTTCATCCCTTAATTCTGTATCTTGTACATACTCTGAGGTATCTGGCAGTATAAGACCAAATTATTCAGTTCCTGGCAATTTACCTATTATGTCTCTGTGTTAAATTTCATTATGTACGAGACCACATGTGCTTCATGATTATACTTGATAAAATTACAGCTCAGTTCAGATCCCAACAGGGAAAGAGGTTTACAGGGTTTGTTTACAAGTAAGGATGCCATATGCTCCTCTAAGAAAAAAATATGCTAATTAACAAGGAAGAAATGAGACAAGAAAACATGGGATTGCTGCAGACCTACTAAGCAAGCAATAAGATACTTCTGCTCAATGAGGATTAATGAGGTGAACCCACCCTCTTCTGTTTTTATGTCTAGCTGACACTTAAACTTGTATTTAAGCCTTTGTGTTGCACAGAAAAGTTTTAACAGCAAGAAAAGCCTTTTTCTCCTAGCTATATATTAAATATGTAGATTGATATATTTCGTATTTTAAATCCAAATGAGCTCAAATCCTTGTTTTGTTTCTTATTTATATATAAGATTATATAATAAGATATTACATTTTAAAAGCTGTGTATAATAACAATTTGAAAGGAATAATAACGACTGACCAAATAAAAGTGGGTTTTTCTCTATACTTTATGCTACTTGAACTTGCCGCTCTTCTCTAAGGTTTCTTCTTCGCCACCAGCCCTAGTTGCTGGGAGAAATTGTTAGGTTCAGTCTTTCATTTTTCTTCAAAACAGCTGCTAGTATTTGAATTCAGATGCTCAGGGCTTTTTCTTTCTTCCAGCTGGTTTGTGATTATACATAAAGCTTTGTTTAAAGAAAGAAAAAATAAAAAGAAATCACACAGCTTTTTCACCCAAAAACACATTGGCAGGAAATGCTGGCATGGTGAGCGGTGCCTGACAGTGAAGTTTTCATACCGAGACACCTTGCTCCTTGCAGTGTGCACCACCCAAAGCTCTCCTGCCTTCAAACACAGGCATACGTGGAACTTGCTCCAGAAGAAAACTCATGCAACATGTCTAATTAACCACTTATAACCTGGTGTTCCCACAAGTTAAGATCTGAAGTGGCAGTCTGTAACAAGGGACAACCCTTTGCAAAGTAGGCAAATAGGCAAGTAGTTTTGCATCTGTTTTGGTGACAAAACTAAAACAACAAAATGATAAGCTTAACAAATGACTTCTAGGGCCGGTGAGATGGCTCAGCGGTGTAAGCGCCTGCCTGGCAAGCGCGAGGGCCCGAGTTCGACTCCCGGATCCCACATACGAAAAAGGGGCCGGTGATATCACTCAGCGGCACAGGCGCCTGCTGGCGTGCGAGGTCCTGAGGTCGACCCCCCGGTACCCACAAAAACAAACAAACAAACAAATGACTTCTAAATGAGGCAAAATTCGGGGGGTGCAGAAATAAACTACACTTCTGCCCCTTTCACCTAACGAGAACTCCAAAGAGGGAGAGACTTAACACTAACCTTGAGGTTTCCCAGAGAATATAGAGCTTGTCCTACTGCCTTAGGTCTCAATATTTTATCTACCAAGAAGTCAAGAAGATGTATACTTTTAGAACCACTTAGACTTGCATTTAAATCTTATCAGTTGAATAAGACAGATAAATCTTAGTCTTAGTTTTCCTCATCTTCAAGATGGAGATGATCATGTGTAGCAGCAGATAATTATTTAGGGGCTATTTTCTCATGAATTGCTTTCCTCTACCTGGAAGGAGGACATAACACCTACCAAACTCTCTCTCTCTCTCTCAGTGGTGGAAGGAATAAAGTAGTGAGTGGTCCTTGTGGTAGCAAATTCAACATGAGCATACAGGATTTTCTTCCCTGAAACTTTTGGTAGGCTCAGTGACAGAGTTAGAAATCTAATACAGAAGTAATTAACTGGAAGAGCAGTGTCATGTTAAATTAGGGCACAGAACCCACAGTTCTAGGCTCCTTTGACCTTGTGGGATATTTACTGTGCCCAGACTGTGAGATCATCAAATATCAATCATATATCTGTTTTTTGGTCAGATAGTAAAACAAAGCAAAACTGACGTTAAACAAGTCCAAATTATCATTCTTGACAACTCTCAAGACTGACTGGATTTTGTAATCTGGAATCACTCACCATAAAACTTTCCAACCCAGTAGCCAATAGAGTGACTCTGTAATTGTCTTTTTTACAGATGAAAAATGTAATAGAAATATAAGGCCCACAGGAGATCTGATATTCACTGGACTATGAAGTTGTACTTACCTGTGCTATTTACCATTGTATTACCTGTTTGTATTTCCTGTTATTGGTATAAAGTGCTCAGAATCAGGCTAGTGAGATAGCTCAGCGGCATAAGCACCTGCCTGGCAAGCACGAGGTCCCGAGTTCAACTCCCAGAACCTACATACTAAAAAAGGGCCGGTGATATCGCTCAGTGGCACGGGTGCCTGCTGGCACGCGAGGTCCTAAAGTCAACCTCCGGTACCCACCAAAAAAAAAAAAAAAAAAAAAAAAAAAAAGCTCAGAATCTACAATTTAAAAGAGGAGAGGTTTAGTTTAGCTCGTGGTTTTAGAGGGTTCGGTCCATAGTCCTCTGGCTTCAAGGCAGAAACAACATAGTAGAAGGGCATGGAGAAGGAAAGTTGCTCAACCAGTGGCAGCCAGGAAGAAGAGAAGGAAGGAGACAGGGACACGAATACACCCTTCCAGGTCATTCCCCCAGTAACATGACTCTCCCAATCATGCTCCACTTCTGAACACAGGAGACATTAGAGGGACATTTCAGACCCAAACTATACAGTGTGCATACCACAGTGACTGACACATGGTAAATGTTCAGTAAACATTTTTGAATGTACTAATTTAATGATTAAATAAATTGTCAATATGTCTTAGTCCATTTTGCCTGCCATTACAAAATACCATAACTGGTTGATTTATACACAAATTTTTTTCTCATAGTTCTGCAAGCTTGGAAATCAAGATCAAACTGCCAACAGATTCAGTGTCTAGCGAGGGCCTATTTTCAGAGAAAACATTTTTTTGCTATGTCCTCACAAGGAGGAAAGGAAAGGAAATTATTGGGACCCCACATACAGTGGTACCTCAGTTTACAAACTTAATTCATTACACGGTTTCGGAAGAGATGGCCTCTTTCATGTTTGTGTGGGAAAGATGGTCATGGTCACATTTGTCACCCAATGCAAAGTTTGCAAACAAAACCAAAATTTTGCGAAACGCTTCTGTTTGAGAACCAAATTGTTTGCAAACAAAAGCATTCGTGAGCTGAGGTACCACTGCGTAAAAGCACTAACCCCAGTACGAGGGCAAAGCCCCCATGGTCTAATCACCTCCCAAAGGCACCACATCTTCTTACTGTCACCTTGGGGTGTAAGTTTCAATGTATGAATTTTGTAAAGACATAACAGATGATTGTGTATAGCTCAGGCAATTTAACAAAATAATTACTCAAAATAAAAAATAAAAGGCATTGGGGGTATACCTCAGTGCAAAGGCCCTGGGTTCAATCCCCGCTACCCCAAAGAAAGAAAGAAGGAAGGGAGGGAGGAAAAAAAAGAAAAGTACAAAAAGAAACACAGCATTAAAGGAAACTACATTTTTATGCTTATTTCCAAGACATGAAGCCGAGGTCATTTCCTTGCTTCCTACTTTCCAAAAAGCAAAGTAGATGAGCTTCACTATAGATTCAGAGTAGTATAAACCAATTTGGAGTGAAGGGCATGGAAAACTTGACTTTCATAGTAGTATGTGGGTCTGGGGTACATTTCCTAGAACTAGAGGGCTATATTCTTTCCTGCTATGGATAGGATTTACAGTAACTGGAGGAAGATAGTCTTACCAACCAAAACTTTTTAAACAAATAATAAAAGTATAGTTGGAATGTCTCACTGTGAAATTCATATCAAGGGCAATTCTGCAAATTGTCATCTAAACTAGAAAAAACAATTTCAGCAAGTGGCACATGTGTTTAATGGAGACAGTAGGCTTTCCTCATGGTACAGATTTCATGTGTATACTGAAACCTCAGTAACTAATGTTAGCGACTAGGGTAGCTTGCCCTACACTACATTAAGTTTTAGTTTTACTTGGGTTTTCTTATCACAGTGAGGCAGAAGATGCAAGCCGAATCCTTGTATTGTACATTTATTCCCTGATACAAACAATGCTACTAAACAATACTCCAGTAACACCTCACAACTTCCAGGCCTCTGATGAAGATGGAATTTGTACTTTGCCGTGTAGGATCTCCCTCTGGACTCATTCTCCTTATTTAATGAATGGCTCCAGGGAAGCATTGTTCTCATGCTACAGCCAAGCTTTAAGATATCAAGTAGACAACTGTTTCAAGTGGGGAAAGAGTCTGTCCGCTTTCGTCTTCTCCAATGAAGCAGAAATTAGAATCTCATGGAACTCTTAATGTTATTCAAGCTAAAATGCACAGTGACTTCAAATCTCAAAATTCTTGGTTTATTTAATGCACTTAAAATCAAGTTCTTCTTTATTCTCTCACAGAATCATTACAAAGTAAATAAGCATAATTTCTTCATAATGAGAACTTTTCATAATCTTTGTGCTGGCATTCCAGAATCCCTCCCCTTGCTGCCATATGTATAATTAATCTTTTGGAAAGAGACTCAGTGATCCATCCCCAGTACTTCACAGTTGTGGTCACAGTTTATTAACCCTAACTATGTCAAAAGTCTTTAAAATACACATGTTTTATGACCCAGTAACTCCACTCTCAGCATTTAATCCAAAGCATAAAATTAGTAAGCAAAAGGAGGAAAAAAAAATTTACATGTATATATATATGAAGGAATTCTTATAATAAAATTTGAAAACAACTAAAACACCCAATAAATACTATATTTTCTGTGTGGTGCTTACACAACTGTTAAAGATCATATGTTCAAGTCAAGCACCGTGGTACATTCCTGTAATCCCAAGATTCTGGGAGGCTGAGGCAGGAGGGTTGCAAGTTTGAGCCCAGCAAATTAGACCCTATCTCAAAATAAAAGAAAAAGGGTCTGGGGATGTAGAGCAGTATAAAGGCCCTGGGATCAATCACCAGTACCACCACCAAAAAAAGAAAAAGATGATCATATGTTCAAAGAAGAGTTAATGATATAGGGTTACACACCAGTATTATTAAAATATTTACAGAATACTTATAAATTTATATTCATAAAATATTAATATATAAATTCAAATTTCCTCCAGGACACACCAACTTGCTTATAAGGAAGGCCACGAGGTCACTATATGCACAGGGTCATTGGCTCCTGACCTCCCAGTTAAGGCTCTTAGGATTCTTCCAATCTGAATATCCCTTTGGAATTCTTCCAAGGGCTCACGGGTTCCCAAGAAGCAGAATGCAGCAGGACCCAGAATGGAGTGTCTGTGTCACTTACTGGTCAGCCTGGAACTCCTGACCCCTCCTTAACAATCAGGCTTTATGACTAGAAAAGAAACAAGCAGGTCCAGGGCAATTACTTTACAGAAAATTACCCAAAGTTGAAGGCATGGCCTCTGGTCATGTCTCATTGGTGAACACTTTGTCTCATGGCCATTCTCAGGGCCAGGGATGTGTAGTTTTTAGCTGAATCACCATACACCCAAATGTGCACAGTGGCCATCTCTTAAATCAGTAGGGTTTGGGGAGACATTTTCTCTTTGTACTTTCCAAATTGTCTGAACTTTCTGCAATGGATATTCATAATAAGATAGTTTGAATCTTCATTCATTAAAAAAAAGAAATCTAGAAGTTAATATTCTAAAATATTACCTCTTTTCTTTGAAGATAAGACTCTTTCTACTCTCTTATATTGTCAGAATTTTTTCTAATTTACTCAAAATTTTGGAAAGTATTTCACCAAATGTCTTCATTCCTGCACGGGCAGGGACAAATATTTTTATGGCCTCCGTTTGGGTCTCACATGTGGTCACAATTACAATGTGCTTCTGTCAGAGCCCTCTGTTTTCTTTGTTTAAAAATGCAATATAAGCCTGTTTATATGTGACTCTCAGTAAGATGATGAATGACATAAAATCCTTCAACCTGCCCCCCCAACAACCATTTTAAGTAACTCATCTGTTCAATTCTAGAATGGAAGCTATATGCAACTGCTAACTATTTCTCTTCATAGCAAGTCATAAAATACTCCATCTATATATAATCATTACTCACTTCCTTGCTCAGCTGTCCTCTTGGGAGATGGCTGCCCCTGCTGCCATCCCGACACTTAGCCTATCTCACATTCAAACAGAATGTATCTCCCTAAAGTGAGCCTGCCCCCACCCATCAGCCCAGGCCTCAGTTGATAAAAGCACAAGATGTTACCTTCCCCCATATATTTACATTTCCATAGGACGGTTTTGAAGACCTGAAGAAATTAACCCCAAATGGTGTAAACCATAGAGACTGAAAGAGTAAGAGGCTAAAATATCTTGGAAGAAATAGGACTCTCCCAGTACTACTGAAATACAATCATAATGGTAGCTTTTCACTCATAAGGAGAGCTGTGTTTAAAAGCAAGTACAACAGACAGAATCCAAGACAAGCAAGCAAAAAAAAAAAAAAAAAAAAGTAGGTACCAATACTCTGGAGATGTAGCAAAATTGTAAAATGCTTTTCCTCTCTTTCCCTCTTCTTGCCATCCTTTCATCTGTCTTTCTACCCTTGGAATACTCAGTACCTATATATCACACCGAAAGCAAATATCCTTGTAAAAAATGAGTTATGGAAACAATTATTATTTATTATATTTCAGCACAAAAACTCTACATTTACTTTTTCAGGGTACCAACGATGTGGCTTACTTCATACTGTGGCATATTACCTTACGGTCCCCATCAAATGATTTAGTAGTGTATATACACATTTCTCTCGAAATCACCCTGAATAAGGGATACTGACATTCAGAATGACTGATGTGCGCTTTCACGAGCAACAGTCCATATTTATCCTTCTCACTGACCTTCAACATAATGATTTGGTGGACAGGCTGGAATGAGGAAATGGCAGAAAGGAATATAGGTCTATTTCACTTCTCATCTTGCATTAAGATTCCAAAATATCTTCTCTTTTTGTAATACACTTCCAAGTTTTTCCAAAATCTCTTGAAGGCTTTACTCACAGTACTTTATTTTCTCATTCAATTGTTCTGATAATACAGTTCTTTTATATTTAACAATGTTCTACTTGCTTAATCGCCAGTCCTGGCATAGTCCTTTGTTCCTTTCGCTTTCCTTCTTTCTCTCCAGAGAAGCGCAATATATTGATTTCTGGCAACTGCTCTGTGTTTCTTATTGTGAAGGCTGAGACAAAGAATTAGCTAAGTCACATGTGTCTGTCAGTCAAATTATCCTGAGATTGTGTATTTGTAGCTTTTGTGTATTTGTAACCATTATGTCCTCTGATGTAGAAAGAGGAAGTTTTTGTTTCCCTACTTCCAGCTTCCATTTTCCTGATCTACCCTGTCATTTATGAAATACATTAGACAACCAAAACATAGGCGGATAATTTATTTAAGAAAAAGAAAGAGGAGGAAGAGAGGAAGAGGAGACACTTGCCTGAAACATCCAATAAATTGAGGCTTTGTAAAAGAATCCAAAGATTAATAATGTCTTTCTTAGACATAGCTTTTTATGATCTTTAACACTTGTTAATCCCCAAAACCTAGACCTTTTGAATTAGTAATTATTATTATTGGGGCATTCTGAAGTAGTAATTAGTATTACTCTTGTAGCAATACCAGTAAACTCCCTTTAAAATAGTAGTCTAGGTAACTGTAGTTTATAGTCATCATTGTCTAGAAAATATTTAAGGAAGAGCTTTCCTTAGTCTATTTTTAGCATAAAAATACTCAACCAATTTGAGTATTAGTGCCAATTTGTCACTAACTAGAAAATGTTTCTTCTACAAATGGGTCTTCCAGAAGAGAATGTCACATTCAGAATGAAGCATTTGATGGCTAAGAAATGCATTTCTTTGTTTTAGTAGAGCCTTCTCCCATTGTCTACAGAGGACAATAGCCGCAACAGGTTCCAAGCCTGCCCAGCGCAGAGAACTACGCCATGGAAGAAAGCTGTCATTTAAGTGGTGGGCCCCTGTCTAAAATAGAAAACAACATTGTTATTTGCTTTTAATGGGAAGGAAGAGAATTGTTGGTATAAATTCAGTAAATCTGTTAGGTGATAAATTGTTTAATCAAGACTAAGAGGCTTATTTTTTTCAAACACACTCTATGAAACCATGAATAGAGAAAATGTAGAGAAAATTTAGTTGTTACTGCCATCTGGAAGGCAAACCAGGGAGGTCAAAGACATCTAAGGCCAAATAAAATGTAGATGAATAGATAGGATGAATAGCTGCTCCTGTTTTCAAAAGCTGCTGACTTTCTTTTTTTTTTTTTTTTTTTTGTGGGTACCTGGGGGGTCGACCTCAGGACCTCGCGCACCAGGAGGTGCCCGTGCCGCTGAGCGATATCACCGGCCCCTTTTTCGTATGTGGGTTCCGGGAGTCGAACTCGGGCCCTTGCGCTTGCCGGGCAGGCGCTTAAGCCGCTGAGCCATCTCACCGGCCCGCTGCTGACTTTCTTAACTAGCAATTCTAGACTTTTTATTGGATGCGTCATTGATTATTGTTTACAGCAGCATATGATGAAAGGATGTAAATGTGCAGACGGGTTTTGAACAGTGAATTTCAGGGGAAATGTCAAATTTTAAAAATACATCTAAACAGGGAATAATAAATGAGATAATTCATTTTGACATTCAAAACTAATTCT
The DNA here is from genome assembly GCA_028451465.1 of Erethizon dorsatum. Lineage (NCBI taxonomy): Eukaryota > Metazoa > Chordata > Mammalia > Rodentia > Erethizontidae > Erethizon > Erethizon dorsatum. The sequence goes on from CM051826.1 coordinate 106,356,881, forward strand.
ACAGTATGAAATAACATGAAATTCACATTTGTCTCTAATGTGATTTGTAATAAATGCTGCTCAGATTTGCATGGCCCCAATGCAATAAGATTAAGAGTATTCTATCATTGTTTATTCTTTGTGATCAGTTGTTTATCCTGTGTTAAACAAATATTGTGGGAATAATAGATTGGAACAGGCTTCAAAACTATTCCTTGGATGCTCATCAACAGAAACACAGAGAGACAGCAGAGCTCAGAACTTGGACAGATAAAATCCAACAGGAAAACCAAAAGAAAACTGACTAGAATTTTAAATCTTCAACAATGAATAGAGTCATGGGATTACTGGTATAAATGCAAACCTGATGCTGCAGAAAATAACTCTGAATTTTTGTTTCCAAAAAATAAATATATCAACTTGTCTTTCTAAGGAGATCCTTAATGATACATGTGCCAGGATAATGTATGCATGTATATATATATATATATAATGTGTGTATTTTATATATAGTCTTTTTTGAAAAAAGTAGGAGAAAAAAAAGCATGAAGAACATATAACATATGGCATTCCCTATCGCCTCAGCTGGTGTTTGCCATTTCCTGCTTGTAACTTTCTTAATTTTACATCTTCTCTTCAATTTCAGTATACTAGACATTTAAATCAGATTTGCAAGTTGGCCTTCCCATCTCTTCATTTGCTGCCCCTGCTTCTATTAATCTTTTCAGTTATGTGATGAGGTTTATTTAATTTAAAGAAGAGCTAATAATTTCAATGCCTAACATGTCCTGCGAATAATCAATATTGTGCTCATTTTGATATGGCCGTCTGGGTAAGCTATGCCCAAATACAATAGGCAATAAAATAAAAACCTATTCTAACAATTTAATCAAATGTTATAGGCTGTTATATGTGATATTGGTTAAAGTAAAAATCAGTGAGTGGCATAGAAACAGCCAATGAAACAAAAACAAAACTTACTTTGATTTGTTTAAGCATTGCCCCTCACAGTTGGGGCTCAGTTTTCCTAATTTCTAACCCTGACCAAAGCCTGGCTACCTAATGAAGCAGTCTTCTTGAGAAAAAGTCAGAAAAACAAAACTGTTACTAATCCTCAGGCAAATGAGTAGAATGTCTGCCTCAAAGCAACTAACCTGGGATCCTGTCTTTGATGGGTAAAACCTTCCTCACCAATTCCAAAAATCTAAACTAAAAGCAAAAAAGAAGAAGCAGGAGGAGGAGGAAGAAAAGGAGGAGGAAGAGGAGAAGTGAAAGTCACTCCACAGATTCTAAAATAAATGCCTACTTATTCTCAACTAGAAATCAGTTATTGGGAAATGTTAGCAACTTAGGGTTATCACCCATCCTGAGTTTCTTAGTATAGTCCTAAGAACTTTGTAGTACTAAAAGTCCTTGAAGTTTGCTTTAGCAATTAATTATTGTGCCTCTAGACACTCCAAGGAGTATTCTTGGTAAATGCAAAGAATAACTCAGCCAAAATACAATCTTTTACACTGTGGCAGCAATACCAGTGATTAGACAATATCAGTGAGGGAACTAATGTGACAGGTAAGGCTCAATGTTGACATCTCAGATGTTAAAGTGTGCCTAAGAGATCCTGAGCTAATTTACTAAAGGTATAAATGACATACTCAGGGACGCCATCACATTTTTTTCTGGCCACCAATTAAGATGGCTATTAAAGGACTAGAACTTCACTAGAACATGTAATTTCAATCTCACCCCAGAACTTTCCTTATACACCTCTTCACAAAGTTGTATAACGTGAAAGATATGGTTTAGCCATTTGGAGGTGCTTCTCCCATGAGGATGATCAGGTTTCAGTGAAATTCTTAAATATACTACGAGAGTAACCTATAAAATTTGAGGAGAGGAATATAAGAGAGAAAGAAATACAGCTGCTCTAGGTAACCAGTTTTGATATGGTAGTATCAATAGTCATTTCCTATTCACCTAGCTCTTGATATGAAAGTTCATAGGCCAAAGAATGAGTTTCCAAATACTAAACTGGGCTCCAATAAAACAATAAAAATCAGAAGTCAGGCAGTGTAACCGGAAGAGAAGGAAAAGGCACTCTGATCAGAAACAGAGAACTATGGTCTAGTAATTTGCTTACCCTTAAGCCAACAGCCTAAAATGTAGAACTACAGAAGAAATTTATATTTAATAGCTATGAAAATTACTAGTGCCATTGCTAATCTATATTTCTAGCAGACATACTTACTTATAGAATTTAAAGTCTTTTTGATTATCACAAAAATTGTTTAGAAGTTAAAATTTTACTCACAAAAAGCAATCATTACCTTATATCAATGCAAAATTAATTTCTTTGCAAAAGAAAATCAACTAATTCAAATCGAAACATCTCGGAATCTCACATGGATCAGAGCTCTAAAACTGGGAGTTATAGTTAAGACTAGAGTGTCATAATGAAATTTTAAGTCAAGAAAATCTTTAAATCTAGGGAAAAAATCATGTCTAAATAAGGCTAAATATAAAATTTTACATTAAAAATGAAGTATGAAAAAGATAAAAAATCACAGGGTTTAAAAAGGCCAAAACTTACTGTCTGACACAAAATTTAACATTTCCAATTTCTTGCCCTCATTCCTTATTCTAGCTGGAGAATTAATAGGAAATTAAGCCCCTAAGGCAATTAGGTACCACCATCTGTAAATCACTCAGAAAATGACTGAAAATGTAACATCAAAAGACTGACAAGAAGGAAACTCTTATGCTGAAAATTTACAACATTCAAGAAAAAAAACAGTGAAGCCAGATGTCAAAATATGTATTTAGTGACTCATAAAATTTCATTGCCCTAAAGTAAAAAAAAAAAAAAAAAAAGGGAATACCACAGTTAGGCAACATTTTCAGCAGATGCCCCTAAAATACTTCTAACTTTAAAATAGTTCTTCAAATCTTGTTGAAGTACTTTCTCTTCCTCTATATTTCTCTTATTTTAGTGACATCGTCTTAACCACTTTTACAGGACTAGGAGAGGATCCAATAGCAGAGGAAATCAAGATAAAGTGAAAATCAGGTTCACTATCCCCTGCTCACCCTCATCCCATTCGGACTTGCTCCAGATAGTACTCAGAGGAGATAAGCTGAGGATAAAATGAGGGACGGGAACAGATTCACTTTAATCATATTCTTCTCCTCCATCTTTGTGAAAGGCAGTTTACAAGATACACATATTGCACTTAATGTTTTAACATTGTTTTACAAACCTTAAAAAGAAGGTATTTCACACTGGACAAGGTGAAGAAAACTCTAGGCATGAAAAAAGTCCTCCCTCCTTTTCCCCCGGCCTCCATGGAAGACTTTAGCTTCTGTAAAAGTGGAGACCAAGGGCTAAAACTCGCCACACATAAGCTTTGTTAAATGGAGTGCCGTGCCATTCAATAGAGCTTCATTCTCCAGTTTGCCACAGTCCCCACCACTGCCTACTACATTACACAGGTCACTTCACACACCCACCTCGCCTGTTAGTCTCTGTGTGTGTTTCAGAGGTGGGCCCTGGAAGTGAAGATCTATCTTCATCTACTCACATAGACTCAGCACTGGCCGAGGCCTTAAAACCCATCTAGTAGTACAATTACCAGATAATTAAATTTTGGAATACATTTCTGCCTAGCATTTTACACATCAGAAACACATTAAAAATAAATGCCTGAGTTCTGTCGCTCACCTACTGAGTTAAAATATCTAAGAAATGGTAAGAGTGGGGGACTAAGCACTTACTCAGGTGAATCTGTTGAACAGCTAGAGTCACTGACTATTTACTTATATCTAATAATGAAGAACTCAAAGGTTTTTGGGATAACAATGTAAGAAAATTCTTTCCTCAGGCAAATTTCAGTGCTCAGACTAGAGAGGAGCTACCTGCCTCTCAGCCCTAAGGTGGTTTGACAGTTTATCAGACAGCCTTGTCAAAACTTGGAGGGCTTTTTTACAGAAACCAGTCTTCACTTCTTCCTCTTCTTGCCATATGTTCCATTCCTTGCTGGCTTGATTCTGAGAAAATTTTCCATCTCTATGTCCATGTGAAAGCTAAAACTACCTATTCAGGTGTTGAAGCTGTCATCAACAATATTCTAGTGATGAGATGAAATGTATTTTACTTCTGAAACTATGAAAAGAAAGTCGGTGTGCAGAAATGACACATTATGAAATGATGAAGTACAACATCTGGCTCAGAAGTGAGTCATACAGGTGCTATTAACAAGAAAAACAGGAAGCATCTTTATTAAGTAGCAAAGTTAAATTTCCAGGCTATTTTGGATGTTCTCTATCCTATTAATCAATTCAGTAAAAAAACATTATTACTACAATAGATTTGACCAGATATTTGGCTGAATTAGCTGAAATGGCTGGTCTTTATAACATAGCAAAGATTCATTCACATAATTGCCTGCAGAAATTTAATCACTGTAAATAAAAAGATACATCATTATTATACCAACTCAACATTGTGTGACACTTTACACACCTTTCAAAGTACTCACAAATGCTCACTGAAATAAATGAGATAATCCTTTAAGAAATCCTTTGTCCAGTGATAAGAAGCCCATTTGATAGATGAAGAAACAGAGACTTCTGTTGGATCACATATTCAAATTTATTCCATTAATATAAGAGCCTTCACAGATTCTCCAAATCTAAGGCCAACACCCAAGCTGAGGATCTTCAATCATCAAGTTTTTTTTTGTTTTTTTTTTTTGTGTGGGTACCGGGGGGTCGACCTCAGGACCTCACGCGCCAGCAGGTGCCTGTGCCGCTGAGCAATATCACCGGCCCCTTTTTCGTATGTGGGTTCCGGGAGTCGAACTCGGGCCCTCGTGCTTGCCGGGCAGGCGCTTAAGCCGCTGAGCCATCTCACCGGCCCCCAATCATCAAGTTTTTAATCTACAAGAAGCAACAAAACAACAACAAATATATATATTAACTAACACAAACCTAACCCTGATTTTGAAAAACATGTGCCCAAACAGGCAGAAATGCAAGAAAGAAAGCAAATGTGTGCCAAGGCTAGAAGTACATGGACATCTGCATAGGATTCCCAGGCCCATCAGGAAGTAGCTGTCCAAGTCACAGATAGAGGGCAGAGAAAGAAGAATGAGATCATCTTATGCTTCTGCAGCACTTGATAGAGCTACACAAAAGAGATGTGACACATTTTCCTGCTAGGTAGATACTGGTTGAGGAATATTAACACTCAGGAACATTGTGGGGAAGAACATGTGGAGAGTACGGGAAAGGGCTTTCTAAACCTCAGCAACTGTGATGCTTCTGGAGAGCCAATAATGATAAAGGGTGGAACTGAGGTCCAAAACAGGTACTCAGTAAAGAAATCATTTTGAAAACATAGTGCATTATGTATTATTTGATTCTAATAAGTTTAATTCAGCATGAAAATTCAGGGTAAATGAAAAACACTGTCTCTCAAATGTCAAAAAGATCTTAATGCTCCAAATAATTAAATCTTTGGATTATTAGTCTGAGACCAAAAAAATGGACGCTGAAAACAGCACCACCCTCTCCACCTAAAATGTGTGGAGATAAGATTAGATGCAGCAAAATTCCCTCTTCCTGCATAATTCCTTGCTATTTAGGCCATTTTATTAAAACTCTGCTATGGAATTGTTAGTAGAGTGTAAATCTCTTTAGGGTTTGAACCACATAATTTCTTTTTGTTTTGCTCTCTAAATTTTACTAGTTTTCAGTAGATTTTAAGGATAGGAGAACTCACTCAAAATGCTATATATCCCTATACTAATATTTCTTAATAGGCTTAGGCTTTACATACACACACACACACAACCACACAGAAGAGATGAGACATATTTCCCTACTAGATAGATACTGAATATTGAGGCTTTAGGAAAGCTAATTTAATTATATTTCAGCTTAAGTAAAACCAGTGTAATAAAATTTAGAATAATAAAATCAATAATTAGGAGTAATTGTTTACTTTTATCAATTTAGTAAATACTTATCAAGCACCTGTCTTGTGTCAGAAACTCTGCATGGTATAAGGATTCAAAGATTAGTATAGGCTAAATATCCCTTATGCTGAATGTTTGTGACCAGAAGTGTTTGAAATCTCTGGGCTTTTCAGATTTAGAGTATTGGCACAGTCTTTACTAGCTGAGCTTCCCTAATCTAAAAATCTGAAATCCAAAATATTCCAAAGTCTGAATCTTTTGAGCATTGTGTTGGTGCTCAAAAAGTTTCACATTTTAGAATATTTTAGATTTCAGATTTGCAGATTAGGGATGCTCACTTTTAATAGGGAGCCCTTCTCTCAAGAGGTTTACTTTAAGAGGAGAAGGAATTAAATGAGAAAACAAATGGTATTCAAGGTACAGTGGAGACATAAACCAATAGTCAAAGTTCAGATAACAAATAACCTCATACACTGGACTTTTTATTTATAGACAAAGAGAATCATCATATTTTGTCAATAGCACTCTAGCAATAGAGAAAAAGATAGCTTGAAAAGACCAAGACCAGAAATGAGGAAAGAAGTAGAAGACTATTGAAAGAGTTCATGTGAAAACCAATTAGGCTTAAACTAGAATCATGGAAAGAAAGATGGAGTGGAGAGCAGGAAAAGAGTGCAATTAAAGTCACTATGAAGTGGGTTCATATACAGTAAGTCCCCGATTTACGAACATTCGAGTTGCAAACTTTCACAGATACAGTACCAACGGGCCTTGCATTATGAACATTTGTAGATGCAAACAAATCGCAGAAGTAGCTCACTTGTGAAACAGAACTCGTTAAGTGGAGGACTTAATGTACTGCTTTAGAAGGCTCTTCCTCCACAATAAATCCTAAATTACAGAACTCATCAATTTTTAATTCAATAGGAAAGCATTAGTTTAAAATAAGTTATTTTGATTTTTCAAAATTCACTTCACTTTACTTGTGAAACTGAACTTCACTTCTCCAGAGCCACATGTGGAAGACTGGATCCATAGTGTAGGGAAGATAAGACCACTAGCGTGGGGATTTCCTGATCCAAGAAACAGAGACTTCTTCCACAAGGCGTATGTGTGTGTGGAGTGGGGTCAGCAGAAGGAGAAAAGGAAAACAAACAAAGGATTTTAATAGATATTTCTTCAAAGAAAACATACAAATGACCATTAAGCCTATGAAAAGGTGTTCAACATTACTAATTTACTAATCTTCAGAGAAATGCAAATTGAAACCACAATGAGATATACCTCATGTTCACTAGAATGACCATTATAAAAATAAAAATTTTTTAAAAGCATAAAGTAACATGAGTTAGCCCAGATATGAGGAAATTGTAAAATGGTACCACTGTTTTGGGAAATAGTATGACAGTTCCCATAAAAGTTAAAAATAGAATTATCGTATGATCCAGGAATCTGGGTCTTGAGATAGTTGTACACCATGTTCATAGCAGCATTCCCAATAACCAAGAGGTGAAAGTAAACGAAGTGTTCATCAGCAAATGAACGGATATACAAAATATGATCTATTCATACAATGGAATATTATTCAGAATTAAAAAGAAAGGAAATCCTGTCACATGCTATAACATGAACTTTGAACATAATGTTAAGTGAAATAAGTCAGAAATAGGTATTCTGTTGTTCCACTTATGTGAGATAGTTAAAGTAATCAAATTCATAGAAATAGAAAGTACAATGGTGGTTAGCAGAGACTAAGGAAAGAGAAAAAAGGGAATTGTTTTATGGGTATAGGGTCTTGGATTTGTAAATTGAAAAAGTTCTAGAGACCTATTTCATGACAATATAAACATGCTTAACACTACTGAAATTTACACTTAAAAATTGTTATGATTGCAAAGAGGGAAAAAAGGGAGACAGACAGAGAAGGGTAAGAGGGCAGATCAAGTACATTTACTTCTCCCTTAATCCTTCAGATGGACTGCGTGACAGAAACACTGAGATTGGATGAAGAGCAGGAGATCTCCTGATCCGGCTCTAAATCTCTCAGAAAAACTTCAGTCACCATGACACCTAATCCAACAAGGCACTTGAGCAATAGAGAAGTAAATAAATGATATGTCTGGCCAGTTAGGCCTAGGAAAGCATCCTGTTTCCAGGGCCAGAATGTGACTAGGGTGGTCATAGAAGATAGTTGAGGGTGTTGACTGTCAAGCTCAGGAGAAGTTCATCAATACCATGGTTGAGGTGAGTTCCTCAGCAGAGGACCACAAAGAAAATAGCAACCCAGGAACTGCAGCCAGACCCCAGATTTGTCTCACTGCAACTACTAAGGTGAGAGCCAAGTCAGCAAAGAAAAGTTTCCAGGACCAAGGGCACTTCAGTAGCTCATCCATTAAGAACCTAAAGCAGTGATGGCAAACCTTTTACAGACTGAGTGCCCAAACTGCAACCCAAAAGCCACTTATTTATCACGAAGTGCCAACACTGCAATTAAACCTGAACACTGAGGTTTTAGTTTAGAAAAAAAAAACTCATACATTAACATCTTTTGTCTTAAAAGAAAAACAATAACAGGCATGCCAGAGGTTTGCCACCACTCACCTAGAATATAGTGTAAGGGCAGCTCTCCCGTTGCCAAAAATATACCTAGCATCCTCTCTCACATAGATGCCATCTCCAGAAAGAGGAGGAAGGGAAGATACTTGAAGGGGGAAGAAGGAAAATCCAAGTTTTTTCATTCCTAAATCTTATACAATTTAAGCAGTCTTTAAGAAAAAGAATACAAAATTATAAATAGAAAATTGCTAGGACCTCCCCCAGGCCTTGAACTCATCCTAGGCAAGTGAAAGGCTCAGAAGCACAAGCTTGTCATGAATTCACCCACAGAAGGAGACCCTGAACATTTGTGTAATCACTAAAAACAGACTTTTGCGCTTGCTGAGGTGAAGGTTTATATTATTGGCACAGTCGGTGCATTCTGCCATCAGTAGGAATGAGGTCTGCAGAGCACACTGTAATTCAGTTGTAGAAAATAAAGTGGAAATATGAGTCTTAGTGTGTAAATTTCTACCACCTGCTGTATTTTCTATGTTCAGAGATGTAAAAGTCACTTTGTAAATTACACAAAAAGGAATAAGCTGCTGGAAGTCATAGTTTTGAGTCTTATTTTTACATGAATTTAACTCAATGCATGCCTGTAACAATGAGAGGAAAAACCACTTGAAAGTATATATGTGAAGATGATTAAGATCACCAGATATCCAACTTCTCGTTAATATTTTTCACTTCACCTGGAATTGCAGTACACGTATACTGAGCTAAAATCTACGGTATGACAGTAGACATGAGGTCTTTCCTTTTCCAACTATGTAGCTGTGTGAGGCTGGATTCTTATAAATATGCACTTCAAACAAAACAACTTTTCACAACAGATTGAATGCAGGAACAGATATGTGAATCCAGCTGTCTTCTACTAAGCCAGACATTAAGGAGATTAAAAAAACGTAAAATAATGCCACCCTCCAAATTACTTTTTATTCTCAAAAATAATTATATTTGTACATGAATGTATAGTACACAAATATGTAATTATGTTGCTTATGTTAATAAAGCCATCATGTGTTATTTTTTCAGTAAATTAAAAAATATGTTTAACTGTCTTTAATTTCTATTATGGCAAATATTAATATAACTTACTGAAATCAAAAATTGGAGGGTCTTCGACAACTGCTAAGAGTATAAAGGTAGCCTGAAACCAGAAAGTGAGAATCACTGTTTATGAGAACCTAAGTACATTGTATAGCAAGCTTTATTCCAAAGGAATCCGTAACGAAATACTGTTCTACTTTTACAGCATATAGGACTCAGTAGAGATTAAGAAAAACACAGCATAGACGTCATATTTACAGTGGTGTTAGGCCTCAGCTTTAATGTCACTCTCTTAAAAGGTCCTCCTTGGCCTGTCTCTCTCTCCCTCTCTCCCTCTCTCTCTCTCTCTCTCTCTCTGTGTCTCTCCCTGCCTCCCCTCCCAGGTCCTTCAGAGAACTTTTTAAAAAAAACTCTAATTATCTTAATTCTTAATTATCTTATTTCTATATGTTTGTTTATTTTCCCTAGTTGCCACTCTTTTCTTGCCAGACACCAGGAGATCTGTTAAATCCTCTGTCTCCAACCCTTAGACAAAGTCCTCACACATGCTATGAGCTTCATTAATATTTGTTGATTGAAGGAAATGAATAATCTATTAAATATTTGTTTCCACAGCTATAAAGGTGTATAAAGCTGAGAAATCTAGAGAACACTTTAAAAAATATATTTACTCCTCTTTTCCGACATATGAAATATTTCTTTTTTTTTTTTTTGTGGGTAGCGGGGGGTCGACCTCAGGACCTCGCGCACCAACAGGCACCTGTGCCGCTGAGCAATATCACCGGCCCCTTTTTCGTATGTGGGTTCCGGGAGTCGAACTCGGGCCCTCGCGCTTGCTGGGCAGGCGCTTAAGCCGTTGAGCCATCTCACCGGCCCGTGAAATATTTCTTGACTATTAAAAGAGCCTCTGTTCTCCCTGTGGTTTTTCTTGTGAATCTATGATCGCGCCCACGGCCAAGTCTGCTTGGACTCCACTAGGAGTATTTCACTTCAGCAAAAAATGACACCCGACAGCGGACTTCAGGGAAACTCACTGGAGTACATCAAAGGCCCGCAGAACTTGCTTATATATTTGGCTGTGGTCAGATTTACTACAGACTTCTGTCTAAATTTATTCTACTAGCAGTAACTTAGCCTCAGATTTGACTACCATATCAAAAAGTTCCACACCTAAATACAAACACATACACACAAACACAAGCACACATACATACACATATACACACATGTATGTATGAATGATCCTATCACAAGTATGTATTTCCATCAAAAAAACAAATATATCCCAGAGAAAGGCCTTGAAGTGTTTTCATCTAAGCAGAGGACATTTATTAATGCATTTACAAAGAACATACATTATTACGTATGCAACCATCATTCTCTTAAGCAGAGGATCTGATCTTTGCCCAGTGCTTTTTAGGTCATCAAATTATATCTGGGATTATGTTCCCCTAAATCTAAACAATATACCTACTATAAAAGGGTACCATAGTTATAGCACTTGCTAAACATCCTTATATGTGCCCTGGCCAAGAGTATACCTTGCTCAAGTCACTAAATGTGTTTGTGTTTGTATTTTTAAAACATAGGTAATAACATCTATCCCAGGCACTCACCCCAAAGGATGTTATAAAGATAGATGAGATTGGTGATGGCAAAGCTCTTTGTGAAAGGTACTATTTAAATCTCAAATACTATTATTAGTGCTCTTTACAATTTCTCAGCTAATAGATCGTGCAATAGATGGGGCCTAGAAGATATTTAATATTATTGATATTTCCTTCAGATTTTTTTCTTCTTCCCACCTTTCTTATTTACAATTTATTAAAATTCTAGCTCTAATCTATGTAACAAGGAAAAATAGAAGGCTTCTGTTTTTGTTCTGAATTTGCCAAGATCACCTTATCCAGACAGGTTAAAAATGTATCACTTCTACACGTTTGTAAATGAACTAAGGTATTACTGGTTGTAACAACTGATACAGTTGGATTAAGCAGTTACCTGCATGCTACTATTTGATTGCAGATGAATGGACAGACTGTAAACTACTTTTCTTACTTTTAAAATATTATTTTTTAGAGTTGGCAAGGATATGGAGAAAAGCAAACACTTATACACTATTGGTGTAAATATAAAGTAGTACAGTCACTACGGGAAACAGTATGGAGGTTCCCCAAAATATTAAAAATGGAAGCAACATATCATCTAGCAATCCCATTTCTGGGTACACGTTCAAAGGAAATGTGATCAGTATGTTGAAGAGACATCTCCACTTCAACATTATTCACAATAGCCAACGTATGGAATCAGCCTAAGTGTCCATCAACCAATGAATGAATAAAGAAATTGTGATATACATACACAGTGGAATGCTCTTCAGCTACAAAAAGAGGAAATCTGAGGACTTTGTGTTGAGTGAAATAAAATAGGCACAGAGAGACAAATACTCCCTGATGTCATTCATATGTTAAATCTAAAAATTGATCTCATGGAAGTAGAGAAGAGAATGGTGGTCACCAGAGGCTGGAGTGGTTGGGGGAAGGGATGTGGGAGATAGCGATATAAGGATATATAATTACAGTTGAATAGGAGTAGTACTTTCAAGAGCTCTATTGTATAGAATGGTAACTATAGTTAATGATAATGTATTAAAAATTCAAGATAGTGATGTTTAGTATTCTCACTATAAAAATACCTATGTGAGGTAGTACATTTGTTAATTAGCTACATTAAATGATTACATAGGGTGCATATACTTCAACATATCATATTGTACACTATAAATACACATAATTTTGTCTGTCAATTTAAAAACAATAAACATTCTGTTTTGGTGTTTGTTGTCAGTGAAATAAAAATGGAAGGAAAACTATTTTGAATTTTATATTAAAATGCTCCTCTGGATGTCTAACAGGAACACTACAGACTGAGCTAGTGGAATAGTATTATCTGATATACACTGAGCATTTCCAGTTCAAGGAAGGAGAGGGATTGGGGAGGCTCAGTAGTAGGAACGCCGGCCAGCAGGAGACAGAAGAGGCTTGGAGGGTTTCAATCTAGCAGGTGGGGATGGATTACAGCAAGGGTAAGAATGAGTTTTTAAAAATTAAAAATGGCTTAATCCGTAGACTTAACACAATCACAATCTCATCTCCAGCATCATGTTCCACCACCTTGCTTTCTGCTTATAACCTCCTCTGGCCAAACCAATTCCATTTTAAAGGTGATATACTCTTCCTTTCATTGCAATTTATTTTTACATTGCAATTTAACTCACTGTCATGACGCAGCTTTAACGCTGAAAACTGCACCTACAATTTGAGAAGGAAATGCCAGGGAAGACAATTTACCTGGCCCCAAGATGGTTTAACTCAGTCTCATAGAGGACAATACTGCTTCTGATCAAGTTTCCAAGAGGCAGGCTGCTGCTGGGTAGAATTTAAAAAAGAACAGGTTGTGCCTGTTTATTGCTGCTTGGTGTTGTTCGCAAATAAATGGATGCTAATTGAGAGAGAGTGTGGCTTCATATTTTGTGACACCCTGGGTGTATTCTCGGAAGTCTCCAGAGAGGTGATTTAAATTAAAGCTAATGTTAAACTCTGCTTAATTAGCATTGCTGTAGAGGATTTCACTTTTCCCTGTTAGGGGAAGAATGTGCTATGTTACAGTTTTCCTGTTGCAAAATACTAAACTATATAATGGAGGTGAAGAAGTGATTTGGGAACTGAATGACTTATTGGCAAGGGAGAACCAGACAGGATGGAATTTCACTAATTAAGATGGGTGATGTACTAAGCAGATGGGAGGAATACAGAATGGAACAATGGAAAGAAATCCTCTGAATGACACCATCATTTTGGAAACTATTATAAATCAACTGGGGTTAGAGACCTATAAGCAATTTCCATAAAAAATGTGTCAGATACTTCTGAGCATTCTGTGATTTTTTTAAAAAGGCATTAAAGGCACTACATGCTAAAAATCCCTGAATTCCATATAATTCATCCATACCTTATGGAAACATAAAAGCATTGCACAGATGGGAATGCTCCATACTTTTGTCAAATACTGTCAAAAAGCTCTAACGTTGAACTCCCTTCATCTCATACTTTAACACTTGTTTTTACTTTGTTCCTACTCACACATAAACTGTGTAGCCTTTATGTATTAGATCAAGTTCCTTCCTTGAGTGCCATGACAAGAGGTGGCACATGGGCTTCCAGTCACCAAGTCATGTTCGTGACTTGTCTGCAGCAAACTTGGAAGCACAGGATCAGTTGTTTATGAAGTGGCCACCACATATTCATCTCTGGACATTAAATAAAGTACAGCAAGGCCAGAGGAGTTTTCACAGATTAATACAGGAATAAGTTGGCCAGAGAAAGAAATTCAAGCTTGAGTCCTACAGTTTGCGAAGTTCACTGTCGTGCTCAAAGTCTCAGGTGAAAACTTCTGAGGTTGACCAGTACTAAGCTGCCTACCTCTGCCAAAGGACTACTGTCATCCCAGAAAAAAGGAGATGATTATTCAGCTCTCTGATGCAAATCAAAACATATGCACCTCTCCTGTTCACAAGGAACCAGCACAAAACAAGTACCGAGCTGGAGGAACAGGTGTGTCTGTACTTGGAGAAAGCAGCTAGGGATATGAAAATGACTTAGCAGCTGGTGAAAAAGAAGACTGAAGTTGTGCCAGGAAAAGGGTGTTTTTCCCTAATTATGCAAAAGCTTTAATTTCATTGATCATGTTGTTCTCTTCTTTCTCCATCTAAATAATATGAGATATATGTAAAAACGCTTGGGAGATGTCAAAATCGTTGCCAGGGATACTTATTAAGTGAATGAGGGTCAAAAACCACTCCTTAGTGGATAAGCTTCCTATTTTCTAAGGTTTTGTGAACCATGGTAAACTTAATTTGGAAAAACAGATGTAATAAAATAAGATGTAGTTATTAGAGCTAAAAAAATGTCAATGGAAAGAGTAACCTCTAAATACAAGACCCAATAAACATGAAAAGCTCTTTTTATATTTGCACTGCAATTCAATTACTGGCATTCATTCTCTCATTTAATTCATCAAAGATGTACTTTGGGCCAGACACTGAGCTACACTTTTAAAATACAAGAATGAAAAATGCAATTTCTATCTTCTGCAATAGTTCACAATCTAGGGATGAAAAATGTTCCTCCCTAACTCGACTGGGGTGTGATTGAGGCCACTGCTTAGATAGAACTCCACTTTAATGGAATAGGTTAGTCTGTCCTTTCTTTTTATGTGCAAATTTAATTCTTTAAATTGAATCTTAGTTAAATTCTTCTCATGATTCATGGGAAACTTGGTACATGACTTGAATCAAGGGCAAGAACCTTGCTCACCCATGTATGACCGTGTGACCCCAAAGGTCTGTACCTCCCGCTTGGATAGCTCTGCGATCCTATACGTTGTTCTGCATGAGCGTGTTTCCCAGATATGCTCAGCTTCTCTAAACCCAAATAAAGCACAGGACAGGAAACAGTAAAGTCAGAAAACCCCCTAACATTCACACAGAAAAAGAACAACTGTTTTAAAATATGTTGGTGACATCCCTATCCTTTTCCTCGATTCTCTCCCATTCAAGGAAGCAACGTATGCCAAGCAACCAAGGAGCTGAGGCTACCTTCTGACTCTACAGCTTGTGGCTGTGAACCAACATCACACATCTCCCCACACTGTCAGAAACGATCAGCAATCCTCAGAGCTGGAAACAGCAGTCACAGAGCGAGGTTCCATGTCTCTGTTTGACTTATAAAATGTCAATCACTGTGTGGTCTCAGATACATTGACTTGCTCACTGTTTGGTAACATTGCAATGACAATGTGTTTTAAATATATGCTGGAAGGACAATTTAAACACTTGACAGCAGTGAGAGTCAAGACAGACCATATTTTCTTTTCCAAATCTAGTATGCAAGAGAATCTGCACATACTGCCAGTGTTTTATTGTCATTTACATAGTCTTCAAATATAAAAGTGTTGGTTAAGCAGGCATTTTGCTGGTTGGTTTTACCTTGAGAGCCTGATACAGGGAGAACGGTTACTAGCTGAAAAGAACAAGGGATGCTAGGGGATAAGGGTTCAGCCTAGAGCTTTCCTGTTCATTTTACTCACTCTCCTTTCCTTGAACTCCACAAAAGGCTACTGTCCGGGAACTTGTGTCCTTAAAATGGTTTATGCAACACCCTAACTAAAATGGTCACTCATTGCATTAAAAAAGGTAGTCAAAGAAAATATAAAGAAAACCAAGGCATAATACATAGTATGGAAGAATAATTTCTTGAAATAGTGTGCTTTATTCTCAAATTATTTTCTCTCTTCAGCCCCTTTCCAGAAAAAAACCTAAATGCTTTGTATTCCTTTGCTCCAGGGTGTTTCCCTCCTGACCTTGTTTTCCAGAAATTATGAGCTCCTTGAAGAAATTGTCTGCATTATACTATGGAGATGATGAGAAAGAAACTGGCCTGACACAGAGAGAAGGTTCTCCCTAATATGGAAAGAAAGTGAGGAGCCTGAGAGCTGCACTCCATGCCTGGGTAGGGTTTCAGTAGGATGTCCATGGCCAAGACCATCATGGAAGCAGCAGTGTCAGCTGCTTCAAGGGGAAAACACTGGCTTAGACAAACAGCATATAAGAAGTGACCATATTGGGCCCTACAGGCTTGGTCTCCATTTCCTGGGCAAAATTTAAACCTCTGTAAGGAAATAAAAGGCACAAAATGAGGGCAAATACTAGATTTCCTACCAGCTTTGTAGCTTACAGAAAATAAAGTAGTATGACATTTCTTATGTACACAAGTTTATAATTCCAAATTCTATAGTTCCAAATACAAAGAATGTAAATTAACCATATTTATTAGCATTCTACTCAAATGGGTATCTTTTTCTCCCAGGAAATGTGTGGCTTTTTCTTTGCAGGCTAACTGCCATGATTTTGCAGTCAGAAAACCTAGAATCATGTTATTTTCTCTTCATTCTATTCTACAATCTTTAATTGAACACTGTTATAATTTGGATCTTAAATGTTCCCCAAAGCCTATGTGTTGCAGGCATGGTCCCCAGCTGATGGTGCTACTGGGAGATGGTAGAAATAGGAGGTAGGTCCCAGTTGGAGAGAGGAGGTCATTGCGGGTATTTTGAGCCCTGCCCCTTCCTCTCTTTTTTTTTCTGCTTCCCAACCACCATGATGTGAGCAGCTTTGCTCTGCCACATGTTTCCTGCCAAGATATTCAGCCTCATCTCAGGTCCGAAGCAACAGAACCCAAAGATCCTGGACTGAAATCTCTAAAACCATGAGCCAAAATAAATCTTTCCTCCTTGTAAGTTGTTTTTCTCAGAGAATTTTGTCACAGTGACAGAAAGTTAACACAAACACCATTTTGTGGTTGTGAAGAACTGTGTATTGTTTGTGTCTAGATGTCCCCCCAAAGCCTCAAGCCGTCATGGGGGGTGGGGTTTTTGGAGGTGGCTGAATCTAGAGTTTGTGATTGATTCATGGTCTAATGCTGGGATTAAGGGTGTGAGTGCTATACCCACCCTATGGTGGGTAGCCTGCATACAATATGAGGGACAGAAAGAGGCTTGTTCTCTCTCTCTCTCTCTCTCTCTCTCTCTCTCTCTCTCTCTTTGCCTTTGGTGTCTTCTGCTGCCATGAATGGTTGCCCCTCTGCCATGTGCCACCCACTTTGGAGCCAGCAGATTATGGACTGAAACCTCTACAAACTGTGAACTAAATGAACCTTTTCTTCTTTATCTTTGGGTGTCGGGTATTTTGTCTCAGCAACAAAAGTAGCTAACACAAACTGTAATGGCTATATTCTACCCTGTTAATTAACTACTGAATTAGCCTGCCACAATTTCCTGGACACTGACTGATGATATGAAACTGTTAGGTCAATGACAACAGACTTTAAGCCAGGCATGGTGACACACACTGGTAATCCCGGCACTTGGGAGCTTGCGGCAAGAGGATCACCATGAGTTCAAGGACAGCCTGGGCTACAAAGTGAGGTCAAGGCCAGCCTGAACTACATAGTGAGACTCTGCCTTAAAAAGATTTAAAAGAAACAAAAACAAAAACAAAAAAACACCCGATTATAACTAATGGCACAACAAGCAGCATGAGGCATGAGCAGCCTGGTGCTTGTCAGTTCCTCGTTGTCCTCAAGTCCCACAGAGGCAGTACAGAGGCGCCCACATGGATGCCTGCACATGCAGTAGGTCACATTTCAGGTAAGAGGTGCTGAACTTAGGTAACTTGAATCTTTTATGCTGGAGAGCAATTATTCTCGTTCTTTGCTCTGGAGCAAGGCACTATCTCTGACTTCAAAGAGCGTTTGCTGTACCAACCTTGAAAATGCATTCTAGAACAAAGTCTGAATCTCTGTTCCTAAGACATGCAGAAATGTGAAAGACCCATAGAAAATTAGCTCCTAATAATAAGTCTGCTGTTGCACCTATAGAAGCTAAAAATGCATAATCTCAACACTCCAAGAATTCCCTAAAAGAACTCAATTAGCCAATGTGGGATTATAAGCAAAGAAATCCACTTTTCAGTGCTTCTCTTTCTGTGATTATAAAACAGGAATGATATCTTCCCACTCACCGATTATTTTGAGAAATAAAGGAAAAAGAACAGTTTGACAAATGTTTTGAGTCTTATGATGGACACTCTAAAATAGGAGAGCATCATATACAAACATACTGGGTTCTCATCACACGTTTATTCTCTGATATCTTTGGAGGATGTGTGATAAACACACGGATATTTTATTCTGATAAGGTGCAAATACTGACTGTTTCTGGTAAATGCTGAACGTAAGTTTAAGCCATTGATTTCATCAAACTATAAAGTTGGCTAAACACAGTTTAACACTGTTCTCATTGAAATCTCTGTTTAGAGTTTTTTAAATTAAATAAGTTTTCTGTCTCCTTATCACACAACTTTGCAGCTGGGAAAGACTGCTAGTCTGTGATCTTTGAGTCCTTCTTATGGTGTCTTCCCCTGTCACCCTCTCAGACGCATGGTTGGCAGGCCTCTACCTCTTCTGTCTTCCAGCTCAGGGACAGGGCTATCTTCATCTGGTCTTACCTTCCTCTCTGCTGTGTGATGAATTTTGGCATAAAGTCCAACAAGACTTTATACAGGTATGAGAATCATAAGACTATACAACCTGACTTTAAACATTCACTTGAATGCAAGTATAGAACCTGCAGTATGATATGGTTAACCCTCCTAGTGACATGCCGATAGATATTCTAAATTTCCCTGAAAATTGTGTATCTATATGTATTGTACATGAGAATGCCCAGGCCCGTACTCCATATCAACATAATCGGAATATCTGAGGATGGACCCCAGAAATATGCATTGTAATATGCACCATAGGTGGTTTTGATAGCCACTAAGATTTGAGAAGCACTCCAGTAAAATAATCACCAGTAGAATTTCAATAATTATGCTTTTCTTATTATACCATCTAAGATACAAAGCATCTACCATTAATTGAAAGGCAAAAAGGCCTGAGAAAAAATATTTTTAATGAAATAAAGCAATTTTGAAGAACCAAGTTTATATTAATGACACACATACATGGCCTGATTTTCTTTATTAAAAGATAAAGAGTCTAAGGGGATAAAATATTCAGCGATAGGAAGACAGTTAACTGAAGTGCAGTACATCAACTCAATGCACTATTTTGTAGTTGTTATACATGATCATAGCAAAAACTATTAAGAAATAGAGAAGATGCATGAAAAAATTTTAAATGTAGTAACAAAGTTACATCTAGGTGATTGTAACTATATATATTATGTGTTTGGAAAAAACTGAAAAGGAAATGTCAGAGTTGTAAGATTATGGATAAGTCCTCTCCTCCCACTTTTTCAAAAATAAATTTAATGTATTTTTCTATAACTTAAGCTAAAGAAATAGACACTGACAGAGCTTGTGAATCCTAACTGCAGCCCCTGCCTGACAATTCTAAGAAAATTAACAACACTATTTTGCAAATATTTTGAAACAAGAGAACAAATGAAGGTGACTAAGTCCATGTACCTTGATTTCTGAGCATACATTTCACGTTAATCTCATCATCTTTCCACTAATATCCATCCCCTTATCAACAAGACTTCTTAACACACTTCTCAGGCTAGAAATCACACATTCTCCTTCTCCTCCCTCCAACTGCTCTTATATATCTACATCTTCCATCTGCTCTATCTCAAGGGGTAACACAAAAATTTGCTTTCTAGAAAGTACCTGTATTGTCCTTCTCTAGAGACCCACAGGTCATATAGCCAAACCTCAGAACTAACAATATATTTTTTCTCTGCAGTGCAAATGTCACTGATCGACCTACCAAGAGCGGACCCGTTTTTGTTGCAGTTGTTCCTCTTAAGATTTAAAGTTAGGAAAAGAAGAATGGTGGAGGTCAAACCCTGGGCTTTGTACAAGCAAGGAAAGCAATTCACCACTGAGCCTTACACTCCCGGGCTGCATTCCTTTATTTTATATGCAATACTATGTCGGGAATGCCATGAAGTACTGATCAGGATGTGCACTACACAAAAGCACTGGCAAGAGGCTGAGCAGTGGCCAACTTCCAGCCAGGATTCTGCTCACCAGATATGTTCATTTGATACCAACATATAATGCCTGGAGGGGAATATACATTCCCTTGTTGGAAGAAAAAGTCTTCTGTATGTTTGCCCATTTTTTTTTTTTGTGGGTACCGGGGGGTCGACCTCAGGACCTCGCGCGCCAGCAGGCCCTCGTGCCACTGAGTGATATCACCAGCCCCTTTTTCGTATGTGGGTTCCGGGAGTCGAACTCGGGCCCTCGCGCTTGCCAGGCAGGCGCTTAAGCACTGAGCCATCTCACCGGCCCTGTTTGCCCATTTTTAAAGCTCCTTACTTGTATGATTTTTTTATCCCATCAAAAATACCTACCCAGCAAATATTTTAATATAACAGATGACCTACAAATATGTAATTTTCCATTTTTTTAGTGATTTCTTGACTGTATTGGGAACCAAAGGAGCTGGATCAGACTGAATTAAAACTGTACTCCTAGTAGCCAGGTGTGGTGGTGCACACCTATAATCCCAGCACTCAGGAGGCTGAGGCAGGAGGATCTCCCCAAGTTTGAGGCCAGCGTGGACTACATAGTGAGTTCAAGACAAGCCTGAACTACATAGCGAGACCCTGTCTCAAAACAAAACAAAACGAGACAAAACAAAACAAAACAAAACAAAAAAACTATACTCCTAGTGCTTGATTTCTTCAGTACACACAAACTCCTGAACACAGTATGCTTGTATTTACCTGTTTAAAGGTAACAGCCTTCAACTCTAGCATTGGTCCTACCCAAGCACAATTCCAAGGAAGCTCAGTAATAACAATGTTAGCCACTCTGGAAATCACATAGCTTCTTCAGGATATGAAGTAAAAAATAATGTTAAACTGGTACTACATAGCTATAATAAGTCCTTTCTATTTATGAGCTTTTTAACTTCAAAGCTAATATATGCAAGTACCTAACAATACCTAGAACACTTGTGTATCAAATGAGTCATAAATATTATCACCATTGTTTCCCTAATATAAACTCAGAATAAAGAAGAAATCAATCAAACATTAAAGTGGAGGTGGAGAGAACCCGAAGTAATGCACCAAGTAAATTTCAGACTAGGTACAAAACTATGCTTTCTGCTTAGCCAACACCCAGATGAACAAATATTCACAGTATGTTCAGTGCTGAAACCATGACCTGAGACCCTCATATACCTACACAGGTACCCCAGACCACCACAAGACTGCTCCTCTTGCTGAACCCATCTTAAAACTCTTACCAGTTCTTTAATCACTGACTTTTTATGGAATCATTCATGTTTAGCTCTTTCTCCAATTCAGACCCAGCAAAACTGAGGCTTCCATTTTAGTTTTTCAATGTTTAGTTTCTATTTTATGGAGTTGTTGTAAAAAAAAAAAAATTCCTCCCAGAGCTCAACCTTAGTGATTTGAACAGTGTTGAATACATCAAATTATATGGATGAGGAAGGCCCAGAATAAGCCATTGAGAACAGTCTGTTTTATTCAGTCCCATCAATTATTCAGAAATACACAGTCTCGGGTATCCATTATGTGAACTACTGAAGATGAAGCCTGAACTAATCTCTGAGCATGTGGGAGCTACAGTGGATTGAAAGTCTCCTCTTCTCACCCATCACAGGTTCCATATCTGACACCCTATAAACACAAGACAGATTAACAAGTAAAAGTATGCAATCGATTTAATAAAATTCCCTGTGACACAGAAGCCTTCAGAAATGAAAAGCAGGGGAAAATGGCTTTCTATGGACAGTAACGCAGATATATGATCAAAGGCCTGAAAGTTCTAATCTTATGAAAATAAACTGGGGGATGGGGCAGTCTCAGCAAGACATGTTTGTTCAGATTTTTCTTGGCATCTCTATCTGACATTCCCTGGTATAAAACAGGATACCTGTCCCATGAGTGTCTTCTGACTACTTTCAGGAAAAGTAGGTTAGAGAATTATTTTATGGTCATCTCTTAGAGGGGAAAGGCATGAGAAAGTCAGTGTGGTGGTTAATCTTGGTTATCAGCTTGGCTAGTTAAGAGATGCCTATGCATTTGGTAAAGCACCCTTCTGGGTATGTCTGTGGGAATGTTTCCAGAGAAAATTGGCATATAAGTCAGCGAACTGAGTGGGGAAGACCCTCCCTGGACATGGGAGCACCATCCAATAGGCTTCAAACCCAGGTAGAACAAAAAGTAGAAGAAGGGAGGTTCCACATGCTCACAGAGGCCCAGCTCTGCTTGAACAGGTATGGTTTTTTGCTGCTGCTACCACCTGTGGACATTAGACTTCAAATTCTCCAGCCTTTTAGCTTTTTGGACTCACCAGCTTCTGGTTTCCCTGGCTGTCCATTGTGGGACTATTCAGCCTCTGGTTACCTAAGCCAATCTAATAAATTCTCTCTTATAATTACTATCTATCTATCATTTATCTGTCTATCTATCAATATGTATATAGATGTATATGTTCTATTGGTTCTATTCATCACAGGAATTCTGGGTTATCATGTTTTGAGTTCCAACACAGCCTACAATTCTATTCCAGTTCCACCTGGCTCTAACTTTAACCTAGGCTCGAACACCGTTTATCTCATTGAATTTTCTTGGGCATCTCTAGACCTGGGCCAGTCTGAGCCTCCACCTATATTTCCAGAGACTATCAGACCAGAATTAGCAGCTGAAGGATAGGTGGAAAATGTGGGAGTCGGACGAGCATTTGGTTCCTCTGCTCCCCAGGAAGAAAGGAGTATATCATAGAATGGGAATAGCCAAAGAATTAGCAGAAAAAGAATGAGGAGAGTGTGAGGAGACAAAGATCATTCATTACCTACTGTCGCAGTATTACATACAGTTCTATACATCTAAAATTTGTTTACTATGCAACATAATTGTTCATTTTTAAGGAAGTAATTGTCATCCACCTATTGCGTGTAAGATATATCTTCATGGGTGTAAAGAAACATGAGATAGCAAGGCCCTCTGCCCTCTGAGGAGCAGCCCCATTGATACGACACATGCGTGAAGACCATTGACCCTGGGGACAGATGTACCTGAGTTCAAGCCTTGGCTCTGCAGCCTCCTATCCATGTCCAAGTTACTTAATCTGCGCACCTGCTTTATCTTCTATATCTAAGTCACAGAGTGTTGTGGAAATGAAAGGAGAGAGCCTAGCCCTGCCCAGAATAGGCACAGAATAAAAGTTAGCTTCTTGTTCCTTTCCTTCATTGAAATTTGTGAAGTAGGTGATAAGGTATTAAAAAGAATCTCTACATTTCCAAGATTAGCCTTTTGTGGAGCTGCTCTGCTTCAAGGCAATCTAATTAACACCCATTCTTCACCTTTACCCATGCATTCATCAGTTGCAACAACAGTTAATCACTAGCAGGAGGTCACAGAGCAGATCCAGGCCTCCAGAGTCTTAATCCCTATTCATACTTCTGAGTATCTGTTTGTATAGGAAATTTAAATAGAATAACAATGCAATAGTTTATTTGTGGCTTTGAAAATATAGAAAGACCTTCAGATTTATGTTCCCTCTCATCATAATTTCTAGCACATTAAAAAATTCTTCTAATTAAATATTTACTGTAGTTTTCATATTCATTTATATAGCATATATTTATGATATATAGAGCTGTTTTTTGTGAATTGTAAATACTTAGTTTTCCCCTTTGGGTCTTTAAAGAAATAAAATGTCACAGAGTTTGCAATGCTGAATGCATATAAAAATCAACTGGGGAAATTTTTTGAATGCTGATGCTTGAGGTAGCACATTATGGTCAAAGCATGCAGCAAAGCAAAACCATTCACCTCATAGCCAGGAAGCAAAAGAAGAGGAAAGGGCCAGGTTCCCACAATCCCCTCTGAGGGCATACTTCTATTGACCTAAAGGCTTCCCACCAGGGCCCACCTTCCAAAGGTTCAGCCATCTCCCAGTAACACCACCCCAGGGACAAAGATTTTTATACATGGACCTTTGGAAAACAGGCAAGAGCCAAACTACAATACTAGGTTTGAAAATCAAGATGTACCTAAACCACTTTATACATGTCATTCCTTTTGCACTATGTTCAGTAGACACCCAGGTATCACTGGAAAGCCAGTTTCTATCTCTGTTTGCCCTGTTCCATCTTCCTTCTCCTGTGTGCTGGACCACATTAATATAAAATAACTACAGGTTCCCCAGTCTGTCTATTTCCCTTCCTTCTCCTACCTGCTGGTCCACAGTAATAGATTTTATCATGTCCAAATTATAGTAATCCTCTCTTTTACCTACTAAGGAAATGCCAATTTTGGACAAAAAAGGGCTTTTTCAGTGTTTCCAGCTTGTGAATCTGGTCTCCATCAAATTGTTACAGAAAGCTTTGTACAGTAAGTTCTGCATTTATGAGCAGCCCACACAGTATAAGTACATAGAAGTGAAAAAGTTTCTGAATCTGTCAGGGTTTAATTCTGTCATCTTTTAAGAAGTTTTGATGACTTTGTAAAGAAGACAAAACTATGCTTTTTCCATGCTTTAAAATTGGCTTCAATAGCATTAAAGATGAAACCAAAGAAAAGGCTTTTGAAATTAAAGATGTATTAACTTCTGAATTGTTTACTAGTAGGCAAGCTGTGAAAGCAGAGGCAGAGTTTTTCCTGCTGAGTCGTGACAGTGGGATGAATCAGAGTCAAGCAAACTCAAGGCCGGAGACAGCAGAACTCAAGCAAGGGAGGAGCAGCAATCAGGCCGAGATTATACATTCAAGACTGAAAACATTAAAATTGACATTAGGAGTACAGCAGAAATAGCTCAGGAAGACAGGCTGCTTCAGTCTGGCAATCATGCCGAAATCAGGAACACAGCAGATCAAAATCAGGTCATTATTTGAGTATCTAGAACAAAAAAGATCAGAGGAAGACAGAGGTTAAATAAAGCCCCTTGATTCTGGCCTTCTCTAGAAAGAAAGCCTAAAGAAACTTAACCAGATCTTTTAGAAATCTCTGTTTTCCTAGCCTACAAAATGACTCTTATTTGCCCAATCTATCCATTTCCTTGCCTTGGGGAACCACCCTGAAAAAATAATGGAAGTCTGTGAGGCTAACCCTAAACACCAAACTGGTCCAATGCTGTTGACAGAAGCAATAGTTGGAGAAAACAAATCCATACATCAAACTATCTTATTCTGTTATACATATACCCAGAATCTAAACACTGTGTTGAAATTGCCTCAATAGTAAAAGTACCTATGTGTACAGATAATAACATAATAACAGAATTTTCCGGTTGTTTCTGCTTGTCAGCTGAAGTTTTGGAGCAGAGAAAAGTATTAAGACCCTGGGTAACATATGAATTTGTAAGGAGTCACACAAAAAGCTGATCCAGAACTTCAAGCCCCCAAATCAAAAGAGGCAGGATGGTGAATCCCAACAAGCTTGTAGTGGAGGTTGTCCAGAGAGAAATCAGAGCATAGTGAATCTTCTCTGTGTAATTCAGTCAGACTGGTATCTTATAGGACGAAGAAATGTAGACACGTAGAGACATCGGGGGCATGCCTGCACAGAGGAACAACCTCAGAAAGTGGTAGCAAGAGGACAGTCATCTACAAGGCAAGGAGAGAAATCTGGAAGTTTCTTTCCTTATGGCCCTAAGTGGAAACCAGCTTTGTTGGCACCTAGATCTTGAATTTTCAGCCTTCAAAAATGTGACAAATAAATTGCTGTTGTTTAACCATCTAGGCTCTGGTATTTTGTTACGGCAGACCTATCAAACATCTAACAACCAGCTTTGTTAAGGGAAGAGGAAGAGGGCTCTGTGCTCATTAGTTTAAATGTTATGTATCTTTTTTTTTTTTTTTTTGTGGGTACCGGGGGGTCGACCTCAGGACCTCGCGCGCCAGCAGGCGCCCGTGCCGCTGAGCGATATCACCGGCCCCTTTTTCGTATGTGGGTTCCGGGAGTCGAACTCAGGCCCTCGCGCTTGCCGGGCAGGCGCTTAAGCCGCTGAGCCATCTCACCGGCCCAAATGTTATGTATCTTATAATTGCACAAACTTTCTGAACTATACCTCTAACAATTTTTTTTGTATGGTAGTAGAGACTGAATTCAGGATCTTCACATTAAGCTGTATCCCAAGACCTTTCTAAATTTTTTTTTGTGTGTGTGTGGATACTGGGGGTCGAACTCAGGACCTCACGCGCCAGCAGGCGCCCGTGCGCTGAGCGATATCACTGGCCCTTTTTCGTATGTGGGTACCAGGAGTCGAACTCAGGACCTCGTGCTTGCTAGGCAGGCGCTTCTCCCACTGAGCTATCTCACCGGCCCTAAATTTTTTTATTTTGAGATAAGTTATGACTAAATCACTCAGTTGCCCAGGCTGAGTTCAAAGTTGTGATCTATCTCAGCCTCCCCCAGTGCTAGGATTACAGGCATGCTCCACCACACCTGGAATCCTCTATCACATTTTAAATTAACCTTAAAAGTCAACTTAGACATTAATTCATCATCATTTTAAAAATATTACCATTTTTCCAGAAGAATGAACTCATTCTTCAAATCTTCCAGCACGTAAAGTTTGAAGTCCTATAGCTTCTTAGTGTATCTTATGTCAGAAATATCAGTTTTTCTCCCTACATAAAGACATGTAAAATTTTCTCAGCAACAGAAGCATATGTTCAAAAAGGAAGACTGCATTGAAGGTTTTAGCCATGTTTCTGAGGCTAGAAGAAAGAATACTCTCAGAGCTCATCAAAAGTTTTGTACCATTTTTAGAAAGTTTCAAAAAGTAACGGTGATTAAGATACACAGTGCCAGTCAATGTCTCCTTGGTGTCCTGGGAGGATTCACCGCCTTCAGTTGCCTTAAGGTGTAATGGCTGATAGCAGTATAATAGTTCTCCTTCGTGAGATAGTACATTTTAACTGGGGGCAAAGTCTTATATTACAAATAAGGGCTAATCCATTTCAGACATCAGTCCAGGAAGATTTAGGAAGTGCCAAAACATTGGTGGAGACTATACCTGATAAGATACTTTATGTTAACATCAGTTTCACTGATTTTCAAGTAATATAGCTAACATACTTAAGTAAAAGCTACCATTGAACAATGATATTATTATAGACAGCAAAGTTAGGTAGAAATACTATAGGCAGTCCGACAGGGCTAGGTCCTCAAAGGAGTCAGTGCCAAGGATGAAAACACTTTATAACTGTGACTGGAGGAGCATTTGTTAAAGGCCAGGCCTCAAGATAAAGACAGAATGACCAGGCCTACATACCTCCCCAGCGGATAAGATAATTGGTATCATTGGTCCAGTAAAGTCTAGATAGACATCAGTCACCCCAGTGGGTGACCAAGACCCCCGATCCATCCCTTCCTAAAGAAGGTCTTTGTTCTTTTTATGTACACTTACTACACGACCTGCTTCCCTATTGGATCTATATTACCTAAATGACTATATTTGCAATCTTGTTGGTTGATTATAGTTTTTATGTTGTACCCTGTAGGGAGCCAACCTATGAGCTTATACCTGACCACGAGGCAATGAAGATAAAACACAAAGAGACACAGAAGAGATTAAAATGTGGTGGGCCAGGGAGCTCTTGTTTCCCTTTGACAAAGAGCCCCAGTGACTGACGCACCTTGGCTTTATTCACTCAGACACAGGCACAAGCAATGAGAGTAAAACAGGATTCATCTTTCTCCCACCAGTCATGGTACATATCCGAGTAAACAACAGGATCTCAACTCTGTTAATTTTCCCTGCAGTGTCAGCATGCACTCACACCACGTTTTTCCCTAGTGCTCAGAGAAGAGGCCAGTTAGGCCTTAATCTTCCTGTCTGGTCCCCCACAGTACCCACCTTGTGATTTTGTTCTATAAAACTTCCTTTGAGAAGTGGACTCATTGGAGGTTAACCCACTTTTGGGTCCCCTCCTGTGTGTTAGGAGCTATCTCTCTCAATAAACTTTTTCCTACTCTTAACCTCTGTTGATTCTCAGAATTAATTCTTTGATTTTGGGGAACATGAACTTGGCGTATCTGACATCTACTAGGTTGGGAGTTATATTATTTCCCCTATATCAATATAACAGTGTATAATGAAAAATAATCCCCTGTAGTTAAAAGTGTGCCACTAAAAATGTACTACTTTCTTGATTCAAAGCCATCTTTTATTGTCTGCAAATATGGAGCTGGAACACTGAAATATTTTTCCTCTGTAGCGAGCCTGGTGTCAAGCTTCGTCAGTTTGGGGAGCTAAAGCATCGCTACAAAAGGAACCGGGCTGTCCTTCCTGGTTGGACTGCTTTCCACTTGTTTCTTGTTCCTGTGTCATGACTGCCACATGCACACATGTAGGGTTTACCTGGGAACATTTACCCCCAATTTGTAGTGGCACACACATGCATGTCTTCTCATTGAATTTCAATAGCAACCCTACGGACAGGTTCCCAATGAACCTCACAGGTATCCCTGAAGTCAGTCTTCCAGCCCCCACCCAGCTGCACTTTGAAGGACCATTTACAGCCTTTCAGCCTCCATGGATGAGTTCTGGCTTGGGCACCCTAGCAAACTTCACTACGAGCCAGTGGTCAACAGTCATACTTTTTTCAATAGAGTCTGAATTCCAGTCTGGGGGGGAAATGTTCTTTCTCACATTTGTTCCTTGTTTATATACCTCTTTAGAGCCACAAGGAATTCTTTTGGTTTATGCTTACCTCTTTATAGAATATCATCTGGTACAATTAATAATTCTAATTCTTTATGTTGAACTCTTCCTGTCCAAATTATTAAGTAATGGGTTTTGCCTCTTGATTGGACCTCATTGGACAATGAGGGCAATGATGGGCAAGAGCTTGGGAGGGAAAGATCTTCATTCCTGAAAAATAAACTTTTAAACCACTTATTTAAAAACCCAGCCAGTCCCTGGTGGTCTAGTGGTAAAAACATCACACCACAGCGATATATGCACACCCATGTTTATCGCAGCACAGTTTGTAATAGATAAACCAGGGGAACAACCCAAATCAACTGAGAAATGGATAAAGAGGATGTGTTATTTTTAATATATAATGAAGTACTACTCAGCCATAAAGAAAGATAAATTTGAGGCATTTCTAGGTAAATAGATGCACCTTGAGACCATACTCTTAAGTGAAATAAATCTGACTCACATGTGTAAACATTGTGTTGTCTCCCTGGAGTAAATAAGGACCAAAATGTACAATAGACACTGTAAAATGGGAAGAAACTGTTCAAAAGGAAAAAAGAACTAGGGTGGGGGAAGGGGAAAGGGAAGGAAGGGAAAAGGGAAAAAAATTAAAAAAAAAGATAAAATGCAAACAAAGCTTTGTAAATAGGGAGGGGAAGATGGGTTAAAGGGAGGAGAGGGGAAAGAGAGAAATCAAAATATATCATGTACAGATACAAATTCCCTATGATGAATATGATCATTATGTATATCTAAAATGTATCAATAAACTTAATTATATATAAACAAATAAAGATACACGCAATAACCCCCCCAAAAAAAAAACCCAGCCAGGTGTGGTGGTGCATACCTTATAATCCCAGCACTCTGGGGAACTGAGGAAGGAGGATCTAAAGTTCAAACCCAGCCTGGGCAACTTAGTGACTAGGGAGACCCAGCCTCAAAATAGAAATGAAAAGGGCTGGGGGTATAGCACAGTGTGAAGGCCCTTGATTCAATCCCTAGTACCTAAATAAATAAAAAATATAAAAACCCAAAGTATGCAAAGAACCAGAGAGATCATTTGACATTCCAGCAGAGTTAGCTATTTTAAATGAGCCTACTATCTTGATTGCAATAAATGGAATGAACAAAAAACAGTGAACATTAGAATTCTAGAAAGGTAAATTCTCATATATTAAATCTTCAAAGAAAAGTAAAATCCTTAAGCAAACTAAAAATTCAAATCTAAATATACAAAGGCCTTAAGCAACTATCAAGCATCAATATTATTGTGCCAAAATGGTATCTTCTATGGTTACTCTAAAGATTATCTGGGGAGAGAAGGAAAGAGGAACATTTTTCTGTAAAAACATTAGCACAAAGTAGGCCACAAACAGGAGATACTGGAAGCATAAAATCTGCAGTTATGGTACGTTACACATGGTATTCAGTGTCCCACACTTAGAATGATGAGGAATGAGAATCATATTTCTTTCATCAGGTTGTTTGTAAAGATCAGTACTTAGGACCAGGACTTGTCATGTGACAGTTTCTTCCTAGAGAGTATTTACTTTTTCCGAATTTTTTTATTAGTATATGTTTACAATAAATAATAAATAAACTCATTGGGGAGAATTGGTACATACACATATTGCATCTTGATCCTTTTTCCTCCTCTCCCTCCAACCTTCCCCCATTGTCAGACCCCCTCCCCATCTCCACAAAGTCAATTCCTGTTTTCTATTATCTATCTTTTATTTTGCTCTTTATTATACTTCGAGGTTCTCATATAAGTTAATCCCTTAAATGGATAACCTTCCATGTCTTAAATATTTCACTTAGCATTATGGTCTCAAGGTGCATCCATTCTCCTACAGTTGACTCAAATTTATCCTTCTTTGTGGCTGAGTAGTATACCATTCATCTGTTGGTCAGCACAGAGGTAACTTCCAAGACTATGCTATTATGAGTTGTACTGCTATAAAGATAGGCATGCATGTATCACTGTAATATGATGCCTTCAACTCTTTTAGGAAGATACCCAGAGGAGGTATAACTGGGTCAGTTGAAATAATTATTTTTAGCTTTTAGAACAATCTCCATACTGCTTTCCCTAGTGGTTGTACTAGTTTACATTCCCACCAGCAACGTAGGAGGGTCTCTTTTCCCCCACAACCTCACCCACATTTGTTCAATTTTTTGAGTTTTTGATGGTAGCCATTCTTTCTGGAGTAATATGGAATCTCAGTATTGTTTTGATTTGCATTTCTCTAATGGCCAAAGATGCTGAACATTTTTTCACGTACTTATTTCTTCTCCCTAAGCCAATAGCAAAGGCCAGGGAAATGTAATGTAGTGATGGGCTTAAGCCATTCTACCTTTCCACAGAAAGTGGGTAGAATTAGCTTCCCAAATCATACAAGGCTTTAAGGAGAAGAGGAAAAGGCAGCATAGATGTGGCATAGAAAAAATTACTTGTTTAAATAATTTAATTTCTCTTTATTTCGCTTTTCTGCAATATTTGTATTAATTCACATTATGATTTCACAGAGACAGTGAAGAAGAATACAGCAAGGAATAAACAATAAAATCCTCTTAATTTAGTCTCACCATGTCTCAAGGTTTTAAATGCTTTACATATCCTAATTCATTCAATTCAAAAAGCTACCAAATGTTTAAGCCAGTTAGTCAAGAGTGGAGTCAGGCTTCGAACCCTGCTCAGTATGGCCCAGCACCTGTATGCCTAATTTCCCTGCTAGACTGCCTCTCAACAAAAAGGTGCTTTTAAATTCCTCCCACATGCCTCAGAGAGAGCCACTGAGCCCAGTTCTATGGGTTCTTCACCTCAAAGGTGATCAGCATATAGCACCTGATGAATGAAGGACTAATGATTAAGTGAATGGCATGGGAAAGAAGTGTTCCTAGATTTCTTTTCCACTCAAACAATGTTTAAAATCTGAAACCCGGGCCGGTGAGATGGCTCAGCGGCTTAAGCGCCTGCCGAGCAAGCGCGAGGGCCCGAGTTCGACTCCCGGAACCCACATACGAGAAAGGGGCCGGTGATATCGCTCAGCGGCACGGGCGCCTGCTGGCGCGCGAGGTCCTGAGGTCGATCCCCCGGTACCCACAAAAATAAAATAAAATAAAATCTGAAACCCAATGATAGGAGAGACAAAGCACCCAGGCCTTTTACCCACAGAATAATTAGAAAATTTTCTCCAATCACATCCCACTGAGCTTCCAAACCTTAATAGCATCTCTAGATTATAAAGCCAGAGATGATCAAGGATTTTGTCCTCAATGCCACTGGAAATCTGTCAACACCATTAGTCAGCTGTTTAATACTAAGAGAATCAATTAATCTTTTTGTGTCTCAGTTTCCTTCTCTTTGAAGTAAAGAATTCAACCAGCCTATCTAAAGAATAGCATGCTCCCACACAAAATTACTCCTACACTTCTAGCACTACCTCAATCTTTCCCCCTCAAACAATAGCTTTGTGATTTTACTTGGAACTCGTGTTTATTGAATCTTTCATCATTGATCTAGCATCCTACTAAATACAAATTAAAAAGGAACTTAACTGATGAACCACAGAATAAATAACACACAAAGAACCTTGAAATCACTCTGCAGCTTTAGCTAGTTAATCCTCCCAACATCTCCCTGGAGTCAAGCTAAGCAGTTTTCAAAGGTCAGATCTCATTGAAAGTCTGACTTACTTTATTAAAGTCATAGAAAAACCCAGAGTTCATGGATTACCCTGTCTTTTGTGCTTTTCTATTCTTCTTCTAAGTTCTATCTCACAGCCATTGTGCCTTGGAAGTTACAGATGAGCTAGCATATTTTTTTTATCTCCTTATATATAGAAAATTGCAAGTATGAACTATAAATCCTGCTAGTATTAAGAACTGTATCAGTACTAAATTACAATACTATGTGTGCTCCCATAGAAAATTATTGATGACCTTGGGCATCTCATAGCACTTTCAATTTCATGAATTTATAAATCCAGAAGAAATATATTTTAGGCAATACAAATTTGTTTGGTATCATTTATAAATTCTGAACCTCCATAAAAGAAGGCCAGTAACTTCTATTTTATCTAAACCACTTTTCCAGGTTTCTCAGTTGAAAAAGAAAATGCCTGTGAGACACATTATTTTGGCTGGTGGATCTCCTTAACATTAGACAGGAGAAATCCCAGTATATACATTGAGGTAAAAGGATTATTTGGCAATAAACTGAATGTATTGCTACCTTGGCCACTAAAAGAGAAAGTAGAATGTATAATGCCTGAAACAGACTCTTCAGTGTAAAATGCCTCATTCCCTGATGAAATTCTGTCAATTTACAGATATTTATGGAAACTCAAATATTTCACCTTGTACCCTATTGAAAGTATCATGGATTTTCTGTAAAACTTACTAAACTATACATAACAAATTAGAAAGAGAAAAAATGAAGGATGAGTAAACCTTCAGAAACAAAATGTGCACTGTCATTTTTCTTGAGTAATGGTATTGAATCTGCTCCAAGGCTGTCCTATTTTCCTAAATTGGCACTTGACAAGAGGGCAGCAAGCATAATTTGCTCCTCCAATTCTCAGTAAAAGCTCCCTTTCACATTACCCTATTTTCCCCATTTTTTCTGCATCATCCTCTTGCTGTTTTCAATTGTACCGTTCTTAAATGTCCACCTCAAGACCAAACTGGTAGGTGACGAACAATGATTAAAGGTGGTGTAGTCTCAGTTCATTAATTTCTTGTCAAGCTGTAAACTCCCAGAACACAATGTAAGAAGTTATAGAGTACTAGAAAAAAAATCTGAATTTTTTTCACTCCCCTCTAAAATTCTATGCTATCAGTTAATGAGAGAATCCACACTTAAGCACATGAAAGTAGATATGCCAACTGCATTATAGTAAAGTTATTAAGAACATGGGCTTTGGACAAAGACACCAGGGTTTCCACCTAGTAGCTCATGTCAAGTTAATTAATTTCTTTATGTCTTAGATTTTCTATCTTTCTTCATTGGGTATTTATCAAGATTAAATAAAGTGATACACGTAAAGTATTTAGAATTGTGCTAAGACCAGAATAAATGCCATATAGACATTATTCATTATTATCTCATCTGAGATTTAAATCCCCTTTCAAGGTTCCTAAACCATAATCATTCATCATGTATAGTATTTGATATTTTCTCCCAGGAAGAGGAAACTTATCGCCTCCCAAGGTGACCTATCTCATCTTCTGAATATTGGATGTTGATCTTTCTATAATAAACCCAAATGTGTTTTCTTTATCATTCCTTTTCACTAGTCTGAGGCCTGCTTTGAAGCTATGAAGAAAATTTTAATTGATATTTGAATACGGTTCTTTCCTCCCCATTTTCTCTAAGCTAAATATCTTCCATTCCTGGAGTCATACACAAGTAACATGGATGGATATTTAATAACTACTTAGTATTTGGTCTTAAAGAGTGGTACCCAGAAATATGGGTCAGAAAGCAGGGCTAGCACTTCCCTTGTTGCAGAGGGAAATCTAAGGTTTGTTAATCCAAAGATTTGTTAGCATCTCCATATCACTGCCTCAAGTAAAACTCAAGTCAATTTTACATGACTACTACTAAGTTTTATCTCATCAATCCTTTGTGGCTCATGAGAATTTATTTCCTGTTTATTGTTGTCATTGTCATTTGTTTGTTTGCTTATTTGTGAGATGGTGGTAGAAAGGGAAGCAGTAACCAGACAACGTTATAATTATTCCTGTTAAATTTTATGTTGGCATTGGCCTATTACTTGAGTTTATCAAGATATTATTGGATTTTGGTTTTTTTGGGGATTTTTTTGTAGGTACCAGGAGTTGAACTCAGAACCTCGCACGCCTGCTAGCAGGCGCCCATGCCACTGAGCGATATCACCGGCCCTTTTTTCGTATGTGGGTACTGGAAGTCGAACTCAGGACCTCACACTTGCCAGGCAGGCGCTTATGCCACTGAGCTATCTCACCGGCCCTGGATTTTGGTTTTATCAACATTTGTTTCATCAAATATCATTGCGTCCCTTTTTCACGATAGCCAAAAATACATAACTGTTATATAATTAGGACAGAGTATTGGGAAATCCACGGTCCTGTTTTTGTTTCTATTCTCAAAAATAATAGGCCTACAGTACTTCTTAATCTATAACTTACAGGTTCACTTTTTTAAGGATAGGTACAAAGAGCATTAAAATGGTATCTACCACCAAAACTATAAAAAACCTCTATAATGTTAAAAATTTTGAGTTTTTAAGAAAATGTTTACTTGTAAAGATATGGAAACAAGCAAAAAGCCATACGTTTACCTTGAAAGAAATCAGAGTGAGTTCTTTGAGAATATAGAAAGGGTTATAAAATAAATTTGCAATCCTTGATCCTTTCGTTTGTTCACTTCCTGGGTATGTAGGCATCTCATCACGTGTAGCTCTACTCCTGAGAACTGCCTCTCTGCCCACACACCACCTTGTATGTATTTCTACTTTCATCTTTGTCACTGAGCAGAACAAAATGTTGTGTGCATGTGTCTCTTCCTTAAGATCATGATCTCTTCAAAAACAAGCAGAGCATTTCAATAATCCCTGCACCCAGCAAAGAACCTAGCACATAATAGGTTACAAATGTTTACTAAACAAATAATTGAGTAAACATACCAGCTACATGTCCCTACTGATATAACACCAACCATTAACTTAGGTTACGGTTTAAGAATCATGAGAAGTAAAGACATTTCCCCTACCCTGCCCTCCTTTTTACTTCCCCCATCCAGTCACTATAACCAGAAATTCCATTTAATTCTAAAATTAAGACAAAAATGCAAGTCCCAGTCCTCAATTTTGAATGGGATCCCACATCTTAGGTCAACCCTGTTATGACCATGGGCCAACAAAACCCTGTAGCATCACCCCACCAGCGAGGAGAATCTAGATAGTTTTGCTGTGCCTACCAATGCCATGCCTAGAGCATGGATGCATCCTGCAGGTGCCTGTTTTGATCATCTGCACCAAGTTGCTCAAACACCCACCCCATGAAACCAAACTGCCGATCTAGCTTCTTGGCCTCAAGAAGCCGGGTCTCCCTCCTACAGGAAGGAGCATGTTCCTGAGTCCCAGTCTGCAATCAAGAGGCCTGGCTTTCTTGCCCTCCACTTTCCCCAGAAGACAGTGCTATGAAGGTTTTTTCTTAGGAAAGCCTTCCACCCAGACCTGCACCAAGAACCCTGCTGTCTCGTGGCAGTACTGTCCTCATTCTTTGATTAGCAAGCTCCTTGGCCATTTACGTCTGCCTGAACAGTAATCTGCCTTCTGTCCTTTAACACACTCGGGTTTAGCACCTCTGCTCCCCCTACCACTGGTCACTGTGCACTAAACCATGTGAATCCTGGCTTGGTGCCTGTTTTCTTCTTCCTTTCATCTAGTAATTTCTGTATTTCTATCAGCCCTGGCCTCATGATTTATGATTTTGAGAAGAAAAAATGTGGAGTGGGGGCAGGGAACAGGAAAAGGAGCCACTAGAGACAAAAAGATTTATTTAAAACAAAGTCTGTCTGCCTCCCATTCTTTACCTGCAGCCTAAGCTGGTCAGTGGCGTTTGTTTTAAAGTCTATGTACTTCGATAGAATTTCTTCAAAAAGTACCTTTAGCTTCTCTGTCGTGGCTTCAGGAGCCTCTCTCAAGAAATGCCTCACCGGGCTGAGGCCAATCCTTAGTAATAGCCAGTCCTTGAGGAGCTTTGATGTCTGCCAAGTTCAACTGCCAAAGTAAATATGAGGAAGACAGCAAGAGAAAGACCAAAGAAAGGTTGCATTTCTCAGCTAAGGCAGGAGCACTTCTTTTTTAAAAAGAAAACCCTGATAATTCAAAAACATAAACTCTTAAGTGAATTTTCCTTTTGCCAGTAGCTATCTCACTTTTTTGTTGTGCTGCTTTGCTATACTACGTTTGCAGCATTAAATAGGTCTTATTTTTCCATTTAACGTTTGATATTTCATCAGTATGACAGTTACAAACACATGGGCCTAAAAGAAATTTAATAATTATATATTCAATGATTAAAAGGAACATTTTTATTCACAAGCTTATTCAGCATATTAGATACTCCTTAAATTATTTTTATAGAATAATTCTGTCATAAGTAGCACTATCTCATTTAAGATATAATTTAAGAGAAGGCAGTGTTTTAAAGTAGAAAAGAAAATGTACTAAACAATCTGAGCTAGAAATTCTAGCCCTTTTGATCACTAGAACTTTGGGTGAGGCCTCTTCATACTTCTCATCTGGGTCATGCAGGAGTTGAACAAGGAGATCACTCAATTGCTTCACTCCTTTTCCAGTTCAAACAACTTGATACACCAAAATCATAATACAAAAAAAAAAAAGTTAGATGCAAAGGACCCAGATTGTAATCTGAGCACTGCTTTTAACTTTCTTTGTGACATTGAGCGTTTACCCTCTCCTGTTTCCTCATCTGTAATAAAAAGGAAATGGAACAGACAGTGTCTATGAACATTTCTAGCTCTAAAATTTTATGACAAAGAAAAATGTCTGTGGCGCACATGCTGCTTTCTATCTGCACGTAAAACTTGATGTTTTGCTCCAAGTAGCCTGAGAGAAATACATGCATTTGTAAAGCATCTCCCTGGTGTGCTAAAACATACACTCATCTACATGAACAGTGAAGCTTAGTTCTCAAAGCAAAGAAACTGTCTTAAGAGCCTTCTTTGCATTAGTCCTCTTCTAAGCGCCTGAGATCAGGCTCTGGAATCCAGCAAAAACTTTATTTTCATTAGCTGTCATCCAAATGACTTCTGTAAGCCATGAAACAAGGACTGTACTCAAACTTGGACTTTGCCTGCTGTTTATAAATATATTGCTTAGGTCAAAAAGTGACTTAAAAACCACTTACCAAACAAACTTATTTTTAAATTGCCTTACATGAAAACATACTTCATCCAAAAATATTTTTGTGTTTTCCATTTCTAGCTTTTTGTTAAAATGCCTTAACTAGTCAGGTTAAAGTATTTTTGTTCAGAAGGAAGTCAGGGTTACAGTCATGGGTGGTTTACAGAACATTTTCTGGTAGTTTTTGCTTCATTTCAATATCTTGCCAACCATTGGCTGTTGATAGCTACAAATAAGGAAGTCTCAAGACAGGGGATTTCTCAGTGGAAGTTCCCAGTTCAACACAAGGGAGAGCTCAGGACAGTCTGAGCAGCATTGGCAAAGGCTGTACAAAGCTTCCAGAAAGTGTAACTGCCTACATCTTTAAAGAGAAATAATTTGTGGAGGAAGACTTGACACCTGGAAAAGAGGTAATCAAATTTTATTAGTTCCTGTGGATTCCCAGCCTAGCAAGGTGGTCTGGATGTCCTAAGTATTGCAGGTTTGTTCCATTCCTGCATTTGCTGAGTAACTTATGACAGAATCCAAAAATGGCTTTGTATTCACCATCATAGTTGGAAATTTGGCCTTAAAAAAAGCCAGTACCCAAGGAGAATTTAAAATACTGTGATCTTTTTACTTTCTTGCCAAATCTGAAGATAAAATTTAACGATTCTAGTAGGAATGAGTTTGTAAAGTTTATGTCTGTAACATAAGCCTTCTCCAATGAGTGATTTTTATAACATAATGTAAGATTGAAAAATACTTGGCCTATGTTAAGTTGTATATATCTTACTAGGTTGGAAAGTAAATTAATACTGTATGTATTCATGTTTTTTGGTTTTATTTTTTTAAATCAATTCTGACTGATCCAGTGTGCCTATTCAAACATTAACTCAATTTAACTACTTGTCTACTTCATAAAAAACACATGATAATGAATATTTCACTCGATTAAAGTATTAACTTTATACACAACTCTGAAATTCCCATTTTAGAACATTTAAATTTATAGAATTATAGTAATCTAGTCTTGTTCAATTACTAACTGGCCCTTTTATTTTCATAATCAAAAATGAATATTAATATTTTTTAGTGTTTTCTTACAAATAATCCTAGGAACATTAATAGTTCAGAAAGATTAAACATCAAAATCCGTTATTGTTATATTAATAGATATCATTTATTGAGAGCCTGCTGAAGGAAAATGATCACAAGATCTTCCAACTCTTAAATGGCAGAGCCAGGAAAGCCTTAAATATAAATTCATAATGCTTCTTTTTCCATGGCTTTCTATTATCACTGTCCTACAGTCTTACAATACTAAAACAGTATTTGGGATTGTCTTGCCTAAGCTGCAATATTATGGAGAAAAAGATGTTGACTTCACTAAGTCAACAGAATAACTGTGGCCTTCACTAAGGCCACAGAATAACCACATCATTCCTAGAAGCTGTCTCTCTTCTCATTCTCCCACCCTCATGTCATCACTTTCTCCAGGGGACACTCCTGTGTGTATAGTTGGACACACTAATTTGCCTCTAGTGGGATCTAGAGCCTTACTTTTGGTCCAGCCTTCCTGAAATTCCTGCCCACCAGCTAACTGGAGCCCTAGAACTATGTCCAGTTATTAGTCTTAAACATGTATGACCATGAAAGAAATGATTAACTGGATGACTCAAAATAAATATGTTAAATCCCCCTGAAATAAATTTCCTGTGGAAATTTCATTAAACTTATGCACTAACTTAAGTGAATTG
The DNA here is from genome assembly GCA_028451465.1 of Erethizon dorsatum. Taxonomy (NCBI): domain Eukaryota; kingdom Metazoa; phylum Chordata; class Mammalia; order Rodentia; family Erethizontidae; genus Erethizon; species Erethizon dorsatum. Next base: position 106,396,461 of record CM051826.1, read on the forward strand.
ATCATCCTTTATAATATAGAACCTTCCTGTCTGTGACCATTCCATGTCTTTGCATGCATTAAGGACTCAATAAACATAGTTTCTTTATTTATTGTAAAATGTATCTCAGTATACTTTGTTTTGTCTTCCTGTGTGTAGAATAGGGTGTTATCCTGATAGGATATTCTTTCTACTGTATTTTCTAACCAATTTTATTGCTAGCCTCTTGATTTCATAATTCTATCTTTCATCAAGATATTTCATTGGTCTCTTATTTTTCTAAATTATTTTGAGTAATTCACATGTGCTGGCCAGATGGAAAATATATGAATGTGTCTCCTCCCTTCTTCACCTCACCACATTGGCCAGAACTTCTGGAATGGGCTTAATAATGGAAGCGAGAGCTGCCAACCTTGTCTAGCTCCTGACCTCAGTGAGAATTTCCCTAGTGGTTAACATTTTTTAAAATGACGTTGGCTATTGGTTTCAGATATACTTACCATAAAAAAGAACTACCAAATATTCTAGTTTACTAAAAGTCTATTTAAGAGGGGAAAAAGAGACTTCATTTTAAACTATATTCAGTATCTTCTGATATCATTAGAGACAACTGTGTGGTTTCTCTACTTCAGACAAAAGTGTTCTACTGTGACAGAACACAGTAATATTTTTTAAAATTCTGTGTTATCAAAAAATCATCCTATTAATATGGTTATCTCTGTAATAAAGAGATAGGTTTATCTCTGTAATAAAGGTAGGTTTATAATTATAATGTGATTTTTATATATAAATACAAATCCAAGCTGATTAATCTCATGTACAATTTGTATTAAGAAAATGTGCACCAAGGGCTGGGGTTATAACTTAGAGGTAGAGGGTTGTCTAGCATGTGTGAGGCCCTGGATTCAATCCGTAACACCAAAAAAAAAAGTGTGCTGGAAAACAAATGTTTTTAATTTATAACAACTCTTGCCTTTGTAGTCACAAGTGAGATTAATCAGTATTTTTATTTTCTGGAAATTTATCATTGATAGGTTTACTTATTAAAGTTAGGCTAGCTTCAGGAAGTGGAATTATAAAAATGCCAAAATCTGCCACTTTCTAAAATAAAGTTTAATGAAGTTATCTGTCCCTTGAAATCTTTAAGAAACAAGTCTGTAACTCCACTTGGCCTTGGTACCCCCTTCTGGAAGTAATTCTTTAAAAGGTTTTCCAATGCCTTTTATCAATCTATTCAAGTTTTATGATTTTTTTTCACACAACTGAATTATTTTTTGCTTGAAAACAATTCTTTCCATTAAGTCCTTCAAATACATTGGCATACATAGTATTGTCTTGTACATAAATCATCTCCATAACTGTACGAATAATCCTTTTTTATTACTCATTTTGTCCATCTATGTCCTTTGTCCCTCTCCCCCACCTTTCCCCCTCCCTCCTCTGTCTTCTCCCTCTCTTCCTTTCTCTCTCCTGACCAGATGTGTCACAGAGTTGATGTCTTACATGCATCACTTTTATCAGTAGCTTTTTCTCTTTTTTAAGTAGTTTTTGCTTTTATCTTTATTAATATTTATTTAAGATCATTTTAGACTATTTTACTTTTCTCAGTTGTGAGTCGAACCCTTAGTTGATTTTTAATTCTTTCTTACTTTACAATGTAAATATTTAAGGCTAAGAAATTTTTAGTGCCATTTTAAATATATCTTATAACTTTTAATATGCTGCTTTCACATTATTATTATTTTATGGTTTTGGTTGGAAGGATGAGGCAGTTTTGTCCTGTTTTGTTTCAGTTTTGGTGTAAAGTTAGGTTACCGAGTTCAGATCTTTCTTCTTTTCAGTGTGGATGTTTACTATTATTAACCTCCCTCTGAGCACAGCTTTCACTGCACCCCATCTATCTCAGTATGTTGCAATTTTGTCTTCATTCATCTTTTAACTGAATCTAAATTTCCTTTATTATTTCTTCTTTGACCCATTGGTTTGTTAAGAATGTGTTGACTAATTTTCGCATATTTATAAATTTTGTAGTTATCCTTGTGCTATTTATTCCAGCTTCATTCCATTTTGGTTGAAGAAAATATTTTGTACGATTTCAATCTTTTTAAATTATCTTATCAGGGCCAGTGAGATAGCTCAGCAGCATAAGCACCTGCCTGGCAAGTGTGAGGTCCTGAGTTCGACTCCCGGTACCCGCATACGAAAAAAGGGCCGGTGATATCGTTCAGTGGCACGGGTGCCTGCTGGCGCGCAAGGTCCTGAATTTGACCCCCAGTACCCACAAAAAAAAAAAAAGAAAAAGAAAAAATTATCTTATCAAATGTTTAAATTTGCCTCAATGTCAAATTAAAAATAGCAACTTAAAATTTCAATAACAACGTAGGCAAGTTTCCTTTAAGAAATGCTTCCAAAATTCAACCCTCTAGCTTCTTTTCAGGAGAAACTGTACATTAACACAATTTTTAAATTTAATTTTGAGATAAAAATGGAAAATCAAATCCACAGCACAATAGTTGTGTGGGATATTTCCTCCTCAGTGTCAGGCAAAGAAGTGCCATTACACTCTTAAATGGCATTTTATTTCCATGGTTCAACTGGTCCTGCAGATCTAATGACTGTTTGATGTCCTTCTGAATACCTTCTTGCTTGTATTGAAGGTGTGTTTTTACAATTGCCATTTTCCTTGACTATCTTTTGAGTGTAAGATAGTATCTTCCTATAGTACCGTGTTTCAAGCTGCCTGACTTGGTAGCTGCTTGGCAAAACAATTACTTTTATCAGGTTTTTCAAATGTGTTGGCACATGTTATTGTCTTGTGCTTTTTACCGTCTCTATAACTATCTGGATTACCCTTTTTTGTTATTCATTTTTTCCATTGTGTCTATGTATGGTCACATCAGTACTGCAGGTGTTCATCTTCTCCAAGAGCAGCCTCTTCATTGACTGATTAAATCATGTTTGCAAATCTTGTATCTCGGTCAACTTCTTAACTAGCAAATTCCCCTTCACATTCTTACACCATTTTTTTATTCCTCATTTCTTCTACTATTGCCTTTATGTGTGTTTGATTCCCTCCAGTATACCATTTTATTCCCTTCTCGTTGTTGTGAGTGGGTATTTTTAAAAATATATTTTTTCTTAGTGGCTACTGCAGGAATTACAATTAGCACACTAAATTTAAAATAATCTAATTTGAATTGATAGCAATTTAGTTTCAATAACTGTTATGGTTTAGATCTAGGATGTCCCCCAAATGGCTTTTGTGTTCAGAGATGGGGCTTTTGGAAGGTGACTGGATCATGGGGGTGCTATAGCTGACGTGCTGCTAGGAGGTGAGACCTGGTTAAGGGCAGGTCACTGGGGGGTACTGGAAGGGTGTATTCTTGTCCCTGGCTCCTCCCTTCTTTTTCTGCTTCCTGGGCACTATGGGATGAGTAGCTTTCCTCTGGCAAGACACTTCTACCATGCCATTTCTGCCTTTAGCCAACCAACCATGGACTTACTGTAAGACAAAATAAACCTCTCCTCCTTTAAATTGTGGGTAACAGATTGCGTGTCTCATCAGCAAGAAAATGACTAAGACAGGAACATTCAAAAGCTCTAAATGTATACAGCTTCGTCTCTTCCGTATGTGTTGTCACAAATTATCATTTTTTATTGTATGCCCATTAACATAGATTTATAATTATTATTTAAGCATTTGTTTTTTAAATCATGTAGGAAATAAGAATAAGAGTTACAAATTAAAGATAAAATCATCCAGGCATTTACATTTGCCTTTATAACTGCCTTTACTAAGGTTCTTTATTTCTTCATATGGCTTCAAATTACTAACTAGTGGCCTTTTTCAGCTTGAAAGACTCCTTTTGTCATTCTCATAGTAAGTTTAATAACAGATTCCCCTCAGCTTTTATTTAATATCCAAATGGCCTAATTTCTCCTTAATTTTTGAAGGCTTTTATAATGAATAGAATCCTTGGCTGACACTTTTTCTCCAGCACTTTAAATATATCAGCCCACTGTCTTCTGGCCTCCACTGTTTCAAAGCAAAATTGAAATTAATCTTACTGAGAATCTATTGTACATAATATGTTACTTCATTCTTTCTACTTTTCAAGCTTTTGTATTTGCCTCTTGGCAGTTACAGTATAATCTTCCTCAGCGTGGATCTTGTTGGGTTCATCTTATTTGGAGTTTGTTGAGCTCCTTGAATGTAGATTCAACCTCTCATTAAATTGTAGAGTTTTCAGTTGTTATTTCTTCAAATATTTTTTCTGCTTCTTTTCACTCATTTCTTCAAGAGTTCCAGAACACATGTTGATAAGTTTGACAGTGTTTCATGAGGCTCTTGAATTATGCTTACTTTTCTTCATCTTTTCTTTCTACTCCTCCAACTTAATAATTACAGTTGTCCTATCATAATATTCTCTGCCTTTTTCTTCTGCCTGCTCAAAATCTCTTCAACTTCTCTAATGAGTTTTTCATTTGTTATTGTATCATTCGGCTCCAGAATTTATATTTTTATTATTTCTACCTCTTTTGTTCTAGTCTCATTATGTGCACACGTCGTTATTCTGATTTCCTTTGGTTCTTTGTCCATGGGTTTCCTTCAGCTCTTTAGACATATTTAAGACAATGAACTAAAAATCTTTTTCTAGTGAGTCCACAATCTGCACTTTTGCAGTATGAACCTATAAAGACATTTTAAGTGATAATCATGATTACTCATTTAAATTAAAAATTACCATATATAGAACTATCTATTAAGTTACAGAAATACTTTATGCTAGCCAATATTGTTTGAATCCTTCCTGTAAGTTAAGTCCTGTTCATGTATTATTTCTTTGCCCAAATACAACCTCTGAAGCAAGTTCTATCATTCCCTGCATTTTATAGATGAAGAAACAGAGGCACAGTGTCAGTCAAGTTAGGTCAGTCAGGTTAGCAAATGGCAATACTGACATGTGAATAAGGCAGTTTTAATCCTGAAATCTTATTCATGACCAGCACGACTTAGCCTCCCTCAGCTTAAATTTGCCCTGGTGTGGGCAATGACCACTGCTTCATGACTGCACATTTTAAAAAAATCAGTTGTAACAGCCCTCCTAACTTCAAAAATTTCCAAATATGTATCTCAGAATTTCAAGTGTCCTAAAGGAGAAAGAACAGGGTAAAATAAGAGCCCATACCTGAGCTCCCAGTTTTAACCGGAGTGGGAATCAAGTGAGACCTTGCATAGAACAAGATGTTTCAGTAGAGTCCTTAACAGACCAGGTAAAATGTAAGGAAAACATGTTCAAGGGTGAGAAAACATCAGCAAACCCTGAAAAGGATAGAAGAAGGAGCATTTGAGGCTTTGAAAGAAGTTCAACATTATGAGGAATAAGAGGCAGGATTTGATTCTAAAGATGTAGAAAGAACTCTCATTTCAGGTATATTATTTAGTTTCATAGTAAGACATTGCATGATTTTAGGCGATATAGGAATATAACATTAAAATATGACAGGAGAGTGTGAGTACAGTTAGGAGGCCAGGATGATAATTATGAATTGATGGTGGCTTGAACAAGTAACGGCGATAGCAACAGAGTGACGTAGGACAGATTGCGACAGTGTGGACATGGAGTAAAATATTGCAGAGGAGTAGTCACGTGATTTACCTGGTCAACTGGTTAATTAAATGGTGGAAATTACAGTTTTACACCTTTGTTATAGAGGCAATATTTTCCTTTCTTCCTCTAAAAACTTTTAATACTACTTATAATTATCTGTACATTAAAAACTAAAATAATCTTCAATTATCATAGTGAAAGATTGTATCATTTCTTTATTTCTATATATATAGAGTATGAGAAAATTAGTAAATTAATAGAACACTTCAGTGTCCTGCCATGTCTCACCTACCACTTGATATTTTGTTGCTATAGTTAGGAAGTTTAGACAACATTATCTTTATTAAATTATGTATTAAATAATTATTTGTACCGTACACCCTGAAGGCAGCATAAGGAGAATTAAAAGGATAACGAAAGAATATAATAAAGGCTCAATTTACATTAACTTTAAGCATTGAGCTTCCTTAATTTTTGGTCATAATTAATTTAGTGTCCTAAACTGTATACGTCATAACTATTAAAACTATTAAAACTTTTAAGTATGTTGTACACTGGCGTTATGTAGTTTCCTAATGTTATGGAGCCATCATTATTATCCCACTTTCAGAATTTTTCATTACCCTAAACAGAAACTCTGTACCCATCAAACAATAATTCCCCTTCCTCTTTTCCCCAAGCCCATGACAGCTTCTATTTTCTGTCTCCACGAATTTGCTTATTCTAGGTACCTCATAAAAATGAAATCATAAAATATTTGTCCTTTTGTGTCTGGCTTATTTTGCTTATCATAATGTTTTCAAGGTTTCTCCACATTGTATCACGAATCAGGATTTCATTCCATTCTAGGGCTGTATAACATTTCACTGTATATATTCATCACATTTGTTTATCCATTTAACTGTTGATGGTCATTTGAGTTGTTTCTACCTTTTGGCTTTTGTGAATAATACCACCATGAACGTTGATGTTAAAGTATTTCTTTGAAGCCCTGTTTTCAGTTCTTTGAAGTATATTTCTAGAAGTGGAATAACTAGATCATATGGCAATTCTATATTTAACTTTTTGAGGAACCACCTAACCATTTCCACCAAAGCTGTATTATTTTACATGCTTACCAGCAATGCACAAGGATTCTATTTCTTCACATCCTCCCCAATACTTGCCATTCTCTGTTTATATTAATTTTTAGAAATAGCCTAGTTAATGGAGGTGAAGTGATATCTCATTATGCTTATGATTTGCATTTTTCATAATGATTTATGTTGGGCAACTTTTTATGTGTTTATTGCTCATTTGTGAATCTTCTATGAAGAGAGGTCTATTCAAGTCTTTTGTCCATTTTTAAATTGGGTTAGTTTGTCTTTTATTGTTGAATTTTACATATTCTGGATATTAATCTTTCATAAGATATATGCTTTTTCAAATATTTGCTCCCACTATGAGTTAATTTTCACTCTGATAGTATCCCTTGATGCACATGTTTTTAATTTTAATGAAACCGAGTTTAAACCTGGGCTTGGTGGCACATGCCTATAATCCCAGCATTTGGGAGGCTGAGGTAGGAGGATTGCCAGGAGTTCAAGGCCAGCCTGGGCTATATAGTGAGTTCAAGGCCAGCCTGCACTACAAAGCCAGACCCTGTCTCAAAAAAGAAAGAAAGAAAGAAACCTAGTTTATCTATTATTTTGTTCTTTATACACTAGTTTTCAATAATAATAGTGTTCATTTATTGCATATGTATTAGCAGTTTTTAATAAAAGGTATCTTGTAGGAAGAGTAGTTCAGCCTTGTGGAGTGTTGACATTTGTCTCCTCATGTGATTATCCTCAGTGTGTTCAGTACATTGTCATTTGTGTCCCTATAAGTGGATTTTTGGATCAAGTTATTAAAGTTTTATTTTACATTTTATATAACATACATTACAGAACCAATGACCGCTGAAATGTCTTGCACAGGCAGTTCAAGGGAAGATCAGATTAATAATGCAAGCTAAAAGTTAAAATAAGAGCAACACAGAGCAACTCCCTGTGTTGAGGAGCACTTCTTCAGTGTGGAACCCTCAGTCTTGCCACGGTGGGGACTGCGCCTCTTCTTAGCTCGCATTCCTGGCTCTGGTATCCAACTTTAAATACTTATTTTTATTCACTTCAATATTGGTGACCTATTCAGATGTTCCTTCTTGGTTTTTGGTCTCCTTGCTCTTTGGAACCTTAAACCCTCTCCGAATTCTAAAGTAAAACCTTCCTTTTTAAGCAGGAGTGTTAACTTTCTTAACACAGGATCGCTCTCTGAAACATCCCTGAGTGCCTTTTTTTTTTTTTTTTTTTTTTTTTTTTGCTGTTCCAGATGACCACATCTTTGTAACTCTCTCACATGATGGGAGCCTTCTGTTTTGTAAAGTGGACTGCTGGCATCTTGAATAATTTAACTCCAGAACTGAGCTTCAACCATCTCACTCATTTTCATGTTACATGCATCTCTTCTCTAACTCTCTCATTCTTTAGTGACAATGAATTTGTTTCTTGGCTTTGTTGAATTTTATGAATTTTCTAAATTTAAGATCTTTCCATTTTTCTGTCAGTCTTTGGCCTCATATAATTCTGGATCACCCATCACTCCAGTGTCTCTCTTAACAACAGTTAAACTTTCCTGACCCCTTTTTTTGTGCTAATCCTGCAGTTTTTCCATGTTCAGTCCTTAAGCCTATTAAATAATCAGGCTGTTATCATCAGAGACACCTGTTCACTCAGGACCAAATAAAACAAAGTGCTTCATGCAACACAAAACATGAACACTTGCCTATGCCTCTGGGGAACCCTAATACGTCTCTGATAGCTTGTGAACCTATGATATTGTCCAAAGATGCAACTTGAAAAATGAGGCATTTGGACTTCCGGTGTCAACTCAGGGATGTATGTAGTGAGACAAAATACCATTCCCACCCTTTAAATAAAAATATAGCTAGGCAAATTTCAAGTTTGAGCCCAAAAGACAACAAATTTCAAAGCAACTCTCCATGTGAAACCTAGGCACAGAGCTGCTTCTGTTGAATAAATGGGATGCAAGCATTCATTTATGTAGGGTGCATACAATCAGATGCTGGTAAGAAGGATTTACCTGTGACAGATATAAATTGGTGGAGGTTGAATGTGGGCTGGTAGCAGGGTATAGAGCCCCAAAGGAGCTGAAAGTCTTGCAGACTTTTTCTCCATGTACCATACCAGGTGCTCACAAAAGAAGATTGGTAAGAATCCTGAGAATGTGTCCCGCACAGTGCAGTCCTCAAGGATGGGAAGAGCTGTCCCTATGAAAGAGACATAAAACTGTATCAGAACACTTCCCTGATTTCTCCTGCAGAACAAAAATCTTTATATGGAGGGGAAATGGAAAGAAGTTTTGACAAACACTATTATCTTAGTGAAAACCCACTGTAGCTGGACATGGAATCAGAAAACCCCTCTATTCCTCGGAAACAGAAGGCATAAGTGCTGGGCCAAGACATACACCTTGGAGCAGGGCATGGGCACTAAGAAGTCCACATCCTAAACTGAGGGACTTGTTACCTACCTATGTCTGAAGATGGAGAAAACTCTTCCCCTAACCATCAAACCAAAAAGTGTTGAGTAGTAAGAAACATCAAAATATACCCAAGAGAGTTTACAGAGTATAAGACAGACCCCTCTAAGGATTATCACACAGGAAAGCAGTAAAGTAGAATACAGCCATCATTAACAAAAACTCTCTGATGTACCAGCCCCCACCTAAACCCAAGGTATTGCTAGGAGAATTTGAAGTGCCCGGAAAGTAACCATAGCAACAACAAATCTAAAATCCAGTACAATTCCTGAGCAGATTAATTTGACTTTCTGCACAAAAGATTTAGCAAAAGCACAGGTATGTCCATTTTCAGTCATATAAACATTATCATGGTGCTGTTCAATATGATGTGGTACTTTAAGCCCCAACAAACATAATTAGATATTTTTCTTGCAAAAAAGTAAGCAAAAATAATTCACTACCAAGAGCCAAAGCAATCATCAGCACTACACTCAGCAGATAGGACTTTATATCTCTCTAGATGAGCATTACAAATAACAATGATGAATATGCTAAAAGGTCTAAAGCAGAGTTTGAAAAACTTTTTTTTTTTTTTTTGTGGGTACCGGGGGTCGAACTCAGGACCTCGCGCGCCAGCAGGCACCCGTGCCGCTGAGTGATATCACCGGCCCTTTTTTCGTATGTGGGTACCTGGAGTCGAACTCAGGACCTTACGCTTGCCAGGCAGGTGCTTATGCTGCTGAGCTATCTCACCAGCCCCAAACTTTTTGTCTGAAGGCCCAGAGAGTAAATATTTTAGGCTTTATAGGTCACATATGATCTCTTTTACAAATTCTTCTTTCTGTAGAAAAGTTTTAAGAAATCTTTATAAAGGTAAAAGCCATTGAAGTCCAAAGGACACAAAAAAATGAGCCACTAGCTAGATCTTGTCCATAAGCCATAGTTTGGTAACCCCTGCTTTAGTGGGAAAGGTGAAAAACATGCTGGATCTGATAGTAATTTCGGTGGAGAAATAGATACTATTAGAAAGAAGCAAATGGAAGTTACAGAAATTAGAAAAAAAAGGTCACAGTAAGAGATGAAGAATGCCTTTAAATAGGTTTATTTGTGACCATGACAAGGGAAGGAAAGAATTAATGAATTTGATAATAGGTCAATAGAATTGCCAAGATCTAAAACACAAAAAGAAGAGTAAAAATACTTAAACAAAACACAAAGGAACAAAAATCAAACCAATACAAAACTCCTTAGAACATTCAAGCCTTGCAGGATAGCATCAGTCTAACAAATATGTAACTGAAATGCCAAAAACAGAAGAGGTAGAGAACCAGACAAAAGAAATATTCAAAGAAATAATGGCCAAAAAGTCCCCAAATTTCCTAACAAATATAAAACAGATACAAGAAGCACATAGTTCAACAAGCAATATAAATAGAGCAAATCAAACCCAAACAAACCTACAAAACACAAACAGAAAACCAAACCATACCTAAACCCTATACCTAGATTCAAACTACTGAAAAAATGAAGCATTTTACTCAATGAAGTATAATGTGAAATTGGGGCGGGGGGGGGAGATGCAATATTTGCCCCAAATGGCTAGTGGAAAATGAAGAGGACTTCTGAATGGACTTTTGGACTAAGATGGCAATAGCATTTAAAAAAAAAAAATATATATATATATATATAAAATCTTATACCTCAAAATTGCTTTAAAATTTCCCATTGTTTCATATTTGCAACATATTCTTTACTTAACCTAATATGTAAATTTCAAGTGTCTTCCAATATTTATGGTATGTCTGAATTTCACCTACCTTGAGTTTTTAATTATAATTCCTTCTTGAATAAGTGAAGTATATCTCCAGTTGCTCTAGGAAATGGTGGTATGGTTTCTGAACTTTGACATATCTAAGAATGTCTTTGTCTCCCTTTGCCTATATAAATAATGACTTAGGTGGGTACAGACTTTTTAGGTCAAACATTTCTCAGCAACTGATGCTAATCTATGCAACTTCTGAAGTTAAATGTCAAAGGTGTATGTTTTTCTTGGCAAGTAATTTACTTATTTCCATCTGGATTCTTGATAGAGCTTTCCATAGTTTAGACACAAGAAGCCTCTTCTCCGCATCCTAAGGTCTGGGCTAAGGCCTCTCTGATGTGTTTTCAGAGTACTCAGTAGTTACCCTTATTGTACAATTGCAATACCATTGTGTAGTAATTGCCATCTTCTTGCATCTAGGTTACCACAATTTACACAATGTTCTTTTAAGATAGGACTATATCTTGGTCCTCTCTACCGCTAACTTTTAGCACATAGCAGTCACAAAACATTTGCTGAATAAATGAATGAATTGACACAGCATTTAGTATTGAAATTTTATCAGGATAGATCAAAGTATTTGGCCTCTCTTTAATATATTTCAAAATTCACTGGGTCCTTTTTATTTCTAACAAAGTTACTACACTGGATCAAAACATTATTTGAGATCTCTTCTGATATATTTTTGGCTACTATTTCTGTCCCATTTCTCCTGATCTCTTGTTCAGGAAAAAGTTAAAACATAATCTTTCCATTATTGCACTTAATGGTTTTCATCTGTTTGTTCTTTTCACTCACATGTTGAGGGTTTTTCACACTTTTATTCTAATCACGATTTAATACTCTGCAGTATGGATTGCATCCTTATATCCAAATAATATTTTAATCATGCTATTGCATGTTGTATCCTTACAGCCTTAACTTACCCAACTTTGTTTCTATTTCTCTCTGCCTCTAAGTCCCTTCTTATCTTAATCTAACATCATATCTTATATTTCATCTTGTTTGTTCATACAAAATAAAGAACAGATTTATTTCATTTATTTTTACTTCTAGTAAGCCATTTTCCAGAGTGTTCACCTTCTTTACATTTTTAGGACTCTTCTTTATACACCGTAATCTTTTCAAAAGGATAGTTTGTCTTGTATTTTCTCATTTGAAGCCTCATGTAACCCTTACTAATTGGATATTTGGATTCTTGTTGGTTCTTTTTATTAGCTGTGTGATTACTATTATTTCCTTAGCGTAGATATTAAGCTGGGAGGCAAGTAGACATATATAGTTCACACATAACTTTTTGGCTTGAGGCTGACATTTATCAACTTCGACACCGTGGGTGTTTGGGTGAGGTGAGATCCTTACTTTTACTGCCTTACCTTTACTGCTTATTTTATTATGAAGAGGAGAATTCTTGGTTAAGCAGAAGCATTTACTGGTATTTCCTTGATACGAAGCATGGATAAAAAATTAAAACTTCAGGGAGAATCAAGCATATTCACATGCTTGGGTACAGAGCGTCGTACCTCTCCACTCCCAATGGGCTACTGTCGTTATTCTCCAAATGATAGCTCCAGAATGGGTAATAGAAGTATGAATGGGGCATTGGAGCAGCTGGTAATACATGATAATAGCGTTACTGTCCAATTCATTAGGAAGTGCCACAAGCAGGTAGCTTTCTTACTACCCTTCAGGTCGCCAAGTTGGCTTACCTTCAAACAAGGTGTGTGTTTATTTCAGTTCTACCATTCTTGCGACTGGTGCAAAATTCTATCAAATTCTGGTGGTAAGTGTCTTTCAGCTTAGTTACAGCTATTCTTACAGCGCCTTTGTGTGAATGAGAAAATAGCATTCTTCTGGGAAGACTCAGACTGAAGGGAGCAAGCTTTGGCAAGTGAGCACAGCCTGCTCAGTCACACACGATGGCCCCAGTCATAAGCCCTGCCTTCTGCTTCTCAAGGCATTAAAAGTGCTCATATTTTTATGATTTTTCATAGGCATTTTGGGTGAAGAGTCTGATACACAACTGCTAGTCAATACGTCATCGTAAACCAAAAGTCAACCATACCCTATTAATAGTGACATTTCACATCAAAGATTTGACAGAAATCATACCTGACATTCCAAACTGTTGCAAGTATTTATATTATATTTGCAAGTTCTCTTGTCCCTAAATTTATCATTAGAACTCTTGATAAAATACTAAACGGTTTTTAAAATGGGTCCCAAAATATTTAAATAAGCCTTCAATTCCCCATTTTCTTCATACCCCACCCCAATACTAATGCCACATCACTGTTAATTGACCAGAGGTATGTATTAACATCAAGGAAAATTGGAGTAAACTTATGTCATTCTTTTAAAGGATTATTCCTCAAATAAATGTCTAAACTCTATCCCTAAACTTCATTAAATATATCATCTGTTAATTCTAAAACAATCATAATTACTGTAGAAAAAGGAAACTATATGAGACCATGTTACCAAAACAATTCCACCCAGCATTTATTCATGACTCCCATACACAGCCACTCCTCTTCATGCTATTAACATCATAGGAATGGAAAGAGAAAAAATAGAGTCAGTAAATTTGTATATTTATATTTTTCTTTCCTTAACAAAGTTATTATCCATATTTCAAAATGCCTGTACATATAGCCTTAGATTCAGAGTGTGTTATTAAATTCTACAGTTTCAATCAGAAAACTTCGAAGCAGCTTCTTCAAATTTACTCAAAAATAGTGCTGAATAAACTGCACATCATTCAAATCAAAAATATCTCCTCTGCAAAAGATGTTGTCAAGAGAATACAAAGCAAGCCAGATATCTGATAAAGGTCCATTATTTAAAATATACAAAGAACACTTAAAACTCAACAGTCAGAAGACAAACAACCAATTTAAAAAATGAGCCAAAGACCTTTCTGGATACCTGTCCCAAAATATGCATAGATAACAAGCACATGAAAGGATGTTCTACTTCATATGTCATCATGAACTTACAAATTAAAATGATTAGATACTATTGCACACTCATTAGAATGGCCAAAACCCAGAACTCTGAGAATACCGAATGCTGGCAAAGATTAGGAATAGTAGGAATTCTCATGCATTACTGATAGGAGTGTAAAATGGTACAACCACTTTGAAAAACAGTTTGACAGTTTCTTACAAAACTAAACATACACTTACCATACAGTACAGCAATCTACTTCTTTGTATTTACCTAAAGGGACTACAAATTTATTTCCACACAAAAAACAGTACATCAATGTTTACAGCAGCTTTCTCAACGGGAATGTTGATAATGGGGAAGGCTTGCGCGAGTGGGGACAGAGGCCATATTGGGAATTTCTGGACTTTAAAACTGATCTAGAAAAAGGAATGTGTTTTCACTGTATTTTCATGTTGAAATCAATTACTTATTTCAAGAAAACTGTTCAATTGGTCCAAATGTTATATACAAGAAGCATCTGTTTAAAAAATAAAGTGTATGTTTTGGCTTTGGCTTTCAAAATTAAACCCAATGTTCAAGTCAACTAGGCAGGATATACCACTTGGATTTATTTGCCTGAGAAAATAATTGTAAACTTCCATAGCTCAGAAGTACAGGGAGAAATTGGAGCAGCCAGAACCTGATCCTCTTGCTCTAATAGAAAAAGATCTTTCTCACGGTATCTGTCTAAAATTTTTATCTCAGAGAATATTCAAGCATGGCTAAGAAATGGAATAATGAGGAAGTTTTAATTCATGGCAAAATTTCTAATAAACTTTTAGTTCCATTTAGCAGCCATTCAACTTTAGCAAGTAAATCTGTTGTAAAGCATTACTGGTTGGGGGAAAAAATAAAGTGTTTCTCAAACTGTAGACACTAAAGTTAAACTCTTAATCACATTCGTTTGAGGATCTGTTGAAAATATATGTTCCCGGGCTTCACCACAGTTTCGCTGACATGGAATCTCTAGGTTGATGGAACTACATCTTAAGCCCCTCTTGTGATTCTTGTGTACTGTAACTCTTACACAGGGTGATGTTCGACCTGATCATTTACTGTTTGGCCGAAATTCTAGCCAAGATTCTCAAGTGACGTTTATACTTGACATCTGGTTCTCTCGGGTGGCAGATGTATTTCCTGGGAGGCACGGCTGGGTGGAGCGTGGCAAGATCGGGCGGGGCTTGACGGGGCGGGGCTTGACGGGGCGGGGCCTCGCGGGGCGGGGCCGCTCGGGGCGGGGCCGGAGAGGCCTGCCCCGGCCTCGGCGGGTGGAGAGTGAAGCCTTGCTGGCTCCGCGCGCAGGCGCTGCCCTCTGAACTGGAACGGAAAGCAACTTCCGGTTGCAGTCACCCGGCCGGGGACCGGCGATCTGTGGAGTGAGCGTGGCTGAATCCCTGATCTGTGAGTAAAAACTTCATGAGCGAGTTGGTGTGTCTGAATCCGTCGAGCACGGCGACAGAAAACTGGTGTATGTGACCGAGTGGACACGCTGGCAATATGGGCGCCGCAGGGAGAGAAACCGAGGAGCTGCGGAGGCAGCCGCTTCGCCGAGTGGGACCGCAGGGTCGGTGTTCGCGAGCGGCCAGGAGGGCTTTTCGGGCCGCGACCTCGGCCCAGCCGCGACGACCGGCTCTTCGAGGGCTGCAGGCGAGGGACCCGGCCCAGCTCCGCGGCGGCGGCTCTCGGCGACCTGACTCCGGGGGCCGGGAAGGAGGGTAGCAGGGCCCGTGGCGTCGGGGTGAGCAGTGGACCCCGTCAGGAGTGGCCCCGACTTCCTTTCGGGAGAGAGACTGCCACCCCGAAGCAAGTATGCTGCTGGTTACTCTTTGGAAAACTTCTCAAAGGGTTCTTGCTGTTCTTTTTCCCTGCGTGGTTGCACAGTTCCTCTCTGCTTTCCTGTAGGATGTCATCACAGCCCTGTCACTGAGAAGTTGGGTAACTTCCCAAAGGGCCAGGGAGGGAATGGGTGGCCGAGGCGGAAGGAGCAGACCCGGCCCGCAGTGGGCACCTAAACGTTAGGTAAATCCCCCACTCTGGTGTAAACTAGAAGCGAGTTACAGGCACAAAAACTGTCCTTGTCAAGGAGTGGAAAGATGGGTAGTACTCAGCCAGAGTTGTACTTTATTGTTATGCTGTAACAAGCAAAAGTAAAGCAGCCCTGCGAAGTGGCATTTGTCTTACGGGAACTGCTTTGACAAGGTGCCCTAAGCGAGAAATGGTAGTAAAGGAAGTGAAGTGAGGTGGAATTGAAGGAAAAGAAAATGATCTGCCTTCCTACCATGGTTGGAATAGACATTTAAAGGATAGCCGAGAAGTTGTATTCTGTTGAAAACTTAATTTTTGTCCCCCTTATTTGAGAGGGACGGTGAATCCTCAAATGATAAAATGTATAAAGCACGTAGTGAAACCTTTCTAAGTGCTCTCCCCAACCATATGTAATCCAAAGCCTTCCACATCTCTTTTGTATGTGCAAATTCGCGCTATTTCGCTTTCTTCTGAAAATGAGATATTCTATGCATACTGTTCTATGATCTGCTATTTCAGACTTTTTAAAAAATATATAGTGAAAAAATAAATATACTGGAAATCTTGCCATATTTTGCTCTATTTATTGTAATGTCACTATATTCTCTTGTCTAGATGTACCATAATGTAGTTAACCATCAGTTAATATGCCCTATCTACATATTTTGCCTATTTTTTACAATTATTTTTTCTGTTTCTTATTTAAGATACAGATATATTGTTTCACATTTGTGAAATATTTGGCAAGTATTTTTTAAAAACTATATCAGCCTTTTGGTTTAAAATGCCCAGGTTGTATCTCATATAAGAAGGAAGTCCTCACTCCAGAATTACTACAATCTTCTCCTATATAGTCTGTTAGTTATTTTTTAGGCTTTACTTATTTAAACATCTAAAAATTATTTTTGTACACTGTAGAAGGATTTGGTTTTTTTCTTTGTTTTTATGAATGAATAGCTGTTTTTCCTGAAATCCTTTGTCAAAATCACTTCTTTCAAAACTGATTGGAAATATCCTTAATATAGTACATTCCCATGTGTACATGTGTCGTTTTAGACTCATCTGTCGCTTTGATCTAAATGATGCTTGTACACAAATATCAGTCCCTCTTCATTTTCTTCAAGATTTTGTTCAATATTGCTACATTGTCTTTCAGATAAAATTTAAATAAACAATTCATATGCCATTGAAGTAATCCTTTTGGGACTTTAACCATCATAGTCTCTAATCCTTTGGGAATTTTTTTTTTTTTTTTTTTTTTTTTTTTTTTTTGTGGGTACCAGGGGGACGACCTCAGGACCTCGCGCGCCAACAGGCACCCGTGCCACTGAGCGATATCACCGGCCCCTTTTTTGTATGTGGGTTCCGGGAGTCGAACTCGGGCCCTCGCGCTTGCAAGGCAGGCGCTTACGCCGCTGAGCCATCTCACCGGCCCAATCCTTTGGGAATTTTAACCATTATAGTCGCTAATATTTTATGACTAGTGTATAGGTATTTATGTATCTGGCCAACTTTCTAAATTTATTAGTCTTAATAAATTATCTTGAATTCCCAGGAAAACAATCCTCTAAATACAGTAATTTTATCTTTTCGTTTTTCTGGCCTTTCCAGAACAGTGATAGATAATAATGATGATTATGGTTATCCTTGTTTCTTACTTTGGAGATGATTTTACTCTGTTATTATTAAATATGAGATTTATTACTAGTTTCTAGTAAATTCTATTTGTCAAGGAAGTTTCTTTTTTTATTATTAAGTTTATTGGTACAGTTAAGATATACATAATGATCATATTCATCATGGGGAATTTGTACCTGAATATGATGTATCTTGATTCCTCTTTTTTCCCCAATCCCTTCCCCTCCCTTCAACCTCTCTTCCCCTCCTTAATAACAAAGCTTTGTTTCCATTTTATCCTCCTTTTATTATTTTTTCATTTTTCTTCCTTCCTTTTCCCCTTCCCCCTCCCTACTTCCTCTTTCCTTTTGAACAATTTCTTCCTATTTCACAATATCTATTATACATTTTAGTACTTATTTACTCTTTCAGTTTCTCCCACCAGGGAGACAATGCAATATTTACACATGTATGTCCCGTTTATTTCACATAAGAGTATGATCTCAAGGTGCATCCATTTACCTAGAAATGTCTCAAGTTTATCCTTCTTTATGGCTGCATAGTACTCCATTGTATAAAAAAAATCTTTTTTTATCTGTTCTTTGGTTGATGGGCATTTGTGTTGTTTCCAAAGATTTAGGTATTACAAACTGTGCTGCTATAAACATGGGCATGCGTATATCACTGTGGTATGATATTTTTAATTCTTCCAGGAAGATACCCAAAAGGGGATAGCTGGGTCAAATGGGACCTCTAATCCTAGTTTTTATTTTTTTTATTTTTGGGGGGGTACCGGGGGTCGACCTCAGGACCTCGCACACCAGCAGGCGCCCGTGCCGCTAAGCGATATCACCGGCCCTTTTTTCGTATGTGGGTTCCGGGAGTTGAACTTGGGCCCTCGCTCTTACCAGGCAGGTGCTTACGCTGCTGAGCCATCTCACTGGTCCTAAACCTAGTTTTTTGAGGAATCTCCACACTGATTTCCACAGTGGTTGCACCAGTCTACACTCCCACCAACAGTGGAGAAGAGTTTGTTTTTCCCCACAGCTGCTCCAGCATTGGTTATTGGTTGATTTCTTGATAATAGCCGTTCTTTCTGGAGTGAGATGGAATCTCAGTGTTGTTTTAACTTGCATCTCTCGAATGACCAGTGATGTTGAACATTTTTTCATATATTTGTTTGCTGTTTGTATTTCTTCATCTGAGAAGTGTGTATTTATCTGATAACTATTTTTGGATTGGGTCTTTAAATTTGGGGGGTCTGATTTTTTGCAGTTCTTTATATGTTCTAGATATTAGTGCTTTGGCTGAGGGACAGTTGGCTGTAATTTTTTCCCACTCTGTGGGTTGTCTTTTCACTCTGTTGGAGATTTCTTTTGATATACAAAAGCTTTTCAATGGATGAGATCCCAGTTGTTGATTCTTTGTAGTATTTCCTGTGTAATCTGGGTTTTGTTCATGAACTCTTTGCATACACCTATGTCTTCAAGAGTTCTGCCTATTCTCTCTTCCAGCAGATTTAGTGTTTCTGTTTTAATATTTAGACCTTTGATCCATTTTGATTTTAGTTTTGGGCATGGTGATAGACATGGGTCTGTTTTGTCTTTGGCAGGTGGAAAGCCAGTGTTTCCAGAACCATTTATTAAAGAGGCCATCTTTCTTCCAGTGAGCATGTATGGCTCCTTTGTCAAAGATAAGGTGGCTGAGTGTGTTTGGAGTTGTTTCTGCATCTGCTAATCTGTTCCATTGATCCTCAGCTCTGTTTTTTGCCTGTACCATGTTGTTTTTATTATGGTAACTTTGTAGTATAATTTCACATCAGGGATTGTGATGCCCCCTGCCTTGCCTTTGTTCTCCAGAATTGCCTTTGCTATTCTATGTCTTTCCTGATTCCAAATGAATTTTGGGAATGTTTTCTCTAGTTCTGTGAGGTGTGCTAATGGTGTTTTGATTGGGATTGCATTAAATCTGTATAACAATTTTGGGAGTATGGCCATTTTCACTATGTTGGTTCTTCCTACCGATGAGCAAGGGATATCTTTCCATTTTCTGATATCCTCTTCAATCTTCTTATTCTGAGTACTGTAATTTTCAATGTATAAATCTTTTACTTTCTTTGTTAGATTGATTCCTAAGCATTTCATTTTTTTGGATGCTAACAAGGTATGGTTTCCCTAATTTCTCTCTCAGTGAGTTTGTTGTTTGAGTAAAGGAATGCTATTGGTGTTTGAGTATTGATATTGTATCCAGCTATACTACTGAATTTGATTGTTAAATCTGCAAGTCTTTTGGTGGAGTTTTTGGGGTCTTCTATGCAGAGTATCATGTCATCTGCAAATAATGATAATTTAACTTCTTCCTTTCCTATCCTTATTCCTTTCATTTCTCTCTCGTCTAATTGCTCTGGCTAATGTTTCCAGAACTATATTGAATCGGAATAGTGATAGTGGACATCCTTGTCTTGTTCATGATTTTAGCGTGAAAGCTTTCAGTTTTGACCATTTAGTATGATGTTGGCTGTTGGTTTGTCATAGATGGCTTTTATCAGATTGAGATAAAGACCATCTATTCCAGTTTTCTGTACGATTTTTTTGTAGGATTTTTGGACTTTGTCAAATGTTTTTTCTGCATCTATTGAGATGAACTTGTGGTTTTTGTCTTGGGTTCTGTTGATATGGTGTATTACATTTATTGATTTGCACATGTCAAACCATTCTTGCATCCTTGGGATGAATCCTGCTTGGTCATGATGTATAATCTTCTTGATAATTTGCTGCATTCTGTTTGCCAGTATCTTATTAAGGATTTCTGCATCTATGTTCATTAGGGAGATCGGCCTGTAGTTTTCTTTTCTGGTTGGGTTCTTCTCTGGTTTTGGTATCAGGTTAATAACTTGCTTCCTGGAATGATTTTTGGGAGTATTGCTTCCTTTTCAATTTCATTGAAGAGTTTCAGCATTAGTGGCATTAGATCATCTCTAAATTTCTTGTGAAATTCAGCAGTAATACATCAGGACCTGGGATTTTCTTTGTTGGTAAGTTTTTAATTACATTTTAAATTTCACTGACTGATACTGGGTTATTTAGAATTTTTATATCTCTCAATTCCATTTCGGCAATTCGTATATATGTAGGAATCTGCCCATTTCTTCTGTGTTTTCCATCTTATTACATAGAGTACAGGTTCTCAAAGTAAGTATTGATGATCTTTTGGATTTCTACAGAATCTATTGTGATTTTACCCTTTTCATTCCTAGTTGCATGAATTGAGTCTTTTCTTTCCTCTTTTTTATAAGGTTGGCTAAAGGTTTGTCAATTTTATTTAATCTTTCAAAGAAGCAGCTCTTTGATTCATTGATTCTTTGTATTGTTTTCTTAATCTCAATCACATTCATTTCTGCTCTATCTTTGTAATTTCCTCTCTCATACAAGCTTTGGGTTTGATTTATTCTTTTTCTGGAAGTTTAACATTCAACATTAAGTTGTTTATTTGAGCTCCTCGTCCTGTTTTCCTGATGTGAGAATTTACTGCTATAAATTTCTCTCTTAGGACTGCTTTCATTGCATCCCGTAAGTTCCGATGTGTTGTATCAGCATTATCATTTAATCGTAGATACTGTTTCTTTTCTTCTTTGATTTTCTCTGTGACCCATTGGTTGTTCAGGAGGGTGTTATTTAATTTCCATGTGTTTATGTAGTTTTTATGGTTTCTTTAGCTGTTGATTTCCATTTTCATTGCACTATGGTTAGATAATATGCATGGGATAATTTCAATTTCTCTGCATTTACTTAAGCATGTTCTGTGGGCTAGTATGTGATCTGTTTTGGAGAACATCCCATGTGCAACTGCAATGAATGTGTATTCTGATGTTGGGGGTGGAACACTCTGTACACATTTACCGAGTCCATTTGTTCACAGGTTTGGTTTAGTTCTGATATTTCTTTGTTAATTTTTGTCTAGTTGGTCTGTGTGTTTGTTACAGTAGGATATTGAGGTCCCCCATTATAATTGTGTTAGTGCTTACTTGATTTTTAACGTCCATTAATATTTTTTATGTAGTTGGGTGTACAGGTATTTGGTGCATATATATTTATGATTGTTAGTCTTCTTCTTGAGGATTTCCCTTAATAAGTATGTAGTGACCTTCTTTGTCTCTTTTGATCAGTCTTGGTTTGAAGTTCACATTGTCTGCAAATAGAATAGCTACACCTGCTTTTTTCTGGGTTCCTGTCAGATGGAGTATTGTTTTCCGTCTTTGACTTTCAGTCTGTGAATTTCTTTTGGGGTTAAATGTGTTTGTGTATGCAGCATATTGTTGGATCTTGCTTCTTGATCCATTCTGCCAATCTGTTTCTTTTGAATGGTGAATTGATACTATTTACATTGATGGTTACAACTGATATGTATTGGCTTATCCTTCTCATATTATTTTCCTGTTGTTGGTTCCCTGCTTTCTGCCTCTGTTTAATTGCTTGCCTTGCCTGCTGGCTTCTTTCAATTGGTGTTCTTGGAATTGTGGTCTTCGTTATTTCTTTCTAAAATATCCTTCAGAGATTTTTGGAGAGCTGGTTTGGTGGTCATGAATTTCTTCAGTTGTTCTTTGTCATAGAAGTATCTTATTTCTATAATGATTTTGAAAGATAGTTTTGCAGGGTATGTCAATCTGGGTTGGAGGTTGTTTTCTTTTAGGGTTTGAAATACCTCACTCCAAGGTCTCCTTGATTTGAGGGTTTGTGTTGAGAAGTCTGCTGTGATTCTGATGGGCTTTCCTTTATAGGTGATTTGTTTCTTTTCTCTAACCACTTTTAATATTCTGTTCTTATGCTGAATTTCTGGAATCCTGATTATTATTATATGCCTTGGTGTAGGTTTATTTTGGTTATGGCTATTTGGAGTTCTATATGATTCACTTATTTGTATGTCCAATTCTTTATCCATGTTTGGGAAGTTTTCTGCCATTACTTCTGTGAAGATGTTTTTTATGGCATTTGCGCTATCTTTGGCTTTCTCATTGACTTTGATCAACCTTACAGTGTTGTTCTTTGCTTCATCTTGCAGCTGTTGAATTGATTTTTCATGGTCCCTTGTTAATTTTAAGATATCTTTCTTTTTGGTTGCTAGCTGCAATCCTGTCTTCTAGAGCAGATATTTTATCTTTGCCTTTGTTCAGTCTGTTGCGTATACTTTAGGTGGAATTTTTTAATCTCCTGGATTTATGTTTAGATCTATTTCATGGATTCCATTTCCTTCCTATGTTGAGCATTCATGGTTTCCATCATTTTCCTAAGTGCCTCGATTTTTTTATCTTTGTCTACTCTAATATCTTTCATTTTGATCATTTCTTTTTTTACCTGAGAGATTATTTTTTTCTATACCCTCATCCATTTGTGTTTTTCACTTCTGCTGCCAGCATTTCAGAAATGATAATTCCAGTGGGTAGCTTTTGATTTCCTCTATCTCATTGTGCTCTGGACTTGACCTCGGTGGGCTGGAGGTTTGGGGCTGCATTTTGCTTCTGCATCTTGTCATTTTCTATTTTTTATTTTGTTTTCTGTGTGGATCCTTGTAGATTTCTTATGGTAGTTAGCTCTAGCACTAGTATTGAGGCTTCCCTAGGAAATGTCTGTTCCTCAGAGATGTCTTCTAGGCATAGGTGATTCTTGATCTTTGTGTCTATCCCAAGAACATACCTTCCCAGTTTATTAAGGGTGAGAAGTTGCTATCTATTTGGCTTAGCAGCCAGTCTTTTGGTACTGGACTGTGGTGATGGTTGTGACCCAGACTATCACAGTTTTGTCATACAAGGGAGGAAAATTGATTATAACATGTATGACATCCTGGCTAACGTAGTATAGTTGGCAATAACAATAGCATCAAGCACAGCCTAGCTACTGACCAACTGTTGTAACTATTAACTTGATACCTTTAACCATAGGAACAATTTCTACAGTTATATAACAAAATCCAACATATACCAGGGACTTGTATGCAATGAGTTTCCCCTTAATAGAGTGATTTTACCCTGGGGGAGGGATTTAAGAGGGGTAGTGGACAAAACAGAGAGATGAATGAGGACAGATATTGTAGAAGCAAGGCTAGAGGGCAAAGGATGATCACCCAAGTTTTGGGAAACTGGAGAAGAACAGAGGAGAGAAAGAAGAGAAAGCATAAAAGAATATTGAAGTGAATGAGAATAGAAGAGACAGTGTTCTCTCTCATGAAAATATCAAAATCAAGAGAGATAGTTGAGCAAAGAGAGAAAGAAGATGAGAAGAAAACAAAAAGAGAGCTAAGAAACCTAAATATTGAAAAACAAACAAATAAAAACAACCCCAAAAAAACCTAACTAGACAGAAAAAGGAAAACCAATCAAACAAAAAGAAAAATAATAAAATTACTCTGGTGTCCAGGTTGTGGTTGTGTGCAAGTCAGATCTCAGAAATGTGCTGTGTAATCCCGCCAGGTTAGCAGTAGGATTTGTGCTTGGTACGGGCCGATCTTGGCCTCTGGATGTAGGGGCTGCGACTGGTCTGAGGCTGACAACGTTCTGGATGTCGCTTCTCCTCCTGATTGTTTCCATGGCGGCCTCCCAGTTGCCATGGCGCCCTCATTTAGGGAAAGCCCAGGGTTGCTCCCAGACGTGGGTACAGTTGGCTCCTTCTGGACCTTGCACAGCCTCCTCTGTTCCACACCACTGACGCCTCCTACATGCTGGTCGTTGGGCGGGGGGACTGCCCTTGTCCCGCTGCAGAGCAAGGCTGCTTGCCAACTTATGCCGCTGGGCCAAGGCTGCTCTGCTGGTCACAGACCAGGGGTACGCTTCCAGTGCTCTGTGTTTAGGGCTAAGACTGGCTTTCCGTGGCCGCTGGAGCAGAGTTTAGGTAGGCCCAGCTCCTACCTCTCAGCAGAATTCCCCCTAGTCTGCTTCCCACCTGCTGACAGTCTACTGTGACTGGATGGCTCTTCCCTCATTTTACTCTGGGACTTTGGCAATTAGTTGACCGGTGACTGTACTGCTGCTGGAGTTCTCCCAGAGCCCTTTGACATAAAATGGCAGCCCCGCCCGCCCGCTTCTGTCCCTCGAGTCTGTGTGCCGGAGCACAGTGTCGGCTCACCTCACTCGCCAACCACTGTCTGTGCGTGGCCCCTCAGGCAACAGCGTCTCCCATTCTCACTGCTGCTTTGGGCTTTCCCCCGCTGCTGGGCTGCTGGGCTGCCGGGCCTGCCTGCAGCGTGCGCAGTTGGGCTGCCGGTCCCGCCTCGGAAGTTTCTTTTAATATTTCTAGCCTATTAGAATTTTTACAGAGAATGGATGTTCGGCCAAAGTTGTTTTTTTGGCAGGCATAGAAATATGTTTGGATTGGCTAGCGCTTTAAGAACAGTTTTAAATAATAGATATTGAGTGTTCATTTGGAATGTATCTCTTATTCTGTTGAGACAATGTCTCAAACTTTTTTTGATTGATAATAGAAGTTAAATTTTATCATTTTTTTTACATCTGTCATAACCTATCATATGAGCTTTTCTTCTTTGCTCTATTAGGATGATGAATCATTTTAGTATTTTTTCAGTTTACAGTCAAACCTAACTTGGTCATAGTATAATATTTAAGCATATATTGGTTCCTTTTTAGTAACATCTTTATTTAAAATCAGTAATTGAAGTTCATCTTTTTCTGCTGTCAAGGTTATACTGGTTTCTTAAAAGATATGGGAGAGTTCTTTCTCTGCTCTATAGTTTAAACAGCATGAGAACTCTATTCTTTGAAAAGCTGAAAGAATTCACTCATGATACCACGTTTCTCAGAATGCATCATCATGGTTAAGTGATGAATGCCTATACTTTGAGAAAAACATAGAAGTGGGAGGAAGCTGAGACTCATCCGTGTTGTGTTTGTTAGTGAAATATTTTCTCTCTTGGGAAGCAAAGTTTCACCAAGTTCTGACATCCAGCAAAGTGAAAGACTTGGAAGCTTTGGGTTTGATCAGTAGTACTGTCTTACCTGAAAGTGGAAAATGATCCAAAAAAAGGTTAAGAGTGGCATTCTCTTTCATTTGCTTTCTTTAGGTAAAGAAAACACATGTTTTTGAGTGTCTAGAGGTCTGTCTTAACCTTCCAAGACAGACGATGTCTTATTTATGTGTGTGTAAAGATATGAACTGATTTTTTGCTTTTTTGTGAGAACGTGAACATGCAGTTAATATATGGAAAATATAAGGTGTTTCTCTAATTTATTCACATCTTCCTTTGCTAAAGTGGCAACTTTTCTGAAGTATAATATGAACTCTTCTTATTATTCATGTCCCCCAAGAGCTTGGGAAAGGCTGATGGCTTTCTTTTCTAGGGCAGAGGGGAAGGATAGCAATTATTCAAGGTGATTTCCCTTCCCCATCCTGAAACTGCTTTAGAATTTAATTGGCCTCTCACCACAGGTGTGAACCCTAGCAAAACATTTACCCAGAAGTAGAACAGGCACAGCATAGGGGAAACCCAGCAGAGGGGCCTTTCTCTCCTCCCAGATCACCCATACTTATCTCTTACCACATGAAAAAGTACATTTTGAAAACTTACAAATCATCCTGGGGTAGAGATGGCAAAATCTTACTTTTAAGCCTGTGAGTTTCTTCACATTTAGAATCTAATACATGTAACTGATCATCTCTCATTGTTATGACTGAACTGGGCTGTTAGAGGTAGAACATTGTTTGACTTCTATCCCCAGTCTCAGTGGCGCTCTTGGAATACCTCTACCTACCCTTATTACTTTCTTTATCCAGAACTCCTTAACTATTACTGCTGGCTTCAAGACAACAAATTTATTTAAGATACTGTGTCTGTGAAATAAGGGGAGAAGTTCATTTTAGAATGGTAGGAAAGTAGAGAGAATTAAAGTACCAGTTCAAATGATTCAGCATCCAGACAACAGGCATTCCAGAAAAGAATACAAACAAAACAAAAAAACCTCCCAGAATATTTCAGTAACAAGAATTGAAGGCTGAATTTTCAGATTGAAAGGGTACACCAAGCACCCATTGTAATGTACAGAAATTTTAGAAGACTGAGGACAAAAGGAGAGAAATCCTATTAGTTTCTGGGGAGGGGAAGATGGGTTAATACAGTTCATCAGGAAACAAAATGGGTCTGGGCTTTGCCAAAAACTAATGGAAACTAGAAGACAGTATAGTAAAGATTTCAAAAGTCTGAGTCTACTTCCAGCCTAGAACTCAATCTGCCTAAACTATCAGTTAGGTTTGATGGCAAAGATTTTTTTCAATTATGCAAGGTTATAAAAATTTTACTATGTAAGCACTCTTTCTCAGGAATGCTGAAGATTTGGTCCATCGAATGGAGATGTAAAATAAAAAAGAATTGGGATCCTGAAAAATAAGGAATTTAGTTAGAGAAAGAGATAAGCAAAGAGAATTCCCAAATTTAAGGTGAAAGAAAGTCCCACAGTGAAAGCTTTCTATCCAAGCAGCCAGTTTGCATTAGTCTGAAAGCCCAAGAAAAGATTCCTAGCTGGGTGGATGGTACCCACCTGTAATCCCAGCATTTGGGGTGGCTGAGGCAGGAGGATTGCAAATTTCAGCCAAACCTGGGCAATTTAGCAATTTAGTAAGTGTTGCGCACCCTTGCCAGCAAGGAACACACGAAAGTGGAACTTGTTATTAACAATTTATTAACGCTGTACAGGGACCGAAGTCGCACCCAAGCCGGTTCTCAAGCTAAGCTAGCTTCTTCCAGCTTCTTCTTCTTCTTTTAGCTTCTGCCTACCTAGCTTAGCTTCCTCTTAGCTTCTTTAGCTTCCTCCTCCTTCTCCCCTGGACACTCTCCTATATAGGAATCCATCTCCAATCACCTTCTGCCACGAATAGCACACCCATTGGGCGCCGCCGCAGGGATCCGCCCGCTGCCTAAAACCTTCCCTAATAAGGGAACATAGAAATGCGGAACACAGGCTGATCAGCTGATAGGAAGCAGGCTATCCGCGCCATGTTGGTGGCGCAGTAAGAAAAAGGCTCCCAACATCTCCCCCTAATTAATTAATTTTAAATGGCACAACAGCAGAATGTAGAGGCCCGTACCCTGTTGTGCAAACGCCAAGCGGATTAACATAGCATGAGATGGCCAGGCTCATACTACTTCATCCCTATTGGCAATGCTCCCTTTTCACAGGGGTGGGGCTTTGGAGCAGACCCACATGCATACGAGCGTGCATTCCACCAGTCCCCTCAACCCCGAGGGCAACTGCTGTGCAGTGCGGCTAGCCTTACATCCTGCATAGGCTACGAATGAACGGCAGCCAGCCATACTTGGGGAGATGTACCAGCATCCACAGCTGTAATGGCCTGAGCGAGCATGGCGACATCCCTATGGCGGCGTCGCCGCAGGCGGCACAAACACCAGAGGCAGAAGGCGGCACTCAAAGCCACGATTCCCAGGAGAGACATAGAGCCCGCCCATCGTTGTACCCATCCAGACCATCTTGCTATAGCAGTCCATAAACTTTGCGCGGTAACAGGTGTGACTCTGCTAGCATTGATCTGTGCGATCTGAAGCGCCAGTTGCCGAGTATAGTTGATGAGTCAATGGACTGCAAGACGTTCGGGAACCCACACCGGCTCTGCATTTTGTTCCTGTGGAAAAACACAGACTGAACCTCGTGCCCATACCAGCACGGGATCGGGGCCACGCCATTGCCCCGTTAATACATCTTTCCACCGGACCATTGCATTTATAAATTCATCAAATGTTTTCCCTTTTACCCGCAGTCCTTACTCAGTTAGGAGCTCCTGCAGGGCAAGAAAAACTGACTGGTGAGACGAGGCAGCACCCATTACAGAGCTTAGGCAGATATACTTTTTCAAACTTGGCCGGCGCTTAAGTTGCGCCGGGCCAGTAAAAACGAAACCTGCATCGAGCGCAGTATCTTCACAGCAATTCCCCGCACACCCGCAGCCCCTCTCTTACCGGAGGTTTAGTGGATCCACTCCCGCTCTATCGGCGGCCTCCCTCACTGGGGAGAATCAGCTCAGAGTAAAAACGAAACCTATCTTGGTGCTGATAACGCCAAGGTCGCGAGTTCGTTCCCCGTACGGGCCACCACTTGTTGCGCGCCCTTGCCAGCAAGGAACACACAAAAGTGGAACTTGTTATTAACAATTTATTAACGCTGTACAGGGACCGAAGTCGCACCCAAGCCGGTTCTCAAGCTAAGCTAGCTTCTTCCTCTTAGCTTCTTTAGCTTCCTCCTCCTTCTCCCCTGGACACTCTCCTATATAGGAATCCAGCTCCAATCACCTTCTGCCACGAATAGCACACCCATTGGGCGCCGCCGCAGGGATCCGCCCGCTGCCTAAAACCTTCCCTAATAAGGGAACATAGAAATGCGGAACATAGGCTGATCAGCTGATAGGAAGCAGGCTATCCGCGCCATGTTGGTGGCGCAGTAAGAAAAAGGCTCCCAACAAGTAAGACCCTGTCTCAAAATAGAAAAAGGGCTGGGGATGTAGTTCAGTGTGAAAGCCCTGGGTTCAGTCCTCAGTACTGCAAAAAAGGAGAGGGAGGGAGGGAAGGAGGAAGGGAAAGAAGGGTGGGGGGAGATTCCTCTGAGAAGATGGAATTAATAGAAGACCTGAAGTATCTTGAATATATTGAGGAGATGTATTAGTGGTAATAGGAAGTACACAAACAACAATTTTTTCATGGAAAAAGTTTCTCAGGAGAGAATAAGCAACCAGAGAATATTATATGGCTCAGCAGTGAACACCATAAGTAATCAGAGAGTACAGTGAAAGCCAAATGCTAATCTAACTGAAAATAGGACATAAGCACATTGGAAAAATGGGAAGAGTAGGAAGGAGGAGGTATTTAAAGACAACTGAATTCTTATTTTGGATAGTGTTGTAGTCAGGGTTTGCAAGGGAAACAATACAATACAGGACACATAATTTATAAAGTTATTTTGTCATAGTCACCCAAAGAGTCATATACAAAAAGTGCAGGAAATCTGTCCACACACTAAAGACCCAAAGAATCCAGCTGAGGGCCTGGATTCTACAGCAGTGTCCTTCATGAGTCCAGCTGAAGACCTAGAGCCCATGGCCATGCCCTCATGAGTCCAGCTGAATGCCTAGGGCCCACAACAATGTCTCATGCAAGGATATTTCATGGATCTGCACCAGGAAGGCCCAAAGGTCAGCGGTGGAAGCTAGAAAGTCTGCACCAGCGGGATGAAGGATCTGTGCCAGCAGGCTGAGGGATCTGCCCAGGAGCCGGGAAGCAACACTCAGAGTAAGGACCAGAGCTCCCCCAAAAGTCACCATAGCCATCCTCAGCGACAATGAGGTCCCGAGCTCCTCCGACGATGAGAACAGCCAAGTTCCTATCAGGAAAGCCAGCGTGACAAGCTCCTCCTGGAGAACCAACAGCACCAACTCTTCCTCACCAGTTCTCCTTTTTATGTTGTTGGCGACAGTCCTCAGGTGGGCCCTCCACGCCAGGCACCACGCTGATTCAGTTCAGCTGGGTGTGACAAGTTGACCACCAGTTGTCGATCCACCACACATAGCACGAAGACAAAACTGAAAAATCAATAGTAGCAGTATTACATATTGCTTAGAGATAAATACAAAAAAGAATCAACCAAAAGTTGTTGCCACGGTAAAGTAGGAAATGGGGAGGGGAAAGCAAAGGACTATTTTTCTTAAGCCTTGTTAGAGCTGTTTGACTCATTAAGATAAAGGTATGTATAGCTTTGATAAAAATAAAATCAAAACTTAATTAGAAGCAAAAGAGCTAAAGACTGTTTTCACATCAGACCTGGATTTATCTGGTTCATCCATTTTCTAATTCTGTGATTTTAGGCCATTTATTTACCCTTTTGAAGTTCAATTTCTTCTTCAAAGGGAAAACAGTGTCTGTTCCTATTGAGAGAAGATTTAAAATGAGGTGGTTTATGTAAAGCACCCAGCAAACAGGTGTCAGTTTCTACCCCTGTCCATCCATTTCTCGTGAAGAAATAGGGAACCAACCCCTTCCTTGAATCTGGGATGCTTACCATTTAAACAAAAGACTATTGGCCACCTGGTCCATGGCTGTGTATCTCTTTGGATTGAAGGCATGTCCGTGGGATCTATGTCCTCTCTTAATTATGTATAGATAGTTTGAGAATTTAAGTAGAATTGGGAAGATTAAATATTGATGGGGGAACATTAAGTTAAAAGGGTCTTGATGGTGGAAAGACTATGGTCACCCTCAAATTTCTTCACAAGAGTGCTGTTGATAATGAAAACATTTGTCATGTGCACTAATGATTTAAGAGAATTGCATGGGACCAAGATCAGTAAAGCGCTGTTCTGGGCCACTTGTCAAAGTATTAAAATAATTCTTTTTTTTTTTTTTAAGAGAAAGTCTTCTACCTTAGCAACTGCTATTTTTGTTTTTATATTCTATATTTCCGGAACAATTCAAAAGGCCGTTCACTGTAGGAGGCACTTTATGAAAGCCTGTTTTCCTGCTTTGATACATATTTGTATATTGTTTTACAGTGCTTTCCCAACTATGACTTGATCTCTTACAAAAAAATTTAAGCCTCTCACATCTCTCTACATAAAATTATGATTCAAAAAGTCTTGGACAGGGTTTGCTGATCTATTTTTTAAAGCCACCCTGGATGATCCTAATGTATTAACTGAATGGGAACCAGTATTCTATAGTATGATACTATTTCAATTATGCTAAACTGGGACATGTGAACTGAAGTCCATGGAAAGAATAAATGACTGTTCACTTCCACCTAATACATGTCTACACTGGACATGTATTCCACAGTACAGCTCTTGGTTTTATATTTGGTCAACTAGGCTTTAATTCAGATACTCTATAAATTATCAGACAAATTAATACATTTCACATGAAATATAGTCTAGCTCAAAGTTGTTTGGAATCTTTATATTATAACATCTTTTAAATTTTTTCCAAAGACAAAAGAAAGTGAAATAGCATATCAAAAAATTTAGTCAACTCTTCCTTCCCCCCAGTAGGATGGCACAGCAGGTGTTAGAATTTGCTAAATTTGAATCTCCACATTTAAGAAAAACTGCTATGGCCCCTAAAAAGGGTGGAAAGTTGGGTTAGTTTTGAAACAGGTGAAAATTTGAAAGGTTGTCAGGCTACCCAGGGGTTTTTTTGGGTCCTCTCTCCAGGAATATTCAACAGTTGGGAGTATGTTGCCCAGTATAAAAATATTGAATGTAGTTTTAAACTTACACTGTACATTTAAAGTCACATCCTAAATATCTTGGGAATGACTGGAAATAGAGATGTGGAAATCTCCAAGACCTTATTTATTTTCTCATTGGATTTCTCACAATTA
Source organism: Erethizon dorsatum (assembly GCA_028451465.1). Taxonomy (NCBI): domain Eukaryota; kingdom Metazoa; phylum Chordata; class Mammalia; order Rodentia; family Erethizontidae; genus Erethizon; species Erethizon dorsatum. Next base: position 106,428,445 of record CM051826.1, read on the forward strand.
TTTCTAATAAAACAAGTTGTGACTTGTGCACATTTGCACAACACCCTTCTAGGTGTCCTCAGGGAAATTAAAAGCAGAGGTATGAAGAGCTGTGCCAGTGGTTAGGAGCACAGAGTACAGCTTTATAATTATGAGGCTTTTGCCTGTTCCTATTTATCAGTGGTAATATTCTCAAGGCTAACTGGCTGCTCAACAATTTTAAACTGTGACTTAAAGAGAAAATAAGCCTTTCATGAAAAGATCATCTGTTTACTAAAATTTTACTTTCTCTTTATAGATGAGCTCTCTCCTTTCGTATTCTTTCTTCATTTTGGGTTGATTTCATAAATGATTCAAGGATTTTGGAGGGACATTAATCTGCTAACAGTTGGAGAGGGTAAGATTTTAACTTCTGTTTCAACTTTGCCCTTTATGAATCTCATGTGGCCTTGTAACATCCTTTTCATTATTCTTATGTTTTGGGGAATCTTTTTAAGATTACTAAAAAAAAAGGAGGGGGGTGTTTCAGACTTTTCTGATTAAAGCCAGAAGATAGAAACAAACTCTATGACTCTTGAAAAATAATTACTAATACTACTTTATTGTTTTAAATTTGGTAGAGTCGAAGAAGAAAGAGACTTAAGAAAGAGTCACACATTCAAACACCCCGCTAGAGACGAACTTTTTCTTGTCACACATTTAACTGTGTGAAAGGTGAACAGACCAGAGCATTAGATTACATTCCTAGTTAGTTAGTAGTGTATTTTACATAAGATAACACTTACACTAAGATGCTGCATTTTATGCATTTTCTAGTTTTTCTTCTGACATCTTTATATCGATAATAGCTGGGCCTCTTTTTTTTTTTTTTTTTTTTTCAGAAAAAAAGAGTACATGTTGTGACACAAGGTACTGCCCATTTCTCTCCATTATTTCCTTCAAAAATATACCTTTTTCTGTATTTTCTTGATAAAAATATTTTGGCCTGGCTGACCATCTAGGAAAGTACTAGTATTAGAGGAATTCAAAACAGACTTCAAGAACACAATGAAGAAGACATACTTAGCCTTCTTTAATTCCTGTAGATTATCACTCAATTGGTTCTTTTTTTTCCCTCATTATGTCTCTTCTGACACTTTTGTCCAAAATTGAATTCATTATCTACCCTCCTACTCCCCTGCCAAATTTTCTTTTATTTTCCTGCGTCTGACTATCACCACTTTTTGCCTAATGTTTTGAAAAATGACTGGCAGACCATCGGCAACAAAATCACCTTGGACACTTTGCTCATTAAAATGCAGATTCTAAGGCCCCTTTCTAGGCTAAATGATTCATAATCACAGGTATCTGAATATGCCTTTTTGTCTATTATTGGGATCCAGTTGGCCACAAGACCCTGTTAATTCTGCCTTTGAAATGCCTCTTGACTCTACTCATCTTTCATTTCCCCTGCTTTTATTTCAAGCCCTCACCTTCACCTATGATACAGCAATGGTTTCCTATGGGATATCTCCACATTGTCTCCCTCACTAGTTTGTATTCTGTGCTGGCATCCAGTCTTTCTATTTGCTTTTTATTTTTTAAAGTGTAATTTCCATTTTTTTCAGAAGGTAGTTTTTCAAATGTGTCTGCCTTACTAAATTATAAATTGTAATTGGAGAAAAAGTCAGAGACCATGAGTGTCTCTTTGCCAGGTAGAAAAGCAGCACCTAGTATGTGTTCAGCTCTGAACTAGGCTTGGGTATTTGCCAGTCAGGACATAGCTCTTTTCTTCTTTTAGAAACTCACAAAACAGTGGCTAAACAAGACAATTTTTGTTTTAATTCAAGGTATAGGTTGTCCAGAGCTGATCTGGCATATCCAGTGTTGAAGACCGGTGTTTCTTCATTCTTATTGTTCCACCATCCCTAAAGTGTTGGCGTCACCATGGTGTTACAATTAGCTTACTACTCCAGGAAAAGGGAACTAGTCTTGGAAGTTACATTCCTTTGCCAGTGACCAAAACACATGGTCACGCCAGCTGAAAAATCAGGGATACTTAGATTTTAAGAAAAGAGAGTAAATATTAAGGAACAAATAAAATATATTATTCACATCTGGTTCATTTAATCTTTACAATAACTGCAAACTATGAAATGAATGATATGAAAACTAATGCTCAAAGAAGCTAAGTAAAAGGCTACAAAATTGCAGATCTGGGATCTTAATTTAAAGCATTTATTTTTCACTTTGCCTACTAATGTTTATAAAGAAATATATAAATGTTATTAAATGAATTCAGTAATTTTCACAGTACTATAGTTACATATTTTACAACGCAATACTGTCTCTACTTCCAGAATGTTCCATATAAGTTTACTCCTTCCTTTTTCCATTATGAAATGAAATTCCATATCAAATAGTTTGCAACAAAGGCCTACTTTGTAATAAACTAAACAAAATGGCTACTCCTTTTAATTCTGTTATGTCACTTAGGAGGAAGAATAAGTTACTGTATTTGTTGAGCAAAAGCACCCATGCTCTGTATTTGTTCAGCAGTGCTGTATAATCCTAAAGTTGCAGGAGATTATATCATTCCAAAGAAAAGAAAATTAAGGGTATAGAACTTGTTCTTTATTTTCTCCCCTGTTTTTTTCTTGTGTTTGTTTGTTTTGTGTTTGTTTGTTTTGTGGTCCTGTGGATTGATTCTGGGCCCTTGCACATGCTAGACAACCATTCTGACAGAGTTGTATCCCCAGCCCTTAATTTTTTTTTTTTTTACCACCCCCACTTGTTTTTAAGCAATGACGGAAAAAGTACTGACAGATCAATCATTTCTATGGTAGCCATCATTGTTATACCTGATAATAGTCTGTTTTACAGGGTTATTCTAATCAGGAAAATCAAACTGAACAATGCGAAATGCATATGATCTTGGCTTGCTTTAGTGAAGAAGCGGTATTATTTAACACTGAAAATATTTTTATAGCAGAGGGAAACCTGTTTCGTAAAGAACAACTGCGGTTCCATAATGAAGTAAAAGAAATGCGTGAGGTCATTCCTACCCATACTCAAAGTGCCATTCAAATGCTACCTACCTTTCAACCCTGTCCTGAACTTCATAAATACATGTTGTCACTTACCTACCAAACTCTGTTGGCTTTTGGATACTCATATATGCTTTAAGTTGTAGCTAATAGTGTCTTCATTAGGGTAGATTTCATGTCTGTTTTGTTCGTACTGCATCAGTAGTAGTACGCAGCACACCTTTGCTTATATTGGCACTCAGTAAATGTTTTATCTAATAAATATATCCCCCATCCTTTGGAACTGGCTTTAATGAACAATCCTGGAACTAAGAATTTTGAAGATTTAGCCCAGTTCATAACACAGCTATGTAGCTATAGGTAAATCATTTAAGCCTTCTGATCTTATTGGCAAGTGGGACTATTAATAATAGGAAGTGAAGAATTGGTGAAAATATTTTGTTAAAATCATAACTATAAGGTAGTACTATCTCTTACTCCCATGCTGCAACCCTGTGTGATGCAACCCCAGAATAAGTGAGCAAAAACATTTTTTTCTAATTGAATAGTAATGGGATATATTTTCTTGTACTGTAGCAAACTATATTTTCTTAATCCTGAGCACACCTTGACCGCAGCAGTTGACAGATCTCTGTTAGGACCAGGAACTGTACCAAAGGAAGGAGAAATCATCTCCGAGTGCAGACTGCCCCTTGTCTGTCCCAGTGAAAGAGGAAGTGGCATGCTGCCCAGGGATTTTCTTGGTGCTTCCCCCTGGGCAAACACACAACAGTCATTCACTAGACTAAGAAGTGGGATGAGAATCTGCTACCCTCTGTTTTGCTTTCTTGCTGAAACCACCTGTACTCTGGGTGGTAGGGAAAAAAAAAAAGTAAGTACTTACCAGAGCAAAAAACGTGGGTGGGTAAGGATCCAGGCTGCCACAGGATTGCGGAGAGTGGGATGGGGTGGGGAGGGAGTATACATCTAGCTAGCCCAGCTACCTTCTAAGACATTAGAATGTCTTAATGTTTTCCTTATGTAGTGGGAGGAAACCAACAAACCAAACCGAGAAATAAAATAAAAACTACCTAGAACAGTGTTCCTAAGGCAGAGGTTGCTCTAACTTTGACCTCCTGGATTTGAGGAATGAGAATTGCCATGGAACTTGGATCTGAATATTTACTGTAAATACAAAGCATTCCCCTAGAGCCTGGCAAATTTTATAGAAAACTTAACGAAATGTAATTGAAACGTAACTGCCTCCATTGTGAAATTAATTTTACACTTAACAAATGCTTAAAAATAAATGAACAAGTGGCTTTAAAGTTCAGGCTGTTAATATTTGAAATTGGTCCAATTTAATTAGCTGGATCTCAGAGACTTTCTTTTTTCTCTGGTGAATATCACTGATCTAATTCAAGTTATCTGATTGTGAAATGAGAATTAAGTATATTATTTATTCATTTGTATCAACCAAAACTTATTTCTCAGCATTCATTCTTATTTCAGAAACTAGTGTGTGTGTATGTGGAATTTACTCAGCAGCTTCTCTTAGTGACATTTGTATGATCTAATTCAAGGACCTGAAGTGAAGACTCTACATGATTTACTTGCATATGGCAGCTATTTTTAATGCCACATTTACATTTTTAAAAACAAGAATGTACCTTTTTGATGGAATAGACATTCATTTTTAACTCACACACTCAAGAAATAAAGAACAAGGCATTTCCTTAGAAATTGAGTCTTTTCTTTTTGTACTAGAGAGAAAGAATTAGGTACAAAAGATTTAGTGGCATTTAACTAAGGGTCAGTCAGTAAAAGAACAAACTGTGAAACTACATGGAGTACATGGAGTCAGTTCAAGCCTCTGATTTGTCCCAGGTTTCAAAATAAAGATGTGCTTTACATTGACAGTTTGCCAGCATGTGCAGCTTTTAAAGATAACAAATAGGAGGGCTGGGGATATAGCTCAGCAGCACAGTGCCTGCCTGGCAAGCACAAGGTCCCAAGTTCAATTCCTGGTACCCCAAAAAATAAAAATAAAAAATAAATAAAAAAATGAAGATAAGTAATTAAGCCACTTCAAAAATCTAATTTCTGCTTTAGTATATTTCATCTTTTCTTTCTCTCTTTATGTACTTATTTTTAATGTTTTCAGTACTTTTATAAATACCTTTTTGATGAGAAAGTATCTAAAGTACTCGAAGCAACACTCAGTATTAATGCTAGTTACTTATATTTCCATAGTATCTGTGGCTAGACAAGTCTCAGCCATGTTAATTATCCTAACAAAATTGTATCTTTTTCATCTATCAGGCACAAGAGTGGGAACTAACTTTCAAACCGGAATGGCTAAAGAACTGTGCTTCCTTTAGTTCTTCAAAAATTAAAGATATTGTGATCCTTGTAATAAAACACACGACTTTTTTTTATTAAGCCTGATAAATGACTTAAAAATATATTTAGTGGATTGAAATGAAAGACTTTGGCTTTAAGATTGAAGTATTTCTTGTACCTATGTATTTAAAAGATCATTGTGGGGGTTTGGGAGGGGCAGCTCAGTGGCAGAGCCATGTACTTAGCATATACAAGGCCATGGATTCAGTTCCAGCATCTAAAAAAAAAGTGTTGAGATTTATGGTTACTTGTTTTTTGACAAGAGTGCAAAGCCATTCAGTGGGAAAAGAATAACCCTTTCAACAAATGGCACTGGAACACCTGGATAAATGAACCTGAACCTACCTCATATCATATACAAAATTAACTCTGTGTGGATCAAAGATCAAATGTAAACAGTAAAATTATAAAACTCATGAAAATAGATGAAAATCTTTATGACTTTGAGTTAGACAATTGCTTAGCTATAGCACCAAAAGTAAATTCAAGAAACAAAGGAGGGGCCGGTGATATAGCTCAGCAGCATAAGTGCCTGCCTAGCAAGCGCAAAGTCCTGAGTTTGGTTCCCGGTACCCACATAAAGGGAAAAAAAAAAAAGAAACAAAGGAAAAATATAGGTAAAGTGGACTTCATCAAAATGAAAAATGTGATGTGTCAAAGGACACTATCAAGAAAGTAATAAGAACTTTTTATCAGCTGTAACAGTCTCCCTATGAGAACATGGTATTCTCAAAGACTCCTTTATTTTTATTTATTTATTTATTTTTATGTGGGTACCAGGAGTCGACCTCAGGACCTTGTGCTTGCCAGCAAGTGCTTGTGCCGCTGAGAGATATCACCGGCCCTTTTTTTCCTTTATGTGGGTACCGGGAGTCGAACTCAGGACCTTGCACTTGCCAGGCAGGCGCTATCTCACCGGCCCTCAAAGACTCCTTTATCATCTCCAGAAGAGAAGACAAAACATAAGAAGCAATCCCTGGTGCAGAGCTCCAATTCATACCTCATGTATATGAAATGATCAGGATGCTATAAAATCTCCATAGGCTTTAGCCATATACAAACAATAGTTTTGTGTATTAGCTGCTTCATTATCTACTGCCAGCCTACAGAAGAAGAGCAAGGCTTATAGAAGGATGTTCCTTCTGGAGGAAACAGCACTAAAATCATCCTTAGTCAAGAGAGAAAACCATCCCAGTAAATACACTTTGGATATTTTAAAAAGAGAGAAAAAGGAAATAAAAAGACATGCACAGAATGGGAGAAAAAATTGCAAATCATATATTTGATAAGGACTTAGTTTCTAGATTATATAAAGAATTCTTACAACTTAACAATAAGAGGACAACCCAATTTTAAAAATGGGCTAAGGATTTGGATATTATTCCAAAGGTTTACAAATGGCCAATGAACACATGACAAGATGCTTAACATCATGAGTCATTAGGAAAATGCAAATTAAAACCACAGTTTGGTACCATTTCACACCCACTAGGACAGCTATGATTTTAAAAGTGGACTATAAGAAGTGTTGGTGAGGATGTGGCAAATTGAAACCACTGTTCATTGCTAGTGGAAATGTGAAATGGTACAGCTACTATGGAAACAGGCTGACAGTCCCTCAAAAAATTAAACATAACCATCTGATCTATATACTCTTAGGCATATATCTGGGAGAATTGAACACATGTATTCACACAGAATCATGTACACAAATGTTCATTGTAGCTTTGTTCATAATAGCCAAAAAGTAGAAGCAACCCACGTGTCCGTCAGCTGAGAAATAGGTAAATAAAATGTTGTATATCAGTACAATGGACTATTATTCCATCATATAAAGGAATGAAGTAACTGTTACAGCTACAACTTGGATAAACCTGAAAAATATTATCTTGTGTGAAAGAAGCCACACAGGCCAAATATTATATGATTCCATTTGTAAGATATGTGAAGAAGAAGCAAATCCACAGAGAAAGAAACAAGATTACTACTGGTTGCCAGGAGATGGGGGAAGAGAAGAGGAATTGGTACTTTTAATGGGTTCAGAGTTTCGTTTGGATGTAGTAAAGATTCTGAAATTAGCTAACAATGATAGTTGCAGAACGTAGTGAATATATCAAAAAGTTCTAAAGTGTACACTTTAAAATGAATTTTATTTTATATGAATTATACATCAATTAAAAATACTAAAAGGTGGGCCGGTGATATAGCTCAGCAGCATAAGCTCCCACCTGGCAAGCACGAGGTCCTGAGTTCGGTTCCTGGTACTCACATAAAGGAAAAAACAAATACTAAGAAGTGTTTGAAAGAAGCATTGTGTACCCAAAGTTAAAATGAAAAGTGTTATGACATGTTAAAGACTGAGATTATGAAAGATTTCCCAAAAGGTGAAACAATTTGGTACCTCTATAACCAATAAAGAACTTTGTCTATTCTGTAACTTTTAGAGATTTCATAGAAAAGCCTGTGGTGATTTTTGTGGAGAAGAATCAGAGTGATCAGGTAACTCTGCTCAGAGCCAAGGAATGTGGTTGGTGGATATGTTATACAAACTGAGACAATAAAACCACATTAACTCCTCTCAGCAAATCACCTATATTTCAGAAACAGCAGGGAAGTTAGAAAACTAATATGTAGTGAGGAGGGGTAGGACTGAAAGGATGTGATTTTTCTTTCATAATGTACAGTCTAACAGCAGTTCTCCCTAGATTTTGTGCTAAAATAAGAGCATTTTCACACATTTTAATTGCTCTGTGATAACAACAGTGTGAACTCCATCCCAAACATTTATTATCTATTTAATTTTGCCCTAATTTCAGTGTAGCAAGAATTCACCTTATAAATGGGAATAACTGTCCATTTAGTAAAAAGAAATCCCTTCCCACATTGCTAATCGTGTTATATGTTTGTATAATAAAGTATTAATAATAGAATGCCCTTTTATATTTCTCAATTTTTAGGTTACATAGATAGATTACTATTCTCAAAGTAGCATTTTTATGAGCTGGAACCCTCTTTTATAAACTGGAACATTAGTTAAGAATATTTAAAAATAGATTTCATAATATTTTTGATCAGGATTTTAGATGAAATGTTTATGCCTTTATAAACTTTTATTGTACTTGGTGCCATAATGTTAATGTAAAACTTTATAGGACTATCTTTAAGATGCATTTTTAAATGAAATTTATGTAACTTAATAACTATCAAATTGTTGTGATTGTCTTGCAGACCTGTCATTTACTCCATCCTTTATAGTGATGCTACAGGACAAAGAGGAATGGATAAAAACATTGGTGAGCAACTCAATAAAGCCTATGAAGCCTTCCGACAGGCATGCATGGATAGAGACACTGCAGTAAAAGAATTACAGCAAAAGGTATGTGATTCTTTCGAAAGTTGTTCTTTATCCTAGTAAGTAGAATTTGAGAGAGCCTTTTGCAACTGAGTCATGTTATAGTGTTAAAAACTGGAGAATTACAGTTACTGAAACACACGGACATATTAATGGATGAAATTTGAGGTTTTTATTTGGCCTTTTTAAAAAATACTGTGATGTGTGGGAAGAGTTGATTTGATGGAATCATTTTAAGTTGATTGTGTTTAGGAAAGATAAGAATGATGTTTTCCATATATAACTTTTAAATATCAGTGTTTACTTTGTATATAAGGAGGAAATAAATGTAAAAACAATTAGTTGTATGATAGACTGAAAGAAGTATCACCATCTCTGAGTTAATTTGTTTTTTGGTTCTTTTTTTGTTATTTGGCTGGCAAGAAGACTGCAGATCTTAAAATATCTTAGAACTAAATTTGTTGTTAATTTATAATAGTCTTCCATTATTTATGACAGTTAAAATAGACTATTGCAGTGAACTCTGTATGACTTACTAAAAGTGTCAGCTTTTAAAAATTATACCTGTATACATAACATTTCTGTTTAGTATTTTCAGTGCCCGCCAAATGACAGTAAGTTGGAAGACACAATTACTGAATCTAGTAGTTCCTAAGCACATGTCTTTTACTAGTCTATGATGAGGCCTTTATTTATCTGCAGCAGAATGAGAAACATAAGGATAATGCAGTGAACTTCTCATAATACCAACTTTATTCCATTTAAAATTCTGTCCTCTAGGGCCGGTGAGATGGCTCAGCGGCATAAGCGCCTGCCTTGCAAGCGCGAGGGCCCGAGTTCGACTCCCGGATCCCACATACGAAAAAGGGGCCGGTGATATCGCTCAGCGGCACGGGTGCCTGTTGGCGCGCGAGGTCCTGAGGTCGACCCCCGGTACCCACAAAAAAAAAAAAAAAAAAAAAAAAAAATTCTGTCCTCTACTCCAATATTATGCCCCATGTTTCCATATTATTAAAGATCAGAATTTATTAGCATACACGTTTGTGAAATGAGAGGGTTGCTTCCGTGTTTAATATCATTACTTGATAGTGTTTCAGAGGTCCCTATTTCCACCTACACATTCTGTAATTCTTTACAACTGGCAGGACTCAGCATACAAACACACTCATAGCTAAGATTTATTAAAGTGCCATGGTAAACATATATAACCAGATCATTCATGAGAAAAGACGTCAGGAGAGTCTAGAGGAATCTATTTTTAGTCTTTCTATGCTGGACTTTTAGGACAGCTTCATAAATTCCATCACATGTGTGGAGAATATAAAGAACTCCATTTGAGAGTGAAAGTTTAGGGGTTTGTTTATTTATTCATTTTTTTTTAATAAATCAAGAGCTGGTTGCAGGTATCCTGTGTCAGCCAAAATTTCAGACTTAGAAGGAAAACAGATTCATCCTAAATCTCATTGTACAGTCTAAGTAGGTTGGCACAGCAGTTACAACCTTATCACTTAGGAAATGTTTTCGAAAGCCAAGTTCCTAGAATCTATCCAAGGACAAAGTTGACAGTAGGCCTTTCTGAAGATAACAGCCTGAGCCCCACTAGGTTAAATTATTCCTGCACTGGCATTTGAAAGTAAAGGATCTTTGTGATTTTACAAAATACTTCATTCTTTTGTTAATAACTGGGCTGATGGGCTATGAGACTTCATTAGAGATGGGTAGGAGGAAGAAGGCCATGATATGACAGAGCTTTGGAAATTACTGAATTTAGAATTTCAATTTCTTTTTATTTCCAGTTCAGATTTAAGGCATAATCACTTTTGTTTAAAAAAGAAACTAAACAAAAAGAATTCCTAGCTTTTATTCTTCCTATTTTGCACTTAGTTTCATTAAAAAAACTTGACAGTTCTGCTATAGGAAGTTTAGGAAACAAAGTTAGAAAAGTAGATCATTGAGATATTCTCAGGTTAAAGCAGAAACAGGAATTTCTCTAAACTCCTACTCTTCTTTCAGGGGCCACTGGTAATCAACTGGTAATTCAACACATTATCTGCATTAGAAGAAGCCTTTGCTCATATTAGCATATCACCCAAAAAAAGAAAAGGGAAAATTTTCTATATTTAGTTTTCAAAGTTGGTGTTTGTCACATACTCAAGAATGATGAAGAAAAATGCCATCTATTCTTCTCTATTAATTTCCATATCTTTTTTTTTTTTTTTTTTTTTGTGGGTACCGGGGGGTCGACCTCAGGACCTCACGTGCCAGCAGGCGCCCGTGCCGCTGAGTGATATCACCGGCCCCTTTTTCGTATGTGGGTTCCGGGAGTCGAACTCGGGCCATCACGCTTGCAAGTCAGGCGCTTACACCGCTGAGCCATCTCACCAGCCCCTAATTTCCATATCTTGATAGATTTATTTTAAGAAACATTTATCAAGTTCCTAGTATGTACTGGGCCCTTGATGAAGTTTTTAGAACACTAAAAACAAAACATCATTTATGTCCTTAAGGAACTTTTAAAAGTTCATATAGGTAATAAATAAAATAGATTATTTTATTGTATAATGAAAGATAAAAAGATCAGTAGTTAATATAATAGTGTACCAATTATTACAGTAAGATTAGTGGGTCAGGTCATAAACTCAATATGAGTTGGCATGTGGGCTAAGATTAGGAGAGTTTAGTAAACTGGAGAAGGGTCCTATAAGTCAAGGGAGCGGTATATATTAGAAACTAAGAACCAGAAGAATGTACGGTACTTTGAGTGTACCATAAAGTGATCCTGTGGCTCCAGAAAGAATGACAGAACATTGTAGGAAAAGAAGCTGCAAAGATCGATGATGGCCCAATCATGAGGTGTGTGACTAAGTAGTTTGTACTGTAGTTACTGAAGGATTAATATGTGCTTTAGAAAAACTTTATAAAGATAGATAAGATATAGAACAATGTAGAATTCAGCTCAAAGAATATATTTCATGCTAAGCAATGTTCTAAAAGCAAGGAATATAAAAATATGTGGTAGCTATCCATTTGTACTTTATATATTCTAATATGCATATCAATATATGTACAGTACTCATATGTAACTATATCTACTAATATGTTATCTATATAATGTATCCGTTTTTAAAAAGAAAAAATGAACGGCAATCATTTCAAACAATCAAATGAAGACCTATTTGAAGCATTAGGGATGAATTAGGGATTTTTTAATAGCATTTCCTAGTTAGAGTGTATAAGTTAAAGGAACATTTGCAGGATAGATGAGGTGGTGTGGTAAAAGGAAAGGAAGAAGGCCAACCACTTGGCCCCCTAGAGACTTGGAACAAAGATTAAGCAGTTGAGAGGCACAAGAAGAAGAACATAGAAAACACCAATATTTTAAAGAATAGGCATTGAAGAGGGAATCATTTAAGGAGACAAAAAACACCCTACAAGGTAGGAAACAAATTAGGGTAATATGATAGAAGCCATAAGAGAAGAGTTTAAAGAAGGATACAGTAGTTAGTAGTACCAGATATCCAAGAGATTTGATAAGATGACAGCTGATAAGTAAACATTGCATTTGGCTATGTGGAGGTTATGGACGTTTATGAGGACCATTAAGGGCAGTGGGGAGGGTATATTATAGTAGGCTGGAGAGAATAGGGGAAGGAAGGGGTAAAGACATTGTAAGGCACATAGTCAAAAAGTTTGAGTATGTGAAGAGATATAAGGTGATTACTAGAGAGAGTTTTTGCTATTTTATTCCTTTTAGAATGAGTAAAATGATTTTTAAAAATAACACAGGAGAGAGAGGGTAGAATGTTTTAAAATGCAGGAGTAAGGGGCTGGTATGGTGGTGCACTTCTGTAATCCTAGCACTCGGGAGGCTGAGTCAGAAGGATTGCCATGAGCTTGAGGCCAGCCTGGGCTACATAAGTGTGTTCAAGGCCAACCTGAACTACACAGCGAGAGCATGTCTCAAAAAAAAAAAAAAACAAACAGGAGTAAAAAGAAATAATTGATGCCCTTCTATAGTCACTTCTGTACATAACAGCCAAGGTAACCCTTCTTTAAAGGATTGTTTAAATGTTAGTCATATCATTCTCCTACTCAAAATTTTGTAGTGATTTCTACACAATTAATCCAAAGTCCCTGCTATGGTCTATGTGAGAAAGGCTAAATTTGGCCATTGCCAGGCACTTTTTCTCCTGCCATTCTATTCTTTCATGGTCTTCCACAAAGACGTTCCTGCTTTGGAGATTTTGCACTTAATATTCCATTTGCTTGGAGTGGTTTCTCTTGAGATATTTACATGGTTTCCTCTCTTATTGCATTGAAGTCTTTACTCAAATACCACCTCTTCAAAAAAGCCTTCCTGACCATCTAAAATAGGAGTAGCCTCTCTTACTCCCTGTCTTCCAGCCCTTCTCGTGTATTTTCTCTCTCAGCGTGTGTTACTTTGACATTTTATATACTTTGTCTCTTGAATAAGAAAGTGAGCACCTATGGGGACTGAGACTTTCTCTTCTTCAGTGTTTTGTTTCCAGTACTTAGCATACAAGTACCCGAATATTTGAAGGACAGAGAAAATGAGTAAGATCAGGGACAGGAGGTCAGTTAATTGGTCTCTAGAAATTCAAAATATAGGTTAGGAATTGACTTTGAACAAGGAAACAAGTACCTGTTCCTCTCAGGACTGGAGGGAACAAGAGGGAAAAAAATCAAAAACAAAAAACAAACCCACAAATGAAGATAAGCTTGTAGATTACAGGAATTGGTAGCAGAAATTTAGAGGGGTTGTCATTTAAGAATCCATTTTTTCCATAAAGTATGAGGTGAAATTATCTAATGAATGAAGTGATTCGTAGAATATTCTGGGGGCAGTAAAGAACTGAAATAGCTTCAGATAAAAAATGGGGAAAGAAAAATGTTGCATTTAGCCTTTATCATGTTTCTTTGGTGGTGTCAGTTTTTGGTGATACTAATTCATGTATTTGTTGGTCATTATTTTTAGCAGCTATCTTGGTATAGACTTGGATAAGTCCAAATCCAAGACAAGGAGATTAGAGAGTCATGCGTAAAAGGACGGAGCTGGGCAGGGTGGCGCATGCCTACGATCACCACACTTGGGAGTCTGAGCCAGGAGGATCACAATGAGTTCGAGGCCAGCCTGGGTTACACAGCGGGTTGAAGGCCATCCTCAAGTGCATACTTAGAGTGTGGTTCCACAAATAAAAAGAAAAAAGAAAGAAAAAAGTGTAAAAGGACCATAAAGTTGTGTTCTATATCTAATTTATCCCCCAGAAGGCTCCTGTGTTCAGAGGCGGGGCTTTCTGAAGGCACTAAGCTCCACTGATGAGTTCATTAGCTCATTGTCCTGTTAGGAGGTAGGCCTGGTTGGAGGAAGTGGATCACTTGAGCACATGGCCTGGAAGGGTACCTCAAGTCTCCAGCCCTTTCCTTGCCCTCTGCCTCTTTGTGCTTTCTTTGCTTCCTGGCTGCCATGAATTGAGCAGCTTTCTTTCCTCTACCATGCCACTCTGCCATATTTCTGCCTTGCGTTGGAGCCAGCCAATCAGGAACTCTGAAACCTCTGAAACTGTGAGCCAAAATAAATCCTTCTCCCTTTAAGTTGCATATATTAGTTATTTTGTCCCAGTGATGAAAACCTAATAGAGGTGGCCACAAAGTGCATATAAAAGTGATTAAAATTATGTACTTTGAGATACAAGCTGAATGAACAGAAGCCAATCTAGGACTAGACTAAGAATAAAGAAAAGGTTTATGATTGAAGTTTCCATAAAGTGAGAAATTGATTTAGAAATAAGAGAATGTTAGTGAGCAATTATTGATGGTTAGGATCCTCTATCTTTATAGTGTCATAAAAGTAGGTACCTGGAGTGGGGTTGAGGAAGTCAGGTCTAGTTTGTGAGTGATGCACTTCTAGAATGATGCCAGAAATAGTGACATTTAGAGAGGCTGTGTGTGAAAGGAAGAACCAAAATTCTTTTTTTTTAATTAGTGTGTATTTGTAATACATAACAGTAATGTTCATTTGGGGAAATTGGTACATATATATAACATATCTTGATCATTTTTGACACCTCTATCTCCTTCTCCATTACCCCTTCCTCAGTCCCCTTCAGCGTCAACAAAAAGTCTGCTTTCTTCTTTTCCACCATCTCTTCGTTTTACTTGTTTGTTTATTTATATTTTAGGTTTCTCACATAAGATAAATAATGTGGGGAAAAAAGATAAAAAGTGTGATACTTAACTTTCTGTGTCTGACTTATTTCAGTTAACATTATGATCTGAAATTGCATCCATTTTTCTTTTTAAAAATGAAACAGTTTCATTCTCTATGGCTGCATAATATTCCATTGTGTATATACACCCCATTTTCTTCATCCATTTATCTGTTGTTGGGTATTTAAAGTGTTTTCACAGCTAAGCTATTGTGAATTGGGCTGTTATAAACATGGGTATGCATGGGTCACTATATGTCTTTAATGATGTCTTTAATTCTTTGAGGAAAATACCAAAGAGAGGTACAGCTAGGTCAAATGGAATTTCTTTTTTTAGTTTTTAAGGACTCTCTATACTGATTTCTGCAGCGGTTGTACTAGTTAACATTCCCATCAAACAATGTAAACCGGTTCCTTTTTGCCCCATATCCACAACAGCATTTGTTTGTTTTTGTGTCCTTCATGATAGCCATTCTGACTGGGGTAAAATGGAATCTCAGAGTTGTTTTGATTTGCATTTCCTTAATGGCTAAAGATACTGAATATTTTTTCATGTTTTTACTGGCCATTTGTACTTGTTTTGTTTTTGTTTTTTGTGTTTTTTTGGTTTTGTTTTGTTTTGTTTTGTTTTTTGAGACAGGACCTCGCTATTTAGTTCAGGCTGGTTTTGAACTCACTTTATAGCCCAAGCTGGCCTCGAACTTGCAGCAATCCTCCTGCCTCAGCCTCCTGACTGCTGGGATTACAGGTATGTGCCACCACACCTGGCCCATTTATACTTCTTTTGAGAAGTGTCTATTCAGTTTATTTGACCATTTTCTGATTGGGTCATTTGTTTTTCAAAAATTGTTGAAAGTAAGAGAATGAGTAATATGTTAGAAGATAACTATTTTCAGGAGAGATGATGGTATAATTAGTTTGTGGATGACTTTGTTACATAACTTCGAAGAGATAAGGCCCAGAGTAGCAATGAGGAGCTAAGATAGTGTTTATCTTTTTGTTTTCTGACATCCTACTCCATTGTCCAACCCCTATGGTTTGGTGGGACATTAGACAGGTTCATGTGGGGAGATTGCAGAGGCACCTGTATCCCTAAGGCACAATATAATTATCCCTACTTTGAAATGAGATATCCAGCTGCTAAAATTCAGATATATTAACCACTACATAATCTGTAGTCTGATGAAGAAGTTACTCTGACATTGTTTGATATTTTGATCTCATTTGTTCTCTTTTATAAAATTAACTTTTTTCTGTAACATTTTTGGGAAAGATATCTATGCTTCTTTTAGCATTTCTTTGGATTTTTACCATTTGGACATTTGTTTTGTATTACCAAAACAATTGTACTAAATGTAAGTCACTAATTTGTCCCAAACTATGTACTTCAGGAATTAATATTAAATTTTGTGGTAAACCAAAATAGGTATTTCTCATTTAAAATCAGTAGTAATAACACACACACAATTTTTCTAACTTCTGTAATGTGAAGACAGCAAAAGCTCTGAAGTCAGATCTAAAGTTTTAAGTACTCTCTCTGCCACTTCCAACATTTTCAGTCTTGACAGCTGGAAGATTGAGGATGGCTGTGGTTCTTTTTTTTTTTTTTTTTTTTTCTTTGTGGGTACCGGGGGGTCGACCTCAGGACCTCGCACGCCAGCAGGCGCCCGTGCCGCTGAGCGATATCACCGGCCCCTTTTTTGTATGTGGGTTCCGGGAGTCGAACTTGGGCCCTCGCGCTTGCCGGGCAGGCACTTAAGCCGCTGAGCCATCTCACCGGCCCCCAATGGCTGTGGTTCTTTTTGAGGGAGCTCTGGTCCTTACTTTGAGCGTTGCTTCCTGACTCCCGTGCAGATCCCTCAGCCTCTGGCACAGATCCCTCATCCCCCTGGCACAGACTTTCTAGCTTCCACCACTGACCTTTGGACCTTCCCAGTGCAGATCCTTGAAACAGACTTGCATGAGACATTGTCGTGGGCTTTAGGCCTCCAGTTGGACTCGTGGGGGGCATTGTCATGGGCTCTAGGTCTTTAGCTGGACTCATGTAGGACATTGCTGTAGGATCCAGGCCCTGAGCTGGATCCTTTGGGTCTTTAGTGTGTGGACAGATTTCCTACACTCTTTCGTATTTGATTCTTTGGATGACTACTATAAAATAATCCCACAAATTATGTGTCCTGTATTAAACTGTTTCCCTTGCAAACACTGACTACAACAGTAAATTTCCCAGTCTCCAGTCTTCTAAATTATAACAGCCCAAAATGGACTAAATAATATTAATGCAAAAGTCCTCAAAAAAAATACTACCAAACCAAACTCATAGCATATTAAAAAAGATTAAATGCTATGACTAAGTAAGATTTATTCCTGCAGTGCTAAGATAGTTGAACATACCAAATTAGTCAAGGCAATATACTACATTAGCAAGATTAATGGAGGAAAAAAAAGACATAATCATCTCAAAACAGAAGAAGCATTTGATAAAATTCTACACTTGTTATGGTTTGTATCTAGTTGTCCCCCCAAAGCCTCATGCAGTGATAGGTGGGGGCTTTTTCAGAGGTGACTAAATCTACAGTGTGTGATGCTAGGATTAATGTTGTGTGACTACTAAATCAGTCTACTGATTGGTTTGGCACCACCCTAATCCCGTTAGCCTAGATAGAATATAAAAAGGGGCAGAAAGAAGCAGCTAAAGTTGCTTGTTGGTTCCCTTGCTTGCTTTGCTACCTTCTGCCTGCCGTGAACTGTTTCTCCAATTCCATGCCTGTCTGCGTGTTACCGTGCCTTGGAGCCAACCGATTTTGGACTGAAACCTCTACAAACTGTGAGCTAAATAAATCTTTCCTCCTTTAACTTTTGGTTTCGGGTATTTTGTCTCAGCAAACGAAAGAATAACTAAGACAACGCCCTTTTATGATTAAAAAAAAAAACACACACACACACACACTAAACCAACCAGGAATAGAAGGAGACTACCTCAACATAATAACAACCATAAATGAAAAACCCTGACATCACACACCTGGATGAAAGACTAAAAGCTTTTTGTCTAAGACCAAGAATAAGGCAAAGATATATATTTTCTCTGCTTCTATTCAGCATAGTAAGGAAGTCATGGCCAGCACAGATAAGCAAGAAGAAGAAATAAAAGACACTGAAATTGCATAGCAGGAAGTAAAATTACTTGTTTTGATGACATGATCTTACCAGTAGAAAGTCCTAGAGTGCATACACTCCCACATACCTGTTAGAATAAATTCAGTTACAGGATACAAAATCAACATATAAAAATTCTATACGTAAGCAATGAGCAACCTGATAAGAAAAAGAAAATTACACTAATAGTGTCAAAAAGAATAAAACCTTAGACCCATAACCAAATAGGTGGCAGACTTACTTGTTCTGTCTTAGAAAGGAAGGAAATTCTTACACATGCTACAATAGGAAATGTTGAAGGTATTATGCTAATTGATATAAGCCAGTCACAAAGGGTTAAAATGTTGTATGATTCCACTGTCAGGTACCAAGAATAGTTGGATTCATAAAGAGAGTCAAAGGAGAGTTGCTAGGGACTGAAGGGGAGAGAGGAATGAGGAGTTAGTGTTTAATGGGAACAGAACTTCACTTAGAGAAGATGGAAATGTTTGGGAGATAGGTGGAGGTGATAGTGCCACAACAGTGCAAAGGTACTTGTTGCCATGGAACTATATACTTAAAATTCGTTAAGGTGCTAGATTATATTTTACGTATATCTTGCCATTATTTTTTAAAATCTATTTTGAAAGAGTTGATTTAGCCCACATTCTCTTACTAGCCATGTTGTATTGCTGTTCATCTGTTATCCACCATTATATACAACTCACCAGCCTTTTACCATTTAGCTATCTATGCTCCAGATCTGTTTTGTTCTTAGTCTTTCTCCTGGTTCACTGCACTTTCAGACTCCGAAGCAATTCTTGGAGAAGTTAATAAGCTATATCCACTTAGGTGCATTCTGTCAAGCAAAGGCCTCCAAGTATTCTAAATTGATAAAGGATGTAGACAAAGTAGATACGTTATTATTTGAATATTGACTTCAATTTCAAAAGCATTTTGTGCTTATTCAAACAAAGTAAATCAAGATGTTCAGAATATACAGGGGTAGTCTCCTCACTCCTCAATATTAATGTATTCCCACCAGCTTGAACCACTGGTGGTACAAATGGATCTAATCACTTTTATCAGTCTTTTTACTAATAAAATTAATAAAAAGCCATCCGATGGGACAGTCATGCATGTACCACTGGTGGTTCAAGCCACCCGGCAGCAACACATACAAATTACTGTCCCATTGTGAATGTGTTAAACATTTTTAGCAGTTGGGGATAAATTCTTTCGGAGTATGTGAGTCATTATTTTTCAGAAATGGAATCAAGAACTGAGGGTATAGCTTGTTGGTTGAGCATGTGCCTAGCAAGCATGAAGCCCAGAGTTTGGTCTCCCACAACCCTCCACCCCACAAAAAAAAGTTTATATAATAATGTAGTACTGCTTAATCTGTTGCCTTTTTTGTTTTATTTTAAGATATGGTTTCCCTATGTTGCCCAGGCTGATCTCAAAATCCTGGGCTAGAGCAGTTCTCCTGCCTCAGCCTCCCAGATAGCTGGGACTGTAGGCACATGTGACCATGTTGAGTTACTTATTCTGTTTCTTGCCATGTGTAAGCATTTATATGTACCCACACTAAGAGATCTTCTGTCTGTTCCAAAAACAGCAGTCCCTGGCACACACAAATTTTAAAAAGTTTACAGAATAAGATTATGATATAGGATGTTAGAGTTGGCTGAACCCCTGAATTAATTACTGTATAGGATAAACTGCTAAGGATTGCTATTACAAAAAGACCAAGAACTAAATACAGTGTTAATTAATATAAAAGTTAACTTCTATGTAATGTAAGTCTAGAAGCAAGTAGACAGGGCTAATAAGGCAGCTCTGCCAAACATACATCTGGAATCACGGTGGCTGCTTCACTTGTTACTATTCCCCTGCCAGTGAGAAGAGTGAGAGAAGCAAAGAGCAGACTGCTTTCTTTTAATGATATTGTGCAGTATTTGTACAGATTACTCCTGTTCACATCCTGTTAGCCAGTACTTAGTCACATAGGCACACGTAGTAATGAGGAAGGCTGATAAATATATCCTCTAGCGGAGTGATCCAGCTGAAACCGTGTTACTAAAAGAAAAAATGAGAATGGATATTGGAAATAATTAATAATCTTTGCCATATCTGTGGCTGACTAGGGTGATGTTGTCTGGAGAGTTTCACATGTCACAAGATCCCACAGTGTGGAATTACTTAATAAATTTTGTTATTCATACCAAGTTGCTTGTCGTTGATTTCTGCCACTGTTCTGTGGAAGAAAGCAAATATATTTAACAAAGATTTAACTTCTTTTGCTTTTTTAACCATCTTTCCAAGGGAAGAATTAGTAATAAAATAATAACAGCACCTGAAATATGTTAAAATGATCAAGTCACAGGAAACTTCCTGCAGCTGACCTCTTCTTGTCTCAAGATCTTTTGCATTGTGTAATCAGAAAACATAATTATCTTTGTTATGAAGAAATATATGAAATAAAATTTGTCTCTTCATGCCCAGTCTTGATTAAAGGAGAAAAATCGTCACTCTTTTGTAGAAAGTAATCAACTGTCTTACTTCTGGAATAATTCAGGTCTAATGCTATAAGTTACTTTTTTGTTTGTTTGTTGTACTAATAAGAAAGGCAGAGGATGCATGTTATTTAAAACCATCAAATTCACTAAACAAGAAACCCTATTGACTACCCAATGATGCTGAGGTGAAAGCCTCTTAACAGAGTAAATTTGGCTGTACTCTTTTTCTGTCATAGGTCCTCCATACTTTTTTTTTTTTGACAGTAAAATGATAAGAGACTTTCATTGTTGGACTGCATTATTCAAGAGCTATTATTGGGCCGGTGAGATGGCTCAGCGGTGTACGCACCTGCCTGGCAAGCGCGAGGGCCCAAATTCGACTCCCGGAACCCACATACAAAAAAGGGGCCGGTGATATCGCTCTGAGTAACTAATTTAAAGATAACAATACGCAATGTATTAACCATTGTTACCCTCCTATTACCTTGTTTTGAAATTTTATTCTATTTTTTTCTCTTTAAAAGAAAAAAAAGAAAAAAAAAAAAGAAATTGGTGTCATTACTGTCACCGAGTAGTAGATAATCAAGTTGGTAACCTGGTACCATCAAATTGCAGATTGGCTAGATAAATCTTGATATCTGGAAGTGTATGAGGGGTGTGTGAGGCTTATAACTTAGTAAAAGGAAGAGCTTGTGTAAGTCAGGGTACATGAGCTCATACTTAAAAGAAAACAAAAAAATCTTGAGGTTGCTTAGCTTAGCAAAGTTTCAAAATGGACTTTAATTAGATTGTCTCTAAATTAATTACTTTCTATCTAAAGTGCTATGTATTGGGATAATTAATATTTATCTTACTTCATGAACTGTGGAGCTCCCTATTGAGAGCATTTATAGCCAAGCAGTTCCTTCAATAAATTTTCATTCTCTTTATTAATCTTGCAGCACTTCAAAAGATTTTTTTATTTAATCTATTCAACATTTATTAGATTTCTTAGGAATCATCGGAGGAAAGCCATGGTATTTTTCAGAATATTGAGATTGGTTCTTGAGGATAAGACAAAATAATGTTTGACTTAGAGTATTATAGATGACTTAAGGACACTTGTCTTTTTTTCCCTATATTGGAAATAAGCACCTTGAAAAACAGGAAAAATGAGAATGTTCAGTGTCAGCAGCAATAGGAAAAAAATTCAATTTATAGAACTCTATTTTAATACTTATAGAACTGTGAAATCCCAAACAACTGTATGTCCAAAATTAAAGGAAATACAGTGCCTTGGTTTTGAAGAGGAAGGATTGAAATTTTGCCTTGATAAGTGACAGTTCTTAAGACATACTTTTAGTTTTACTTGATACTCTAGAGCATGTATGGAAAATCATTTTTAATAAATTTGAGATGTTTCTCATTTGATCACCATTGTTTTAAATTTTGCTTTTGAACCCTAAAAAGGAATATAAAGTACCTGTGACACAAGCCCCTAAGTACCTGTTTACTGCTTTAGATGCTGGTAGACCACTTGTTTCATTAGTCTTTAGAATTAGAAGCAGTGTCAAATACACAGAAGCCAGAGTCATCTTGGCCAGATGGTGTTTGATACAGATGGATGGTTAGTTGTCATGCAGATCTCCTAGTTGGTAACTTGTTGCTGCCATCTGACTCAAAGAATCATTCACACACACTGGCTGTCAAAAGCATCTTCTCTTCTGTCTGTTTTAGCTGTCATGTCTGTGCTCTGTACAGAAGTGTTGACAAGACATTGCTGTTGTACATTTTCAATGTGGTTGTTAGTGATTTTTCTGTTTTGTGGGGTCTTTGATAGTACTGGAATGTACTTGCTTTGTAATTGTATTGTTTTTTTTTTTTTTAATACTATGACAAAGCAACAATTATCTGACATTTTAAAGGATTTTTCTGATCATATGTTTATTTAGATTTGTTCAGTGAACAAAATCATCTCCAAAAAATTTTTTTTCACTTAATTTCTAAGCATAGCAAATAAACTAAATTCTATTGGTTATTTTCCAATTTGATATAATGCCTTCTTCTGGACTTTTATAGCCCATAATGAAAATCTTTATACATCTTTCTGAATATGTTTTCTTTCTTCTCAAATTACTATCTTTTTCTCTAATGGTATAACCCATCCCCCCAAAAAACCCCTCCAAACTTTCACTGTCTTTTACATCCATTTTTTCCAACTCAGTGTCTCTTTCCTTAACTACTGACCTTCCTGTTTTTCTTGTTTTCCTTACAGAAATAAAAGCAAAACCATTTCTTCCTCTCTCCTTCACATCACTTGTGAAGGAATATCTATTTCTCTGATGTATCATTAACATTTAATTAATTTATGCAACTATTTACTGATCATCTTAATGTATGCCAGGTACTCTGTGATACTTTGGAGATATCAGGAAGAAATAGTCTTTTCCCCTGAAAAGTTTAAATGTAGAGGGCAATCAGACATATAGATAGACTAGAATACTCTAACTGCTATAATGTAAGTATAGTATATTAAGAAGTATAGCAGGAAAATATGAACTATTGCTCTTTCCCCTGCTGTACTTTCGGACTATCAGTTTTTTTTAATTATTATAGAATTTGAGCTATATAATGTTATCAAGTAGTTTTAAAAATAGTTCAAGACTTCAGCTTGAAATAGCCTTTGATCTATTAATTTTCCCAGCTATTTAATACATATTCAGCATTGTTCACTCATTGTGATATGTTATATGCAGATTTGCTAATATATGTTTTTAAGCCAGAGACTAGAAGATAAAAATTAATGAGCAGAAGCTTTCTAAGTTGATTCCATAAGAAGTTGTGTGGTCATTTAATTTTGTCATTAATGTGGAAAAAACTCATAGTGGGTGAAGAATGGGTTGAGACTTGCATAACTTAGACATTTATTCTGGGCCTGTCTCTAACCTGGTAAGTTTTTTATGCTGGTTACTTAATCTCTAGACAGCGGACTACATATGCCTATCGAATATGGCGAAAATTGGTAATTATTGATTGATATTTATTAAGAACTTGGGGTTCTTTGGAGAATGTTCTAAATGCATAGCAGTAGTAAGATTGCAACAAGTTTACTGATTCTTTAACTTCTGTGGTTCTGTGTAACCCAGGTAATTTTAAAGTATTAAGAATTTGCAATAGAGGCTGGTGAGATAGCTCAGCGGCATAAGCGCCTGCCTGGCAAGCGCAAGGTCCTGAGTTCGGCTCCCAGAACCCACATACGAATAAAGGGCCAGTGATATCGCTCAGCGGCACGAGCGCCTGCTGGTGCACGAGGTCCTGAGTTCGACCCCTGGTACCCACAAAAAAAAAAAAAAAAGGAATTTGCAATAGATATTTGGATCCTTCTTTCAGTTAATTTACCCACTCTTCATAGCAGCTCAGATGTGAACTGATGTAACACTAAGATGTCAAATCCTAGGAAGCTTGGTCTTAGACTAGACTTGAGTGTCCAAGGGTCAGTTCTGAGACTCATAGTCATTAAACACGTAGTCCAGACAGACACAAGATTCATTCCTCTGTCCGTAATAATAAAATTTACTTGGATCATTTACTTCCTGTATTTTTTATTTCATTAAGCATGTACTTGATATGATTGGCAAAATTCTATGGGAACTGTCAAGATATGTAGGGCTCCCCTCAGGTAACACGCACAGGCAACACACACTGGCGGATTTTCATCAGTTCTGTCAGTTACTCATTTTTGAAGTGTCTTAATTATAAAAGTTCACCTTTTATATGGGTAAATGTGGCTTATTTGAATGACATGAATTTTTATTTTTTAAAGTTAGGGTGTATTTTTAAAGAACTACTTTTAATATAACATCTGTTTTGTTTCATGCTTTTTTTTTTTGAGACTTAAACTCTACATTATAATTTTTATCCTAACTGAAAGACTGAGCCATAATGTCAAACTCTTCTTAACTGAAATTTTTTTAAGATTTTTTTTTTTTAATCTTTCAGTGCTTTAAATGTTTTAAGTTACAGATGTTTGTAACAATTACAAATCCATACCTGGAGCCAGTTTGTACCTAATGAGTAAATTTTCCAATACCTAGAAAGTGAAAATATGGGCAACTCTCTCCATTTCTTAATGGACAGTAAATGTGTGTTCATCTCTGTCAGTAAATATCAGGCTAACTGGATTTCATGTCAGCAGACTGAGAACTATGAGCAGAGAATACGTGAGCAACAGGAACAGCTGTCACTTCAACAAACTATTATTGACAAGCTAAAATCACAGTTACTTCTTGTGAATTCCAGTCGAGGTATGTTCATGTTAATTTTTTATGTATTTCTTGAACCTCTTAAAAGAAAGGTGGAAGTTGAGATTTACTACTTTATTTTTTCACTGTTTCTCAATAGTTCAGATATAATAAGTTGTAGTACAACTATACATTATGTTTATTTAAATGAACACTTGCAGGATATGAAAAAATGGACTCTTATATATACTGTATGACAGAATTCTGGGTTGATAAAACTTCCTTGAAGGTACTTTGCCTATGTCTATACTTTTTCAATCAAAAAGTATAGTCCTAAGGCTAGAGCATAAGAAAATTTGTCTAGGTACCCAAAGATACATATACAGGATATGCATCACAGTATGATTTCTAATAATGAAAAATGAAAAGAAATGTCTAATTTTCCAGATAACTGAACAAGTTTCTGGAGGGCGTTACATCCAGAAAGGCTGTGGAAGTGGAAGGTCTGTGCCCCTTCCCACGTACCTTGCCCTATGCATTTCTCCCTTTGTCATGTCTCCTACAGTAAATCAATAAACAATCAAAAAAAGGAAGAAATGTCCAACAGTTTAGTTACAGTGAATCATATGAATAACTACATAACCAAGAAAAGTGATAATAGATGTTAACTTATCAACAAAAACATGTTCATAATATATAGCAAAATAAATGAAGAGTATAAAAATAAATGTTATTTATGTAGAAAAATGATTTTTGTTTGAATTTTTATGTATAGGAAAAGAAAAACCGTGATAGAATATAAACCAAAATGTTAAAAATTTTTATGAGTAGCTTTTATTTTTTATTCCTTATGTCATGTCTACATATTCTAATCTTCCTGCAATAAGCATGGAATAGTTATGTAAATAATTATCTCAAACAAAGAATGCATGCCAGAAAATATGACTTGTATAAAAGTTTATTGTTGGTAAAAGTAAAATGCAAACGGCTATTTCTCGTTTTCTGAATTCTGCCTATTTTACAACTGACCTTGGAGAGTATGGGGTTTTATGTATTTCATAGAAAGAAAAAAATATAAATGGACCATTTGTCAAGGTAACTATTATCTATTTTTAAACCCATAGCTTAAAATCTGTTCTTTTAAAATTATATATTTTAGTTTTTATTATTTTTGTTTTTTCAGGTGGTACCAAAAATAAGATTTTTCTACTAATGTCCAAGAGGTTTTTGTCTTGTAGATAGCAGTTATGGCTGTGTTCCTCTGCTTGATGATGGTGAAACCAGGGAAAATAATCTGACTCTTGACCAGCCACATGATAAAATGAAATCAGGAATACCGAAAGAAAAGCAATCAAAGGTAGACTGTGCTGTCACGTTTATTTCCTAAAGGAAATAAGAAATGAAAAATTAGTTTTCCTGGGCTTCCTGAACTATTTAGTCAGTATACCCTCACAATTTTGGTAGATAGAGCATGGGTAGAAACTACACAAGATTCTTTTCAATCCTAACGTTGATTCTACAAAAAAGATACACTTAAATGCTGATACACAATACATCTTTCTTATTTTATTTTCCTGAGGTGATAACACCACTGGAATTCTAAAACTAAGAAATTCTGTATATGCAAATATATGACATACAAGTTCCTAAATAGAATTATTTCCAAGGGGAAAAAGGGCTTAGGTTTCATATTTCTATATTCTTTTTTTTTTTCCTATATCATAAGCATTTAACAAAGAAGTGAAAGACCTTAAAAATATAAAAATTTAAACTAGGGTAGGTAGACACAAATGATCCTAGAGAACAACTATTTTTATCTTTAATTTCCTGTGTTTAGTTAAAAAGAAATTCCACCTAGTTGGGCGTGGTGGCGCATGCCAGTATTCCCAGCACTAGGAGGCTGAGGCAGAAGGATCACTTCGAGTTCAAAGCCAGCCTGAACTACATAGAGAGACCCTGTCTCAAAAAAAAAAAAAGAAAGAAAGAAAGAAAAAGAAAAGAAAAGAAAGAAGTTCCACCTAACTAAGGAAAAGTCTTCATTGAAGCAATGTAAAAAGAAATACTTATATCTGCAAGGAGGCACGTACAAGGATGTTCATGCTACATTGGTTAGAAACAACCTAAACATCTAAAACAACCTAAACATCTATCAAGAGCAGAATAGTACATCTTTGGAAGCAATTTAGAAAAATTTAAAAACTATTTTTGTTTTTATTGTGTTGAGACAGGTCTTGATATGTAGTTAAGGCTGGCTTTAAACTCACTATGTAGCCCAGGCTAGCCTCAAACTCATGATAATCCTTCTGCCTCAGTCTCTCAAGTACTGGGATTACAGTTATATACCACCACACCCAGCTGAAAATAAACTATTTATATATCAATAGTCTCAGATTTCAAAAGCATTGTTGAGTGAAAAATGGAAATTACAAAATGATAAAATGAGCAAAATTTACATACTATTTAAAAATATGACATAATGACAATGTTTATGAAAACACAAATAGTAAATGTATATGAATATGGACAGAAAGGGTACATATTTTCTTTAGAAAAAATAATGACTTCTAGAGTTGGGGGGAAAGATGTTATAGTGTCTAGGAAAGGAAAAAAAGAGGCTTCAGTTGTACCTGCAGCTTTCTTTATAAAAAGAAAGCAAATATAGCAAAGAGTTAACATTTGTTAAATCTGGGAAGTGAGTATATAGGTGTATTTTTTTACTGGTGGGGGGGTACTGGGGATTGAAACCAGGTTATATCCCCAACCCTTTTTTTAAATTTTGAGACAAGGTCTCACAAGGTTGCCCAAGCTGGGCTCAAACTTGTGATCACCCCTCAGCCTCCCACAGTGCTAGAATTTCAGGCATGTGCCAGTGTGCCTAACATAGGTGTTATTATCTTATTCTTGTTTTCCTGGGTCACTGAAATTTTATACTTTTGAAGAAACTATTTTTAAATGAAATGAGTTGAGTTATGTATAAGGACTCAATATCAACAAGACTAATTAGGTCAACAGTGCTATATTTATAACTTTCGTTCTAAATAATGTAGGAGATTTTAGTTTTAGTTTTAAGGGCTACTCAGTAACAGATCCCACAACTAAGACTATCTTGTTATTTAACATCAAATATGAGAAATCTAACTTTGAAGCCTTTTTCAATAATTAAAAACTGTAAAATGAGTTTTCTACAGTACCTCTCAGTTCATATTTTTTTTGTTCAAAACCATTATTTAGAGGCTGGGAATGTAGCTCAGGGGTAGAGTACTGGCCAGCGTGCACGAGTCCCTGAGTTTGAGCCCCAGTATGAAAATAAATAAGTAAAATCATTATTTATTTGACTCAGTTTTCTTCACTCTCCCCATTCCAATTTCCATTTATATAAAAAATGCTGGTAAACAATCACAAGAAACCATGAAATTGGAATCCATTTAACTTTATTTTTTAATTTTTTTTTTTTTTTTTTTGTGGGTACTGGGGGTTGACCTCAGGACCTCGCGTGCCAGGAGGCGCCCTTGCCGCTGAGCAATATCACTGGCCTTTTTTTCCTTTATGTGGGTACCGGGAGTCGAACTCAGGACCTCACACTTGCCAGGCAGGCGCTTATGCCGCTGAGCTACCTCACCAGCCCATTTAACTTTATTTTACAGAAGAGGAAAATTCAGGAACAATGATTCTGACTTTTGGAATACAGTTTTGTTGTTAGTACATTATGAAATTGAATTACTATAAATGCTGCCATAAATTTAACACTTAAGTAAATAATATTTACAATTTTCCTGTTTCATAGACTTCTAAATGCCATTAGTTATCATTAGTTTTGGTGGTCTGGGGGGTTGTTTTCTTTGTTTTTTAATTTCCTTGTATTTTTGTTTTCTTGAGAGGGTCTCACTTGTAGTACAGCCTGGCATGGAACTCTGTGTAACCCAGGCTGGCCTGGAACTTTTGATCCTCCTGCCTTAGTGTCCTGAGCTGGGGTCATAGGCTTGTGCCACCATGCTTGGCTGAGAGTCACATTTTTATTATTTGAATGGCTCAACTCAGTCTTCTTGTACTGTAACCATTTGATAAAAATAAAAAGTAAGGGCCGGGGATATAGCTCAGTGGTACGGCACCTGCCTGGCAAGAGCGAGGTCCTGAGTTCAATTCCTGGTTCAAAAATAAATAAATAAACAAACTGTCTTACATTTCCATTCTCTCTTCTTCCTTTGTGTGTCTCTAGCCAAAGTGCTAATGAACACTAAATATATAAAAAGAAATATATATACCCACACACTCATATACACATACATATACATTTTTTTGGTAGTACTGTGAATTGAATCCAGGGCCTTCATACTGAGCTACATCTCTAGCCCTTCTTTTATTTTTTAAATTTTGAGACAGGGTCTCATTAAGTCACTGAATTGCTCTGGTTGGACTCAAACTTGTGATCCTCTTGCCTCAGCCTACCAGAATACTGTGACAACATGTGTGTACCACCACACCCGGCTAAGAAATATATTCTTAAAGGATAAATTACATTTTTTGTAGAAGAAATATATTCTAAAAGAAAGGACAAATTAAATGTATTGGATACTTGGGAGCTGGCTGTATATTCCATGTAAAAATTTAGGACTAACTTAGAAAAAGTATTGACCAATCAAGCAATTAAAATAGGCATCATTTCCATTGGCATATATGTTGATCTATACCTAATGGATTATAATTAAATTCATTTTTAGATAATACAGATGAAATCCTTTCCTAAAGAACTTTAATATTTTATTATACTAGGTTCTTTCTACAATGAAAAAAATTCATATTGGTTGGTTACTATTTTATAAAAATATGCATCCACATAGATGAGAACTAGAAGACACAGAGAAATTATTAGGTAATGGAATAACTTTTTCTATTTTCAGTATACTTCAGTATTTTTCATCTTTAGAAAAACTAATATTTCTAGAAATTAATTCCCAATTAGATAGCCTTGCTTCTATAATGAATTAGTAAGTTAATGGAAATGCTTTGAACCAGTAACAGAAGGAAGCTACTACTAACCACCCACAGTCCTTTCCTCCTTCTGTTTGGTGGGTGGTTTGATGGTTGGTTTTCCTTAGACTATTTATTTTGTTTAGGATTTTGTTTCGTTAGGATTTTTGAGAGGGGAAAGACTGGTGGATATTTTGGCAAATAGCAATTGTAGCTGCCTTGTGAAAAAAGATAGAGTGCAGAAAGAGGGATATATGAAAGGAAAAGAAGCCCTTTTAAAAAACTTCACTTAAGAATGAAATTCAGGGCCAGTGAGATGGCTCAGCAGCATAAGCGCCTGCCTGGCAAGCGCGAGGTCCTGAGTTCGACCCCCAGTACCCACATTAAAAAAAAAAAAAGAATGAAATTCATAATTCAGCTTTTGTTTGTGTTATTCTACACAAAAAACATATAAGAGGCCTTTTTTCTTCTAAAGGAGCTTAAAGAGGTCAACACAATGCAGCTATGTTATTAGATGACCCATAGTAGTCTATTTACAGTTGGATCCTATATTCAGTCCCTAGCACCAAAAAAAAAAAGGTAAATTCAGTTTCCTAAATCCTGTCATTAATGTCAAAGGAAAGAAATACAGCTTATCGGAACAATTTCAAAAATTCTTAATGCAGGGGCCGGTGAGATAGTTCAGCGGCATAAGTGCCTGCCTGGCAAGCGCGAGGTCCTGAGTTCGACTCCTGATACCCACATACAAAAAAAGGGCCGGTGATATCACTCAGCAGCACGGGCGCCTGCTGGCGCGCGAGGTCCTGAAGTCGACTCCTGGTACCCACAAAAAAAAATTCTTAATGCAAATATAGACTTTCCAGAGGGAAATAATAGATGAGCAGTGCTTAGCGAACCAAGGAACTATTGCCTGGGAGTTTTTTTTGGGGGGTTGGGGGTTCTTTGTTTGGGTTTGGTTTGGTTTTGTGGTACTAAGGATCCAACCCAGGAGCATTCTACATCCCCAGTCTTTCGTAATTTCTTATTTTGAGTCAGGGTCTCACTAAGTTGCCCAGGCTGGCCTTGAACTTGCAGTCCTCCTGCCTCAGCCTCCGGAGTACCTGGGATTACAGGTGTGTGCCACCATTCCTAGCATTACTCAATTTTTTTTATAATCAATTTTAAAAATAGAAACTATTTATACATAAGAAATCAAATTACACAAAATGTACACGTATCTTGACAAGCACTATTCATCTTCTGTTTGCAGGACACTATTGTCAGAAATAGTAACCTGTGTCCGTAATGGTAGTTATTTTAACAAATTTTGTACTCAAACGTAGTTTTAAATTACCATAATTCATTTTTTAAAAACCAGAATTGTAATCTACTGAACCCTTTTTACAATCTTTGGAAATGAGAGTTTTGTATTTGTTTCTGGGATATAGTTCACTTGCTAAACTAAATTCTGTATTAGGTGTCTAAGGCTTCACAAAATTCTTTGCCCTTTCTGTCCCACTTTCTGTTTTTGTAGGGAATTACAGAAAAATGTAGTTCTTTACTGCAAAAAAAAAAAAAAAAAATGTACAGAACAACAACATATAACACATAAAAGAATTTGATAGTATTGGTTTTGTTTGTTTGTTTGTTTGCTTTTTGTGGGTACCGGGGGTCGACCTCAGGACCTCACACGCCAGCAGGCGTCTGTGCCGCTGAGCGATATCACCGGCCCCTTTTTCGTATGTGGGATCCGGGAGTCGAACTCGGGCCCTTGCGCTTGCCAGGCAGGCGCTTACGCTGCTGAGCCATCTCACCTGCCCATGAATTTGATAGTATTGTGAAATTATTTTTTCTTTATTCATTCAATAATTTAAATTCTTGCTATTATACCTAAAGCTGCCAACCACTGGAGAACAAAGAAATATTGCCCCGGTCTTCTTGCATAAAGTCTTGTTTTAATGATCAAAGTTTGACATTATTGAATATTGTAGTTATTTCAGATTCTAGGATCCAAAATGTGAGATAAATATTATAAATTTATTTGAACTTTTATTTATTTATTTATTTATTTTTTGTGGGTACCGGGGGTTGACCTCAGGACCTCGCGCACCAGCAGGCGCCCGTGCCGCTGAGCGATATCACCGGCCCCTTTTTCGTATGTGGGATCCGGGAGTCGAACTCGGGCCCTCGCGCTTGCCAGGCAGGCGCTTACACCGCTGAGCCATCTCACTGGCCCTGAACTTTTAATTAAACAGGAATTGTATATACTTTTTTTTGTATAAGCAAAGAGCTGGTTTTATGCTTCATTTCTGATTTTGTATATGAATTTGTAATTTAATCTTATACATGTCTTCAATATTTCATCTGAGTTAACCAAAATCTTTAAAACATATTGCATACAGTTGTCACTGAAACATTCTTGTGACCCGGTTTACAAATTTCTGATATAGCTACATTGTGATTAGATCAGCAGGTATGATAGCTCTGAGGAAATTAAGAAAGATTTGGTAGGTTTAGAATAGCAAAGAGTGATGTACCTGTGGAGCTGCCATTCTTGCTAACAGTAAGGAAATAAGTACCCGGCAATTGCAAGTAAACACAGACATTCTGACATGTTCGAAAAAAGTTAATGTCTAAAAATTTGTTTGTCAATCACTTGGACAAGAAGTGTTTATTAAACTTTTATTTGCTCAGCATTGCTACTGATTGAAACACTACAGAAAAGACTTAAGACAGCAGCAGTTGCCTGTAAGGAGCTATAGATTGGTTGAGGAAATAAAGATTGGAGACTCAAAGCAATTAGAAAGTATTATAAAACAATGTGACAGGAAATTTAATCCTGTCATATAATTAGAAATAATTATATGGCAAAATGAAATTGTAATTATAATATTGTGGTACAGATTAAATATATAGAACCTTGATTTAAAAATTAAAATTCCTGGTAAGCTGAGGTTAGGTTTGAGCAGGGCCTCAAAATTTAGTCCAAGTAGGGAAAATTGTAAAACAAACTCATATCCCAGTGAGCTGATGATAGGCTTCAGCAGAGGCTTGAATGTTAGCTTAGCATGTTCTTATTTAACTATATCTTGGTTATGTGAGCATGAGATAAACTTAAAATTTTCTATAAGATTTTGATGGGAAAAATGTTGTTTCTGGATAAGAATCAAAATTATCTTAGGTAACTTTGGAGAACATTGTATATACCAAAAGCTAAAAGTGAGGGTTTTGAATAAAAAGTATCATTTACCCTAGCCAATTTTAAAAGACATAATCATGGCTTCAT
The DNA here is from genome assembly GCA_028451465.1 of Erethizon dorsatum. Classification (NCBI taxonomy): domain Eukaryota; kingdom Metazoa; phylum Chordata; class Mammalia; order Rodentia; family Erethizontidae; genus Erethizon; species Erethizon dorsatum. Next base: position 106,461,521 of record CM051826.1, read on the forward strand.
AGAAGAGAGTGTTCCCTATCTTTCTGTTACTTTATTGTAATGGCAGTTGGGCCGGTGATGTTAACTAAAACTCTGTGCTACTTTCCGGCCTTTCTGTGGACTCACAAAATCTTACACTCACAGCTCTAGGTCTGGGGTGGCACCCTCACCCTTGCACTGTTCATAGTTCACATAGAGTACTCCGGGCTTCTGGGACAGCTTCCACTTGGGGACCTCCATCTTAGTTTTGGGCCCTCAGAACTTCGCTCAACACTCTAGGCATTTTTTTCTGTTGCAAATCTCTGAACTTATTTATTTATTTGAATTACTGTATATTGTCCAGTTTCCTGGTTTTATACACATTATAAAAGCTCTAAAAAAGAATATAGTACAGGTATATGATAAATATTTTTCATCATCTCAACAAAAGTCAAAAATTAGACCTTTAATCAAGATATTTAACTACCAAGCCATTTGCATAGGAAAGTTTAAGCCTATTTATATCATCTAAACACATAATATGTACCTTTTCTAAGAAGAAGAACTTGAAATAAATTTGACTGCTTAGGCTCATTACTCAACTTTTAAAAAAAAAATCCTATAATCCTTTAATGCTTCATTCTTTTCAACTTTCATTTGGCAGAAGTGGTGATTATACCCACTATGCAATGGTGCAGGCCAGCTGGGGCTTCTGGAGAACTGGCAAGAAATACATTTTTATGGGAAACATCTCAGAGAATCCTCACCTTTACAGTCAGAGCAACTGTCCCATTGCCTGTTTTTGTTTTAGAGACTGTATAGACACTTCTGTGTTACTCCTCTTTAAAGACTAGCTTTTGTTTATAGACTCTCCGTAAGAGTAATAATTACAAGGAAAAACTGTCTTCATCCATTTCATTTATTGAAGTTCCCAATTTTTGCCAAAGTGATACAATAAAGATATCACAAACTCTAAGAAAAAAATATTACATTTTAGTATTCACACTGAAAATTTTCTTGCAGAAATTTTGTTTCTAAAACTTAACTAATTTTGTTACCCTTCTATTATCTTGTTTTGAAATTTTGTTTTTTTTTTTTTTTTCTCTTTAAAATTAAAAAAAAATGCTGAACTAATTCATCTTAACCCTTTCTTGCTATGGGCCTATGTTTTTTAAATTCATTACATTATTTTGGGGTTTTTACTTGTTGTAATACTGCAAATAACTTTCCGGAAGGGAAGAAAAAGAGAAGTGACCTATCACTTTTTAAATTATCTTCCCTAACTTCTAAGAAAATGGAAGCATCACTGTATGCCCCTCCTTACCCCTTTTCCACATTTCCCTTTTTTTTAATCTTCAAAGCCCACAAAATAGGATTTGTATTCTACCCAGCCCTGATTTCTCTTGACTAACACAGGTAAAGAATATTCTATCCAGCAGGTAAAGAATATTGTTTAAGAATTAAAGAATTAAAAGAAAATTCTTTTATTCTTTATTCTACACCACCAAACAGTATAGTTTCTCTTACTGTTATAATTTGTTATTCTCAAAGGTTCTCAAAATATGTTTGGAAGATTATTTTTCAGTGCTATGAAATACTTCTGTATTCAGTCTGTCGTGGGTTTGGGGTTTTTTTTGTTTGTTTGTTTGTTTGTTTGTTTGTTTTTCCTTTTCTGGTTCAATTATACGGCACAAATCCAGCCATAGATAATGTAATTGGGAAAAAGAAGCCTTTTTAGCAGTTGTGGATATTCTTCTTTGATACTACACCAAAACTTGATAAGTGATTATTTTTTAAATGTTAGCTGTAGTGTGGCATCTAAAATCCTCAGTGAACATTTCTGCTATGGTAAAAGCCGTCAGTCTGCCTTGTACTTTGAATGTGTCTTTTAATAGTGTATAATTTTAAAACATAACGATTTGGTCATTTGGAAAATATTGGTTCACTGAGTTATGCAGATTACAGGTCTCCCAAGTGTTAACTCACTTCATTATATAATATTTAAAAATCACATGTAACATCATCACTGATCTCATCTGAAAAGTCTTTAAGTATTGGGCAGCTGTCAAGCTTTCTGTGATAGGTACAAGTTTTCCAAAATCTTAATTTTCACTTGGAAGTTCAAATTTTCTCATTGGCAACAAATCTTGTCACTTGTTTTCCCTAAAGTGACAGGCTAACTTCATTTTCTTTTGAGAAAAATGTCTGAATAACTGTAGCCTGTATGTCAGTCATTCTTTCAAGTGACAATGGCATTCTGTTTAAAAAGTGACTAGTTCAGCTTGCAACTCAGACTCTTAAGAAAACATTTTCCTAAAACAACCGTTGTACTTCAGTATGTAGCAGCAGTTTTTTGTACATACTTCTAAGTTTTTTGTTACAGGGAATATTCTTTAAATGTTATTTGAAATAAAAATTCACTAAAAATAATTTTACTACTTTATTAAGGACGTTCTTAAATGAAACTGGTCTGTTCATTTGCTTTTCTTCCTACTGAGCGTGTGGCATTGAAAAATACGTTAAATACATTTGGGTACCATGGATGACCTTTGTAATGTTCAGCCACAAAGAGTTTTACTCACTTTTGCTTCTGCATCATCAGTGTAAATGCCAATATAGTAAAAAATGCAAATAATATCTTAATATTACTATGAACATAGTTGCCCTCATGAATGTCAGGGTCAGGGACTTTATTTTACCCTACTTACAGATGAGTAAGTTATCAGTTACTCTTTCATGGATGCTGGAAGAAAACAGACTGGATCAGAGAAAAGGGACCTTAATATTAGTCACAGCTCAGCAAGCAGCAAGAACATCCTGTTTGGCTTGATGCCCCTTGAGGCATGACACAGATAGACCTGCACATACAATGGGTTACATTAAAGGAGGTGGACAAGCCCTTCATTTTATAGCAAGCAGCAAGCCAGTTTGTTCTTGTCAAGGAGACATTACTTAAAAGATGTTTCAAGTTTGCTCTCTGCAAGCACAACCCTGAACAGTGTCCAGGTAAAGAATAGTCAGAGTCTTGAATTCTTGACATATGCAGCAGAAATGGACAGGGGCAATCAGGGGCCATAGGAGGTACCCTCTCCCAACTGTGGATCCCTTGAAAGGATCTGGGGATCTCAGTGGTCCTGGACCATATCTTGAGACCACTGGCAGCCTGGGGCTAGTGATGTAGTTCCGTTGTGGAGCACCTGCTTAGCAAGCACAAGACACTGGATTTGATCCTCAGTACCACAAAAGAAGAGAGAGAGGGAAGGACAGAGGGAAAAAAGAGAGAAAAAAAGATGGTAACGTGTATCTGTCTGATGCGTTCCCTAATATGCTCCACAAAACCCTAGACCTGTGAAATGCTGTATACTATGTACTCTGTGAGGTAATTTTTAAAAGCACAAGACTATGTAGAATCTGAAGTCAAAGTAAGAAAGCCACCTAGCTTTGTTAAGCTAAAAGATCTCTATCTAACACTTTAACCAACATTATATTTTAATATCCTCTTATTGGAGTTGTAATCCCCTCAAAAATATTGCTAGAATTTGGTGGTGGAACATAGGAAGGCTCATCTAATTTTTCATTTGCTCCTAATATCTTACAGTCTCTGAATTCTGTGTTTGCTTAAGCAGACTTGCTATGTTATAGAAGCTTTTACTCTAAAAGATTTTTTTCTTTGCCAGTCATCTTTCCATATAGCTGTGTTCAAATATGTGTATATACACATACATGCGCTATATATATATATACATCATAAAGTCCAATAAAACAAGTATAGAGTAGTTCTCACACATTCTACATCGTTGACCTAGGATTATTTTTTCTTCCCTGATAAGTGTCTTTTGTAAACAAAATAATTGTGAGATGGATATCTTTTGTTTTGTCTTTCCCCTGGCATTTATCAGTTATAGTATGATTTTTTCCTTCCAACTCAGTTTCACTCCTAAAAATTCAATATCTGATGGGTTTACCTACTGTTAGTTCTATCCTTAATTGCTTTTCACTATTTAACATTAAGGATAGCATGTTTCCTTCTGTATTTAATCTTAATAGTACCTCACGAGGCCACCAATTTGTCTAGTTGTGTCGTCTGGATGATATTTCCTGCTGGGTGGCCAAACAGCCACAGTAGATCTCCTTTCCTATGTGCTGCTGATAACTCAATGTTCTCTCTCCTCTTCTCTTTATGCTCTGGCCTAAGAATATTCATTCCCATCTCCAGCTCTAGCTTCTTGTCTTGTCCTTAGCACAGTGATAACTTTTATGTAAAGCTGAACCTAAAACTTCCCTTCACACTTTTTTGATAAATGTCCATTCCTTTTGGCATGAAGAAAATAAAGTTGGTTTATTTTATTTATTAAAGTACAATTTTATTTTTTACTTTCCTATTTCAGAAAAGCCTAATCTCAGTTTCTTTAGGATTTCTCGCACCCTAAGTTTTGTTTTATGCTAAGGAAAATAGCCTTATGTTAAAAGTGAAAATGTAAAGTGGGAACTAGATTCAATGGAAAATTGATTATGTGGATATGTGCCTTTTAAAAATTATGGTCTATGGATTTCTGAAAATGTGGTATTTACATCCAATGAAGTATTACTCTGCTATAAAGAAGGATCAACTTGAGTCATTTGTAGGAAAATAGATGCACCTTGAGATCATATTGTTAAGTGAAATAAATCAGACATACAAACTTAAATATCACATGGTTTCTCTTATATGAGAAACCCAAAGTACAAAGAGCAAAATAAAAGATAGATAACAGAAAGTAAGGAGATAGATCTTCCTCAAATGGTAAGGGTATCAAGAGATAGAGGGAAGAGGGAGAGGAAAGGGATTAAAAAAGTGTTAAGATACGTGCATGTACCAACTCCACACAAGGAATGTAATCATTATGTACTGCAAACATGTACTAATAAAAAAATAAAAACTGGGAAAAAGAGCATCTGTTTGATCCTAGGCAAAAACAAAATAAAATTTAGTGGTCTAGAATAAACACCAGAACAACCCAACATGAATTGGACTGGTTGGAATTAGAGAATGACTATTAAGAGAGAGACTAGGGCCGATGAGATGGCTCAGCGGCGTAAGCACCTGCCCGGCAAGCGCGAGGTCCTGAGTTCCACTCCCAGAACCCACATACAGGAAAAAAAGGGCCGGTGATATCGCTCAGCGGCACAAGTGCTTGCTGCCAAGCGCAAGGTCCTGAGGTCGACTCCCGGTACCCACCAAAAAAAAAAGAGAGAGACTAGGTCTGAAGGTAATAGAGGTCAGGAGGCGACTATGCAAGAGTTAAGAATGAACGACGTAACTGAAGAAAGGTCTGTAATGAGGGAAGAGCAACCTAGGTCTGAAAGTTAGGCAACGCTTACATTTGTGAACTAGGAAGAAAAGAGAGCAAAGAAACTTGAGAAGTGTTCTATTATTCTGGTAACCAAAAAAATGTTCAAGGAAGAGCTGGTCAGTTGTGTGAAATGCTACAAAGTAAGATGCCAAATTAAGCAGAATAGCAGCTTTAGAAGAGCCATTATATTAGTGTATAAGACATCTTTGGAAAATTTTCTGAAATCTCAATGGAAGGATTAAAAAAATAATAAAAACTGTACTTTAGGAGTTCAGCTCCCATTGTGAAGGAGAAGTGAGCTCCTAACAAGTCAATCCTCTACAGATAACAGTTACGAATTCCAGACAACAACCACCTGAAGAGCTTGGAGACCAAACTTTGGGTATTTTAGAGGTTACTCAGAAATATGGATCAAGTCATTGGGTAAAAGATGAATTTCCATTTTTCTGTGGTTTTGTCTTCATGGTGGCCACAGTTAGAGTGGAGGCCCAGTCGTGGCTGAAATTCCAGCAGAAAGCCTGCTGTCATTCTGGCTAATAGAACAGGAAGGAGATGAGGCCAAAGTAACTATGGTCACTGTAGAGGGAAGGAAGAAGCAGAGAAGGAAATCCCTAAACTCTGCATTTAAACTCACTCCAAATCTCTGGCTACCCCCCGGGTAGCCTGACTAACTGAGATACTTCGTAACCAAGGCTTAAAGGACTTTACTGAGATCTTAGCTGCTGCTGTCCACAGACGTGACAGTTTGGAGTCAGCTACGTTAATTGGCTGTCAAAACAAAAATACCAGCATTCTTCGGCACCACGTAACTAATCTCCATAACATAGTATTCACAGTGTTTAGGACATGGTACTAAATATATGAAGAACCCAGAAAATGTGATACAGATACCAATCCTGAGATGATTCAGATACTGAAATTATCAAAAACTTTATCAGCTACTATAACTATGTCTAGTCCTCTGCTAACAGTTGGGGAGGCAAGAAAGGAGATGGGGTTTTGAATGAGGACACAATTAACAGTAAGACACTCCATTGTCACACTTTGTCAAATGTTTAACTTTTATACCAAGTTTGAGAAATACTTGAACTATGGAAGTTTGACCAAGAAACTAATACCAACTTACCTGTCAACAGGTGACTGGTTTGACAGAACTTGAGTAAGTCTAAGTTTTTTTAAGATGTAAATTTATATTTGTACATCCTTGAGTACCAAAAAAAAAAAAACCGTAACAGAGCCAGCCCACCTGCCCCAGGCAATATTTTTTTTGCGGGGGGGGGGGGATTGAGACAGGGTCTCACTATGTAGTTCAGGCTGGCCTTGTGCTCACTATGTAGTCCAAGCTGGCTTCAAAGTCACAGTGATCCTCCTGCCTCTGCCTCCCAGATGCTGGGATTATAGGCATATGCCACCATGCCCAGAGACAGGCAATATTTTTTTTTCTTTTCTTTTTTTGGTACAAGAAATTGAACTCAGGACCTTGCACTGCTAGGCAAGCGCTTGTGCTGCTGAGCTATATCCCCAGCCCCCCAGGTAATATTTAAATATCAAAACTTACCATATAACTACTTCTCAGAAATACTGTATATTTTTCATTGTGTGACAGGCAGTTCTTAGAATATTTTGCCTTGGTACAATATGTTAGTGTTACCATTCAGTATTTCTCTCACCATGCTGGATAACTACCACTTAGCTTCTCTTAGTAGCCAAGCACCGTGGCTGAGTAGTTAGAGGATGGGATAGAAAGCCTTGTATTCCAGTCACAGCCACTCCCATCTCCTGCACTTTAACCAAACTATTTGATTTCTCCAAAGCAAACTGAAGTTTTCAAATAAATCTTTATATCTTAAATACTTAATACATAAGATTATGTGGAAAAAGTTGATTAATACATGCAAATTGCTTAAATAATAGCTACTTTTAAGAAGACATCTTCTGTTCATCTATGTGATGGTTTAACCTTACACTGATGGTTAAAGAAAAGGAGTTTCTCCAGATCAGTTTATTTAAAATGTAGTGTTTGGGGGTAGGGTAAAGGGAATACGAGAAAACTTGCTCGTTATGCAGTTTCTGTTTTTCATAAAAAGTTGTCCTCAAAATTAAGTATTTTTACCCCTTAAGGAAATAAATTGAGCCCAAATGTGGTGGCACATGCCTATAATCCCAGCACTTGGGAGGCTGAAACAAGAGGATTGCTGTGAGTTTGAGGCCAGCCTGGGCTACATAGTGAGTTCAAGCCTAGCCTGAACCACATAGACAGATGTAGTCTCAAAAAGAAGAGAAATAAAATAAATTCAGAAAGATATATACGGAAGGTTCCTAATACAAAGTGAAAGACTTAAAAGACAGATAATAGAAAAGTATTGTTAAAGACTATATATGCCTGTGGTAGCATTGAATTGATAGATTTGGGGGGGCTTTACATTAAACCAGAACCCTGTAAAGAACTTGGAAGTAATTGGGGTGTTTAATTTTATTTTTATATTGTTTATTTTCTTGTCACTTTCTTCAGAACTCTGGGATGGTTCCCGTTTTGCCCTGGAGTTGTTCCCATGCTGGCAGTGGGTTTGCCTAGCACACGTCATGCAGAACAGACAAGTCTCCTAGGATTTTGTTCCCATTGCTTTGCTAGATTTTCAGGAATGATAATGAGGGTGAAAGAAACAGATTTCATGTGTCCATAAATTCTTACAGATTAAATACAATTTTTTTCTTTTTGACTTCAGACTTATTTTACTATACTTTTATATTCTCATCAGATTTCTTTTTGTAGATTTTTTTTTCTTGTCCCATTTCTTACCTTAATCTTCTTTTTTTCACTTTTTCCTTAATTCAGCCAAATCCAATGCTTGACTTCACCGTAACATCTTTTGTCTCAGTATATCTAAAACTGACAAGGTAACATGCAACCTCAGTTTGTCCTTTGCTATTTCATGCTTAAATTTCAAAAATCTAGATAATAAGTTAATTCTTATTTTCAGTCTCTTTTTCTACTCCTTTTTCTGTAATGAATTTTATCAATTTTTTTCTTTTTTTTTTTTTTTTTTTTTTGTGGGTACCGGGGGAGTCGACCTCAGGACCTCGCGCGCCAGCAGGCGCCCGTGCCGCTGAGCGATATCACCGGCCCCTTTTTCGTATGTGGGTTCCGGGAGTCGAACTCGGGCCCTCGCACTTGCCGGGCAGGAGCTTAAGCCACTGAGCCATCTCACCCGCCCTATATCAAAATTTTTTAAAGCTGTTCACAGTTTTATTCTCTTTACCAGTCCATCACATCTTACCTTGGTTTATTTCTTGGTTTACATTGTTGAAAATAGGAGCATCTTCTCTGTTTTGAAAGTATAATTCTGTTGAGCTTTACCCAGAAACTAAATAATGTATTGGCTACACATAGTTGATTAAGCCACTTAAAAAATTCCTTTTGCAGTCAAGAATCTCAACTCCAGTTTTAGAGAGAGTCTTTGTTATGATAGATATTGCTACTATAGTTCAAATGTGTATCATTGAGAATTTACTTCCTGTATTTAAAATTGTCCTTTTAGGGCTGAGATATAGTTCAGTGGTATAGCACTTGCCTGGGCCCTGAGTTCCATCCCCAGCAATGCAAAAATAAATAAAAATAAAATTAGCTTTTTAAAGTTTTGTTTCCATATATATGAGGGAATCTACATTATATTAATGAGTTAAGTCACTGTCATCTTTAAGTTCCATAAATCAGTCTAATTTTATTGATATTGATTGTTAAAATTTGTAAGAGGAATATAATTCCAGATGAAAACTTTTCATTGTTTTTCTGTATTTTTCAAATTATTTTATAAAAGGAATAAAATATTTCCACTTTTAGTACCAACTACAACAAAGACAACTATTAAAAATATGCATTTCCTTCTTTGAAAGATTGATTGCTAACACATCCTGGAAAGCAACACAAAAACTTTTTTTATTTATTTATTTTGTGTGTGTGTGTGTGTGTGTGTGTGTGTGTACGTGCATGTGTTTGTTGCTAGGGATCAAACCCAGGGCCTTATGCATGCTTGGTATAAACCCTACCACTACACTGCATCCTCAGCCCACTTTTCCAATATCTTTGCATTAAGAATAAACCTGGTTTTGAACTAATGCATCTTTTTTTCTCCTTAAATATCATTGCATATTCCACTGGCCCTGAACATATATATTATTATTTAATACCCATTTATGAGAAGCTTAATGTACGCTAAATTAAAATTCTACCAGTTCACATAAGAGGAAATTTATGAAAACATTTCACAATATCTTCCAACTGTTTCAGATGGGCTTATCTTAATGGATTTGGTTGAATGACTTACGCAGAGCCGTATTGGAAGAGTATTTAACATATCAAACTTATTTCAGCATTCAGTCCACAAGTTCCACACTTCCAAACTAGTACTTGGAACAATTTATGATGTTAAGTATTTTAAGTCTTAGTACGTCAAAATAAATTCATTTGTTGAGTGTTTAAAATATAAAATGTTGATTCCCTTTCTTTTTTACTTGAAATTATAATTTTGTGATATTTGAGAATCAAAAGAAAAATACAAGTGATCTCTAATGTTTGTTTATTCTCTAGGATGCTCAACAAACTGTATAATCTTCATTAAGTAAGATAATTTGACATTGAAAAGAAAGTCTGAATTTCTGATAAAAGTGTTGCAGTTACTATTGACTATATTAATCCTAGGTCCTTTGAAAAATAAATGATTGTCTTCAGTAAATTGTGCCAATCAAAAATCATAATTAACATGCAGTACTCATACTAACTAAACCCTACTTCAGAACATCTGTCAGAAAGCTACTTACCTTTTTTTTTTTTCCAACTAACATGTTAAAAGATTTCTTTTAGAAATTTTTACTTGGACACTGGAGGCTCAGAATTTTCATTTCAAATATGTTAACAGATTTATTTGGTATAAATGATAGGAGGTATAATATTGTTTAATATATCCAGTAATACTTTTCTTAAACAATAAGAATAAAAATTAGTGTAAGCAGAGCTGTATTCTTTACTCCAAAGAAATGAAGACCTTAGTTTAGATACTTCATAGAAATTCCTTAATGAGTCTTCCCTTTACCTCCTGCCAGTCTACCCAAAGAATCTTTTTGAAACACATCCACCCATACTAGTTATCAAATCTAAATATCACAGAAATTGTCACCAGTTATTTACTAAGATAAACAAAAGCTTAGCATTTTTCCCTATCTTTTCCTTCACCTCTTTTCATTCACATTAGTTTTAAATGGTTCTTTCACCTCAGACGCAGTTATTCCTAGTTTATGTCAAAATCAGAACATCAGAATCTTTACCACTTTCTGAATCTATTTTCAGTTTTAGACTAAAATTACAGAGTACTTTTTGGTACTTTCAAGCTCCTAAAGAATAATATATTGAGAATTTTTAGTAGCAATCTTTAAAAGGAAGTCATTCCATTTAACGTAATAATGTATTTTATAATTTAACATTAAATTATCAGATGTTTTTCTCAATGTATCTCTTCTCTGATTTTGTTGATGTAGATTTAATAATATAATCTTTCTAAAAGTTTGTTTTGTCATAGTGTCCTAAATGGATGGCTAACTTTAAAATGTTACCTTTCTTCCTCATATACCCTAAAATGCATTGTGCAGAACATCAAAGAAAAACCTCATCGACCACTTTGAAAAATAAACTGTAAATGTCTTCTGCTGTGACTGCCTTACAAAGTTCAATAAGGCACTTTTAATCCAGAAGACATGGCCTGCGTGTCTGTCAGACAAACAGTCTGCAGCAGCAAAATGGTCTTATTTGCGTCAAGCTCATGATACATAAAATCACAGATTGTTTGAATTGCCAAGATTTTATTTTTCTAATTCTGACCCACTACAAATAATACTCTGAATATTTAGAGTACTTATGTAGAAAAGATGGAAATTAGAGCAGTAAATTAAATAAATTGAAGAATATATTAATTTTAAGAAAAGCAAACTAAAATTGTCTTGTTTTAAAGAACAAATAAGACTCCTAAGAAAGTAAAAATTTAAAAAATGAAATTAAAGAGATGTACTCTGAATTACAATTTATGATTATATAATATTGGGACTTAAGATCTCAGAACTTGCCAGTGTAGAGCTTCACAAAATACACAAAGCTTTCTAGATATAAGTAAAGATTTTTTTTTTTAATCAGAAACTTGTAATAGATTACAACATGTTCTTTAATGCTGATTTTTAAATGTCAGAATAAATGTAATACCAGTATGGGCCACAGGGTGGGAGTGAAAGGCAGGAACTTGGGTTGAAGCAATTTAAAATACACAATTGCATTATTTTCACAGACATTTAAATACTTGTTAAATAATAATAAGGAGCTGTAACTTGGTTTTCTTTCCTTTTTTACAGCTGCATTCTGTAGAAAAGAATCTATAACAAAAGACAAAGATAATTTAAATATAAAGTGCATTATTAGTGAATATTAAAAGATCTAGCACAATTTTTTGCCTGAGTTTCTGATCATATGAAGTACTTGGTAGCAATTTTGGTCAATAATTGAATTTGAGAAATTCCTTGGATATCAGTACTGGAGATACTAATTTAAGAATTTAGCAAAAATACTTCCTACTTTCATACTTCCTATTTTCATTTTGCTTTTACCTTGATCTCATTTTTTAAAAAGCATTGTACATTATATAATCTATTGTACTGACTCAGTTTGTTTTTCAATTAAGAAGACAAGTTTTCCATTGTTTCTGTTAACCCAGTCTAACTTGCGTTTGGAAGCAACTTAAAGCGTAGTCACTTTTGTATCTTTAAGGTCAGAAGACAAGACGTTTCTTCCCCTAGAAAAGAAACTTCATCAATGAGTCCTGGCATTCCTTTAACCCATGAAAGGTAGTTTTATATCCTTGTTTTGTTTTGTTTTGTTCTGACTCTTAGTTTACAAATATTAAAATACACAGTATTTTATATTTACATATTTTTCAATTTTAGGAATTATAAAAGATCTGCCTCCTTTAGAACTGGAAGAGACCAAACCAAAGCTCCTACATATTAAAATGACCCAAATAAGTTATACGGTCACAATATAGCAGAGCTGGATCTAAAAGCTGAATTCTGTAAATCTTGGTTATTTCAGTAGACCACATGTGACAGGCCATATTGTTTTTATTGGTGAATCATAATGTGAACCCTACCATAGTCAGTAGTTAGTATTCTATTTATGTTTTCAGAGAAAAAACATCAACGCATTAAAATTTTTAATGTGAGAATAAGACAGCTAGCATCACTGTGATATATGAATAAGTAGATATACAAGTCTACACTACATTTATGTATTAGAACTTTTAATTTATCACTTACCCTGTGCATGGCTGTCCAAACATTAAGAGTTGTTTGGGAGACATTTCCTACTAATTTAGCCTGATTAATGATTGGTTACAGCCTTATATTTTAAAATATTGACTTTTTTTGTTTTTTAGGGATAATTTAGAGAAGACTTTCTGGGATCTGAAAGAAGAATTTCATAGAATATGTATGCTAGCAAAAGCACAAAAGGACCACTTAAGCAAACTTAATATACCAGACATTGCAACTGGTAAGATTTTATTTAACTTAGTTATTTTATTTTTTGAAATTGATTTGTTTGGGCATAAAAATATTTCTAAATGCTTATAAATAGTATTAAATATCTGCATCATGCCCCTCACCCACTCATATTTGAGTAGTATGTGCTGTTTTAAGTTTTGTATTACATTTTGTAATTCCTGGCTTTTTCTGTTTTTGTTTATGTGGTAGTATGCATATCGATTGAACTGAATAACCTAATTATCATTCAACTTCATGGAAAGTCCCATCTTGAAAAACTACAAAAAAAGTACAGAATATATCTCCCAGACTTCTAGGTTGCTTTTTGGGGATCACATTAAATATTAAATCATGTGTTACTAGGTAACCTTGAAGCAACACTATCATGTGAGTTAACTAAAATTATAACATCAGGTTTGCTTTTACCTTCTGCCTGAAATTTCATTGAACATTGTGGTTAGTTTCTGAGAATTTGGTTCAAGAATAAAAATGTAGCATGCACATTTCCTGAGTACCAGTTCTGTTGGAGGCACAAAATACAAATTTAGTATAAAATACAACTTAGAAGGAACATCTATTTCACATGTGTTGCAATATATTTTTTAAAAGCTCTACCCTTCCCTAAAATCTCAGACAGGCTTCCTGGTGTTTGCTACAGTTGTTAGATATTAATAACAAAATACTAGGGATTAATTCTGGCAGCCAAGCACATCCAAAGACAAAAAGAAAGTAAATTGATCATTTCTATTGATAAATTCTGCTTTACCCTTATGATTTGAGGTAATATGCAGATAATTCCCAAGTGATGTGATTTACAGCTTTCATTCTTGAGACTGCAGCAGCGATGACTAGCACCCCTTTATTTAAAGATCACTTTCCATTTCTTACAGCTCTTACATCTGAGCTGTTTAGAAATCATTGTAGAGTGTAAATTCACTTTTTGCAACTACCACCTTGTTTTCGGTGAAGTTACACAATGAGGTAAGAAAGAAACAAAACAATCTTTGTAGAAGGCATAATTTGTTCCTTCCCCTTGCATTCCTCTACCTTTCCCCAAAAGACCTCTTAATTTCTCCATCTAAATTATCATTTTCATGAAAAATAGATCATTTTTACAGGGTAAAGATACTAGCTGTGTCTGAAGTAAACATTATTTTTATTTAAAATATGCTAGCTATAGCCTAGAATTCAGAAGCATGCTTTTTGAACATCAACATCTTATCAAAACATTGTAATGGTGATACATCCTTTGTTACACAGAGAACATACCCCATTATCAGTGGCTTAATACTTTGACCATTTTTAAATTGCACAGGTCTGAATCTGAGTATTTATCTGTCAACTAGAACACTGAGTGTTTAACTTCAATTTCTTCCCCACTAAAACTGCTTCTTAACATTTTTCTTATCTTTATATGAACTGTGTCACAAATAATAAATATAACATTATTCATGAAATATTGTGGATCTGCTGTCCCACAGATTTCAGTGAAGTTTCACTCTATCCAAACAGAGACCAAAATACCAAATCTTATGCCCTGACAGTAGCAGATCAAAAGGGAAAAGAAAGAAAAAAATATTTTGGAAAAAGATGCCTATTCAGGGTTCCCAAGTATGTATGCTACATTGAATAAAAATATAGAGAAACTATTTCACATATTATATGCATAATATATATAGAAAAAGTATAACAATTATTGTTTCTATTTTGTAATTAAAATTTGGCTTTTACTTTTAAAGAACCAAATATAACTAATTTTAAAATGCTGAGTTAGTAAAATTATACATTTCCTTTTATTATTTTTTTTTTTCCCACTCATCCACATATGGCAATAGCCTTGAGAAGGGATAAAGATAGAAGTGTGTGCTTAGCAAACATGTCTTCAGAAAATCACTATTTGATCCGAAAGGAAGGTCTCGTTTCATTGATGATCAAGAGAGAATACAGGGTAGGGACTGCAGACAGCCATCGAGTCCTTTTTTGTCAGCATTCACGGTAACAAGACTGAGAAATAGTCTAAATGGATAGCCTGTAATTAAAATTTGGAAATCTGAAATTGTTTCTCATCTTCTTTGTTTTCCTTGCAAAAATAAGTATTCTTGAAACATACAAATATAAAGCTATTTGCTCACTTAATCTTTTTTCTCAGGGTGGTGTCAGGATGACAAGTATTTTCACGCACTTTGTTGGAGTTTTACATTTTCTAATCTTAAATTTTTAGTAATTTTAGGAATCTTAGGTTTAAACCTTCTTTTAATAGATATTTACTACCACCATATGAGCATATTAACTCAAATTATTTTAATATGGCTGAGGTTGTATGCCAGCTAGCTGGAAGAAAATAACTGCTTTATTACAGCTGTTTGATTTCTTCATGTTTTCTTTGCAAGGGGGATAGGTCAACTGCTAGGAAAGTAATTCCAAGCACATTTCTGTCAATTTGAGGACTCCTCTCTATATATAGAAACCAACATGTTCAATTTAGCATAATGGTTCTGAGCACAGACTCTAGAGCTAGACTTCCTGGGTTCCAGTGCCAGATCTACCACTCACTAGCTGTGTAGCTCAGAATTAACCTCTCCATGCCCCAGTTTCTTCACACAGAAATAGGGGATAATAGTGTCTAACTTGGGATAATAGGGCCTACCTTGGGATTATTTGATTATTAAATGAATTCATGCTCATATAACAATTATAAGAGTGCATGGGAGTGCTATTAATGTTAATAGTTGTTGCCGTTAGCAGCAGCACCAGATTCTAAAGCATTCACCCTGTTCTTGTGAAGATCATTTGATAAGCTTTCCTCCTTCTCACATGTTACAGATTTTGATTACTGTTTCCTACAGTGTCTTGCCATCTTAAGTCTACTGCCAGGAAAAATGACTACTTGAAAGCTAATGGACTTTTAAGAACCTCAGAGGTCAAAGAAATCCAGCTAAACAATTGAGCTCAATCTCACTTGCTGTACCACTCCTAGTCTCAGACAGGGTATCTAATAAATGTAGGTCATTATTCTAGGCTCTGTGAAGAAAAGAATGCAGATTCATTCAGAATTCATTTATTGAAGGCATACTATGTGCCAGGCACTGTGCAAGATACTGGAGTAAGTGGTGAACAGAACATAGTTTAGGACATCAAAAAACCTACTTTAAGGGGAGGAAGAGAGATACACTTGAAAGTATAACACAGATTGTTCAGTCTTCAGATTACCTAACAGTCCTAGGAGAGCCATCCAGAGAAACTAATGTCTAAATCAAGATATGAAGGACAAATAAGAATTAGGCAAAGAGAAATGGAAGGGGACATGTTAGGCAGTACATGTACAAAGATCCAGAGACAAGCACATGGTTATTTGGGAAACTATACAAAGTTCATTATAGCTGGAGTAGGAAGTGAAACCAGTGTGCTGAAAGGTAAGTGTGGAAAGGTGGGTAAGGACCAATTATGAATAGTTTATGTGCCTTGTATGAGGGCCAAAGATTTTGGAGAGCCATGAAAAGCTTTTATTAAGGAAGTAACATGACCAGATTTGTACTTCAGAAAAACTACTCTGAGAAGGAAGGGTAGGAGGGAAAGTTGCAACGTCGAGAACAGATTGGATATGAGACAACTTTAGAGGCATGGAAGCAGTTCAAAGGCTGTTGTAATAATCCAGTAAGAGGGGATGGTGTGAACTAAAGAGAGGCAGTAGATACATAATAGGATTAACTAAAGAAGTTAGTTTAATGGTACTACACATTGTACAGAAGATATTTTATGTTGGAAATATGCAGTAACAAAAGAGAGAAGGGTGTCGTGAGACACCAAAGATCAGAGGAGTTGATGTGTTGGGAGCTTGCTAATGTGGACAGACACTGCAAGGTGCTGTGTTCCCTCTCTACTTCAACCTGCATCCTTGGTAAAGTCTCCATTTGTGAATACATCACTTCAATAATGGCAATCTATTTAAAATGCTAATTTTAATGTTTTTTACTACTTACTGTTGAATAAAAATATGTTACCAACTTCATTACCTTCTTGAATGGACACTGTGGAGCATAATTTAGCTTTTTCTGGTATCTCAGGATCATCAACATGGAGATAATTTTTTTTGTTTATTGCAAAATGTAGCTCCTATTGCCCCCACATTAGACTGCAGTGTTTTCTGAGTTCTTATATCTGCATATGTGTTTTTATTGCCTTCCACCATGCTTTCAGCTCTGGATTTTTTATCTGTTTTTAACAACTGATATCCTTTTTTAATTTGCTGTTTCAAATAAGCTATGAACTAAGGACCTATCAAGCTTGTTAGAATAAATATAAAATGAGAAAAGGAGCAAAATTCACGTGTCTGTGGACCTTTTAGCTCTAATTATGACTCCACAAAAGTTATGCTTCCTTCCTAGCTTTTGACAGTGTCCTAGAGAACTGAATTTTTGGATAAGTAGCTTCTAGATAAATGTGCTGCAGAGATCCTGGTACTCACTTGATAAATACCTGTCAGGTACAAAGGTTTTTGTTTTGTTTTGTTTTGTTTTCACTTCTTAGAGACTGAACCCAGGGCCTTGTGCCCACTAGGCAAGTAAGTGCTCTACCACTGAGCTACATCCCCTGCCCCAGGGGCCTTTTTTTTAAATATAAGAAAACCATATATTCAATAGTTCATTCTTCCTTTGCCTCCATTATTTTCTTTCTTCCCAACCTCCATTACTACTTTCTCACATGAATTATTGAGACAGTGGCTAAATTGGTTAGTGGTATGCTTAGTTATACATTGATGTTGATTCATGTAGTAAATAATAAATGACTATATATATATATATATATATTATATTTACTATATATATTGTATATAGTAAAAATTTTACCTTTTAACAACTTACTTGTCCAAGCAAGCTCAGTTACAGCTTCTGTTACTGACAAAATGTTTAAATGTATACACTACAAGCAAATGTTTTTTAAGTGTGCAGCAGTATAACTGTGAACAAGATACAGAACTTAAAGCAAAAGATCAAGGAAAAGACAAAGTAGTTACACTTTGACTAATAAGCTGTGTTCCAGTTCACCTGCTAAAGACTGCTGATATTCTTGTGTAAGACAGTAGCAAATGTGAAAATCCCGGTTGTCTTCAGTTGCTATAAAAACCAATAGAAAAAATAATACTCATCTGCCCAAAGCTGACTGAACAAATTTTAAAGAATGATTTGAATTATGATTATTTCCCTTTTGTGTTCTTTTTCCTGCAGAAACACAGTGCTCTGTGCCTATACAGTGTACAGATAAAACAGATAAACAAGAAGCGCTGTTTAAGCCTCAGGCTAAAGATGATATAAATAGAGGTGCATCATGTATTACATCTGTCACACCAAGAGGACTGAGTCGAGATGAGGAAGACACCTCTTTTGAATCACTTTCTAAATTCAATGTCAAGTTTCCACCTATGGACAGTGACTCTACTTTCTTACATAGCACCGCGGAGAGACCCAGCAACCTTGGCTCTGCCACATCTGAGGCAGTGTGCCCAGACAAATTTAATATGGAGCTCAGAGACAACCGAGGAAACATTGTTAAAACAGAAGAAACTTTATTTGAAATTCAGGGACTTGATCCCATAGCTTCAGCTATACAAAACCTTAAAACAACTGATAAATCAACACCCTCAGATCTTATAAACAATTGTATCAGGACAACTCTGGATAGAGCTTTGTGTTTGCCACCTGGAGACCATAATGCATTATATGTAAATACATTCCCACTTCAGGACCCATCTGATGCACCTTTTCCCTCACTGGATTCTCCAGGAAAAGCTATCCGAGGACCACAGCAGGTAACTTTTGCATTAACAAATATTTCATTATGTGTGAACACACATTTTGCCATACATGTATCTCTTTAGGTTATCGGATATCCTTTTTACATTAATGACTAGCCAAAGTTAAGGCTTTTGGTAAAATGTTCAAGTCCTATAGTAAAGGACATGGAATTTACAAATCTGAATATGATAAAGCTTATAAAATTTATGGCAGATTTTTAAATACACATAAGCCTTATCTATAGCATGGTATCACTTTCTTGGTCTCTGTTAAAAGCTCATTTAGTCAGCATCAGTATTATAACCAGTTTCTTTATTAAATTTCAAAATGTGAAACAAATGATGTTTTTTACAATTAAAAGCATATATATACATGTATGTATATATCATATTTACTGTCACATGAACACGATTTCCTATAAGTAATTCATCATATATTCCTAGTTCTCAGAATAAGTGAACTGACTTTCAGTTAATGCTTATATTATAGTTTCAGTTATATGATAAGTGTATCTTATAGGGTTTTATTGTGGGGTAGTAATCTGGCACCGAACTCATAACCTAATACATTTTTTAAGTAGTCTCGTTAAACGTAGGCTTGAAAGCTACTTGTAACCCACCAATCCACTCCCACTCTCCCTCCCTTTTAGATTCAGGTTCTATCATAGACTGATTGTTCTTGTTTAAAAAAAAAAAAAAAAAAGTTTTAATGCCTGAAGGCAAACGAAAAATATATAATTATTACAATAAACAGAATTTTGTGCAAATATAAATTGATATACATATATAACTTGTGAACTTTTTTTCTCTTTGCTTTGAGATACTTTAAAAAAGAACTTTGATTAATATCCTTTGAGCTTAAGTACTCTTACAGACTTCTTAATCAACATGCAAAGAAGGCAGTAGTCAAGCTGTATTATTTTAATATTGGGGAAAACTAGGCATTGCTGTTAACAGGCCTTAATTATAAACTCACTTAAGTTCTACATTGCACCCTATTGCACATCATAGTCTCAGTTATAGTTGTTACTAAATGAAACAAATTATACAATTTCATTTATTGCAAGTATAATTCCTGTGGAGCTGTGAACTGTATCAGTTCTAATGCTTGTTACTTTTTTCCCCATATTTCTTGCTTGTTCTTTTACTAGTTAGTCTGTGCATTCATGTTTCAGTAGATGGCACCCTGCATTGTACATTTGCTTTCTGTACTCCAGCAAGAGAAACAGCTGGTATGTGATTACAACTTGATGGAAAAGTATTCAGCTTAAAAAATGCAGGAGAATTGGTGTTGAGCTGTCACACGACATGGGGCATAAGGTTAGATAATTGATATTTTGGCAGAAAAAGCAAAGAAATTAGTTTGATTTGAAGACCATGTTACTTTAAAATTGAAAGAATTTTTCATAAAATGAGTTTTTAGAAATATTTTACTATTTTATTAGTGTTAATAAAGGTCATATGGTAAATACAAAATTCTTGAGTTCATAGTAACAGAAGTAAAATTTTGATTACGTATTACAAGTTACTTTATATTATTCATTACTACTAAGCACCTATTTTACACACTCACTTATAGCAAAAACTAAAATGTATCAGCTTATTTTTGCTTTATTTGATTTTGTTTCTTACTTTTGCTATTAAGGTGTAACTAAATTCCATGAAGAGATCAAATGTGAATTAATTGCTTCTAATGGAGCAGAACTTTGAAGATGAGTTAGCAGTGGAATTTTGGCTTACCAAATTTGGAAGATAAATTGCTTCTAAGTTAATTTGTTTTTATTCTACAGATCTTAGCAAAAATTTTCTTTAATCTTCTTATAACCATATTAATTTTTTATTAATTTGTACTTTTTTGCTTTAACTCCAGACCATAATATCTGAATACAGTTAACCCTCGATTTTTGTTTATATACTCAAAATTATGACTTTTCTTTTATGGAAGAAAGGCTTTTCTAAAAAAATTACTTTGCCCCAAATTTCACAATATTTATTTTAGATATTACTATTTTCTGTGGCAAAATGGCCACTTCTTATGAAAAGAATTGAGTCCTTATTATTATAAGCCCTATATACTACGAATATATGACTATATCTTGCTGCTTAGATTTTGTATAGTTATTCCAGTTGTACACACCTGTCCAGTAAAATGTTTCCAGGAAGACAGTAATGTCATGAAACCGAAATGCTTCAAGTAGTGATATACTGTATATGTAAATGATTGGTTAACTAGAAAGAATGAAAACTGTGAGGTTCTGCACTAGGCTGTGTTTCATTTAAAAACACAGCAATAATAGGAACATAAAGGAATATCTTTAAATTGGCTTTAAAGTGATTTTCCTCAAAGTATCAAAAGTTAGCTGTGGCAGGGTAACTTACCTATGTTAAGGTAAGGGAGAAAATTTTAAAAATAATCTGATTTATTCAATTCAGAAAATAAATTATTTTCTAGTCAATGTTACTTATCAGGTACCTTCTATTAAACTAAATGTTATATCTTCTCCCTCTAAAAGCTTTTTAAAAGATAAATACAGTTTTTCATTTATTTGCTGGTGGTTATAATGGAGGTGGTTCTATTAAATTAAGATTTTCCATAATTCTTTAATTGGACAGCTATTAGTAGATTTCACTGTATTCTGCACAAGAAAGAGATATGAAGGCCAAACTATAGATTAAATAATAGGAGCAAAGTTAGAAGTCAGAAGTGATCTGATAGTAGCTTTTGTTGAATTAATTTAAATATGTAAGTTTTTAAAAACCAGCCCGCCCCCATAAAACTAATTAATGGACTCTGTTTAGTAGTTGAAAATTTTTACTTTTTTAAAAATCAAAATGCTGATTTGTATATGATTAATTTGTTACATGTTTGTTTATAAGTAGTAGTAAACTGTAAATTACTTTTGGTTAGGGTACATGCACACACGCAAGTCTAGTGCACCGCGTATTAAAGAAGGCGCTGTGATTTAAGGTTTCTATGGTAAAATAAAAAAGATAGAATCTAGTTAAAAAGTCTGAAGTTTTGCATGTTGGTCCAAAATGACTACTGTTGAGATCACTGAGCACTAAAAATTGCTGGAGCTAAAGCTACAATAATCTTAAAATATGTAAAGATAAAACGCAGGAGCGTGTGTTTTTAATGATTATTTTTTCTTTCTTCCCCTTTACCCCCATGAAACCTAGGGCCTTGTGCATGCTAGGCAAGCACTCTACTCTGATGTACACCCCTCACACGAGTGTTTTTAATCAAACTTTAGTTGTACCCTTTATGGAAAAAAGAATTGAGTCGTATCCTCATTCGAACTCTATAGAAAAGTAACTTGGCTTCGTATTAAGAAATTTCATATATAAATACACATAACTCATTCAACTATTTAAATTTTAAATTCAATTCAAGTTGATTTGAAACACAAGTAACAGAAGATGTGTTTGTTTGTTTCCTGCAGCCGCTTTGGAACCCCTTTCCTAATCAAGACAGTGACTCGCTGGCACAGAGTGACACAGACTCAGAACTGCACACACCTCGCGTGTGTGAATTCTGTCAGGCGGTTTTCCCACCATCCATCATGTCCAGGGGGGATTTCCTCCGGCATCTCAACTCACACTTTAATGGGGAGACTTAAGGCACATTTAAGAACATATATCTCAAGTTCTGTGTCATGATTTGGGATTTGTAATACTAGAAATACTTGATTGTAATCTAACTTAAGATCATTTATAGAAAATGTCATTATTTAAATTTTTTCTAAACTTATTTTGTAACTTTTATTACCCTTTAAAAGATCATTTTGTAAAAAACTGTAATACATTGTATTCTTGTTTACAGTATTATAATTCAAAATTATGTGTATGATTTACAGAGTTCTATAATCATGTTTGCTTCAAGTATCTAAGCTTATTGCTTGGATTTCTAATGAGACCTGATGAATTTGATGATGTCAAGTGTTTATAGGGTTTCTCTTATTTTCATTTTAAAAACTAGTTTATGCTATAGGTAATGTTCTTTATAAATAAATGTATAATAGAAAATAGCAGATAACATAAATATCTAAGTACCAAATTGAAGACATTTGTTGTTCAGTGATAATTATTTAAATACTTCTGGATTTTTAATAATATATATGGTTTTAATTTTTACTGTATGTATACCTACATGATGAAATGAATTAAATATTAAGAGTTCTTTATGTTGTGATCATTAGTGTTCTTTGTTCCTGAGGTAGATAAATAAATCACATTTGGGGGGCATTTGTAAAATTCATGTTTTCTTTCCATTAACCTAACAGAAGAGTGATGACCAGATCTGGTGACATTTATTATAATTAGTAGGTCACTTTGACCTTTAAAATCATTTCTCAAACTAAACTTTCTAAAGGAACATTTGCTTTTAATGGGAGCAAATAGACAACCCTGTAAGGACTATCCATATTTGTTAATTGAGAGTAAACATTGACATTCTTGAGAAATTTGTTACTCATTGTTAGCAGCCTGATTGATGGCCACTGAAAGACATGAGCTGAAAATTTGTTTAAAAAGAGACTCCCCTTTCATTTATCTTCCTCTTGCATTTCTCTTTTACCCTGATTTTTCAAAAGATCTGCGGCACGGCTTCCATCTTAAACATTGATAAACATTGATTTGCAGCTCTCAAACAGAAATTGAAGACTTCATGAAGCAAGTGTTGTGAACCGGAGGCTTTGGGATGGGGAATTCGCACAGGCCCAGAGCGGCAGTGAACAGCCGTAACTTGTGGAGGAATGAGTGGTGCCTCGACTTCTCAGGGTGCCACGCGCATCACACTGACATCTTCCTCACCAAGGTGACATAGCGATTATTAGGTATTCGCTGTGAAGGGTTCTGAGACATGTACATCTTTTTCATTGCCACTGGGCTGAATGCCTAGACAATTATCCAAGGCTCCTCCTCCCCACCCCACCCCGCACACACACACAAAATTAAAGCTAAAACTTGCCAGTGTGTACCAGCTAGAATATACCACAGTGAAAGGGGATTATCTTCCCTCGCCTTCCATAAAAAGGGAGGAGTCCCTCTCACACACTTGACATCTACTAATTTGTTGACCACCCAAGAAAACTAGCCCTGAAAGCGGACCACTGACCCCTTTTCTCCTGTCCGTTCTTTCCCTGCCTCCACCACTTGTAAGTAGGAGCTGGGAACTGTATTCTCTTTTGGATACTAGTGGTACCCTAAGATCCAACTTCTGAGAGAGGAGACCCTTCAGGGCCAGTGTGCGCTCAGCAGAGGTGGCAGAGGTGGCTCTGGCTGCAGCCTGAAAGGTGGAACGGACACCGCCGGGTCTGACCCTCTGTCTCTGAGTCGTGCAGGGGCTGCCTCTTGGCATCTGCTAAGCGTGGCCGGGTAAGAACAGCTCCCAGGTAAAAAAGCTGCACACGCAAAACGCTGAGTCTGAAAAAACCACCCCCGCCGAGGCGAGGCAGTTGTGAGCGGGATGCCTGAGAAGTGGGAGGTGAATGTCCTCGGGAGAGCCCCCCCGCCCCGTGCAGCTTTCCCCGGAGGCTGAGGCTGCTGCCAGCGGGGACATCTGCTTTCTTACACTCCCGCCTGGCTCACCCCGCCCCCTCAGCCCCGGGTTGCGTGGTTATTTTACCAACACGGGGGGAGTGAGAGCTCGAGGAGGTAGCAAAGGGGTGGATGGAAGCCTAGAAGATTTTCTTCCCACCCCCCCCAGTCCCCTCCTTTCTTCTTCACATCTTTTAACCTTCAAGGTAAAGACTTCATAAATATGAAATAGGAAGCGAGTCCGCGGGCACCTGGGCCCGCCGGTGCCAGGCCTCGGCCTCCTCTCGGGGCGGCCGGCTCGGGGCGCGCTTGGGATCGGCGGGCGCAGGGGCCGGCCGGGTGGCGCTCAGCCTGTGGCTCTTCTCTCCCGGCTGCTGCCTCGACAGCTGCTTGTAGCTACAGTAATTAGACTGTCAGTGCTCGTTAGAGGAGAGGGGGAAACGCGCTTCTGACAGCAGATTCCGAGACTCCCCGGTTTAATTTCTAAGAGATCTTTAAAGCATTAATTGAGGTCTCCCCAACTCTTCCCTCCCGTTCCCCTCCTCAACTCCTCCCTTCCCAAAAATATCTTTAGGAGAAGATTCCGCGTGGAAGCCGTGTTTCCCGCAGCCCGCCCCGCGCTCACGCACACGCCGCGGTTTGCATATACATAGGGAGGCGCGCGTGTGTGCGCGGAGGTTAACTCGCGGAGGACTCGTCCAAATAGGCACCGGGATTGCATTTAAAATAATAATAATAAATAAATAAATCAACTAGGAAGGAAAGGGGGGAGGGAAGCAGAAGTCGGGAAGAAAAGAGAAAAGCAGCAGGCTGATTACGAGGTGTCAAAACTGCCAGGAGCAAGAAGGTGATAGCAATCAGGGGTGAGAAGAGTGCGGCATTCGTGCGGGGCAACTAATTATCCGTCTCATTTGAGAAGAGCAGCATTTGAGGCAGCAGCGTTCGCCTGCTGAACGGTGACAGATTGGCGCGGAGGAGAGGGGAGGTGTTAAAACAATGGAGCCGGGCGCGCGAGCGCTGCTGCATGCTAATCAGCCCTCCCTCCGCCCGCCTGCCGCACTCCCTCCTTCCTCCCAGCCTCCCTCCTCCGCGCCCCTCCTCCCGCCTGCGGCGCTCCCTCCTTTCCAGCGGGCCCGCCGCCGCCCGCTCCCCGCTTTCCCGCGCGTTCTTCCCGCCGCTGGCGAGCGGAGCCCAGCCACCGCCACCGGGCCCCCCGCGGGCCGGGTCCGCGCAGCCCGCGTCCTCTCCACGCCGTCGGAGAGAGGCCGAGGAGCCTGCACACTCGCGCCAACACGCTTGCTGCCGGGGAATCTAACGCCTTGGGAAGCGAGTGGGCACCAAAGAGAATCTGGAATGCCGAGGGACAGCCAGGGGTGGGAGGAAAGTCGGGGCCCGAGCTGCAGAGAGCGAGGTCGGGACTAACTGCAGGTCCCCCGGCCGGCCCCGGCGTGGCGCACCGCTCTGGCCTGTGGCGAGACTGCGAGGCCAGCCCAGCGAAGCCTTCGGGGCGCGACCCCAGACCCCAGCACCCCACCCTCCCCAGAATTACCAGCGCCCTGTTTAATAAGCACAGAAAAGGCCTTCATATTAGTTGTGCTCCAAAGGCCTGACCTCCTGGCCCCAAGCTACACTGAGGGGCCTTTGGCACCCCCAGAGATGCACCTGAAGTCTGTCGGGGGAAGAGAGGAGCATTCAAAGAAGTGGGCGCCGCATCCCCTGCCGCGGAGGCTGAAGGCGAGGGGGCCAAGGCGTTTCCGCTTCCCGCCTAGTTGCTCAGCTCAATATTCACTGACCAAGAGCTGGTCGAAAAAATAGCTCCTTGGCTGCCCCTTGACCTAGAATCTACCCGAATTTGAGTCTGTGCTCTAGCAGGCCGTCCATACCTGCAGAGGGTGGAACCTGAAGTTTGCACACAACTTACCCCTGCTTTTTGAGTTTAAAAGCTGATTGTTGAGCTTAAAATACACTTTTATTTGCTACTATTAGAATATTTTTACCCCTACGGATTTACATAAACTACCCTTGGAGATTAAAAACCGTTGACCTTATGACTTAAGTGGGTTCAGTGGGACCCAGCTACAGAGAATTGGTACTAATTTAAAGTGAACGAGAATGTGATCTCTTCTAAAGTGTCCCATGCTATTTAGCTAACTAGATGCCTGAACTAACTTCCTCCCTCCAACCCTAAATGGGAAAATGAAAGTAGCTGAAAGATAATCTATGCAGTGTAAGTTTTTTCTTACGGACTTAACCTTTGCATACCTTTACACACGCAATTATTTATTTTTTAAAAATCAAAATCACGTGAAGATTTAATAAGTGTCAGTCATACATAAGGGTCTCGTTTATATTATTCTCTGCCCTTCTGTTGGTAATATTTCATTTAAAAAAGTACACAAATACAAAATAAAATGAGTAAATGTTAGTGTTTTTATGTTATCCTTGGTCCTAGTCATATGAAAACTACACAAGTGTACAGAGTGGCTTGTCTGTTATTTTTCCTTTTTGGACTATACCCAGCCGTAACAATAGAGAAACTGAATGAAAAACTATGAGAATCTACTAAATACCAAACTTAAAATTTTTTTAATTGAAAATTCTTAAGCTTTATATAAATGTTAATACTTTTCGATGTCTACTCTTTGAAAAACCACTAACCAGGCTTCTACCCTTAACACATCACAGACTTTTCAGTATTAGAATAATAACTGGCATTTGAAAAATTCCTGGGTGTCTGAATCTGTTAAAGCAGCAACCTACCTAATAGCAAGAAAAAAAATTATCTTTAGATTTATTAACTTGAGATTCAGATGATCATCAACATCAAAATAAAGCAATTTATTAACTATTCATCAGCCTTTTCATTAACCAGTTCTATAGAAGCAACATATCTGAAGCCGTGAACCTATGGAATTCAGATAAATTTAGTTCAATTCCGTATGCATTTCTAATATCTAACAAAATTTGTTACCATCCAACAACTTGGTTTTCATGGGCTTAATGTAAGTTGTTCTCATTCTATAGACCTCACATATTTGCTTGACTGTTGTAATGGTGTATTTTACAGATAAGTTTTTATTTGCACATAAGGACAAAAAGGTGAAGTGAAATTTGGTCCCACTGGAAACCTGTTAGTTTCCCTGAACATATGGCTCATTGGGCTGTTACTTCCTTTTTGAGATCATTTTCCAACATTTTTTAATATATACATCAATTTGACACTAGTTATAAAGAAAATATATTGGCTTTGAAGATGCCTCCACCTGGGGCATATCTCTTAATAACAAACCATGTAGTCAGGTGTACTGAATTTACAGGATTCTAGTCTCAGAAAACAGGGCATAATGGGAAACCAGTCAGAGCTGACAGTTGATTCACAGTCTTTGAAATTAGGTAGTTCTTTGGATTCTTAGAACACCACAATGATTTCATTAGTGCAGTTTAGGGGTGACTGCCTAGAACTCTTTTCAGAAGGCTGTGCATTTGAATCCACAGTATTACAATGATTTCTCTGGGTAGATACAAATGATGTAAGTCTCATTTGTTGAAAGTGTGTGGTGCCAGCTTAAGACTTAAGGGGAAAATCACAGCATTGAAAAACATGTAAATGTTCAATTGGTAAAAAAAAAAGGGGGGGCATGCTAAAATGTGTGCCTATTTCCATTATGCTTAATTTACTATTCAAAACAAGTTTTTCCTAATAAGCTCTATTGTTTCTTTCTGTTTTGTAAAATTTAATATGTGTGAGACAAAAACCAGATTCAGAATGTGAATGAAGTCTGTTTAACGAAAGATTGTCGGAGCTTACTGTTCAAGAAGAGCCTCAAATCAAAAGAAATATCACCTTATATTACAGATAAGGTATAAGGAAGTGAGTTTTGAGATTATTTCTAGAACCAGTTACTACTGCGTTGCCAACTTCCTCCAGCCTCAGAGCTCCTCATGGATAAATTCACACACTTAAAGTGCACCAAGTGCTAGAATATTCCAAATGATGATGCCATATATATTTACTAAGTAGCTGTAGCTTTCATTTTATTGCAGTCCTCTTCTTTCTGAGGCTTCACTACCTAAAGGACTGAAATAAGTTCTCAAACATGTTATCCTCTTGTTCTATGCATGCTTTTATATATATGTCTTCTAGTCACTCACATCTTTCCAGGGAATCTGCACCTGATTGCATTACCCACTGATGTTTAACTAGTCTCCCACTTTCCAGCATCCCCTTGCAATGATCTGGAATGCCTGGATAACCTGGAGTGTGTCCTTTGTTTTACGGCTCTACCATGAATCCATTCAAAAGCTGTCTTGCTGATATTCTTTTGAAGGAGTGTGTAAGAGATGAGTTGCCACTTATTAACTCAAGGAAACATTGTTTTAAAAATAAAATACTAGGGCCAGTGAGATGGCTCAGCGGCACAAGCGCCTGCCCCGCAAGCACGAGGTCCTGAGTTCGACTCCTGGTACTCACATAAAAATAAATAAATAAATAAATAAATAAATAAAATAAAATACTATAGATGGCCTAACTCAACTTTCTTTTTATGTGGACAATCAAAAAGCAAGCTATGTCTAGCTGGGCATGATGGCTCACACCTGTAATCCCAGCACTCCGGAGCCTGAGGCACAAGTATTACCACAAGTTCCAGGCCAGCCCTGGCTGAATAGTGAGTTCAAGGCCAGTCGGACTATGGAGTGAGACCCTGTCTCAAAAACAAAAACCAAAAACACACATAAGACTAATGACAAAAAGCAAACTATATCTAAAGAGATAAATGAGTTTCTCAAACCTACTCAAATAGCTGCAACTCATCACAGACTCTACTGACCTTCAATCCACTGTTTTTTCCATAATAATCCTTTACCTTAAAATATATTTAAAAATTTCCCCTGACTTTGTATTTGTCCTCACAGGAAACTTAAATCATATCCAAAGTGTTTTACAAAAAGACCCTAACCATTATGCTAAACCACAGAGAGCACAGGGAGCGTGGTATTACCTGGCAATGGAGTGGGGTTCACTATGTATGGGTTGTCAATGTATCACAGCCCTGACGGGGCCCCAGGACTTTTCTGCCAGGAGAAAGAAGTACCTTAATCACCCAGTGTTAAGTATTTCTCAGGCCTGTTCGATTGGGGTGACAGAAGAGCAAGCACTGGAATGTGTCTTTATAGCTTGAGACACACACTAAGATGCAAGAGAATTTGTACCTCTAAAGTGTGTCATTAAAGCTGAGCAGGGTGGCATATGCCTGTAATCCCAGCATTTGAAAGGCTGAGGCAGGAGGATTGCCACGAGGCCAACTTGGACTACAAAGCAACACCCTGCATCAAAAAAAAAGCAGAACAAAATGAATAAAATATGCAATTAAGCCACAACATAATGCTCAAACCACAGCGCTAACTTCTTGATAGTTCAAATTCAAAAACCAAAGGTTAGAGTTTGGGAAAGAAGAAGGAAAAAAAAAAAAAAGCAAGCCAGTATAGACTGGAAGTAAGCCTCTGTATTTTCTAAGACTATTTATCTGGATCTAGAACATTCTCTGAACCGAACTAAATAGTATTCATTTGGCTGCAGAGTTGGCCTTCCCTTGTCTAAGGTGGCCCTGCCTCTCAGGGGGAAGTCTTTGCCTTGTGTTACCTTCCCTCAGTGTTGGTGAATCCTCTCTGAAAGCAGCTGTCATTAGACAAATACTTTCTCCATTTGCTGTTGTTAAGAAGCACTAAGTGTCAGTGTTAAAGGGGCATCCTGTGGGGGTGTATCCATACAACTTCCAGCAATTGCCTGAAAAGGCAGGCTAGCTCGCTGGGAATCCGGAGTATCTGGAAGTGTGATCAAGCCTGCTTGCAAAAGCTCTCTCTAAGCAGGACCTGGGAAGAAATGCAAGCGCAGGCTTCCTCCGTAAGAGCAGCTTTGAGATTACACACACACACACACACACACACACGCACGCACGCACACACACGCACGCACACACGGTCACTTCAATATGCAAAATTACACGGTATTGTTCTCCTTCAGGTTTTACCACTGTCATTTTGAAAGCCTTTTCTTTAGCATTTATAAGACCCTGGGTGAAATTTATTTCTAAATTAAAACCTTAATAACGTTCAAAGCAAATTTTGCTCTACCCTTCCACATTTAAAGTTTTTTTTTTTTTTTTTTTTGTGGGTACCGGGGGGTCGACCTCAGGACCTCGCGCGCCAGCAGGCGCCCGTGCCGCTGAGCGATATCACCGGCCCCTTTTTCGTATGTGGGATCCGGGAGTCGAACTCGGGCCCTCGCGCTTGCTGGGCAGGCGCTTAAGCCGCTGAGCCATCTCACCAGCCCACATTTAAAGTTTTCAAGTCCCAACTTTGTTTTCTTTCAAAATATACTAAATACTAATGAGTAACATGGCTGTATAGCAAAGATTTCAGAAAACATACATGATTCTGACCTGGGTACCCGTGTAACTGCCACTTCCTGCCGGCTCGCTCTGGCACCCCCTGCTGGCCGGGAAGGGAAAGCCTCTGTGAGCGAACCCAGTGAGCCAACCTTAGGGAAGGAACCCTGGTTCGTTTCTTGGGAAGAGACAACAATGACACTACCACTTTCTCCTAAAATATGAGGACATTTCCAAGTTGCTTCAGTCATTTCTTCCTCCTCCACCCTGCAACGTGTTGAAAAGTATGCTATCGAGGCAACTCATTTGCTTTTTCCAGGCAGAGATCCAATAGAAGTGTACTGAATATCCAGTTTACATCAGAGAATGAGCCTAGCTTCTTGTATGGTTTCAATGAAGTATTTTTTAGTTCATTTCGCAGATATAGCCAATAAAATACAGGATGCTGTACCAGCTGTGGTGGCGCATGCCTATAATCCCAGCACTCTGGGAGGCTGAGGCAGAAGGGTTGAGTTTGAGCCCAGCCTGGGCAACTTGGACTTTATAAGACCCTGTGTCAAAATAAAAAATTAAAAGGACTGGAAATGTAGCTCAAGACTAAGGGCCTGAGTTCAATTCCCAGTACCACACAGCAAAAGCAAAAAAGTAGGATGCCCAGTTAAATTTGAAATTCAGATAAATAACAATTTTTTAGTGTAGGTATGCCCCATGCGATAATAGGCAACTCTCTTTTTTTGGGGGGGGTAGCGGGGGGTCGACCTCAGGACCTCGCGCGCCAACAGGCGCCCGTGCCGCTGAGCGACATCACCGGCCCCTTTTTTGTATGTGGGTTCCGGGAGTCGAACTCGGGCCCTCGCGCTTGCCAAGCAGGCGCTTAAGCCTGCTGAGCTTTCTCACCGGCCCCAGGCAACCTTATATTTAACCCTTTATATTGACTACAAAGACATGAAACCAAGTCTTAACAGATTCTTCCCTGGTTTTGGGGTGGGAAGGCAGGTGTGGAAATAATACCCTTTTTTTCTGCCTGGGATTTTCTCTCTTCCTTTCTCATGCCACAGGCAGTCTCAGGGCCTCTTAAATCTCTCAGCATTTGCCGAGCACAGGACTACTCTCGCTTTTGACAGTACAGGCTTTGTGTTGTGTTTAAATGTGTATCTATATGGTCTCCCTGATAATGTGAGCTGCAAAAGGAGAGAGGGAGGCTGCCTGTCGGAAGCTCCCCCTTCCACAGTTCCCCGCGCCTTTCTCGCCTCTCCTTCCACGCTGCCTCAGGTGGGGTAGGCGGGGCAGACCCCGGAGAATTCACTCTCATCCCGGACCCAGCTGTGAAGGGGAAACTGAGATTCCACTGGGGAGCTGGGTCCCCGGAGGCCCTGGGAAAGGATCGGACAAAGCAAGGAGGGCGCTCAGGGCCCTTCCAGCCCCATCCTGCAGGCGCCGTGGAGCGCCGAGGACGCAGGCCCTTCCCCAGCCCGGCCTGTCCGCCTGCTGCCCGCACACCCGCGAGGCCGGACGCGCGCCTGGGTCCCGGGGCCTCCGCGCTCGCGAGAGCCCAGGGCACCGACGGCTCGGGGCAGCGGGGTCACGGGAGGCCGCGAAGCCTCGGCTCGGGTCGGGAGGTGCCCAGGCCTTTCCCGCCCCGGCTGCGCCCATTCCGGGCCTCGCTGCAGCCGGGCGATTCTTCCCCTCATTTGTTGCATTGTTTGCATTAATATGAATATCTTGTTCTGTTTGTTTTGTCTCCTGGGAGCCAATAAAGCTGTGAGTTTTTTCTTTACACCAAATGCAGCTCTACAGGCGATCAATCAATGGGTAGTCTTCGGATAATCTGCGAGAGTGAGAAATCTAATAAAGCTAGAGGCTAAAAAAGGAAAACAAAAATCTATTTTTCTCTTAGGTTAACTACGTCAGGATTAGTGTGTTCCACTTTTGCTGCTTGAGGTGGGTTTAACTTTTCTTTAATTTTTTTTTTTTTTTTGAATGTCAAGATGGGAGGGAGGAGAGCTGAGGGTAGAGTGAGTGATAACAAGACCGATGTCCAGGAGTCTTGGGTTTTCTGATGGTTGGCAATTCTTACAAGGAGAGGAGACAGTCATTTCTGAGGTCCCAGACATGAGAGGAATTTCGGATTCTAATAAAATGTACTCTGGCAAAAAGGCCCTCCTTCAGTTTTCCAAACAGGAAATGCAAATTAATAATGAAGTAAGAGATGGTAATAAATCAGGTTCTTATTAGTGTCCCATCACTTGTTTGCCAAACTTAACTCTCCAAATGCATTTTTCTGGAAAGCCCCTCAGCCTTCCTTGGCTGAAATGCAAGAAAGATAAGGAAGATCTGCCAGGGCTGCTGGGGTACTCCTCACAGCACAATGCAACCTAAATCATTTATAAACAGATCAAAATAACAATCTGAATTATCTAACATTAACAGCTGAACTGAAGAGCCCAAGATTATGTGATGAATTGTTAAATTGCAGTAGCATTGTTTTGGATTGCTAATTAAAAAAAAATAAGCAAACCCCATGACTCTAGATATGACAACTGAAAATACCCACAAATTATTTAATAAATGAAGCGTCTAACAACTTTAACACTTCCTGGTCGCCTTGTTAATAAATGTAATTTGAGGTAGATTTTTTAAATCTTCCATCTAAACAGTGAATTCATTACGCGCCATTCAGATCTCTGGATGCCTATGGACTTCTTGGAATTAGGTGTTAAATAGACAAAAGTGAACCAAACTGCCTTTAAAAGCACAGCATGACCATGTAATTCTTTTTCCAGTTTGTGGTAAAAAATGATGAAACTTCTTTCCAAGTAGCTATCACCCAGATTTAGTGTGAAAAGTAGTGTAATTGTAATTCACGCCATCAGGGTCTATCGCTGATAGACGATCAGCTGTTCTGTGGTGGGGAGAGGCTTTCTTTTCAAATAGGAAAGCTGCCAAGTGCTCTGCGATACCTCCAGCAAGCTTATCGGATTGAGTTCAGAGCCAAAACAGCAGCTGCACACATATGCAAATTGGCAATTAATAGTATAACATTCTGAAAAAAAAAAAAAGGTTTAAAAATTTTTAAAGAAAATAGAAAGAAGCTACCTGAACATTAACCTTCACTGTAACTGGGACTTTTAAGATGAATGACTAAGGTTTAATTACCCTCTGGAGAGGACTTGCTCTTTATTACCCTCTCTTCTGTGGATCAAGCCTTTGTTATCTTGCTGAGTTATGTCTGTTTCATGGAACACAACAATGGGCTCTACAAGAAGTTTCAGAATAACTAAAAAGACCTTATATTTTGATTCCAGAAAAGGGGCAAATTAAGCATTTCCGCTAGTCATTCTTTCTATACAAAGAGATCACAAAGCAAGGGTTTTTAGCATCCTCGTGAAAAAGACATTTTGTTCTGGGTGTCATCATCTCCTACTACAGCTTGCAACAGGAACAAACTCCAAGTCCTGGGGTGCCACTTGTCTCTGTCTTGATTTCTGTCTGTCTCTTCCTCCCATTGACAAGAATGCCATTTGTATGCTTCGTGTAGCAGTTTGCAGAAATCCAGCAAGGTTTATGGTTTATGTTGCCCGGCATGTATTAACACAACACTCTCAAATGTTCTCAAATGTTTTTTTAATCATATGAATTTGTTAAATTTTTTAACATCCTGCCCCCCCACCCCATTCTCTCTCACACACATTCACACGCGCACATGGACGTGCACACGTACACATGTAGTAGTACACTATCTTCCCTGTTACACTAGTTGTGACTAGGGATAGGTTGACAACCTAAGTCCCAAGAAGGGTCTGGAATTTTCACACCAGTCTTTCCTCCAGTGCTTTAGTCTTCCTTTCCTGTTGCCCTTTTCTCTCTTCCTCTCGCATGGGGGTGGGGTGACTAGCAAATGTTGCAGATAATCTGTGGATTTTTAATTGTTATAATTCCATGATTGAAGATCTCCTATTTCTGTGATGTGGCAGGTTTCAGAAACCTTGATGTTGGGGGTTTTATAGACATTTCCAAGTTCCAGGAATTAGGAATTTGGGTCAGGATTCTGATTCCCTCTACTGTGTAGGAGTGGAGAAGGTTTGATTTTACTTTCTTCTTCTGGATGTTACAGGGCAAGATTGTGCCCACACCTGGCTGTATAACGTGTACCATAATGCACAGTTGCAGCCATTATTCCTGTCTTCTCCTTTTGTTGCCTGTACTTCTGGTATTGTTGCATTCCGTTTTACTGAAAATAAATTACACCTTTAATTTTAAAACATTCTTTTTCTTATACCATAGGGATACTTATACTCTGGGACAAGTTTTGTGTTATTAACTTTCCAAATGCAAGGATTCTGCACACTTTCATTGTCAATGTAGCCTTTGAAGCTTGGATATCAAGTGTTTTTAATAGAAAATACACCCATGTAGATTTTAAATATATTTGTTTATATTTCTTGGAAAAATATTGTGGATAACTGTCAATTAAGCATCCATCCAATTTGGAGTGCACAAAATTATGAGCCCCTTGCTAAAAAGGAAAAACAAATCTTTCCTCTAACCAACTCTGAATCAATAGATTGCAATTTTTGAAATATTTATGATTAACAGAATTTATTTTTTTGTCTGATTCCAATAGAATTAGCTTTTATCCTGAAGACTATAAAGGTGTGGGAGGAAAAATATCGAGTCTAAATTTTATTCTTAAGTATTGTTTTTCTTGACTTGTGATCCAATTTGAATGCATTGTTAGACTTTTCCATATTCTTATAAGTAAATGAAGAATGGTTTAAAAATAAAGAGCAAGTCAATTGAAAAGTTGCTTTTGAATAAAACAGAAAAGTGGGAATGCCAACTTTCTTTCTCTATAACTTCATTAACATGGTTCTATATACATTTGCATGTAAAATGTAGCTAACAAAAATTACACAGAAGTAAATTTAGTCCTCCAGTGCCTACCTCTATGGTGAAATAAGACCATTTGGCATAGTTTGAAGTCTTCCAAGAAGCCTGGTTTCCACCTGGAAAATAAATTACTAAATTTGAATGTGTTACTTGTACTATGGTGAGTTGTCTATCTGTTACATTTTTATTTTAGTGCATATTCTAGAACTTATAGTTAGAGCGTTCTAAAATTGTCATCTGTCAAGGTAGAGAATTATAATAATATAATTATACCCAGAAACAGTGTTCTGACTTTAGTTTATTTTGGTGCAGTTAAAATATGATGCATTTTTAAAAATTCAGAATGTTTATCATAAATTCATGTTTAATTGTCAAAATCTGACCTTAACGTAGATTAACTATAATAAAGTTTATCCCCCCTCTCTCTTTTGGGGGGGCTTCATGCATGCTAATGCACTCTGCCACTGAGCTATACCCCCAGCCCTCTTCCCATTTAGTCATACATAATA
The DNA here is from genome assembly GCA_028451465.1 of Erethizon dorsatum. Taxonomy (NCBI): domain Eukaryota; kingdom Metazoa; phylum Chordata; class Mammalia; order Rodentia; family Erethizontidae; genus Erethizon; species Erethizon dorsatum. Next base: position 106,497,501 of record CM051826.1, read on the forward strand.
ATGGTTATTACACACAACACACTATGTAGCATAGCCACACACACACACTAGTGCGATACCTAGTTGTACTTACTTTATCTTTAAATAGTACTTTAAAATTTTCATCTCAGAATTTTCTAAGAGTTTGATATTAATCTACTAAATAATTGCTGCATTCATTCTTTCATTCTCGATTCATCCATATAGCCTACTGGTTTAAATCATAAACAATTGACTCTGAGTTAAAAGAACTACTCTGAGTAATCAAAGATTTCACACTGTATGATATAGAGTATCATAATGACGTTATTGGTGAGTTGTCATCGTCACTGAAGACAATACTCAGTGCTCTTATGCAGAAAAAAGCTACATTTTATAACACTGCAGGGGGAGGAGGTGAAGGTGTAGGACCACGGCACAGCCAATGAAAAGAGGATACATCTTTTTAAAATGTGTTTGTAGGTTTTTCTTCATATCAAAGATAGTGAATTTGTCTCCTAAAGGAAGCAGTTTTTCTCTCTGAAATGTACATTTTTTAAGTTGAAATTAACCAGCACAGATGTGATAGGTGGTACTCTATACTCTCAAGTCTAGAAACTTTATAATTCACTACGATATACCCAAATATGTCTAATTACCATATTGCCGTTGTAATGATTAAAATTTTTATGTTTGTAATTTTTAAAATTCTGAAGGACTTTGTGAATCCAGGTGAGTATATAATGGATACAATGTTCTGTGTGAGTGAAAAGAAGAAAAACTTGATACTTATTTAAAGGTGCTGCTATATTTGAGCAATATGGTGTTAAAATATTTCTTTTAGCACAGGCATTTGTTTTGAAGAATTTATCTGGAGGACTCAGGACATTTTTTACACAGTAAACTGAACAGGGAGCCATTAATTAATGTGATAAAGGGGCCTTAATTTTAGAAAATCATCCTCTGAGAAATGTACTTGCCCATTAGGTTAATAGTCTAAGAAGTGATGGTGATAAAGGAAAAAGAATTTCTTGCCAGGAACAGTGGCAAATTCCTATATTCCTCAAAAAGCTAAGGCAGGAGGATCACAAGTTCATGGCCAGCCTGGGCAATTTAACAAGAACCTGTCACAAAATTTTAAAATGATAGGGGTTGGGGATGTCGCTCAGTGGTAAAGTGTTTGTCTAGCATGTGTGAAGTCCCTGGGTTCAATACCCAGTACCACAAAACAGTAATAATAATAATAATAATAATAATAATAATAGTTTCTTGATTAAGCCCTTTCTCTGTGCTAAAAACTCAACATACATTCCCTCATTCAATTGTAATAAGCACCTTGTGAGACCAGCACTACTGCCTTTGCTTTCCTGTTGAAAATGATGCTAAGTTTAAGTCACATAGTAATGTACGAGCATCTTATCACTTGAGTGATTGGGGACAGAGGCATGGAAGAGGTTTGAAAACTGTCTTTCCACTCTTAGAATCCCATTTTTCCTTCACTACATCCAAAAGAGTGAATGAAGTGGTCCGAGAATTCAGCAGTGTAGCCAAGGTCCGTTTGATCAGGAAGTCTTCCGATGACTGGAAACAGCATTGCTTTGGCACATGCATAAAGACAAGCCGTCTACACATCCATCCTCAAATTTAGCAATTTGAAGCAGTTAGCTACACGGACAGTTTTCTATGCATTGCTAAATGCAGACACAAAAACTGCATTTGCAAAAAGAGGAAACCCAGTTAAACTAGGTTGCAAATTTGGCCCTAATTTAGCGTAGCATTTGTGATACATATAGGTTAGAGTGACATTTATATAATGGTGTGAAATATGAGAAAGTTCCAATGCTAGACACAAAGACTTTTTAAAATTGCTTTTGCCTACATTGGTTAGTTTAAGAAACAGGAGGAAAAATTTGGTTTTTCAAGTGATGGGAAGCCTTTAAGGATGTTGGAACACTGTTCAGTCCCCTGGGGTTCTGCCTGCTGTACAATTTTAAATGTCTTTTAGCTAAAAAATTGGCCAACAAGGGAAACATAGAGATGAAATCTTTTCTTCCTTGTCTGAGAAGTGAGAAACTACAGGGGGCTAGCATAATCAATTGTGTAGTCAAATAAGTGGTCAGATTTTGGAGTCAAAAGGTCATAATCAATCTTCCTGGTTACCATTTTTACCTAACTGGAATATCTGCATACAGATTAGAATTTATGTTGAAAAATTTTTCCTTATGTTCAGTTGTAGACATAAGTTTCAGCTTAAGAAATATAGCCAGAAATGAGGTTAGATAAATACACCATGTTTCATACAAATGCTACAATCATGGCACCTGAAACTATTTCCTTTTCCTCACCGAAGACCACTGGAGGGCAGTGTTTTCTCCTTTGGGAGCAACACCTGGTTTTACATGGAGACTGCACTGTGTTAGAAAGGCACCTGGGTCACAGGGAATGCGTTACACTCCTCCTGCAGGCTCTGCATGGCATTTTCCACCTCTTGTTTACATGTCCTAGAGGTTGTTGCTTATACTGTCAGCTAAATTAATTATGCCTAAAATCAGATTCCAAAAGAAGATTATGTACAATATTTGCTAGTTAATAGTCTTTTAAAACTTTCCATTAATCATTTCAGAATTGTGTAAAATTTATTTTATTAATAGAAACAGCAAATGAAATAGGGATATATGAGGAAGGGTGGGTAATTTTCACTAGTTGCTTTGCACTTGACAATTTTAATTTTTCACTGAGTTTACATTAATTTTTTTCAGGATAACTTTATTATATAGAATATGTATATATGTTTGTCACCAAATCAAGTCAGCATTTCCTAGAAAGAACAAAGGAAGACTTTTCCTAGGAGATTATTTGCCATATTTGATGATTGCTGTGCTCTCTATCCCTAGGATAATAAAATGAAAAAATGTTTCTATAGTTTTTATTTTTAAATTTATGCCCTGAGTATTAAATTATAAAATTGTACTTGTTTGTGTTTCTACCTAAAAGTAAAGTTAGATTACCTACTGTAATTTGGTATTGAGGGATTTCATTTAATCTCTATTTGAAAGCATATAATTCTAATTGAATTATTTTAATTATACTGTAATTAATTGTTCCCCCATCCCATTAGTGGGGGTTGAACCCAAAGCCTCACACATGCAAGGCAAGTGCTCTACCACTGAACTACATCTCTAGCCCTTTTTAATTTTAATTTTGGAGGAAGGACTCACTAAATTGCCCAGGCTGGACTCAATCTAGTGATCCTCCCACCTCAGCCTCTTGAGAAGCTGAGATTACAGGCATAAACCACTGTGTCCAGCTTATGAAAATATTATGTTTTAGCTCTGTGACTTTGTCTAACAGAAGAGTGATATTTTTGTAAAATCAACATAATTTTAGTATGATGATTTATTTGTTTTTTTTTAATAAAGTGCCTAGAAGCTTACCTCGGACTTTCCCAATATAAGAAACCACTCATGTGAGGAAGGACATAAATATCAATATCTGTATCATAAACCTTTTAGAAATATTTTCATAATATTATCTCTGGTTACAAAAGAAACAATGTTCATTGTAGAAATTATGGAAGTAGCAATGCAAAAAAAATGTATCAAAATATCACATGGAGCCCCCCAAAATATGTAGAATATTTATGTATCAGTTTTAAATTTTTAAAATAATAAAATTAAAACCACCCATAGCCAGGTGTCGTGGCACACACCTGTAATCTCAGCATTCGGGAGGCTGAGACAGGAGGATCACTGCGAGTTCAAGACCATCTTGAACTGCATAGCTAGACCCTGTATCAAAAAACAAAGCCAAACAAATGTCACCAATAACCCTATTATAACCACTGTTAATCTTTTAGAATACATCTTTATAGTAAATTTTCTATATAGTATATGTTAAAAATTATTAGAATATGTCATTATGCATTGCCACTGAAAATACATCACATTTTCCCATGTCAACAAATACTTTTCAAAAGAACTTGTTTGAATAATTGTATATTATTCCACAGCCAGGCATGGTGGCACACAGTTGTAATCCCAGCACTAAGGAGGGTGAGGCAGGAGGATTGCTTCGAGTTCAAGGCCAGCCCAGGCCACAAAGTGAGTTCAAGACCAGCCTGAACTGCATAGTAAAACCCTGTCTCAAAAAGACAAAATAATAATAATAATAATAATTGTATAGTGTTCCATAGTATTAATGCACCACAGTTTACCTAAAAATTCTCTATTGGTACATATTTGGTGGTTTCTAATTTTTCTACATTATAAATAATACTGTGATGAGCATTTCTATAGGTGAATATTTGAATAAATCTATAATTATTTCCTCTAGATAAATTCCTCAAAGGGGACTTTCAGGGTCAAAAGCTTTTTTTAAAATTTAGATACATAAGTGCAGAGTCTTCCAAAAATGGAAATATACAAGAATGTCATTTATCTATATCTTCCACCAACACTAAATGTTATCAAGCTTTTAACCTTCTCTAATTTGGTATATGAAAAAGTGTTCTTTTACTTTTTTGTTACTTTTCTTATTTGAAAAATTTAATATATTTCATATGTTTATTTACCATTTATATATTGTTTTATAGCTTGTTTATCCCTATACATCACTCAATCTTAACTGAGGATTAAGGAAGATTTTCTAAGGGTAGAAATTTTAATGAAAACACTTGAGAAACTGATGATTTAAAAATGAAAAAATCAATAGCAGAATATGATAAAACTAGCTTATAAAATGTATGGTACAGCATAAGTGCCTGCCCGGCAAGCACGAGGTCCTGAGTTCGACTCCTGGTACCCACATAAAGGAAAAAAAAAGGGCCAGTGATATCACTCAGTGGCACAAGCGCCTGCTGGCAAGCGCGAGGTCCTGAGGTCGACTCCCGGTACCCACATAAAAAAAAAAAGAAAACCTTCCTAACAAAAGGTTAAATAAGTATTCATTTAAAAATATTTTCTCCTGTGTATTGGACTACTTCATTTTTTGTTTTTATTCTATACTTTTAATGTTTTAATAAATCTGTCATTTGTTTTGGTTTATCATTCCAATCATTAAGCAATTGTTCCTGCATATTTACTGAATGATATACTCTTGCATACTGATTTAAAAAGACTTCTGAGCCGGGTGTGGTGGCGCACGCCTGTGATCCCAGCATCTGAGGCAGGAGGATCACTGTGAGTTCAAGGCCAGCCTGAACTGCAGGCTTTTGTGTTCTAGGATCCACTCCTGAGATTAATTTCTGTTCCACTAATTTCTCTGTTCTTCCACCTTTATCACAATATTTTAGTTATACATGATTATATCTGCTATTGCAACTCTTCAGCACTTTTTTGGAAAATTTTCTTTGTCATGCTTGACTATTCTTTCATACATTTCAGAATTATTTTACTAAGTTAAAACGATTCACTTGAGAACATATGTTTTGCTATGAAAATGCCCAAAATATATTAAGTGAAGAACAGTATGTATAATATTATCCCTCTTATAAATTTTTACAAAGAAAAGAAAAGTGTAGAAGAGTGTGTACATGCTCCTGTGTGCATGGGTAAGTTCCTTAGAGATACATTCAAAAGTTTTAGAAGAATGTCCAGAACTTATTAGTAATGGTTACCTTCAGTGAGCCGGTGAGTATGGGGAAGGAACTTCAGTCTTTTATCAGAAAGGGTCTATTCTTTTAATTTTTTAATGCCAGTACTGGGGATTGAACCGAGGGCCCTTGCCCTGACTGAGTTATATTCCCAGCCTTTTTTTATTTTATATTTTGAGACACAGTCTTCCTAAGTCACTAAGTTGCCCAGGCTGGGCTCAAACTTATGATCTTCTTGCCTCAGCACCATGCCTGGCTATTCTTATAATTTAAAAAGTCTTTAAAAAAAAAAAAAAAAAACTTCCCTAAAAGATATTTTAAAACTAAATACACACAAAAGCTAAATGCTACATGATTCAACTCATATGAAGTAACTTGAGCAGTGAAATTTATAAGGACAGAAAGTGGAATGGTGGTTGCCGGGGGCTGGGGTAAGTGGAAATCGGGGTCGTTGTTGTTTAATAGATCTAAGTTTTAGTTTTGCAAGGCTCGTTCTGGAGAGGGATGGTGGAAATGACTGAACAACACAAACAGGCCTAATGCCATGGAATCATGCACCTAAACATGTATAAAGTGGTGAATTTTATTTGATGTCTGTTTCGCCTTTTTTGGGATGGAAGGCACAAGGGATTGAGCCCAGGGCCTTCACACTGAGCTACGTCCCCAGCCCTTTATTTTATTTTTAATTTGAGACAGGGTCTTCCTAAGGTGCTAAATTGCTCAGGCTGGTCTTGAACACAAAATCCTACCTGAGCCTCCCGGAGTGCCTGAATTACAGGCATGCACCACTGTACCTGGCTAGTTTTTTAAAATCGTAATGATTTACTTCCGGGGAATTGATTTGAGGAGAAAAAATGGAAGATGAGGACAATATTTTCCACTTACTATCTTTTACATTATGAGAAGTCTGTGTCACTTTCATAAAAAAAAAGTTAATCTCACAGCCAATTTACAGTTCATTTGAAATTCCAAGCAAAATTACATTAAGTTTATAAATAAATTAGGATATCCTTGTAATATTAACAATAATCCATTCAGGAATACTTTTCAAAAAATTGTATGTCCTCAGTAGTTTTGGAATTTTCTTCATGGGGATCCTACATAAGTACTACAGTTCAATAGTTTATCCCTGGATTTTACATCCTTGTATCTGTACCTACAGTTGATATATAGAGATATAAAGATATATAATATAAATATATATTACATAATTGTTAATGTTTATAAATTATTTTGTCTCATCAAAGACTATTTCTAATTTTGTTCTCTAAATAGTAGAAACTATTGACTTTAAAAATGTTCTGGGCTTTAACCTTAAAAATAATCCAAAAGTAATTGGTCAATTCAGGTTCGTCAGTTCAAGTTCAGGTTGAAATTATAGGTTTCTGTAGAAATACTCTGCTTAGTCAATGTAGCTGTTTTCACTTATGTGAATTTTTTTGAATCATGTAAACGTGGCTTAAGAAAATAGCTATTGGGGCCTGTGAGATGGCTCAGCGGCTTAAGCGCCTGCCTGGCAAGCATGCGGGCCCGAGTTCGACTCCCGGAACCCACATACGAAAAAGGGGCCAGTGATATCGCTCAGCGGCACAGGCGCCTGCTGGGGCGCGAGGTCCTGAGGTCGACCCCCCGGTACCCACAAAAAAAAAAAAAAAGAAAATAGCTATTATGAGAAGTGTGCTATACTATCAGTGACTACAGAATGTAGTACTTGTAATTTTCTGGAAAGGAGTAAGGGAAGAAATAATTATTAGTATACATAGAATTTCCACGAATAATTTTTGAGAACCTAGGTAAGGAAGAAAAAATAGACATGACCTATTTTGCGTCCTGTAGACTTTTTCTCATACTGGTAAAAGATACTCTTGTATATACTGCCTGTGTATATTTTTTCTTTTAAAAAGGAAGTGTTTTATTGCTATTACTTCTGTCTATAAATATATTCTCATTGTAAAACACATTCAAATATTCTTTCTTATATGAATATTGACCATATAACTTTTGCTTTGTACTATAAAGAATGAAAAACCTACTGCAAATAGTATTCTGCCTACTGTTTAAGAATTAATTTTTTGTATATGTCATATGTTTACAAAATGGGATACTACTATACATAGATATTTTTATCTTATACAACTTTGTATGTATAGTTTTATGGCCTCCTTTTTTCTCTTAATGTATAACCACTGCTGCCTTTTAATGCCTGTAAATATAGATCTTCATAATTCTTAATGGCTAACATTAAAATGTTTTTATTGGGGCCGGTGAGATGGCTCAGCGGCATGAGCACCTGCCTGGCAAGTGCGAGGACCTGAGTTCGACTCCCAGTACCCATATACAAAAAAAGGGCCGGTGATATCACTCAGTGGCATGGGCACCTGCTGGCACGTGAGGTCCTGAGGTTGACCCCCGGTACCCACAAAAAGTAAAAAATAATATGTTTTTATTTTATAAATGTCCCATTATTTATTTCATCATTTCCTATTGATTAGCACTTAGTTAGTTTCAAATTCTTTACAATGAATATTGTAAAACATCTTTTCACATTTGACCCATTATTTCCATAAGAAATGGGACTGCTAGATCAACAAGTCTACAGTACATAATTTTTGTTTAAAATACGTATTTTAGCCAGACTTTCCTATAAAAAAGATCATCATGATTTTACTCTCAATCCTTTCCTATATTGAATGTTAATATTATTTTAAATCTTTTGCATTTTGTTAGGCGAGAAATGATATTTCATTATTCTTTTAATTTCTAGGATTTGATTACTAATGAGGTTTATAATGTCTTCATATGTAAGGCCTATCATTATTTTCTACACTTGTGAATTAACTATTCTATCTTATTCCTGCTATTCCTCTGGAGAATACATCCTTGTTATGACTTGCGTCTAGATGCCCCCTCAAAGCCTCATGAGGTCATAGGTGGGGCTTTTTCAGAGGTGGCTAGATCTAGAGTGTGTGATGCTGAAATTGATTCATGGTGCAATGCTAGAATCAAGGGTACTAGGATTAAGGGTGGGAGTGCTACCCACCCTAAGTAGCCTGTATACCATATAAGGGAGAGAAAGAGCTATGGTCATCCCTTGCTTGCCCTTACCTGCTTGCTCGCTGTGGACTATTTCTCCTCTGTGATGCTCCTCTGCCATGCCACCCTGCCGTGGAGCCAGCCAACTAAGAGCTGAAATGGTGAGCTAAATAAACCTTTCCTCCTTTAACTTTGGGTGTCAGGTATTTTGTCTCAGCAGTGAGAAAAGTAACTAAGACAACATCTTATTATTGCTGACTTGTAAGTGTTCCTTAAAGCTTAAAAATATTAATATTTGTTATAGGAATTTTTCAGTATGTTTTTAGTCTTTTTACCTTGTTACTCCATTTTTTGCTGAACAAAATTTTTTATGTAATCAAATTTACAAGTTATCACTGTTTAATGCCTTTGATATTCTTAGAAAGACATTCTCTACAAGATTAGTAATAAAAATACTCATATATTTTATTCTAACAATATTTATGTTTTCGTATTTTGTACTTATATCTTTAATCTATTTAGATTTCCTTTTTGAGATATAAATTAAAGATTTAAATATATTTTCCTCAAATGGTTAGTTAATAATCCCACACCATTTTTGAGCAAACCGTATTTTCTCCGCTATGTTCTTGGATGTATTATAATCCAGTTTCAGATTTTTTTTGTGTGTGTGGGTACTGGGGGTCGGCCTCAGGACCTCACTCGCCAGCAGGCGCCCATGCCACTGAGCGATATCACCGGCCCTTTTTTCGTGTGTGGGTTCCAGGAGTCAAACTCGGGCCCTCGCGCTTGCCAGGCAGGCGCTTATGCCTCTGAGCCATCTCACCAGCCCCCAGTTTCAGATTTTATCTCCTTTCTCATTGATCTCTATTAGCTCTGTGATTCTGAGGTATCATGCAGGTTTCGCTGCAATAGTGCTGCAAGACAAACACTCCCCATATCTCGATAGCTCACAACGATAAACATTTATCCCTGCCTCATGGGTTTCTGGTTAGCAGCGACACTGCAGTGTTCTGCTGGACACAAAGGGCTTAGCTTCTGCTCTCAGCTCGGGTCTGCGGATGCTCCATATGTCTCTTTTTTTCAGGCTGACAGAATAACAGCTTCCTAGAACATGTTCTCCTGAGGGGTGGCAGGAGAGCAAGAGTACTGGCGCAGACTTGGCACACTTCTTACCACTCGGTTGAACACGTTCTCTTTGTCATCCACCCTGTATTGGTCTGAGAAAATCACATGATGAATCTTAAGTGAATGAGAATGGAAAGTCCATTGCCTCCATGGGGAAGGCCTGGCAAAAGAACTACAGACAAATAACACTATCTGATTGGTCTGGTTCCTGTCTGCACCCCACCCCCCAGCTGCCTGAGTTCCTGGAATGGCTGATTCCCAGCCACCTGAGCCCAGGGACCAATCCCTACTCTGCTAGGACAAGGCACACTCACTCCACTGCTAGGTCACGGAGCCTGTTGCTATAGCCACATACTCAGCCATTCTCGCTCCCCTGATCTCATGCCCTCCCCACTTTGCATCACCCCACCTAAGCCTGCCCCACTAACCTCCTACCCTATCTATAGAAGAGTCAGCTCAATAAACTGGAGGTGCTCCAAAAGATCCCTAAATTCAGACACTGTGTTCTTTTACATGATCATCACCATTTACTTAACACTATCACACCAAGCTAGTTATATTTTCTAAATCTCTGCTCCCTCACTGTCAAAATGGGATAATTTGGGCCAGTAAGATAGCTCAGCAGCATAAACACCTGCCTGGCAAGCGTGAGGTCCTGAGTTCGACTCCCAGTACCCACATAAAAAAAAAAAAAAGGGATAATTGTGAAAGTTTGGTAATATAAATGACCAATGTCAAACATGTTGTCCCTGGCTTTTAGTAATTCAGTAGCTGTATATCTGCTCCCTAATAAAGGACTTTTCTGATGAAGTCCTTTAAAAGACTTCAGAATCATCCTCCAGATGATTACTGATTACATAATAAAAAGATTTTTGGTTACATAACATATGTTCGTCTCTTAGTAGCTGAGGGAAATGTCTTTTGGATCATACTTTTAGACTGACGAGCAAGTTGTTCCACGGGGAGATTGAAGAATGACCCTTGGAACTTTTAACAGTGTACATATTTTTGTGTATTTTGAAAGCTATATTGTACCAATTTGAAATTATATTAAAATAAGTGTAGTTAATATCATGAAAAATAAACTAAAATTCAAATTAAGATGATCATATATAACAAAAAAAAGATGCCCAAAAGCAGTAAATGCAAATTGCACTCATAAACACTCAATGAAATACAGATGATCCCAGACTTAAAACAGCTTGACTTCTCAATTTTTGACTCTACACATTCAATAGAAACTGTACTTTGAATGCTAAATTTTGATCTTTTCCCACACTAATAATAAGCGGTACGATAGTTTCTCATGATGCTGGACAGCAGCAGCGAGCTGCGGCTCCCAATTAGTCACACAGCCAGGAGGGCAAACAGCTGACACTACAGTGGCTGTGTTGCCAAACTATGATGCCCAGTAGGTTAGGTGTAGAAAATGCATGTTTGGCTTATGATATTTTTAACTTTAATGGGCTGATCAAGACACAACTCCATTGTAAGTTGAGGCATATCTGTATAAGACTGCACAAGACTGTGTAGGCAAAGACCACAGAGGAAAAATGACAAAGTCTATCTAAATGGTCTATCAGAGTCCAGTGGTCGACCATGTTGGTGAAAACAAAAAAATTTGCTAAGCATGGTAGCCCTCACCTGTAATCACAGCACTCAGGTGGCTGAGGCAAGAGGATTGCTGCAAGTTCAAGGCCAGCACAGTCTACATAGTAAGTTCAAGGTCAGGCTAAACTACATAAGTGAGACGCTGTCTCAAACAAACAAAATAATAATAATTTCTGAGTGTGTGTGTGTGTGTGTGGTTGTATGTGGTGCTGGAGATCAAATCTCAGGCTACCACTGAGCTGCACCTCCAGTCCATGATTTCCTAAATAATCTTAAATAAGCAAGGACCTATTTACATTTTCACTTGAAAATTATTTCCTATTTCCTTAAAGCTAAGGGAATTGTCATTATTTGGCTTTTAAAAGCTAAGGCATTGCTCTGCAGATAAAGCTTGGTGTAGAGCATGTGTGTAGTATGTACCAGGCTCTGTGCTCAATCACCAGCACAGAAGAGGGAAGGGAAGGGAAGGGAAGGGAAGGGAAGGAAAGGGGAAAGGAAAGGAAAAGATAGGGAGGAAGGGAGGGAAAGAGGTAAGAAGGGAGAGAGAAAAAGTCATATTTTAAGTCTGATGAGAAAAAGGAAGAAGGAAGAGAAAGAATGAAAGAAAGAAAGAGAAAGAAAGAAAGAAAGAAAGACAGAAAGAAAAAGAAAGAAAGAAAGAAAGAAAGAAAGAAAGAAAGAAAGAAAGAGAAAGAAAGAAAGAAAGAGAAAGAAAGACAAAGAAAAAGAAAGAAAGAAAAGCAAGAAAAAGAAAGAAAGAAAGAAAGAAAGAAAGAGAAAAGAATGGAGGAAGACACTAAGGCATAACTAGATTAATATTCAATTATACGATTTATGTCCAGAGAAAAGATGCTGAGCAGTGCAGCAAGAACAAAAACTTTTTGTTAAAACAGACAATTTATGATAGTATATGGAATATTGATTGTTGGCTAGGTCAAGGAAACACTACAGATAAATGTGAAGATTTTAAAATTTCTGTTTCTAGAAAGAGAAATGTTCTATTTTATCAGTAGGAGGACAGACACCAGTCTGATTAAAACTGCTATTTGAAGGTCAGTGACAGCCAGATTAACCCTTCTAACACTGTGATCCTATTTATTTATCTCAATATAATTTGCCTAACATTTTAATCTGTAATATTTATTAATAATTTAATTGAAGTTATTTATTATGTAGTTGCATCATGGCATTATATCTGACATATTCACATATATTTTCTACATAAAGTAAACTTATACAGTTGCCTCATTTACTCTTTTTTTCCCCATTGGGGACTGAACCAAGGCCTTCACACTGAGACATTGAGCTACATTTCCAGCCATTATTTTTTAAGCCTGGCTCTCACTAAATCACTAAGTTCCCCAGGCAGAACTCAAACTTGTGATCCTTCTGCCCCAGCCTCTCAGAGTACTGGGATTACAGCCATGCACCATTATGCCAGGCTTTTATTTCTTCTGAATACATAGATGTATTAGAAGTGCATTTGGTCAGTTATATTTGCAAATCATGATGGACTACTGTTTAAAAGCATCCAATAAATATTACTCAAATTATCCTCATAACATAGAAATTTGGGGTTTAAAATGTATTTCTATTGTTACTTTGTAGCTTAATTTTGGAGCCATATATTTTACTTCATTTTTAATTTGAGATGTTGGGGATGGGACCAGGCCAAGAGCATGCTAGGCAAGTCCTTTACCCCTGGGCTACACCAGTAGTCCATAAAACCACATATTTTAAGTTGTCTTCCAAAAAGTTGTTTTGTAAGTAAAATGTTCTTTCATTTGTTAGATATAAACAACTCAATTTTAGCCAAGTGGGGTGGTGCATGCCTGTAATCCCAGCTCTATGGGAGGCTGAGGCAGGAGGATCTCAAACTCAAGTCCCACCTGAGCAATTTACCAGACAACCTGTCTTGAAAAATAAAAATGGGCTGGGGATATAGCTCACTACAAAGACCCTGGGTTTAATCCACAAGCCCCCCCACAAAGCCCTGAACTTTGAAAGAAGACATCTTCAATGCATTAAAAAAAAAAAAAAAAAAGCCTATAATTTAAAAAACAACCCAAAACCTCAAAGGACAATTGAATGGAGCTGCAACATCTTTGCTTTCAGTTTTCTTTTGTTTGTTGGTTTGGTTTTTTTTTTTTTTTTTTTTTTTCTCATTCTTGGGGATTAAAACTTGGGCCTCGGGCCGGTGAGATGGCTCAGCGGCTTAAGCGCCTGCCCGGCAAGCGCGAGGGCCCGAGTTCGACTCCCGGAACCCACATACAAAAAAAGCGGCCGGTGATATCGCTCAGCGGCACGGGCGCCTGCTGGTGCACGAGGTCCTGAGGTGGACCCCCAGGTACCCACAAAAAAAACAAAAAAAACTTGGGCCTTCTCATTGAGGTACATCTCCAAGGTCCCCTCCCTTTTTTCTTTTTTTTTTTTTTTAGGTAGAGTTTTGCTAAGTCACTAAATTGCCCAGGCTGGGCTCAAACTTGCCCTCTGCCTGACTCAGCATCCCAAAGGGTTGGGATTACAGGTGTGTACCACCTCTCCTGGCTTCTTTGCTTTTAATCTTATGAGGCATGGACTGCTTTGTGTGTGTGTGTGTGTGTGTGTGTGTTGAGAATTTTTAAGAAAATAAATGTCAGTTTTCAAAAATATAAACCTGTCAATTAATTTAGATCAAATCATAAGATGTGTTTTGGTAGAAAGCAACAATAAAGTGAAGTGATTTTGTGTTTATTTAAACATCTGCCTATGGTTCTGTGAAATGTGTGTGTATGGGAAAATCTCATTAAAATTAGTTTATTCCCAACTCTTAGTTCAATGTACAACCTTTACGTAAGAGAGCATTGTGTTTGCAGGTTATAAGTGGGTCAATTAATTCTGCCCAAATCAAATATCCTTTCCAAACTACTGATATTATTTAGCCCAGGGGAGGCCTGCTCAAAATTCTGTTTTTTTGTCCTTACCAGGTTAAATGGCTTTCACTGCTTGAAAGCATTCCAGTAGGTTCCATATTTTTGCTGGATCCAACTGTTGATAACTTCATATTTGTAAGACTAAGAGGCTTTCTAAATGGGTTGATGCCTGTGTTAGTTTCGAATAGACCTTGAAGTGACCCTTACACTGGAGCAAGATAGATCAACAATTTATGATGTTATTTTTTGAATTTTTTGAGAATTCAGAGATTAGCACTTTCAGAGTTAAATTCTCGGTCATGATTTTCTGATTCTTCCATGGTGTTCTCCTTGTCTTCCGTAAACAGTGACCAAGGCCTTCTTGCCCACCGGGACTGAGGATGTTCAGGAGGGAAGCCCTGGGCTCATCCGCCTTCACAGTGAACAAGAGCAGCCCATCTGGAAGCGAGCGTCATTGAGAGGGACAGTTTTGCATTCTTGGCCACAGAACCACCAGAGCATGCAGAAGGTACACAAGGAGGAATAGTCAAGGCCGTCAACTTCAGTTTCCAAAATCAACAGTTTCACACTATCTTGCATTTTACTCAAACATTGCTCTTTTTTGTAAATCAAAGGAAAAATGAGTCATGGTCTTAAAGATGAAAATAGTGTTTATTCTGCCCTGTGACTTACTATTCCACTGCTAAATAGCACCTGAGGCATGGCAGTTCCCAATACTTATTTGTCAGTTAGATGAACTGACTGAATCATGATGGTATCCAAACTGGCCCTTGGGTTCTCTGCGATTCTACATACCATGGGTGTTTTATTATTTAATTAATGTATTTGGGTTTTTTGAGACAGGGTCTTGCTATGTAATACAGGGTGGGCTGGAACTCACTATTGTAGCCCAGGCTGGCCCTGAACACTCTGGTTCCTCCTGCCTCACCCTCCAGAGTGCTTGGATTGCAGGCGGGCTCCACTATACCTGGCTATATTGTTGCTATTTTATTAACTATTTTATTGTTGCTATTATAAAGCTACAGTTGAAAAGTATTTGGCATTTTCATTCACTGTAGTTAATAATTTGGCAGTATTCATCAAAATTTATTTATTTATTTATTTGTTTTGAGGCAGGGTCTATGTAGTTCAGGCTAACCTTGAACTCACTATGTAGCCCAGGCTGGTCTTGAACTTACGACAATCCTCCTGCCTCAGCCTTCCAAGTGCCGGGATTACAGGGGTGCACCACCACACCAGGCCCCAAAATTTAATATACATGCATTTGACTTAGTAATTCCAGTTCTTTGAAACTATCCTATAAAATACTTAAACATACCCACAAAGATATGTGTACGAGTCTATTTGTTGCATCATAGTTTCCAGGAGAAGATACTTGAAAGAATCTAAATGTCCACCATTTAGATAGGTAGTTAAATTAATTAAAGTACCTTTGTATTTTGGAACTATGCAGCAGTTTTAGAAGAGCTCCGTGTGGTGACTTGCGCCTGTAATCCCATCTGATGCAGAAAGATCACAAGTTTGAAGCCAGCCTGGGCAAATTAAAACAAAATAAAATAAAGCAAAATAAAAAGGGCTGGAGATGCCCGCCTATCATGTCCAAGGCCCTGGGTTTGATCCCCAGTACCTGGAAAGGAAGAAAAGAAGGAAGGAAAGAAGGAAAAAAGAAAGAGAAGAAAGAGAAAGGAAAGAGAGAGAGGAAGAGGGAGAGAGAGAGCAAAGGAAAGACAGAAAGGGAAAGGGAGAGAGAGAGTCTCTATATACTGACATGGGATGATTACCAAGATGTGTTGTTAAGAGTTTGAAACAAACTCTCAAAATAATGTATTGATATAAATACATAAGTATATATTCTGAAATGATAACAAACCATCTTATGTTGGTTGGCTCTGTTAAGTATAACATAAAATATTTACAGTTATTCTCCATGTCTCTGTCTTTTTTTGATATTCCTCTCTTTACACATTTTTCCATTATACAGCAGTAAAAAGCAACCAAAGAAAACTGTTATAAAAACAGAAATAAAGATACACTGAGAGGTGGGACAATCCAAAAGATACACTGAGAGAATACCTTACTTAGTTATGTCCCTCTCTTTGCTCAGGGAAAAAAATAACATTTTTCTATTTATCCCAGTGTTAAGAAAACAAATAAAACTATGCCAAATCTTGGAGTGTTGGTCCCTCTTACTGAGATTCTGGGTAGTTATAGATGACTACTTTTGCCAAAAAGTAAAGACAGATTAGTTTTAAATGCTTTTGAATTAGTAAATACATCCTATGTTAACATTTTATCTGATAGTTTTATATTGAAAAATATAATGACTGGGTTAATATTTTTCTTTAAACAGATATTATGTTGTTTGAATCTCAGTAGATATTAATATGTATAAATATATGTTCTTTTCTTTGTCTTTTTCTTTTTTGGTACTGTGGATTGAACCTGGACCTCACAAAGGCTAGGTAAGTGCTCCACCACCAAGCTACATCCCCAGCCCTATTTGCCTATCCCACACAAGATATTATTTATTGCTGAGACTAAGTTTTGTTCATGCCTTTGTAATTAAAGTAGAAGAGCTATAAAAAACTAAATCTCATTTCTTAATCTGTACTTTTGTACATGCAACTTAAAACTGACCTATAAAATTATTTATTGTATCTATTTTATCATGAAAAATATTTTAAATAATGAATAAGGAAGAGAAGTGCTGACATAAAATAAGAAATTGTCTTCCACAGAAAGTAAAACTTTAAAATGTTACAAATGCTTGGGCTGGTGAGATGGTTCAGTGGCATAAGTGCCTGCCTGGCAAGTGTGAGGTCCTGAGTTCGACTCCCGGAACCCACATATGAAAAAAGGGCCGGTGATATCGCTTAGTGGCACAAGAGCCTGCTGGTGTGCAAGGTCCTGAGTTCGACCCCCGGCACCCACAAAAAAAAAAAAAAAAAAAAACTGCTTAGGCTTACTTGTTCTATGTAAACTCTCACTAAGTATGAAGTACGGGCTTTGTTCTCCATTTTTAAAAAAATTCTACATATCTAAGCCATGTCCCTCATTATTTTCTCTGAAGCCCAAATTACTTTTAACAGAGTTCTTTCTTGGAAAGAAGAAAGTTTTGTTTCTGTTATTTATTTGTGTTTGTTTGTTTACAATGATTGAATAGTTTCATTCGAGGTCATTTTAAACTGAACTTATCATCAACATAGACTAACACAGATTGCTAAGAAAATATAAATATCACTTATTCTAAATAGACTCCATGGAATCTGATCTGGCCTGCAGAAGAATTACAAACCAAAGATTCATTTCTTAATACCTCTAATTTCTCAGTAGAAAGATACTGTGCTGATAAGATAGAAAAAAAAAATCTAGTCAGTTTCCCCCTCTACTCTAACCACACAAATTCAGAAACAGACACCCATTTTCTCAGAAAGGAAAACTTTTAATCAAGAAAGCAGAAAATGAAGCTGACTTCATACATTTTTCCATAAAAGCATTCCAGGGAAAAAATAGGCAGATAAAAATCTTAAAGCGGGAAAACACAAAAAGAATTATGTGGCTTTTTATTTTTAATTCATTCCTATTATTTTCTTCATTCCTTAAATCTAATTTTCTTCTTCTTCTAAAATGGTTTATTTCTAAAGTCAATGGAAAAATGAAGCATAGTTGCAGAGCAAGCGATGAAACACATTAATGATGTGTAAAAACGTGGAAACTCCTACTTAGGTCTCAGCGGTCCTTCTGATCATTGGTCTCTCCCTGCTCTGTTTCCTAAACTCCTGTCACCTCCACGTTTCATCAGTAATGCCATTTTTATTGAGCACCAACAGAATAAGTTACACCATGGGAGCTACAACTTTCACTGAAATGTAGTTTAAATCTTAAAATAGTTGATGGTTTAATCAAAGAGATAAAATAACATTGAAATGACTTCTCTTAAAATAAACTAATACAGGTTAGTTATCCTAGATATTTATTTGTCAGTTTGCTTATAGAGAGATTTATATATACTATTACATATATTATTACAGATAAACATATATACATGAAAGGGGGAGGTAGTCAATTGTCCTGTATTAATCAGAGCTGGCTTCTGAAGGAAATATAGATGGCTCAAAATTCCATGCTTGTAAAAAGCTTTAAGATTATAAGGGACCAAAAGACCACCTGAACTTTTCCTTGTAGAAGTCCACTGCTGTCAGGAATGAATGGTCTCTATAAGGCAAACAAAGAATAGAAAGATGATAGATAGGTAGATAGATAGATAGATAGATAGATAGAGGATAGATAAGTCGATAGATGTATGATATCATATATATTTACACTTATCATTAGCCTATTTGTCTTAAAATTTGAAAAATTAAAAACTTTCTTTGAGTTTTATTTCAAACTGCATTCTGACCAACTAGAAATAAGTTCATCCATGAAGAACGAAATGTTCTTTCTGTTTTCCATTTCTGCATACAGTTTAACAACTGACTTATACTTTAGGGCTATTTTTCACACAAATATAAGGAAAGTATATTGAAAGAAATGCTCAGGTTTTCAGCAGGAATGGAATTTTAAATTACCAGAAACAGACCCAGTGCTCATGTCACCTTCACTCAAAAGAGCCAAGAGTAGATAAATGTATCTCATTTCCCGAAGCTTCCATTTATCTTTCTAAATCTGACGATCATGAAAATATTATTTTTTTAAAAAATCAACAGAATAGAAGGATTTTATTTATCTGTACCTGTATGGAAGAGTAAATGAGACTCTAATACTAATTTTTATATTTGTTAGCCTTTGTTCTTACAGGATGTAAGATCCAATAAACCTGTTCTTAATGATTTGTTTCTTGTTGATAGGGCAAGTTGGGACACCTTTTTTATTTATTTATTCTTTTCAGTACCATAATAGCCCTGGGCCTTGTTCATCTTTTTCATGCTAGGCAAGCACTCTATCGCTGTGCTACATCCCTAACCCATTTTATTTTATTTTGATACAAGGTCTTATTGAGTTGCCCAGGCTGGCTTGAGATTCTCCTACTTCAGCCTCCTGAGTAGCTGGGATTACAGATGTGTACCAATACAGCAGGTGAAGCACCACGCCTAATGCTATTTCTACTAAGGATATTCTCATGGTCCTTCAAAATTCAAATAATCTTGAGGAATGCATCAAGTGCTACTTGGGGTAAGGATGAATTGCCTATTACTGTATAATTACATGACAGGGTTTTTTTGGGTTTTTTTAACAGCAAAATGGGAAAAAATATTCTGAATTTCATCTGAAACTTGGTCCATCTCTCTTTTTACAATATGATGGAAAGTTAATACATGTTTCAATTTTCTTGGTTAAATAAGCTTTTAGTAATAAGATAAGCAGCCAAAGTGGTTTTCCCTTGAGATGAGAAGTTCTATGAAGTCCTTGGGTTATTTTACCCAACACTTTTTGCTGTGACCAACTCATAGTTCAGAACTGGACTGTTCTGTGCCTTTCATGATCTAATTTTTGAGGTTCTGAGGACAGGAGTTTATACTACTCTCAAGGCAAGACAAGTCTCCAGTGTAGCCCCTCTAATTATCTAAGGTACGTCTTCGTTTCTTTAAAATAGCTGATATTCAAGTTTGAAATGCAGCTACTGCGTAAGCAGCCTGACTTAAACTGACAAAAGCAAGGAAATTCTGGATCCATAATTCACCTTCCACCCCTTGACCTCACAAACCGCCATATTAGCGTGATCACACCAAAATACCAGCTTGTGTTTACAGTTTCAGTCCTCCTGATGGCGGACGGGTGCGTGTACACGAGCACTCGCTCTGTGTGCACTGAATAGGATCACGATCCGGAGAGCTGAAAATGTAAACACAAGCTGGTATTATGGTGTGACTGGCGGTTTGTGGTTCTTTGTTTGAATACTTTAAAAATGGGCACCCTGGCAAGAACAAAAGAGGCAGACAGCAAAATTGCTCTTAAATGGCTTCTCTCATCTTTGTCCCTCTTCAGGTAGACCCAAAATAACTGATCCATTTGACAGGGTCCCCTGGAACCATGTGTTTTTGCCTAGTTGGCTACACTTCAACACAACAGTTTTGTTTTCAGATGCAGGCCTATAGTACTTTGCCTTTGGTAGTTTTCAATTTTTTTCTGAGTGTCCTCAAGCTTTGTACTTCTCTAGTTATTATTTGTGTCAAAACCTTCCATGTTGCAGCTTCATTGCAATGTTTGATGTCTTTAAGCAAGAACCTAAACTTCTCATCCTACCTTTTTAAAAATATTTGCAAATTATCAATGGTTCTTTGACCCTAAATGAGGATTGGCACCAACATAACCCTATTAAGTAATGTATCTACCTAGGGTTCTTGCTTATACTATTACAGTTGTTGATTTTGAAGTGCAAAAGTTGAACGTAAGAGAAATGTAAATGAAAGACAAAATTTTGCTTTATTTTATCATAGCATCTAGTTGCATGGTTGATCCATTCATTTCCTCTGCAGTGTGTCATTTTTCCATCTTAACACTAAGTAAGTTTGATCATTGGCCCCTTCACTGTGAACTTTGATTCTGAAATTGATTTATTTGTAGGTTGAAGAGATGACCATATATCATTTCAGGGAGAAAATTAAGACACAAAGAAGGAAGTTTGGAAAAAAATTATTTCCTGAAAAACATCAACACAAAATATGCTTGACTTGGTGGTAAAGTACATTGTGTTGCTTTCCAAAGAACAAAATTTTCCCTTTGGAATTACGTATACCATTGCTATTAAAAATCAGTAACAAAAGGAACAGTGGGTAGGTTGGCAGATCTGTTTTCTTAAATAAAAGTTATGAATTGATTTTACACCTATTGAAGCAACCATTCGCCACTGTAAACTTATTTCTGACAACTGTTTCTTTCAGAATTGAATAAGTAATTGAAAAACAAAAGTGATTTTCTCAATACAATTGAAAAGTAGTTAATGTAAAGACAAATACAAACAATTCATGGTCACAGACAATTTTGATGTAGTCTGCAGTCCTTAATAAAGGAATAATGAAATGCCACTCAAATGGAAGCAAGTGATTCAGAGGTGTTGTCAGTCATTTTAGACTGAAAAGAAATAGCAAGAAATAGCTTTTAAGATATCAAATAATTTGCACTGAAATGCTGTACTGTAGCACCTCGCATTTGAATAGGCAAACAACTTGCCTTGTTTGTTTAAAACATACTGTACTTGATCACTTCACAAAACTGTGCAACACGACTCACCTTTGCCATATTGTGTCTTGATTACGTCCTCCCATGTGAGATCTCTCACCAAGACAGCGCGCAAGCATTTCACAAATTACAATCCAGGAGCCACCTACATGGATAGCGGTACTGACGGATCCAGATCATCTTATTTTCACCTGAGATATGTTGAGTCTCAATTTAGAACTAAATTAAGGAATGAATAGATTTCCTGGAAGAGTGAGGTTGGCCTTGTCTTACACATATGTTTTGAGAACAAACATATGAAGTTGTTTTAGAGATTCAATATCTGAGGTAATGCGTTCAGATATAAAAACAATTAATGTACAAAGAATTGACATTTTCACAAGTTTTATCCCCAATATCAATTTTTTTTTTTTTTTGACAGGGTCTTGCTCTGTAGTCCAGGCTGGCCTTGAACTCACTATGTGACCCAGGCTAGCCTCGAACTTGTGATCCTTCAGCCTTAG
Source organism: Erethizon dorsatum (assembly GCA_028451465.1). NCBI lineage: Eukaryota > Metazoa > Chordata > Mammalia > Rodentia > Erethizontidae > Erethizon > Erethizon dorsatum. The sequence goes on from CM051826.1 coordinate 106,519,418, forward strand.
CCTCCTGAGTGCTGGGATTACAGGTGTGCACCACCACGCCTGGCTCAAACTCATATCTTGTGAGCTGTATTTCACCTTCTGGAGAACAAAGTCTAGGGTATAGGAATTCATAGTTGTAAGCTTTAGCTTTTCATTTCAGAAGTTTTTAAAAATTCTTCATTTCGAATATATGATTGCAATTATACGGAGGATTCAAGACATCCATGAGCCTGTAGACATCCTTATTATTCTTTATAATTTTCATTGGACCATCTGCTTTCTAATGTCATCACTTTCCTTAGCCTCCTCATCCTATTAGTATCTGTTGGTAGCAAATAAAGATAAATGTGACCTTTTAGATTAATAGGCTTTTGGAAAATTAATTTTGTGGAAAGCAGCTAAGAAAAATAAAGTAGAAGTCACAAAAGCTGCAGTAATGGCTCAGCTTTACATCTCCAACAATAGGCTTTTTTTTAAAAAAGATGAGGCCAGCTATGGTGATGCACACCTGTAATCCCAGCACTCAGGAGGCTGAGGCAGGAGGATTTCCAAGAGTTTGAGGCCAGCCTGCACTATAAAGTCAGACCCTGTCTCAAAAAAATACATGAAAAAGTTCTAGAGATGAACAACGTTCTAGAGATAACAACGTGAATGGTCAAAATGGAAAATTTTGTGTTATATATATTTCATCACAATAAAAAATAGTGTTAAGATTAATTTGAGTGAGAAATTAAGGACTGACTTTAAGAACCCACCTGCCCCTCACACACAAAAAAACCAAGTATACTATAGAAAGGATGCAAATATATCTGAGAGATTAAACAGGAGAGCTAAGTGCTCTTCCCAATTCACTGGGGAAAACACTTAGGAATTATTTGCCATTGGCTTTCATTCAAACACAAATTATCACATAAAGTAGCCTAAAGACAAACTTAAAGTATGATAATTTTTATTAAATATTCTTTATTCCCTCCTCTCTGTTATTTTACCATGATGACCATCATCTTTTTTTCAATTCATGCACACAAGCATATAATGTACCTGTATGACTATTTATAAAATTTAAAAGGAATAAACTAAAGAATGAAAGTAACACTGCCTTAAATACTAACGAATTTTAAGTGCTTGGATTTTCTTAAAACTCTAAATCATACTGTAGGGCCTACTCTTCCACATTTTAATAGCTTTCTAAAAAATCCTCCAACCGTGAAGTGCATGCAGTTGGAAACATGCACCGGTGAGGCTAGGCTTAGTCACAGCACTATTTCAATGCAATCTGCTTCTATTTTTGGTGTCCTACGGAGAAACAGAATTAGAACGTTCTAACCTCTGCGCATGTGTAGATGCATGCATTAAGCTGACTGTTTATAAAAGTTGGGGGGGTGGTTCTTTCTAGTCAGTTCTTTCTCATGTTTAGTTATTAGGTGATTATTTTATGTTGTAGAACATTAGGGATATACAATTAATTCTGCATTCATACTCAGCTTCAAAGTCTCCTTAGCAAATTGCCAAGGATGTAGCCTATCTATGAATATTAGGACTAGTTTCTGCCTTGTGTTCATATTGTCCTGCTTGTTTTGTGTTGCAGCTGCATGTTTTTTAAGGTTCTTCCTTATCTAAGACAGAGCACATATTTATAGGATCTTCAGAGTTGGATGAAATTTGAATTCACCAGTTCAAGCAGGCATTTGATGCTTGAATCTCTTCAAGTACATTATGCAACCTTAACATTAATAATCCTTGGGATATCAATGCTTATCATTGCTGCAGCATACACAGCTGGAAACAGGAAGACTAATAAGCCAGGAATAAATTTCTACTTCTTAATTTGTGAAAGATGTGTGAAATTAAAGATTAAATGAAATAACCTATATAAACATGCCTAGCATAATACTATAAATATAATGTGCACTAAAAGTTTGTTATATTTATTCAGGATCAGCAATCACACTGCCCACACAACCTGCAATTAAAATGTAAGAAGATTCATCACCTGGAGGATAATAACTCTACATCTCAAGTGTCTAGTGCTACTTAAGGTCATATAGTTTCTTGGTACCTGTTTGTCTCTTATTATGTTAAGGTCAGGGCTGTTGAGTGTCATTAGTCTAATAGAACTAGTTCACAATTTTTTAAAATGAAAGAAAAATGAAAATATTTCTATTATATACTAGGCTCTTGTAGTGCCAGGGCTTTGGCTATTTCAAGAAAATTTGCGGGGCCAGTGAGATGGCTCAGCGGCATAAGCACCTGCCTGGCAAGCGTAAGGTTCTGAGTTCGGCTCCCGATACCCACATACGAAAAAAGGGCCGGTGATATTGCTCAGCGGCACGGGCGCCTGCTGGCGTGTGAGGTCCTGAGTTCGACCCCTGGTACCCACAAAAAAAAAAAAAGAAGAAAATTTGCATAAATATTCTCTTGGTCATTTAATTCATCTTTCCCCTCACTCTAACATAAAAAGTTCACTCACAAACTGTAAACGTCAACAGAAGTTTTAGAATCCTATGATAGCCTCAGCACATGCTAGTTTTTACAAGTTCAAATTTCCTACTCATTTATACCTCTTGACTGACTTAACTTCTACATCTAAAATATCCCACATACTTATTTATAATTTCATATGTAGAAGAAAACAAAAAAGTGTTTTCTGGTAGAACTGCATTCAGCTAGGTATTGTCTTTCAGCTGTGTTTTCAAATGTTCTTAAAGATTTCTAGTTCTATGCTTACTATTAAAGCAATCTGTTTATAAGCAGTTTGTTGAAGACAAGTTAATTTCATTATGAATATGTAACCTAAAATTTTCAAAGTAATTAGCAGCTCTGGTTTACCTGAAAGATACAGTTATCAGGAGCATGTAATTTAGTATCAGCACATCCTTAATACTGATGTTATTTAAAGCCATACATTAAGAGTCATAAGCATCTGTAGTGACAGAAAAGGCATGCAGCAAAGTCCTGAAAAACCGGAATAGAATTAATTGGTTTTGGTCTACCCACTTCAAATTAGAAAATAGCAACAGAAAAAAATTAAACACTAAATGTATTCATTAGTCTAGATCAGCAATCATGCTGCCCACACATGATCTGCAATTAATTTGTAAATAAGAAGATTCATCACCTGGAGGATAATAAACTCTAGTTTTATGGACCGAAAGACTAGACAAGTAAAAACCACTAATGAATGCACTGTATAAACATGGGGGCAAAAATGTACATTGGTTGAGCAAGTGAGTATAACAAGGAAACTCTTTTTTGTTATTAAAATAGACCAAAAGATACATGACACATACCTGGAGATTTTTCTGAAGTGTTAACATGGCTCAAAATAGGGTCACTTAAAGGGCATGGAAAAGTGTTACTACAAGGTAAGGAGGGCAAAAGTTGATTTTTTAGAAAGAATTAGCATTTTTAAAAAGTGAGGATCTATGTTTTTAAAAAACCTGAGGTAGCTACCTTAATTTTAATTAATTATATAATTGCATATTAGAAAGTCTCACTAAAAACAATAATCTGAAGAGATTTTAGTATACCACATTCAGGTGTGACTTAGACTATGAAAAGATATCCCTAAATATTATTTATTTAGAAAAAAATAGTAGACGGGATTTTAAGTATTGCTCTACTTTGAAAGAGTCTTGCTGTGAAAAACTACATTCACCCTTGTAAATTACAGTTGTATAACACACTTTGATTTTGCATTCAAAATAAAGCACTCAACATCCATTCAAGTGAGAATTTCTTCTTTAGTGCCAGCTAACAACTCTGAGAAGTACAGAGGTAAAATCAATTGAGGTGTTTATTTAAAATACAAAATCCCATTGTCTACCTCATACCAGTTGGAATTCGGTCTCTGCGTGGGACCCTGGAATCTGTACGTAATTATAACAAAATCTCTACTTGATTCTTATGCATACTAAAGTTTGAGAATGATTTTACTGGTCATATTCTTGCTCACAAATTTCTTCAGGCATTTTCTTTTTAGAAACAATTTTTTAGCCATCATATGGAAATACTTCTGCAAAGTATAAAAATAGAATTGTAATTACTTATATAAAATAAGTATTTTTTCAGACCTAGAGTCACCTGAATGGGATCAATAATATTATTACTGCTAAAATTAAAAGGAGAAAGAAGTCAAAAGAAATCCTTAATCCAGTAAATAGCATTCAATTTTTTAATGATCTAGAACTCAATTATAAATTACAAATATAATCAGTATATTCAAATACATCACTTTTAAGCAAGTTCAACAACCAAAATAGATCAATACCAAAAACAAATGTTATAAGGTACTCAAAACACATGCCATAAAACATACTAAAGCTTATGTAATTCATTAATAGGATTTATAGTCAACCCAATTCTAATAACTTTATCTACTTTAGTTGATCATAGTACATACACTACACATAGTAATATTTCAAAATAGTAGTTGGAAAAAAAATTTTTTTGCTAAAAGTTTAATTTTAAGAACTAGTATCTGAAAGTAAGAAAAAATGCTTCTTAAAAAACAAGCCTCCAAATACTGTATTACTAAAATACTGCAAAGAGTGGATTTAGAAACCAGAGCTATGCAGAACCTTTTAACACAGGGTCAAACACTAGAATAATTGGTATGTGCTTGTGCAGTAGTGTAATTGATTTTTATACTGATCACTATTAATCATCAGGAAATAGTTTTTTCCTTTTTTTTTTTTTTTTTTTTTAATGTGGGTACCGGGAGTCGACCTCAGGACCTCATGCTTGCCAGCAGGCGCTTGTGCTGCTGAGCCATATCACCGGCCCTTTTCTTCCTTTATGTGGGTATCGGGAGTCAAACTCAGGACCTCGCGCTGGCTGGGCAGGCACTTATGCCGCTGAGCTATCTCACTGGCCCAGGAAATAGCTTTTTGTTTTTGTTTCTGTTTCTTCTTTTGTTTTCTTTTTCTTTCACTATATCATCCAGGCTGACTTTGAACTCCTTTCTCAGTCTCCCCAGTAGTTGGAATTACAGGCCTATGCCACCTTGCTGGGTATGGAAAGCAGGTTTATATGCCCTGGTTTTTTAAGAAGGGAGAGAAGTATATAGGCCATGTTGGAAAGATTTTAATACAGACGGCTTAAAATAAACTTTTTTTTAACAAAGTTTTTGTGGCACTGGGAATTAAACTCAGGACCTTCGCACAAAGCGACATCACCGTGGGAGAGTTGGCCAGAGGTATGTATGAGATAGATATGCAGAGGGACTTTGGGGGCCACACGTCCAAATCTCCCTGAATGCATGCTTAAAGATTAATAGATAGCCTACAGGGCCACAAGTCCAAATAGGATCAAAATACATTGCTTTAAGGAGTGTATGTTCTGGCCCTTGTCCTCTCCATACACCAATTAATTACTTAGATTGGCCCTACGGTCAGTCTGTAACAGACCACCCTGACCTTCCCCTGTCCTTCCCTGGTCCCCTACATGAATTCTTGTACAGGTGTCCTTCTTTTGTTCTTTATCCTTGCTTTCTGGACCTATCAATAAAAAGCCACAGAAGCTTCAGGTCAGGGCTGTGTTTTTCCTGAGGGTCTCTCACACTGAGGGATCATGGGCAAAAAGCAGTCCCTCTGAGCTCTCAGAGGTAAAACTGGACATGGACTCCTAGTTATTTCTTGTCCTTTGCGCTGTGCCATGGTCATGAACTGTGACACATCGCCAGCCCCTTTTTAATTTTTATTTTGAGGAAGGGTCTGTCTGAGTTGCTAAAGTACCCAGGCTGGTTTTAAACTTGTGATCCTCCTGGCTCAGGCTCCCAGAGTGCTGGGATTTCAGGAGTACACTAGCATGCCTGGTTTAAAATGAACAATTCTTAAAGAATTAGTGATTGTTTAATTCTTTTTTTTTTTTTTTTGTGGGTACTGGGGGGGTCGACCTCAGGACCTCGCGCACCAGCAGGCGCCCGTGCCGCCGAACGATATGGGTTCCGGGAGTTGAACTTGGGCCCTCGCGCTTGCTGGGCAGGCGCTTAAGCTGCTGAGCCATCTCACCGGCCCCCGATTGTTTAATTCTTTAAAAAAAATTTTTTTATTAGCGTACATTTGCAGTACATAATTACATTTACTGCATGGAGTTGGTACGTGTACATAACACATTCTAATACTTTTTAAAAATACCCTTCCCCCACCTTTCCTTCCCCACTTCTCCAACTCTTATTCCTCTTCCTAGTTGCAAAAGCTCTATTTTTATCATTTTTCCCTATCAATCTCTTTTTAATTCCTTTTCAATAGGCCATTATAAATTGTACTGCTATAAACATGTGTATGAATGTATCCCTGTAATATGATGACTTTATCTCTTTCAGGAAGATACCTAGAAGGGGAATAGCTGGGTCAAGTGGCATTTCTATTTTTAGCTTTTTGAGGAATCTCCATACTGATTTCCATAGTGGTTGTACCAGTTTATATTCCCACCAACAATGTAGAAGAGTTCCTTTTTCCCTGCATCCTTGCCAGCACTTATTATTTGGTTTCTTGATGATAGCTATTGTTTCTGAAGTAAGATGGCATCTCAATGTTGTTTTAAGGTGCACTTCTCTGTAATGTTGGCAAGTAATTTTGAACATTTTTTCATGTATTTATTGGCCATGTATACTTCGTCTGCTGAGAAGTATCTGTTCATTTTGATTGTCCATTTTTGATAGGGTTTTTTTTTTGTGGATGTTCTAATTTTTTAGTACTTTTTATATTTTGGATGTTAGTCCTCTGTCCAAGGAATAGCTAGCAAAATTCTTTTCCCATTCTGTCCATTATCTCTTCACACTGTTGGTTGTTTCCTTTGCTGTGCAGAAGTGTTTTAACTTGATATGGTCCCATTTGTTGATTCTCAGTATTATTTCTTGTGGTATTGGGGTTTTGTTCAGAAAGTCCTTGCCTACACCTATGTCTTCAAGAGTTATACCTATTTTATCTTCCAACTGGTTAAGCATTTCTGTTTTAACATTTAGATCTTTGATCCATTTTGATTTTAGTTTAGGTTATAGGGAGAGATATAGGTCTGAACACAGTCTCCTGCATGTGGATATCCACATTTCCCAGCACCATTTATCAGAGACTATTTTTTCTACAGTGTATGTTATTGGCCCCTTTTACAAAGGTAAAAAGCTAAATATACTTGGGGTTTTTTGGTTCCTCTATTCTGTTGCACTGATCCACATGCCTGTTTTTGTGCCAGTATCATGCTGTTTTAATCACAGTAGCTTTGTAGTATAACATCAAATCGAGGATTGTGATACCTCCTGCTCTGCTTTTGTTACCCAGGATTGTTTTTGCTATTCTGGGTCTCTTCTGGTTGCATATGAATTTTAGGATTGTTTTCTCTAGAGCTGTAAGAAATACTGTTGGCATTTTTATTGGAATTGCACTAAATCTATATACATATAAATTCTGGAAGTATAGTCACTTTGATTATATTGGTTCTGGCTATCCAGGAAGAGAGTTTGTCTTTCCATTTTCTGGTATTCTCCCAGATTTCCTTTATCAGAGTGATGTAGTTTTCATTGCAGAGGTCTTTTACTTTTTTTGCTAGGTTAATGCTAAGTATTTAATTTTTCTTAATGCTACTGTGAATGGTATTACTTTCCTAATTTCTTTCTCAGGGAGTTCATTATTAATGTATAGAAACACTATTGATTTTTATGTATGTATTTCGTATTCTGTTATGTGGCTGAATTTGGTTATTGATTCCAGGAGTGTTTTGGTTTAATTTTTTGGGTCTTGTAAAGGTTCATGTCATTGGCAAATAATGATACTTTGACTTCATTCTTCCCTATATGTATCCCTTTTATTTCTTTTTCTTGCCTGATTGCTCTAGCTAATATTCTGAGAACTATGTTGAGCAGGACTTGTGATAGTGCACATCCTTATCTTCTTCCTGATTTTAAAGAGAAAGCTTTCAGTTTTTTGCCATTTAATGTGATATTGGCAGTTTGTCATAAATGCCTTTTATCAGACTGAAAGCAGGTCCTTCTGTACCTATTTTCTTTCTTTACCATAAATGGATGTTGGATTTTGTCAGACTCCTTCTCTGTTTATTTTTGTCCTTGTTTTGGTTTATGTGATGAATTATATTTATTGAACTGCATATGTTGAACCATCCTTGCATCCCTGAGAGGAAGCATACTTAGTCATGGTGTATGATCATTTTGATGATTTGTTGCATTCTGTTTGCCAGTGTATTGTTGAGGATTTTGACATCTATGTTCATTATAGAGATTGGTCTTAGTTCTCTTTTTTGGTTGGATCTTTGTCTGCTTTTGGGACCAGGGTGATGCTGACTTCCAAGAAGATTTTGAGTACTCCCTCCCTCTCAATTTCATTAAAGTTTAAGGAGTACTGGTGTCAGATCTTCCCTGAAGTTCTTGAAGTATTTGGCAGTGAATCCATTAGCTCCTGGGCTTTTTTTAGTTGTTAGGTTTTCTATTACTGTTTCTATCTCATTGCGTATTATTGGAGTATTCAGGATTCTTTTTTTTTTTGAAGGTTTGATACATTCTTTAGTACAAATAATTTTTTTCTTATTCCAACAAAAATAGTACAGGCTTCTAGGTCCATCAGCTGGTCAATGGGTATCCTGTAAGCATCATACAGCCATTACTTTCATAAAGCTACAAAATACTAATCTCCTGAGGTGCTCCAAGAAAAACATTTCTGTTGGGATTTTTTGCAAACTACAGGCCCTTCCTGGAGATTCACAGTATACAGCAGCATTTTAAAAGCTGTCCTAACTGATTTTATTTTTTTTTTATTTTTTTTTTCAGAGTGTAAGCAAATTTATTTAAAAGATATAAAGTCAAGGAAGTAAAAGATATAAAGGCAAAGTAGAACTCCCACTAGCTGGGAGAGGTTCCTCAGCAGGATACCCATGAAGGCTCTTTATCTAGGGTTTTTTTTTTTTTTTACATCTTCAGGCCTGGTTTTATTTATTTATTTTTTTTTTAGGAGGGTAACAATGGTTAATACATTACGTATTACTATCTTTAAGTTAGTTATTCAGGACACCAGACATTAGCATTCAATTGTCCAAACATTATTGGCACAAACCTTACTCTTCAATGAAGTAAGTAAAAATGGTAGTGTATCTATCTTAACCATCTTATATATATATATACAATTTTTTTTTCCTTTCCCTTCTTTCTTTTCCCTATTCCAGTCTCTCTTTCCTTTTTACCAGTTTCTTTTTGATTCACCATATCTATTGTACATTTTGGATCTTATTTACTCTTTCAGTTTCTCATACTAGAGAGATAATACGATGCTTACATATGTGCTTCTGGTTTATTTCACTTATGAGTATTTTCTCGAGTTGCATCCATTTACCTATAAAAGTCTCCAGTTTATCCTTCTTTATGGCTGAATAGTACTCCATTGTATAAAAATACCACATCTTTCTTATCCATTCCTCAGTTGATGGGCATTTGGGTTGTTTCCAAGATCTGGCTATTACAAATTGTGCTGCTATAAACATGGGTGCACATATATCGCTGTGGTACAATGTTTTTAATTCTTCTGGGAAGATGCCCAGAAGGGGAATAGCTGGGTCAAATGGGACCTCCAACCCTAGTTTTCTGAGGAATCTCCACACTGACTTCCACAGTGGCTGTACCAGTCGACACTCCCACCAACAGTGAAGAAGGGTTCCTTTTTCCCCACAGCCCCTCCAGCATTTGTTGTTAGTTGATTTCTTAATAGTAGCCATTCTTTCTGGGGTGAGATGGTATCTCAGTGTTGTTTTAATTTGCATCTCTCGAATGACTAGTGATGTTGCACATTTTTTTGTATATTTGTTTGCCATTAGTATTTCTTCATCTGAGAAATGTGTATTCATCTCAGATGCCCATTTTTGGAGTGGGTCTTTAAATTTGGGAGGTCTGATTTTTTTGAGTTCTTTATATGTTCTCGATAGTAATCCTTTGTCTGAGGAACAGCTGGCAAACATTTTTTCCCACATTGTGGGTTGTCTCTTCACTCTGTTGGTGGTTTCTCTTGCTGTGCAAAAGCTTTTTAATAAGATGAGATCCCAGTTATTGATTCTTTGGGATAGTTCCCGTGCGGTTGAGTTTTTATTCATAAAGTCTTTGCCTACACCAATGTCTCCAAGGGTTTTACCTATCCTACCTTCCAGCAGATTTAATGTTTCTGTTTTAATATTTAGATCTCTGATCCATTTTGAATTTAGTTTAGTGCATGGTGAAAGATATGGGTCTAGTTTTAATCTTCGGCATGTGTAGAGCCAGTTTTTCCAGCACCATTTATTAAAGAGGCTATCTTTCTTCCAGCGAATGTGTTTGGCACCTTTGTCAAAGATAAGGTGGCTTAGTATGTCTGGGGTTGTTTCAGCATCTTCTAATCTGTTCCATTGATCTTCAGGTCTGTTTTTTTGCCAGTACCACACTGTTTTTATCACAGTAGCTTTATAGTATAATTTCAAGTCGGGGATAGTCATGCCCCCTGCCTTGCCTTTGTTGCCCAGAATTGCCTTTGCTATTCTAGGTCTCTTCTGATTCCAAATGAATTTTAGGATTGTTTTCTCTAATTCTGTGAGATATGCTGTTGGAATTTTGATTGGAATTGCATTAAATCTGTATAACAATTTTGGAAGTATGGCCATTTTCACTATATTGGTTCTTCCTATCCAGGAGCAAGGGATATCTTTCCATTTTCTGATATCCTCTTCAATCTCCTTTTTCAGAGTACTGTAGTTTTCAGTATAGAGGTCTTTTACATCCTTCGTGAGGTTGATTCCTAGGTATTTCATTTTTTTGGATGTTATTGTGAAAGGTATTGTTTCCCTAATTTCTCTTTCAGTAAGTTTGTTATTTGTGTACAGGAAGGCTATTGACTTTTGAGTATTGACTTTGTATCCAGCTACACTACTGAATTTGTTTATTAAATCTAGCAGTTTTTTAGTGGAGTTTTTGGGGTCTTCTGTGTAGAGTATCATGTCATCTGCAAATAACGATAATTTAACTTCTTCCTTTCCAATCATTATTCCTTTTATTTCTTTCTCTTGTCTAATCGCTCTGGCTAAAGTTTCCAGAACTATGTTGAATAAGAGTGGGGACAGTGGACATCCTTGTCTTGTTCCTGATTTTAGAGGGAAGGCTTTCAGTTTTTGGCCATTTAGTATAATATTGGCTGTTGGTTTGTCATAGATAGCTTTTACCAGGTTGAGATAAAGACCCTCTATTCCAATTTTCTGTAGGGTTTTTATCATGAAAAGGTGCTGGACTTTGTCAAAAGCTTTTTCTGCATCTATTGAGATGATCATGTGATTTTTGTCTTTGGTTCTGTTAATATGGTATATTACATTTATTGATTTACGTATGTTGAACCATCCCTGCATCCCTGGGATGAATCCAACTTGGTCATGGTGTATAATCTTCTTGATGATTTGTTGGATTCTGTTTGCCAGTATCTTATTAAGGATTTTTGCATCTATGTTCATTAGGGAGATTGGCCTGTAGTTCTCTTTCTTAGTTGGGTCCTTCTCTGGTTTTGGTATCAGGGTAATGCTTGCTTCCAGGAATGAATTTGGGAGTATTGCTTCCCTTTCAATTTCATTGAAAAGTTTGAGAAGTAGGGGCGTTAGGTCTTCTCTAAATTTCTTGTAGAATTCGGCAGTGAATCCATCAGGGCCTGGACGTTTCTTTGTTGGGAGGTTTTTAATTACATCTTCAATTTCATTGGTTGATATTGGTTTATTTAGGATTTTTAAATCTTCTTGATTTAGCTTTGGTAATTCATACGAATCTAGGAATCTGTCCATTTCTTCTGCATTTTCCATCTTAGTAGAATATAAATTTTCAAAATAGGTATAGATGATCTTCTGGATTTCTGCAGGGTCCGTCGTGATATCACCCTTTTCATTTTCAAGTGCATGGATTTGAGTCTTTTCTTTTCTTTTTTTAATAAGGTTGGATAAGGGTTTGTCAATCTTATTTATTCTTTCAAAGAACCAACTTTTTGCTTCATTGATTCTTTGTATTGTTTTTTTATTCTCCAATACGTTAATTTCTGCTCTGATCTTTATAATTTCCTCCCTTGTACGGGCTTTTGGCTTAACCTGCTCTTCTTTTTCTAGAAGCTCGAGGTTCACCCTTAAGTTGTTTATTTGCGCTTGCTCTATTTTCCTGATATAAGTATTTAATGCTATAAATTTCCCTCTTAGGACTGCTTTCATTGTATCCCATAAGTTCCGGTATGTTGTACTGTCATTATCATTCAGTTGTAGAAAGTGACTAATTTCTTCTTTAATTTCATCTGTGACCCATTGGTTGTTCAGGAAGATGCTGTTTAATTTCCATGTGTTTAGGGAGTTTTTGTAATTTCTTTTGCCATTGATTTCCAGTTTCATTGCACTATGGTCTGATAATATGCATGGGATAATTTCAATTCCTTTGCATTTACTTAAGCAGGTTTTATGAGCTAGTATGTGGTCTATTTTGGAGAACGTCCCATGTGCAGCTGAGAAAAATGTGTATTCTGATGTTGTGGGATGGAACACTCTGTAGACATCTACTAAGTCCATTTGTTCAAAAGTTTGGTTCAGTTCTACTATTTCATTATTGATTTTCTGTCCAGTTGATCTATCTTTTTGTGACAGTGGAGTATTGAGATCTCCCAATATAATTGTATTAGTGCTTATTTGATTTTTCATGTCCTTTAGTACTTGTTTTATATAGCTGGGTGCATTGGTATTTGACACATATATATTTATGATCGTTATCTCTTCCTCTTGGATTGTTCCCTTTACAAGGATGTAATGACCGTCTTTATCTCTCTGAATCCTTCTTGGCTTGAAGTTCACTTTGTCTGCAAAAAGAATAGCTACCCCTGCTTTTTTCTGGGTTCCTGTGGCATGGAGTATTGTTTTCCATCCTTTGACTTTCAGTCTATGAATTTCTTTCTGAATTAAATGTGTTTCTTGTATACAGCATATTGTTGGATCTTGCTTCTTGATCCATTTCGCCAGTCTGTGCCTTTTGATTGGTGAATTGAGACCGTTAACATTGATGGTTAAAACTGATATGTATTGACTTGTCATGATATTTTCCTGTTGTTGGTTCCCACTCTTTGTTTTTCCGCTTTCCGGCTATTTAATTATTTGCCCTGCCTGGTGGATTCCTTCTGTTGGGGTTCCTATCTCTTTCTAGAATGTCCTTCAGAACGTTTTGGAGTGCTGGTTTGGTGGTCATAAATTTTCTCAGATGTTCTTTGTCATGAAAGTATTTTATTTCTCCATCAATTTTGAAAGATAGTTTTGCAGGGTACATCAATCTGGGCTGAAAATTATTTTCCTTTAGAGCTTGCAATACATCATTCCAAGCTCTTCTTGAATTGAGGGTTTGTGCTGAAAAGTCAGCTGTGATTCTGATGGGTTTTCCTTCATAGGTGATTTGTCTCTTCTCCCTAACAGCTTTTAAGATTCTGCCCTTCTGTTGAATTTCTGGGATCTTGACTATAATATGTCTGGCTGAAGTTTTTTTTTGATCATGTCTAGTTGGTGTTCTAAAAGCTTCACTTATAGGGGTGTCAAATTCCTTTTCTCTTCCAGGAAAGTTCTCCCTGATTATGTCTTTGAACAAGGTTTTAATGTCGTTGATGCTATCTCCTGCTTTTTCATTTATTCCAATTATTCTTAAGTTGTTTATCTTTGAGTCATCTAGCAGCTGTTGAATTGATTTTTCATGGTCCCTTGCTATTTTTAAGAATTTTTCCATTTCATGATCACTAATTGCAAGCCTGTCTTCTATATCTGAGATCCTGTCCTCGCATTGGCTTATTCTGCTACAAATACTTTCAATGGAATTTTTTATCTCTTGGATATCTGCTTGAATCTGCCTTATGGATTCCATTTCTTTCCTATGCTGAGCATTCATGGTTTCTATAGTTTTCTTAAGTTCATCTATTTTTTTGTCTGTATCAGCTATAGTGTCCTTAAGCATGGTCTTCATTGTAGACATTATCTCTGCAGTTATCTGTGAGATTATTTCTGTTTTAATTTTTTCCAGAACCTCATTCAGTTGCTTTGTTGTTACCACTTCAGATAGGCCAGGTGGGTGGCTTTCAGATTGTCCCACCTCGTTGCTCCCTAGGTTTGCCTTTGGTGAATTGGATGTGTGGGGTTGCATCTTGTTTAAGTGTCGTCTCATTTTTTCTTTCTTTAATTCCTGGGGTGATGTTTGCAAATTACCTATAGTAGGTTACTTTATTGCTAGTGTTTAAGATCTTTAGAAGATGACTACTTCTCTGCAGTATCTTCCAAGTGGAGCTTGCTTTTAGGTTTTGAGCTTTCTGCCATATCCTACCTCTTCAATTCGTTGGGTATGCGAAGTTGCTACCTGTTTGGCCCAGTCCTTGATTCTTTGGTACTGTGCCACTGTATTTTCTGTGTCCCTTAGTCAATCTCAATCATGAAATATCAGGAAGGAAAGATGTTTAGAACAATTATTTCACATTTGGCTATAATGTTAACTAAAGCATCAAACACAGCCTAGAAAATGACAGACTGAGCTAACCAGTTATTTACCACTTTTAGCTGTATAGAGTTGCGGTTATATAACAAAATCTAAAACACACCAGAAAAATTATATGCAGTATACAAGTCCTATGTATGTCAATTTTTCCCTGAGGAGTTTAAATTTAAAATGAGTTAAGGAGGAAATAGAGTATTGGGAGAAGAGGAAGGAATTAGATGTAAGGTTAGAGGACCAAAAGGGATCCCACTAAAATTGGGACACTAGTGCAGAGGACAGGTGGTAAAAAGAGAAGGAAGGGATAAAAGGAAGAACAGATCACAACCACAATCACAAAGAAGTTAGAGGCGCTGTTTACACTCATATAAAAAACCAGAGAGAATAATGAAGGAAAGAGCAAATACACATACAGAAACAAAAACGAAGATAAAAACAATAAAACAGACAGATCAAAAATAAAGCCCCACCAAAAAACAAAACAAAACAAAACAAAAACAAAAAAACCCTTCGCCAGAACAAAAAACAAATCAGTGAGAAAAAAAATAAAAATAAAAATAAAAATAAAAATAAAAAAAATAAAAAGAATCAGTTCCAGGTGTTGACTCTGTTGTAGGCAGGTACCTTGTGACAGAGTCCTGTTCTGTGCAGGTCCGTCCCAGTAAGCCAGGAGCGCCCTCTGGCGGGCAGTGAGCAGAGGTGCGTACTTTCAGGCAGAGACCAGTCTAGCTCGCCTCCGCTCTCAGCGCCCTTTCACGATCCCTGGGCCTGAGAGGCTCAGCGCGCTGTCGGGAGCACGGGTTCCCTGCACTGGTTCCCGCCGCTCTGGTTTTTCGCCACGCCCCCCACAATGGCGCCGGGCCAGTCGCTCTCTGGCGCGGGACAGGTGTGGCTGAGAGTCCAGTCTCGTTCGCCTGCTGACCTCAGCACACTTTCGTGGGCCTGAGAGGCCCCGTGCTGCCCTGTCCAGAGCACAAGTTCCCAGAGCAGTTTTCGAGCCGCTCTGAGTTTTGCCACACCCCCCACAATGGCGCCCGGCCGGTCGCTCTCTGGCGCAGGGCAGCTGTGGCTGAGAGACACTCACCGCCGGTCAGCGCCGTTCTCTGCCGCTCCCCTGCCCCGCCGCTGTCTCAGGATCCTCCGTGGGGGCTCCCTGGGCGCCAGCTGCCACCGTGTGTCCGTAGAATTGAGCCTCCGCGGCGCTGCAACTCCCGGGATAGTAGAAGGTGCGCGCGTGCGGTCTGCTCCTTCTTTCCTTCTTCTTTGTTGGAAGTCACCCGTCACTGGTGCCGGGGGTCCCAGATTGCGCTTCAGAACTTTTCTGGGTTTCGGGGAGGCATCTCCCCCCCTCCTGCGCTTTCCAGGTCGCTATATTCCCGTGTTCCAATGGTAACTTTTAGAGAGAGTTTCGCTGCCTGCTTCTTACTCATCCGCCATCTTGAGGTTCCGTCCCTAACTCGAGTATTCAGGATTCTTAAGTCTCCTTGGTTCAGTTTTGGTAACTCAGATGTATCTAGGAATCTCTCCATTTCTTCTGAGTTCTCCAAGTTTTTGGTGTACAAGTTTGTGAAGTAGTTGCTAATAATCTTCTGGATTTCAGTGGTGTTCATTATAATTTTACCTTTTCCATTTCCAAATGCATTGATTTGTGTTTTTTCTTTCTTTTTTTGAGAAAATTGGCTAAGGGTTTGTCTATTTTGTTTATTCTTTCACAGAACCACCTCTTTGGTTGATTATTTGTGTTTTTTTTTTTTTAGTCTCTATGTGATTGATTTCTGATCTGATCTTTATAATTTCCTTCTTTGTACAAGCTCTGGATTTGGATTGTTCTTTTTTTTTCCAGGACCTTGGATTTCATCATTAGGTTGTTTATTTGGACTTGCTGTTTTTCTCATGTGAGCATTCACAGCTATAAACTTTCCTTGTAGGACTCATTTCACTGTGTCTCATAAGTTATGATATGTTTATTGGCATTATCATTTAATTCCAGAAACTGTCTTACTTTTTTGTTAATTTCTTCTGTGACCCACTGATTATTCAAGAATGTATTATTTAATCCCCAGATGTTTGCATAATATCTGTGGTTTCTTTTGCAATTTATTTCTAGTTTCATTGCACTGTGATCTGATAATATGGATGACAATATCTATTCTTTTGCATTTACCTAAACATGCTTTATTGGCTATTATGCGGTCATTTTGGAGAAATGCACTGCCAAAAAGAATGTGTATTTTGTTCTATTTGAGTAGAACACACTGCATCCATTTGTTCAAAGTTTTTGTTCAACACTGATATTTCTTTATTGATTTTTTTTTGTTGTTGTTGTTGTTAGATTGATCTATTTGTGATAGTGGGGTATTGAGGCCCCCACAATACTTCTATTGTTGTTTATCTGACCTTTTATGTCTATTAGTGTTGGTTTTATGAAGTTGTGTACACTGTAATTTGGTGCATATACATTCATAATTGTTATCTCTTCCTGTTGAATAGTTCCATTAACCAATATGTTGTGTCTTTCTTTGCCTCTTTTGATCACCTTTGGTTGAAAGTCCACTTTTTCTGAAAATAGGATAGCTACTCCTGCTTGCTTTTGGGCTCTGATTGCATGGAAATTTTTTGCCATCCTTTGTTGTTTAGTCTATGAATTTCTTTTTGGGTTAACATGTTCATAACAAGGCTGTAATTCACAACCCTTGCTGATGGCTGGCTCTAATTTAAATTTTATCTTTTCTACTGGTTCGAACCACCAGTGGTACGTGCATGACTGTCCCATTGGGCAGCTTGTATTGCTTTTGAGAGGGTCTTTGATTACAATAATGTAAAGAAAGTTGATTTAACAGACTAGATGTCATCATACCACAGTTTCTTAAGAAAATCATTAAAATGGTATTAAAAATTGTGATATAGCTAATTTGTGGTACAACAGTTGTGAATGCATATTATATACACCAGCAGTGGGGTACTTGTAAGATTTCCATGTTAAAATTTAGAGAATTAGTGATAAATTATTCATGAATATAAATAAATTTCTTTTAATTTAATGAAATAAATAAATGTGTTGAGTACTGTAATAATTTTAATTGGTATGAGTAGTATTAATATTTATATATGGGCAGTATTTAAATTCAAGCAACTAACAGTATTTGGTTCATTTATAGACTTTTTATTAATTAGTAAAAAGACTGATAAAAATGATTAGATTCATTTGTACCACCAGTGGTAAGCCACCCAACGGGACAGTTATGTATATACCACTGGTAGTTCAAACCAGCAGGAATGTGTTAAATGTGCTTCTTGTATACAGCATTCTGTTGGATTTTGTTTCTTGATCCATTCTGCTAATCTGTGTCTTCTGATTGGTGGATTGAGACCATTCACATTGATAGCTATACAGTAATACCTCAATGCATGAGTGCTTCCATTTGCAAACTGCATTGGATAACAAACATGACCATGGCAATCTTCCCAATACAAACACAAATGCAGCCATCTTCCCCAAAGATGTGAAAGAAATTAATTTTGTAAACCAAGGCACCACTGTAATTGATAGGTATTGACTTATTCCTGTCATTATATTACTTTGCTCTTGCTGTTTTCCTTTCCCTTCTTAATTGCCTGTCCTACCTGGTACAATCATTCTATTGGACCTTTCGGCATTGTTATCTTCATTGTCTCTTTCTAGGATACCTGTGTACAGGAAACCAGCCTATGAGTTTGTCCTCGACTGGGGTGGAGGACAAGAATGAAAGACAAAAAGACACAGAAATAATTTTGAGAGGGGGGCCAAGGGCCTCTCGCCTCTAGTAGACAAAAAACCCTGAGCATTTGGTCACCTCACTTTTGTTTATCTAGACATGGGAGCAACCAATTAGAATAGCACAAGATTCATCTGTCTCCTATTATTTATAGTATATGACCAGGTAAACAACCAGATCTCAGCTGTATTAACTCTTCCCTGGAACTTGCAATGTGCTAGCGTGCTGGCTCATTTGCAGAAGAGGGAACATCTTGCCATTCCCTCCTTTGTGTCCACAGGGAAGGTCAATTAGGACTTGATCCTCATTATCTGGTCTCCTACACCTGAGAATTTTTTGGAGTGTTGATTTGATGGTCACAAATTTCTCTAGGTGCTCTTTATCATGGAAATATCTTATTTCTCCACGAATTTTGAGAGATAATTTTGTAGAATATATCAGACTGGGTTGGAAGTTGTTTTCTTTTAGGGTTTGAAACATTTCATTCCAACACTTGCCTTTAAGGTTTATGTTAAGTAGTCTTCTGTAATTCATGGCTATTTGGGATTCTATATGCCTCACTTATCTGTGTGTTAAATTCTTTTTTGATGCCTGGAAAGTTTTCTGTTATTACTTCTGTAAGCAAGTTTTTCATGCTTTTTGTGTTGTCTTCTGATTTTTCACTAATTCCAGTTACTCTTAGATTAGTCTTTTTTGGTCACCTAGCAGTTGTTGGATCCATTTTTCATATTCTCTTGTTTTTAAGGTATTTCTCATTAATTTATTACCAACCACAACCCTGTCTTCTTGATGGGACATTCTGTCCTAATATTGGTTGCTTCTGCTGCCTGTGCTTTTCAATCTTATTTTAATCTCATGGATTTCTGTTTGAAATTTTTTTTATGGACTCCCATTCTTTTCTATGTGGGACATTCATGTTTTTGCATCTCTTTCTTTAGCACTGCTAGGTTTTATTAGTGTCTTCTCTAGAATTGATGAGCACTTGTTTCATTAGGGTCATTATCTGTTTAGTTATATCTTCTTTGAATTCATGAAGCATCTTATTGATCTGTTTTGTTACCTCCCCTAGTATTCTTTAAGACATTTCTGCTGTGTGGCTTTTGATTCTCTCCCCCTCAATCTCCCCTGTATTGACTTTGGGGGAGTTGGGGATTTTTGGAGGCATTTTGTTGCTTGTCTTCTCATGTTTCTATTTGTCTTTGTTTCCTCTGCTGGGGTTTGCTGGTTGAATATACTGGGTATCTTAATGCAGAGATATTCTTTGGGCATGACTAACTATTGCTCTTTGCTTATGTCCCAGGATCCAGTGACCTTTTATTTGGGAGGGGAGGTTGCAGTTTATTTGGCCCAGTATCTGTTTTTTGGGAATGGGCCATAATATTGTTTATGACCTCCTAGACCATCCAGATATTGGCATCAGAGAAAACCAATTGACAGCAACAACTCTGTCACCTTGGTTATCATAGTAAAGTCAGCAACAACAATGTTGTCAAATATAAACTGGATACTGACAAACTCTAATAACCACTAATGAACCACCCTTAACCAAAGCAAAGTGATCTATGATTTTAGTATAGACACTTATGCAACCCAGATATTGACCTCCATTAATTCAGATCACTGGTCTCCACTGGATGTAGGCAATGGTGCTAAAGCTCAAGTGAACCACTGTACTCAAAGCCATCACCTTCAGTTCCAGCCCTCCCTGAAGGTTACACCCACCAAACCCGACCTCCCAGCACAGAACATAGGCCCCCCAGTCTTTCTAACCTAAATTTGAGCTTTTCAGAGGATCTCAGGGGATGAATGTCTAGCCCTCACCCTTTCTAAATCTGTCTTTCATGACTGCCTCTCACCCAGTCTGTGCAGCAGGATGGCACTTCAGTCCTGGGCGAGAACTCTCTCCCCCAGGTGTTGCTCTTGTCTTCTATGGAGTCTGTTTGTTTGCTGTCATCTCTGCCACCCTGTTCTGAGGTGAACCAAGGTTCACAGCTGGCTAGGAGTTAGTAGCTTGGCCCATCTGTTTTGTTTTGTTTTGTTTTTTTGTGGGTACTGGGGGGTCGACCTCAGGACCTCGTGCGCCAGCAGGCGCCCGTGCCGCTGAGCGATATCACTGGCCCCTTTTTCGTATGTGGGTTCCAGGAGTTGAACTCGGGCTCTCGTGCTTGCCGGGCAGGCGCTTAAGCTACTGAGCCATCTCACCGGCCCGGCCCATCTGTTAAGGCAGGCTGGCGGGGTCCTTCTACCGCCCTGCACCTGTGGCAGCAGCAGGACCCTGTAGACTACTTAATTCTTAAGAGATATTTGTACGTGATTCAGGAAAAATCATTAATTGGATTTACCTCAGAGGTAGACAAGGTTTTTTTCCAAATAGTTTAAAGAATAAATTGTTACTTAGACATATATGTCATCTAGTGGCCAAAAGCAACAGTTTCAGGGTAATTTTTTTGACATTTGGATTAGGACAATAGGGAACTGGCCAAATCCAGAGATTTGGCTGAACTTTTTTTTATAATTGTATATTTTAAGCCTCATGGGCTTAACTGAAAATTGTTTACTTAAGTTCAAAAGGAATAGAGATGAATGAAGATCACAAGTGAGGAAAAAATTGAAGATGGACAAGGTATAGTTAACAGAAATAGCAATGATATAGGACATACAAAATGAAAGTCAGTCCCAATGAAGTTTAAGAAAAAAACCTTATTGAGTATTGATTATAGATACATATTTATTATATGTAGACATTTTATGTGGAATCATATGCTTACATTTGATTAATATTTCCTTATGTTTTATTAAAATGGGATAAAATTCTCTCTGATGATGGTGGTTACATGTGACATTATTATCAGCCAAAAATTTGCCTCTTGTGAAGAAAACTGGATTTTCTGGCTAATTAAAGTTTACCAAAATATTTATTAAATAAAGCTGGGAATGGTGGTGCATGTGTGTATCCCCAGCATTTGGGAGGCTGAGGCAAGAGGACTGCTGCAAGTTCATGGCCACCATGGACTATGGTACTTTGTAAGTTCAAGGCCAGCCAGCCTGAACTACATAATAAGAATCTGTCTCAAAAAAATTTATGAAGGGCCGGTGAGATGGCTCAGCGGCTTAAGAGCCTGCCCGGCAAGCGCGAGGGCCCGAGTTCGACTCCCGGAACCCACATACGAAAAAGGGGCCGGTGATATCGCTCAGCGGCACGGGCGCCTGCTGGCGCGCGAGGTCCTGAGGTCGACCCCCGGTACCCACAAAAAAAAAAAAAAAAAATTTATGAAGTAACTACACCATATGACTAGACAAATCCCAGGGAATTAATAAAATTGAAAGAAAAAAGTAGTTTCTGGTTACAGTCTAACAAATGAAACAGCTGTAATGACAAACAATTGAATAGTTACAACAGATAACATTTAATTAGCTACAGAGTAGAAAAAGAATTTAGTAGGAAATGTAATTTAAGAGTGTCTAGTCAAAAATCAAGGGCCGGTGAGACGGCTCAGCGGCTTAAGCGCCTGCCTTGCAAGCGCGAAGGCCAGAGTTCGACTCCCGGAACCCACATACGAAAAAGGGGCCGGTGATATCGCTCAGCGGCACAGGTGCCTGTTGGTGCGCGAGGTCCTGAGGTCGTCCCCCCGGTACCCACAAAAAAAAAAAAAAAATCAAGAGTGTTCTTGTTTTTCCTGATATTTTGCACCAGCCTAAGACAAAGCAATTCTCTTAGAAGTTTATAGCATAAGTTAATCATTTGATTTGACATGTATTTCTATAATTTCTAATGCTGCCATATTCAAACATAACTGTGAAATCAAATATTTTCTGAAGTGAAATAGAAATTCTTTTTAATTAGCCACCATTCTGGATTAGGCAATTTGTTAGATGGAGAGAATATAGGGTTTGGAGATAAATGGCCATGGAGTTGAATCTTAGTTCTGCCAATTTTTAGCTTTTAGACTGTCCACAAACTCTCAGCCACAACCTTCTCTTCTATAAAGACTTACTAATGTAAATTAGGAGAAACCATCAATGGCACTCTTTGGCTGTTCTAAGTATTCAATAACCTTTAGTTCCTTTAATCCTTTGGCATATATATATATATATATATATATATATTTATCTATATATATTTATCTATATATATATCAAGCTAGTCAGTAGTAAAAACTGAACGGATACAGAGGGAAATATTCTAGATGGGATATGATTAGACAAGGGAAGGATTTAAGATGTTCTGAGTAAGATCTAAAAGAGAGTGACAGATATAAAATGACAAGGAGAGAGCAAAAAGACATAAACCAGGAGCATAAAATTGAGATTAACATGCAATATTGATGCAGAAGCCAAGGTGGAAAGTAAGGAAAAAAAAAAAAAAAAAAAAAAACATGAGAGTGGCATTAGGGTTATGTAAGAAATCATCTGTTAAGGATTTATTTCATATGATAGACACTAGGGCACCATTTTCTTTTTTAAAAAATAATAAAATACATCAAGAAAGTAGTTGGTTTTTCACCTTATTTGTGATTTTGTAATTATTTTGACATCAAACTGACTCAATCTGAATGTACAGTGACTTGTGAGTCTTTCTAAGGAAGGAAAAGAGAGTACTTCACGTCTATATGTGATCAAAAACCCCATAAGAAATCTTCCTGAAAATTTTCCTAAAATAGTTTTTCTTAGACACACACAATGTTCAATACAGTATATATCTGTAGCATTTTCATTCTCTTCATTCATTCCTTTGTAAATTAAATGTCTATATCTAATGATATGTGTCATTTTAAAATTCTTTAAAAATCATTCTACCTGATTATGCCCCTCATATTAGAAAAACAACAAAACTAAATAAGAAAAATTCTTGTCTCTAGGTAAATGTTTTGCGACTTAATTCTTAATATTTATAAACTACAGAAGACCTGTCAAAAAGCATTAAATTATAATTTGTCTTTAGTAGAACATAGACATAACTGATAATCCATAACCTTTTCCTACCTCTTATAAACTAGGTACAGAGAGATTCTCACATCTAAAAACTTTACACTTTGGTTTGTTTGTTTTTTCTTATACTGAGAATTAAACCTAGGGAGTGCTGGGCTAAATCCACAACACCTTTTTATTTTTATTTTGACATAGGTCTGGCTAAGTTACCCACGCTAGCCTTAACTTTGTGATCTTCCTGCCTCGGCCTCCAGAGTTGGTGGGATTACAGGCATGCCCAGCCCTTGCTTCAGCTTTTTAACAAGTAAGTACAGTAATTAGTTAAATTATAAAGTCGTAGAGCAGTGGTTCTTAATAACCAAAATGAAGTTCATTGCTGTGTGTGCCATGATTGTGAGATCTGCAAAAAGTAATATGTTACTAATAAAGAATAAAGCAGTAAAGTTTGGAAAACTTTACAAATGTATAGCAGGTTTAAAGTTACCTCTATAATGATATACCCACTCATTTGAATTTATAGGTTACTCTTAAAACCAAAAGAAAAGGCTCCAACTTTATTAAAAAAAAAAAAAGAAAAAAGAAAAAGAAAAGGCTCCAATAAACTTCTGTTCCCAATCCCACCAACTGTCTTCATCCTTCCTTATAGGGCTGGCATTGTTATAGCACTGATATAAACTCTATTCAAGAAACCTGTGAAATAATTTCCCTTCAACAGCCATCCTTCAGGGTTGTTTTGCAGTTGACTTTCATTCATTCTACTTCTTGAGAGCTGTGCTAGATACCTGGGGTTTAAAGATGGGTAAGACTAAGCTCCTATTCTGAAGTAATTAATAATAAACTAATGTATATGTTTGTTGGATGTCCAAAGTTGCAGTTTATGGATTTAGTAAGAAGATTATATTAATGATGAAATGCAATCACTTTATTTTTAAATTGTATTTAATTCATACACAATTATACTAATTCCCTGTTACTTATAAAGTTTTAATTTTAATTCTAACTAATCTCAGGGATGGAGCAGATGGCTCTTTTGATTGGACATACCAGGGTCGTCCCCTAAAGGTAATGCATTGACCCTTGTAACTTTTAAGGTGATTGTCAAGATGTGGTTTGGCCATGAAATTCCTCCTTAGATGTCATCTGTTGAGCAAGTTTTTTACAGCAGGGTCTGTATGGACTTAAATTTGTGCTGGATATTTTCTGTGATCCTCCACAACGGCTCTTCACCCTCTCTGGCCCACTGTCTGCCCTGGGAGGCTCGTTTCTAAGGACCTCTGAGCCTGAGCCTCCTTGCCTTCTGCCTTCCAGCTGGGTTTTGTCAACTAGAGGAGAGATGTGAGGAAAAAGAAATAAATTAGGATATCCTTTCCCCTGCCTCCCTCCCTGTCAAGTCTCAGTTCGAAAATGTCTGAATTCCAATAAGGCCGTATCTGCTATCAGAAGGCCCATCTCCTGTGGCCTAGTTCAGGTTCTGGTAACTAACTACTTCCTCTTGTTTCTTCGTGTCCAGGGGAAGTAATGGCTTCCTTTTAGCACCAGGTGCTTCCCTACCCCTAATTAACTTTCCTTAAACTTGCCCACATCTTGCCTATCATACTCACTAAACTGTCGTAATGACATTTTTTGAATGTGTATCTGTTTCCTGTTGGGATTCTAATACAAGGCTCCTGCTCAACGTTGTAGCAAGAAGGTAAAGGAAGGAAAGGAAGATATCTTTGGCAAGAAAGACTGTGCAGCAGAGGTTAGATTTATGTTGTAGTAAAAATTTCATAATCTTAGTAATTCAATGTGTAACAGATTGTTGTATGTATTTATACATGTATTTTTATGTTAAATCATGTATTTTTTACTTTCCACAATCCTGAAATATTTGGAACCCCTGTATTTAAATGATTTTATGTTCATATCAATGTGTGTGTGTGTGTGTGTGTGTGTGTGAGAGAGAAAGAGAGAGAGAAAGACAGAGAGACAGAGAGAGAGAGAGAGAGAGAGAGAGAGAGTTTGCTATGTTGTCCAAGCTGACCTAAAACTCCTGGACTCATGCGAAACTCCTGCCTCAGCTTCAGAGTACCTTGAACCACAGGAATGTACTACTGTATGTGGCTTATAGCTATCATATTATAGTTGTTTATACTACTCTTTTTCTGATGACATGATATTATAGTTAACAAAAATCTTTCCCCGCCCCTCCCCCACCTATTATGTATATCAATAGAAATTTCTAATTTAATATATGAAAAGTGTTTCTTGAATACAAAGCTGTACCTTAAGGGGAAAAAAAGGAAAAAATCTAGGTGCTAGAAATAAAGAGGGAATTAATAGCCATAGCAGAAAGACTGTAAGATTAAATAAAGCTCCCCCCAGAGATGTTCATATCCTAATCCCAAGAATCTATGAATATGTTACCTTTCATGGCAAAAGGAATTTTCCAAATATGATTAAACTCAGGTTCTTGAAATGAGGAAAATGTCCTTAATTATTTGCACGGGGCTGATGTAATCACAAAGGTTCTTTTAAGAGACAGACAACAGACGCAGACAGGTGATATGACAAAAATGCATAATGGATTGATACAACCACAGCAAATGAATACTGGCCTCCTCTAGGAGCCACAAGGGTTGAGGAAAAAGGTTCTCTTCCGGGGAAGCCAGAAGAGAATATATGTGTGTTATTTTGAGCTAATAAATTTGTGGTATTTGTTAGAGTAGCAATAGAAAACTAGTACAAATGCCAAGGCCATTGAGGGGGTTGTCAAACAAGAACATGGACCACACGGGATAGGAAATAGAGCTCTAACTCCCTGGAGGAAACAAGACCTGGACCTGCACCCTCCAAAGAGAAGAACAAAAACCGAAACTATAATTTAGAGCAATTTCTGAGCTGCTGCCCTCAACCATGTGTAGTTACATAGTCTGAATTTACAGAACCAGAATGGTGCCAGACACGCTGAAGAAATGAAACTAATGGATAGCAAAGATTAGAATCAGAAGAGGAAATTGGTAAATTGAAAGATAGGTGCTAGAAGCAAGCATGAAGGGATAAAAACATGGAAAATTTAAAAAGGAGATTAAGAAGCTGCTATGGTTTGAACGTGGCCCTCAAATTTCATGTGCAGGATGGAAACTTGGTCACCAGTGTAGCAGAGTTGAAACTTGGGACTTCTTGGAGTTAATTAGGTCATGAGGGCTCTTCCCTCATGAATGGATTAAGATAAAGGGATTAATGGAGATTAAGAGAGTAGCTGTGTTATAAAAGTGAGCTTTCTGTGGCAGTTCTTATTTCTCCATATGATGCCCTCTGCCAAGTTGGGATGCAACAAGATTTCTCCACCAGAAGGTAGAGTCATGCTCTTGAACTTTGGGGGATCAAGAACCAGGAGCTAAGTAAATATATATTCTTTATAAATTACCCAGTCTTGGTATTTTGCTATAGCAACAGAAAATTCACTAAGATATAGTTAGTTCTAAGTACTTTACAAATATTAAGCCATTTATTCCTCACAACAATCCTATTAAATAAGTAGCACAATCATTCTCATTCTGGTGCAGAACTGATGTACTTAACCACTATGCAAATATTTTATACATGTCACATTCAACTGCAAATGCAATCAATAACAACATCATTTACAGTTGGTAATTACAATTGTAACTGTGGCATGCAGAGGTGCACAAAAATCAAACACTTTTTGTACAGAACATAATGCCTTCACAATTAAAAAGAAATAAGGAAAACAGAACTATAATATAACTGTCCTTCTTGGCCACTCATGAACAGCAGAAAGGGGGAGCAGACGCATTCTTAAAACTCAAGTACCAGAAATTAGGAATGGATTTGGTGATACATGAGAATTTATTACATGAGAAAGCTGACACTTCAAATTATAGGATAAAGACAAATTACCTAATAAATGAAGAAATAACTATGTAGCAGTCTGGAAAAATTTGCATTTGTGTATTTGGGACTGTTAACTCATTCTTTATACCAAAAAAATCCAGAGAGATCAATGATTTAGATGTAAAAGTCTTTGAAGAAGGAAAAGATGAAGATTTTTAAAATTTTATACTGCTTGTTAGCTTTCCATCACTTTAACAAACATTTAAGATAATCAAATTATACAGTGTAAAGGTTTGTTATGGCTCAGAAGTTTGGAGGTTCCAGTCCATAATCAGGTGGCTCCATTGCTTTGGGTCTGTGGTGAGGCAGAAATATTATAGCAAGAGTGTGTGGCAGAGCAAAACTACTCACCTCATCTCCAGGAAGCAAAAGAGGAAAGAAGGTAAAGACCTCCCACCAAGTCTCACCTCTCAAAGGTTCTGTCACCTCTCAGTACTGCCACCCCAATCCCTGGAGACCAAGCCTTTAACACATGGGCCTTTGGGGGATTTTCAACATTGAAACTATGGCACACTGTGAATCCTTTTCTGAACATATACAACTCAGAAGAAAAGGCAATGCCATTCAATGTTTTTTGAAACTTTTATACAGCAAAAAATAAAGTATAAAGAAATCTGTAGATTTTCCTTCCTCACTACCTCAGCAGAATAGCTCTGCATTTATGCATTTTATACATGCATGGCCTATGTAACAGTCCATCTGACAAAATGTTCCATTGTTAAACAAAGAAGAAAAAGAAGTTGAAAACTACCCTCTAGTCCCATACAGTGATGCTCAGAACAGTTGGATGACCTAAAGTAAAAAATTTAGCAGCATAAGTTCATTCAGACTTTTTGTGCTATTTTTTCTTTTTACTATCCTTTTGTTAAGATTAAATGAAACACTACGCTGGGTGTGGTGGTGCACGCCTGTAATCTTAGCGCTCAGGAGGGTGAAGCAGACTGATCTCTGCAAGTTCAAGACCAGTGTGGTCTAGTGAGTTCAAGGCCAGCCTGGACTACACTCAAGTGAGACCCTGTATCAAAACAAAAGACCAAGACCAAAACAAAACACTAGATTAACTATCAAAATAAAAACTTTTTGGGGCTGGTGAGATGGCTCAGCAGCATAAGCGCCTGCCTGGCAAGCGCGAGGTCCTGAGTTCGACTCCCGGAACCCACAAAAAAAAAATAAACTTTTTTGCATTAAATGAATTTCCCATAGTGTTTTTCATTTTTTTAGTTCTTAGTAGTTTTGATTGATTTTAAATTTTTTGCATTATTTTAAATCTTGTCTCATTATAGCACTATAAAACCTAAACATGTACTGGTTTAGAAAAAAGCTGAATATATATTGCAAAGAAATAATATGTATGCTTCCTTGAGAGTTGTTTTGACATTCCTCCATACAATTCAGAATTCATTAGAAACATTTTACAAAGGTGGAATTTGGCACAAATCATTGACTCTATCCAAATTTCCAAAGCATCTTTTCGTAAAGTGTCACCTTTGAAGCAATTTCATGTCACAGATATTATGGTTAGTATTACAATTCCAGCAAGCGTTTTTGTATTCTAGTCTCATAAGGTTACTTCATGAAAACAAAATATGTAAGATTCAATGTTGTATTGTAATATTATTTTAAAGTGTATTAATTAGAACAATTAATAGCTTATGTGCTCTTGCTAAGCATTAAAGACCAATTATGTTTGAAACATAAAATAAAAATTATTTCTTAGTATGAGAAAATAATCTTCCCTTTAATTCTTAATCAAAGTTATTTGTAGGCTCAGAATTACTACCTCAAACCTTTTCATTGGACAGCTCTTTACTTTAAAAGTTACCATCTACTTACTATTGGTAATAAATTTTTGTCAGTTTGTGAACAAATATTAACTTCTCTCCAACAATGAGCTCATTTTCACATAAATTGTTAGGAAATCCATCTATAACACTAACATTTTAAAGTGTTAAGGTTGTTGCTTAATTTATTAAATTTATAATAATTACATAAAGATATCACAAAATACTAAGAAGGCTAATATAAAGATTAGAAAAGGTTTATAGTGAGCTAGTCTACATATCAAATAAGTTCATTATAAAAACAGCTACACTCTAATAATAGGACTCTTTATTAAACCCAATTAATATCATCCAACAAGGATGATTTTGTTTAAACTACCTCATTAGAAGCTAAGAAAGCTTTTGAAATATAACTGGAGCAACATTTTCTGATACTTAAAACATTTTGATTTAATCCTCATATTTGTAAGTAGAGCAAGTTTATTTTATGAAAGGTTTGAAAGTGTTATGTAAGTCCCAACCAATGAATCACTAACATTTTTACCCTTAAAATAATATATAAGTGGGCCGGTGAGGCAGCTCAGCGGCATAAGCGCCTGCCTGGCAGGCACGAGGTCCTGAGTTCGACTCCTGGAACCCACATAAAGGAAAAAAAGGGCCGGTGATATCACTCAGCATCACAAGAGCTTGCTGGCAAGTGCGAGGTCCTGAGGTCAACTCCCAGTACCCACATAAAAATAATAATAATAATGATAATAATAATAATAATAATAACAATATATAAGTGTCATTTTGAGGATTTTATGAAATTTTAAAAAAATGGTTCCTACTCCAACTCTTAAGAGACTAAAATTTTATGTAAATAATATGCTGTATATTCAGACAAAAAACAACAAATGCAGTACCGTATTTCTTTGAATCCTGGAATTACAGTCAGTTTGTTAAGAATCCTTCAATAAAGATTCGATGTAACCATTACCTTAAGTAGGAACATACACAGTGTCTCCAAATAATCACTTAAACTAGTTCATAAAGGTCATAGCTCTAGAGATACTGATCTTTTAGATTTTCCTTCTTCTACTTTCTTTTTGATATTCTGCACCCTAATAATTTTAGAGGAACTACTTCAAGTTTTTCATGTATAAGTTCTCCATATAATAAGTGGAAGAGAGAACACTATCACTCCAAAAATTGTGTATCGTCCCTCTTTTATTTTATTTCAAAACACTTAAGAACTGAAAATATTTTATTCTATCCTTATAGTTGATGAAGTCTTCTGTATTTATAATTAATAAGCTCTTCAAAAATATCATTTTCAAAATAGAAACAAAGCTTTTGTAAATGGGGAGACAAGGAGTTGTTGAAGGTAGAGTAGGAGAATGGGAAAAAAGAATCAAGTTATATCATGTACAGGTACAAATTCTCTATGATGAATGTGATCATTATGTATATCTAAAATGCACCAGTAAAATCTGATGGGAAAAAGAAAAAGGAAAAAAATATCATTTTCCATCCTCTGTAACAGGGGTGGTTAACCTGGGGCATGCGTGCCTCGGCAGATTATTTGTGTCATTGAAAGCTCTGCAAGGTTCACCATTATTGCTCTTTAGAATAGAGGTTATTCAGCATTTTCCTTAGCAGTCACTTAAGTTCTTTTGTTAGTTTTATTTTCTAGGTTAAAAACCCAAATTATTCTCATCTTTATTCATGTGTTCTATTATTAAAGCAATTATTATTGTTGCCTTTTCTTTTTGTTAAAATGTAAAGATAAAGGGTGTAAGATTCTAAAAGGAGCCTAAACAAATGCAAAATGGGAAGAGATTACTTCCTTGCACAGGTTTATAGAAAAGGGAGGTAAGAAACACAGGAATGAAAAATGTAGAGATTTTGGTGAGTTTCCTTAACTGTAGGTGGATGTAAGCAAAGGGAAAGACAGTCTAAGTATTAGGTGTGGCCATGAAAATGTCCAGAAGTAGAAAACTACATGGAGGGAGTAACTTTTTTTGTTTTTTTTTTTGGAATAAGGAGAGAAAATATCATGGAGCTTAACCTATCAAAATGAAAATCAGTTTTTTAAAGATTAAAATTAAAATTATTTATTAGTCACTATGCATCTCAACTTTTGCTGTGAATGACCAATCATTTTTTTCCTGATGATATTGCGAGAATTATATGCCAGTTTTAAATTCATTGTAAAAATAGCTAAAATTTGGCAGTATTTATAGCAATACTAATAATACAAGGTTATCACATATATATATATTTTTTTTATTATTATTATTATTTTTAATGTGTGTACCAGGAGTGGAACTCAGGACCTTGCACTTACCAGCAGGCGCCTATGCCGCTGAGCGATATCACCGGCCCCTTTTCTTCCTTTATGTGGGTACCGGGAATCAAACTCAGGACCTCATGCTTGCCAGGCAGGTGCTTACGCCACTGAGCCATCTCACCAACCCAACATGTATATTTTGAAGTAAAGCAAATAAACAAAAACAATGGGGAGACTTAAAAACTGACTCAGCATTATGAAACACCAGCATATAGAGATCAGATGATTTTGGTAGTAGTTTCAAGGATTTGTTGGGAGTATTTTTGTTGTGGTTTGAAGTACGATAAGGAGAATCCAGTCTCACTACAAGGTGAAAGGGAGATTCTGGAGAGATTGTAAAATAGGGATAATCAGACATTTTAATGTGAAACTCTTGTACACAAAATTCTATGCAAAATCACCTCAATATTAGGTAAAATTTTAAAAATTGTATTGTGTGCACTTGTATATTCACCTAAGAAGCCACCATGACTATTTTAAATATTCTATTTTGAAAGTTGGGTATTGCCTTATAGTTAATTTTATCTATGTCTTGACCTTTGTGTTACCAGGAACAAATTTTAAATTGGACAGATTCTACCTGCCATACTATTCTCTTCAATTATCTACATTTTTTCATGCAAAATATGGTTAATTCTAATATTATCCTAAAAAAATTTACAAGCTACTTTTAAAATCCTCCATAAAGTATTCAAAAACCAAAGCATTTGAGAATAAAAGAGGGGGTGTTCTGTATTAGAAAACTATGACCTGGAATTCAGACCTGGGTTCTCTGAATTCATTTTCATCATTTGAAAAGTAGTATTGTTGGGCTCCCAGATATTATCTGAATTTCCGTAACTATACAAGTAACTGGTTTCTTGCAAGCTCTTTGCTTGAGATAGTTGAACTTTATTTTCCAGTTTAGGCCCTTATTGATTAGTAAGAGAGATACAGTCCCTATTCTGCAGTCTGTATTTAGTGGATAATAAAAGCTGGCATTTGTTTATATAAGTAGAGTACTGTGCTGTGTTTCATATACAGCAGTTCATTTAGTCACATAACCCTATAAAGTTGTTATTATTTTAATTTTAGAGATAAAAAAACTCAAAGCATCTAGAGATTAGGTGATTTCCCTGAGAAAAGATATAAAACTTGAATACGATCCAAGAACTGTCGAATACTACAGTCTGGATTATTGTTGTTTTATAGATCATGAAGTCAGGAAGCATAAGTCCTTTAACTTTTATTCTTTTTCAGAGCTGATTTGTTTATTCTAAATTCTTTGCATGTATGTATAAATTTCAATATGAATCAGCTTGAGGAGTATTGATATCTTAACACCCAGTCTAGTTCAGTTACTTGGGAACAGTTTGATTCTTTCAGGTCACATTTTAAAGCTATTTAAGCAGAGACAGGCTTGTATATAGCCTAGACTTAATGATTTCCCAGCACTTGAAGCATATAACCTTGTGCTCTGATGCTGCCCCAATTATGAGTTTTTTGCAAAACTAGGTGGAGGTACAGGCATTATTCCTTGGTTACTGTTCCCTCTGATCCTTTCGCATGGTTCTTTCCCAGCCACACCTATACACTAATCACTCAACTGAATACTTTAGGGGGCTCTCTGCAGATCTCTGGAGCTCTCCCTGTGCTTCTCTCTCCTTTCTGTACGCTGCCCTCCATACTCTTCCCTGAAGCCTTGTCTTTCCTCAGACTAAATTTAAGTGAATTCTTCCTTGGGCTGAAGCCTAAAACCTTTCTCCTGGCAGTAAACTGGGACAACTGGGGGAACTATGGGGCTCTTTTCATTTGTCTTCCATCTCTCAGTGATCTTTGTTGCTTGATGTCCAATGTTCTGAGTTCCATTGTTTTATTTCTTCCCACTATCTCTTATTGAGTTAGCCATTAGAATGCAAACAGAGGGACCAGGAATATAGCTCAGTGGCAC
Source organism: Erethizon dorsatum (assembly GCA_028451465.1). Lineage (NCBI taxonomy): Eukaryota > Metazoa > Chordata > Mammalia > Rodentia > Erethizontidae > Erethizon > Erethizon dorsatum. The sequence continues at coordinate 106,552,515 of CM051826.1, forward strand.
AACACCTGCCTGGGAAGCACAAGGTCCTGAGTTTGATTCCCAGTACCAAAAAAAAAAAAAAAAAAAAGCAAACAGAAGTAATATGTGTAAGTTATTGTTCATGCTTTTTTTTTTTGTGGGTACTGGGGGGTCGACCTCAGGACCTCGCGTGCCAACAGGCGCCTGTGCTGCTGAGCGATATCACCGGCCTCTTTTTCGTATGTGGGTTCCGGGAGTCGAACTCAGGCCCTCGTGCTTGCCGGGCAGGCGCTTAAGCCGCTGAGCCATCTCACCGGCCCTGTTCATGCTTTTAATACCTTCTTTTCTTTTCTGTTCTTTTCTCTGCTATAATGTGAGAAGATGATGGGGCTGCTAGATAGAAGGACCTCAGGCTCTGAATGGCCTCATGGAACAGTGCCACTCTAATTCTCACCACCTTGAACTTTCATATGTGAAAGATAAAAATGTAATAACTTGTTTAAGGCATAACTATTTTGGTGTTTGCTAAAGCAACTAATACTAATACAACCAAGGAAATTAAAAAACATCCCCAAATTCAAGTAACTAGGAAATGATGGAGTCGATTTGTGAATCCACGTCTACATATCATCAAAATCACTGTCTAATGTTTCCCAAATTTTGTTCATTTATGAACTATTATCACAATTTTTTCCACGTACGTATTGCTTGTGTTATTGTTTAGTTAGAAAATATGCTTTCAAAAGTAATTGAGCTTCATCTTCTGCAATAACCATGCAATCACAGGTCTGATATGCTCTTTATATTTTTTTATTATACATCAAAATAAGTATATCTCTATTAATGTAAGAAAAGGTCCATGAAGCATCTAAAATTATCTTGTGACCATCTGCAATACTCATGACAAACAATGAGAAATATACTGTATTTTGCTTTTGGCTCTCAATCACTTTATAGATTAGGACAAGTAGAAAGATCAGACTCGTCACTGTCTTTATTATACTACAAGTTTATCTACCCCATCCCCAAACTTGAGTTTACAGGATTGTTGTTCACAAATTTTCTTTGTTATTTGCAAATATAATGTATAGACCTATGACTTCTCAAGGTTTACTATTGGGTTTAGGCTCCATGACATAGCACTCCACTTTTAGTGGCCAGCTGAGCCCATATATCTGCCTGGCCCAAAAAGTGGGTGATCATATGGAATTTAATTACAGAAGATAATGTCAAGTGTCATTGAAATTTAGTGTTTAACTAATTTCCATTTTAGAAACACAAAATTATAACATAGAAATGTCATAGTGTGCACATTATTTTTTATACACAGAAAATGACTGGTTACCATGAACTTTGACCCTAACATCCAGTCCACTCATTTTTTGCTACTAACTAGTTACATGACCTTTTCCATATCATGTTTCTTCTTTGGGTTTCATTTTCCTTAGGCAAAAAATTAAGAATTTGCGGGCCGGTGATATCGCTCAGTGGCACGGGTGCCTACTGGTGTGCGAGGTCCTGAGGTCGACCCCCGGTACCCACAAAAAGAAAAAAAAAAAAAGAGTTTGGAAGTATGCAAAAAAAGGACAAATAACTCCACAGGAAAAAATATATTAAAGTCATGAATTGGCATTTCAGAAAGGAAAAAATATAAATGTACAAAAAGCATATGAAAAGTACTCAACCCTGTTAGCAATCAGAACATGCAAATTAAAGCATGTATAGTATATCATTTTATTCATACTAGATTTTCAAAAGTTAACACGTCCAGCATTATTAGTTGTTAGTGATGATATAGAACAAGGAGAAATTTCGATCACATTGAAATTGGTGTTATCTAGTAAAATTGGCATGTGTGTCTTGGAATTCAGAAATTTTATTTCTAGGTATACACACTTGAGAATATCTTGGTCAGGTATACCAGAGCACACTTAGATTATTCCTATCAGTATTGTTGATAACAGTAAAAAGCTAGAAACATCAAAAAAGTCCATCAGTTGCAGAATGAATAAGTAGTGACATGGCCACACAACCGTGAAAAGGCTTGGAGAGGAGATATGGGCAGACAATAGAAATTTGCAAGTCTTCTGCATATAAATGGTAAATCAGAGTTAAATCCTGAAAGAATCATCAAGGGGGGGCCTGTGGCGTAGGAAGAGAAATGGGTAAAGGATCATAGAGCAAGAGGGCCTATCAAAGTCCCTTTCAAAAAAGCAGAGGAAACAAGGACATATAGAAATCTTTGTTTTAATAATTATCTAACGTCAGTTTCCTTTTTCCATTGTAGATTGAATGCTACTTTCTATGTCTTCCATAAGGTTTCTTTCATTAAAAACCCTTATGAAACACGGAAAATAGTTTTGTAATATAATCAATGCTTAAAAAATTTTAAAACTATGCTTGACTTCTGAACTTAAGGCAAATAAATATGGAATCACTTGAGTTACTTTGTATATTCTGTTTACTAGGACACAGTAAATTAAATTCTAGAGGCTCCTTGAAACCTGAGGTTACTCTTCTCATCCAGTAGTAAATTGAACATGTATGTATGTACTATGGATTATGATTTATCCTCTTTATGGAATCTTTTCTTTGCCGATGCTACACAATTTTTCATTGAATTATTTGCTCAACAAAGTAGAGAATTAAGGAAATTACTTGAAAAGATTAAATTTTATTGACACCAAGGATATACTACATCATCAAAAAAAATTATGGCAATATCAGTAGTGCCTTTTAAATTAAATGACAAATTGGAAGTGTTTAACAACATATGGTCGCTTTTCCTTGACATATATGATTAAGAATATATCTTTTAATCAAAATGTAAGATACCATCTGGCAGAAGTAACAATTATGCTATTGGTTTATACATTAAATTAATTCACTGTACTTTAAAATGTAAATATTTCCCTATTTTTCTTTTTCTTGTGCTGGATGTATATTTATTTATAATACTCAAAAACTGTGTAATTCAAAACTATAATTAGGTATAACAATCAAAACCATTTTTTAATTTTGAACAGAAAACAATGTGTTCCTTAAATTCTCTTCATATCTTTAAAATTCAAATGGCAATATAGCTCTTTTTAATATTCATAATTGTAAAGCTGAGTTAGCTGAAAATTTACTGTTACAACTTCTTGTTATATATAGTTATATAGTTAGAATTTGTGCGTGGAAAGAGTTGTCCTTAGAACTCTTTACATATAGGGAGAGATTTTATAATAAGCTGATGCATTTTTAGGTATTAAACATGTAGGTAGTAATGCTACTAGCCAGTCATTTATTCATTTAATAAACTTGCCACATTCAGAGAATAACAGGTAAGCAGGAAAGTTTCTGACACAATGTACATTACACATTTAGTGATGTGAACTTTTGGCAAGGTTTTAGGAAACATATTAAACAGTTAACAATTCTGTGTATTACATTGTTCTTCAAAACCCTGTTGGCATTAACCCCAAAAATGAATGCTTTAAGCATTAGGATCTAATATTCATATCAGATATGTAGCCACATAAATTTTGTTGTTTTTTAATTTTTAAGGACTTGTGTCTGGATTTGAAATGTTCCTGATCTTTTTTTTTTTTTTTTTTTGTGGGTGCCAGGGATCGACCTCAGGACCTTGCATGCCAGCAGGCGCCCGTGCCGCTGAGCGATATCACCGGCCCTTTTCTCGTATGTAAGTTCCAGGAGTCAAACTCAGGACCTCGCGCTTGCCAGGCAGGCGCTTATGCCGCTGAGCGATATCACCGGCCCGTTGTTCATGATCTTTTTAATTGTTTGTAAGGAAAGTACTTAGATAAATAGCTCCAATATTCAACATTATTTTTTAGTATCTACTGTGATCAGACAATACTTTCTCAAGGATTATAGAGTAGAACCATAGGATAGGATTCCACAAATGGATATCGTTTGACCCACACCCACCCCGCAAAATGTGGGGTGCAGTATGGGGATAAAAGATGAGAGAAAGGACAGGAGACAGTAGAAACAATAAGTTTGAAGATTTTAATGTATAAGATACATGATTTAACTGCAAATATTTTAGTATGGCTGAAGGAAAGGAGGAAACTAAGAAACTTGAGGTTTTTTTTTTTTGATCAGCTTTATAGGAGTATAAATCATATACAATAAAATGGAACATTTTATTGTATAGTTTGATGAATTTTGACAAACCACTATACAATAAAAATATAGAACATTTATAACAACACAAAAAGTTCTTTCATGTAACTCTGCAATTAATTCTCCTACTTAACTCCACTATGAACCGCCAAGAAAACAACCATTCTACTTTCTGTCACTATATCAATTTGATTTGTTTAGAGTTTCATTAAAGTGGTATTTTACAGTATGTACTCTTTTGCATGTAACTCATTTCCTCAGTATGATGTTTTCAAAATTCATACATATTATTGCATTTATCAGTAGTTTCCTTTTTATTGCAGCATAATATTTTTTAATAGACACATCACACTTTATCCATTCACCACCTGATAAACATTTGGATTGTTTCCAGTTTGAGGCTTTTACTAATAAAGTTGAACTATTATGTACAAATCCAAGTGTGAACATACGTATATATATGGTAAATATACATATATCTGGTAATTTTTAAAGTGAGTTGCTGGGTCAAATGGTAATTGTACTTTAAAGTTTATGTTTTTAAGTGCTAGAACACTTTCTAAAGTGATTGTGCTATTTCAGTTATTGTTTGCTTGTTATATTTTCCCCTCCTTTCACTTTCAACTTATTTGTGTCTTTGAACCTAAAATTTATCTCTTGTGGACAGAGTATAGTTGCTTCATTTTTTTTTTTCCAATCTCTGCCTTATAGTCTTAGAGGGTTTATCCCATTCATATTTAATGTAGTTATTGATAAGGTGGGGTTTACATTGCCATTTTGCTATTTGTTTCTTTTCTTCCTTCACATCTTCTGGTAAATAGTATAGGCTACCTCCCAGGGATAGCTATTTGTTTTCTTTATGTCATATTTTTTTCTGTTCTTTCATTACTGCTGGCTTTTATTATGTTAGATACTTATTTTCTAGTATCTTAATTCTCTTGTCCTTTTTATCATGTTTTGAGTACAGCGATACCTTGGTTGTCGAACTCAGTTCATTCCAAATTCATGTTTAAATACCAAAAAGTTTAAGAACTGAACATATTTTTCCTATAAGAAATAATGGAAAACCAAATAATTGGTTCTAAGACCCATAAATTACACAAGTACTATATGTTTCTTGGCGAGAGTGGTGCTTAGACTGAAGTGTCACCCCTTTGTGTTCATGGTGAGACAGAAGACACACGCATAACTCACTCGGCCTATACAGGTTTTTCAAGTTGGATTTCCACTTTAACCTTGGAGGAAAGTTATGAACACCAAGCAGATTTTTTCAAACTTTGCTGTTCGAGTACTGGAAAGTTCAAGCTTGGAGCCATTGGACAACAGAACTATCATTATATTTTCTTAGCGATTGCTCTGAGGATTATGATTCAAAAGTTATGACAATCTCATATGGATTAATACAATCTAATTTCAACAGTCTATAAAAACTTTGCTACTATATAGCTTCATCTCCTTCCTCTTCCTTCATTCTTCCTTCTGTTATTGTCATACAAATTACATTTTTATCCATAATATTCCCATCACTTATATTGTTATTTTATGCAGTTGTCTTGTAAATAAAATAGAAAAATTGAGTTATAAATAAAAATATATTCTTATGGTCTTTTATACTTACTTATGTAGTTACCTTTACAGATGTTCTTTATTTTTGCATGTGGACCTGTCCTTTTATTTCAGCCTGAAGTACTCCCTTCAGTGTTTCTTGTAAAGATTTCCTAGTGACAGATTTTTTTTTATTGTTGTTTACACATATATTTTAGGAATGTATTAGTATCTCTTTCATTTTTGAAGTACAATATTGCTGGAGTCAGAATTGTTGTTTGGTAGCATTGTTCTTTCAACATTTTTAAGGAGTCACTCCTGACTTTTACAGCTTCAGCGCTAAATAGTATTGAGGCTTATGAGATGAATATCTTCTCTCATCCCAATTTCAAGGTACTTTGTCTTTAGCTTTCAACAGGTTGATTATAGTGTCTAGGTGTGGGATTCTTTTATATTTATCCTACTCAGCATTTGTTGGAGTTCTTAGGTGTGTAGATTTATGGTTTTCATCAAATGTAGTTAGGGGGCCATTGTTTCTTCAAGTATTATGTCTACCCCATTCTTTTATCCCTTTCCTTCTTGAAGCTCCTATCATGAAGAGTTACTCTGCTTGACTGTATTCCTCAGGTCCCTGAGTCTCTGTTCATATTTCTTCATTCTCCTTTCTATCAGTTCCTCAACCTGGATGAATATCAGCTGACTTGATTGAAATTTGCTGATTCTTTTCCTGCCTGCTCAAATCTGCTATTGATCCCACCTAGATTTTTCACTTTAGTTACTGTACCTTTCAACTCCAGAATTGTTCAGGTTTGTAAAAATAATTTCTCAATTAAACATCTTTCTCATGTTTTCCTTTTTCCATGTTTTCCTTTTTTTTTTTTTTTTGCAGTGCTGTAATAGAACACAGGACCTTGTGTATCCAAGGCAAGCACTTTACCACTGAGCTACATGCCCCGTTCCTTCTAGTTCCTTAGATATTATTTCTGTTAGCTTTGTGAACATATTTTAAATATTTAATTTAAAGTCTTAATCTAGTAAACCCATTATGTAAGCTTCCTCAGAGGTAGTTTCTATTGATTTTTTTTTTCTTGTGCAGCTGAGGATTGAAACCCAGGCCAAGCCTTTGCACTGAACTACATTCCCAGTCTCTTTTCTTTTAATTTTGAGATAGGGTGTTATTAAGTTTCCCAGGCTAGCTCAAACTTCAGATCCTCCTGTCTCAGCCTCCAGGTGCTAGAATTAAAGCCCTTTGTCAACAAGCCCAACTCTATTGATGATTTTTGTCTTGAGTTTGGGCCATATGTGCCTGTTTCTTTGGATGTGCCGTACTTTATTGTGAAAACTGGACATTTTAAATAATATAATGTGGCAACTCTAGAAATCAGATTCTACTGCTTCTCCAAAGTTTGCTGTTGTTTTTGTTTGTTACAGTAGTTGCTGTAACTTTTCTTAACTCATTTTGAAATAAAATCTGTATTCTTTATGATGTGTGACTACTGAAGATTTTGCTTAGTTAGCTTAGTGGTTGGTTAATGATTGGGCAGAGGTTTCCAAACACCTTCAATCAATAAGTCTCACAGTCTTTGCTGAGGGGCTTATGTGTAGGTGATGCCCTCAACAGTCAGCCAGACAGTTTAAAATTTAAAGTTCTGCCTTAGCCTGCACTTTCTACTTGAGGAGCCTCAAGGTCAGCCAGAGGTGATCTCTTAGGACCTTCTTAGGCCTTTCTTGAATATTCACATAGCCATAGGCATGTGCACACCCTCAGCATGCATGCTACCTTTTAAAATCACAGGAATTCACCAGACTTTTTCAAAATCTGTATGCAATCTCATACCTCAGCTAAATAGTATGGCTAGAGCAAAGGGTGCTCCAAGCAAAGGTGAGGGTTTTTTGACCATTATAATGAATGTTATGAGGAATCACTGGTGGAATTTTAAGAAGGGGCATGACTATATTTGTATAGCGCAAAAAAAAGTTGCCAGTGATATAGAGAATGAAGGGTAGTCAGACTAGAGGCAGGGAGAAAAAGGACATTCATGCAGGATTGTAAGAAAAACAAAATGAAAAACTGATGAAGGTATAAGTTAAGGCTGAAGGCTGAAGTGGAGAGACTGGAGAAAGAGGAGTGGTGGACTGAAAAAGGATATTTTGAAGATTAGATACTTGATGGCTTCAAGAGTGATTAATTGGGAAACCAAAGAGGTGATGTAATAAGTTGATGTCTACTCTTGATTTTCTGATTAGGTATATTAGTTGGAGGATGGGGTTATTCAACAAGTAAATAGAGGAGGCATAGGTTTGGGGAGGAAACATAAAGACATGGATCCAAAAACCATATAACTAATCTTACCTATGAGTAAAATAATGTATGTATTTTTAGAGATATGAATATCTGATAGAAGAAAGTCTATATAATTGTGTAATTCAAATCATGCTTTGGATCTACGTGTTGTAATTGTTCCTCATCCTCCATCCACAACTTCCCCATCTTTCTTGATTGAGAAATTTATTTATTTAAAACAGACTGGCCTCAAACTTCTGATCTCCCACCTCAGCTTCCTAAACTTCTGGGATTACAGATATGTACCACACACCAGCTTGATTGAAGAAGACTTTAACCTGCAGCACATAACACTGGCTTCCACAAACACATCCCTTTCTTTTCTACTGTAAATTTTTACTTTAATGTAATAGTAGCTGGCTGTGCCTCTCAGTACCTTTGTCTGAGGGATACGGGAAGCAATCTTTGTGTTTAATTAGTTGGTATAATAAAAGGCAAGGTGTATGCACATTTGCAAAAGTGTCAAACTAGGATTTTCACCAACATTATGCTCCACCTAACGAGTTTGGTATATATTTACCTGAGCATCACAGGGGGTATAATACACCCACACCACTCTAGGATTTTTTTTTTTTTAAGTTTTCTTTTGATTTTTCTGGTGGAAGTAGCCCAATTCAATACAATGGCACATGAAAAACTGGATTTGCAAGTTTTGGAGGAGGTCAAAAGTGAATCATCAGATTACTCATGCATGGATGATGAAGATGATGCATTATGGTAAAATACATGTTTTCATAACAGAAGAAAGGTGTGGGTGTATGATGATGAGGAGGATGACTTTGACATTGGCCATGTGAGCCAAAGTTCCTGTGACAGTGAAATGGAGCATGAATTGACTGATACAGACACAGGGAATGCAGACCTCTTTGATTCAGATGATGAAGAAAATAGCAATGTAAGTACATATTTGACCAGTCAAAGTGTTACAAAATGGTCATGCAACCAAATGGAAAAATCCAATGTTAGACCTAGGTCTGAAAATATAATAAGAGTCTTGGTAGGGATGAAAAGTACTGGCCAAAATGCCAATACTGGCATTCAGTGTTGGAAATTGTAACAGACAAAATGCTATAAGATGCTGTAAAATACACAATGGCTGAAATACAAGTAAAACATTCTGTATGCACCAATAGCCATATTAAAAAATTTATTTATTATGACACTTCACTAGCTGAACTGAAAGCATTCATAGGCCTGCTGTACTTAGCAGGGATTTCTCATGGTAATCACAGGAATGTAAAATACTTATGGAAAAGTGATGGGTCTAAATATGGCATAAAAATTTATGCCCTCATACGTGCGAAGACTTATTATGCTTTCAGTTTAGACATTTATCCTGGAACTCAGCCATCAGGTCCTTATTCATATAGTAATAAACCAAATGATGTTGTGAACAGACTTGTAGCTCCCATCTCCTGAACTAAGCAGAATGTGACATTCGACAATTGGTTTACCAGTTTCCAACTGATGTTACATTTGCTAATAGAGTGCAAGTTGACCAGCACAGGAACTGTACACAGGAACAAAGCAGAAATTCCAAATGAAATGTTGCAATTTAAAAGCAGAGAGTTGTATAGTACAATCTTTGGATTTCAGAAAGATTTACATTGGCCTTGTATATGACAAAGAAAAACAAACTGGTACTGCTGATGTCAACATTGCACCATGATGGAAATATTGATAGAGAAACCTCGACAAAATGGGGAGCCTGAGATGGAAACTTTCTACAAGACCAAAGGGGGAGTAGATGTTGTTAAGGAGTTATGCAGCAACTATGATGTCATTTGTAACACATGGCATTGGCCAGTAGTTCTGTTTTACTCAAACCTAAAGATGTGTGGCGTAGTTTGACAGTTTACAAAGAAAATAGCAAGTTCAAAATACCACAGAGAAATTTTCTTAGAGGCTGGGGATTGGAACTCATAAGAGATCATTTACAGCAAAGGAAAAACAAAATATTTCTGCCCAGAGAACTACACACAAAAAAATTGTGGACCACACTGGTGAGCTCACAGGTGAACAGGCAGGTGCAGCATCCCAAAGACCTACTACTACAACAACAGGAAAACCAAGAAGATGTCAACTGTGCTCTATAAGAAAGGACAGGAAAACAAACACACGTGCTATCAGTGCAAGTGATACTTGTGTATGGAACATGCAGTTTTTATGTGTGAAGACTGCCTTGGTTGTGACAATTGAAACAAAGATTATTTTTGTTGTGGAGTTCTATTGGTATTTTCATTGTAGTTCACACAGGTCTTTATTTCTGATGTTATGTCTTAGGTTTTGTAAGCAAGTAAACAGCTGATGTGAAAATGTTGATGCCTATTCTAAGCATTTGTTACACATTTGATATTTTATTTTATTTATATTTTCCTAAGTGCACACTGTACAACATAGTAGAAGCTCCTACCAAAACAGGAAGAAAGGTGACAAGAATAGCCTGCCACATAGGAAAGCTAAGCACATGTGCTATCAGTGTAAGCAAGACATGTATGGAACATGCAGTTTTCATGTGTGAACACTGTTTTGGCTGTGACAGTTGAAGCAAAAATTATTTCCGTGGTAGACTTTTGTGTTTACATTGTAGCTCACATAGGTTTTTATTTCTGATGTTATCTCTTAGGTTTTGTAAGCAAGTACACAGCTGATGTGAAAATGTTGATGTTTATTCTAAACACGCAATATTTATTAAAAATTTAATACTTTATTGATATTTTATGCTTCTGTTAACTACACATTGCATAATAACAACCTCCTGACAAAACAGCAAGACCAGAGATATGTCAGGTATGTCCTACAAAAAGGCCAGGAAAGTAAAATACATGTGCTGTCAGTGTAAGCCATATGTGTGTATGGAATGTGCTGTTGTCATATGTGGAGACTGAAGTAAAGATTACTTTTTTAAAGCGTGTTATTGTTATTTTCATTGTAGTTCATATAGGAATTTCTGTTGTTCTTTTTTAGACTTTGTACACCAAAAACCAGTCGATGTTGAAAATTTGGATGGTTTTTATATAAACACTCAATAGATATTAAAAATTCAATACTTTATTTTGTGAATTTTTCCTGCTATGCATTAATACAATAAAACTCATAAAGTTAATAATTCATCAATAGGAATATCCTAAAGAAAAAATGTGGCTTGACATACTCATGTTTATGACAAAAAAATGTGTTATGCTCCGATGTTTGTTATTTGGGACACATTTGAGAACATTTAGCTGGTAAAACGTGATGCCCTAGATCTATAGTGTAACATAAAGTTGTCAACAGTCATTTCTTGGGCAGTTTTATTGATTGAAAAGCTAGCACAGATCAGATAATGGGTAAAATATGGTTATTTGGTAAATTTGAGTGAATTTCCCTTTGAACCATGTAAACTAAACTGAGCTTAAAGGTGGTTTAAACATTTGGGAAAAACGTTATCCAATCCTTGAAATCCAATCCGTGCAAAGCAATAAAGACAAAGTGGGTAAACTGGCCTAAGAAAAAGTCTTTCCCAATCACATCACCTGTTTTTCTACAGCTGCTTCTCAGCTCTGAGCAAGTCACGTCTAGCTCAAGTGAAACTTCTGGTTTCTGAGAAAGGTGAGTGAAAAGCAAAATGAAAGGCGTTCTGAGTTCTGCAAGACTACCAGTTCCATCTGACAGCGAGTCACCTCCCAAGCTGAGAAAGCACGGAGATAAGAGAAAAAGCAGGACGTGGATAGGTAGAAGCGCCCAGGACCCCAATTTCCGCTCTCTCCTCCGCCCGCCCTGTGCACTCCTTGGGGGACGCCCGCCCGACGCCAGAGCCGTCTCCAATTGGCCGTCGGGGGAACGGAAGCCGAAGGAGAGCGGTGAACCCGGAAGTGCTTCGCGGCGGAGGCCCGGGCCACTCTTTTTGAATGGAATCGGGCTGATTCATCGCCGGTTCGCGGAGCCGTAGCTAGGCCGAGTCTGAGCCGCTGTCGCCGCCGCCACCAAGTCACCGCAGAGGCAAGACAGGGGTCCAGACCACTCCCTCCTGCCCGCCTTCAGGTGAGGCCCAGAAGGCAGGCCCGGGAGGCCCAGGGAGGCAGCCGCGGTAGGCCGCGGCCAGCCCCGTGCTTGCCTGAGTCACGCTGGCCGGCGGGGTGACGCCGGAGGCCGGGGCCCTGATGGAGGACCCTGGGCCCGTTCGTACGCTTCGCTGGCTCCCCATCGTCTCCGGCAGGGTCAGGTCTAGGTTTGGTCTCCTTCCTCCATCCGTTTCTGCTTACTCGAATTCATATTTTGGCAGTCTCTTCTCCCTATACAGGGAAAACGCTTGCCTGTGGCCTGTTTGTCAGTGCTCCATCAAGATTGTTGCTTCTGTGTCGAGAAACTTCAAAGCACTCGGGGGAAACGCGAGAGAGAATAAAACTGACTTTCCCTTAGAGTGCACGTTTGCTGTACACTTAACCGGCGTTACGTGCTTTGACCTTTCCTCCCTCAGTGTTAGGTTTTCAGCTCCCTTCAAAAGGTAAAATCCTCGGAGTTGTAATATTTTCAAAGCAAAGTCTAGTTATCTTTACTCTGTTAACTTATTTTTAATATAGTCCTAACTGAGTAGTTGGTGAATTGATTACATTTCCTGTTTTCAGTACAGTAGAAATTAGCTGTTGTGTGTTACCGCTCGGAACTTAGTTTTCCCGGGAATTTAGCTCAGGTTCTGTTAAAAGAATAATGTGAACGTTTCGAAGTAGTGGCTGAGTGAGAAATTCTCGAAATTAAAACAATTACCAGACGTTAGTAAAGATTTCATGGGAAAGGTAGAGAAGAGGCTTTAGAAATTAGGATAGAAACGTAGTTTTTCTATGGAAATAATTATTGAACTCACAAAAGTATGTTTTTAGTGCCGCTGATTTAATGTGTGTAAAACAAACACTGATAATGTTGTAATAAACTGAACACAATTTTAGTGGAGATGATTAACATAATGGTGACCTTATTGTCATGAAAGGCTACCAAGTGGTTCATTTAAATTTTAGGTTATATGTTTTAAACAAATTGCTTGAGTTATTGTGCATTTATAGAGTGTAAGATAATATAGTAGCAAAGAATTAACTACAGTTAAGTGGTGTTTAATGAATGTTGTTTCAGTTTGTCCTAAAACAAAATTAAGTCTTGCAAGGGAGGAAAGTTTTGAAGTCATCATCTTTTCATTTTAGCTTCACCTGTTGAATTTATCCCCCCCACCCCCGCCGCCCGTGCTTGGTAAATAACACATTACCATTCTCTTTGAAGAGCTGGATTTGTAACCTCTCTGACATGGATTTATCTTATTTTTATACTTGGCATATAAATGTTGCACTTAGTATCTAGGTTCAGAACCACTTGTTTGAAAATCAGTAACAAGAAGCAAATTGTGCTTTTTTATTGTAGAGTTTTATTATTAAATGTCTATGGGGCCGGTGAGATGGCTCAGCGGCGTAAGCGCCTGCCTTGCAAGCGCGACGGCCCGAGTTCGACTCCCGGATCCCACATACGAAAAAGGGGCCGGTGATATCGCTCAGTGGCATGGGTGCCTGTTGGCGCGCGAGGTCCTGAGGTCGACACCCCGGTACCCACAAAAAAAAAAAAAAAAAAGTCTATCCTTGAAAACCTTACTGGAATACTCATGTGATATCTTGCTTATGAACTTGTCATAAACTTTTGTTGCACTCATTTAACGTTCATATTTTGCTTTGTGATATTTTAGTATCCTCATCTGTTAAATGAGAGAATTGGATTGAATAATCTCTTCCATTTCTAAGATAATAACAATAACAGTAATAACAGTAACATCATTTATTGAGTGCCTAGGATGTTCCAGGCACTATGTGAAATACCTTGGATTTATTCTGACAGCAGACTTGCAAGGTAGGTATTTCATAGATCAGATCTAAAATCTAGGAACAAGTAAATTGTTGTCAGTAACATAATGAGTAGGTGTGGTAAGGCCTGGATTCAAGTGGGGAATGACTGCTTCTATAATTTTTTCCTACTGTGCTGCCAGTTTTGTACACTGCTATCTTTTCACTTTACATTTTTTTTTATGGGTTTCTCTTAACTAATCCCCCCACTCCCAGATTATAGGTACTTTCAATGCAAGCCATTCAATTTCTTGGGTGTACAAGGTAGTACTCAATAAATGGTTTACTTGAATGCTGTAATTAGGAGACCCTACGATATTTATAATTCCATCCTCTTGTAAACTGGGGAAAAATTTTTGTTTTCAAAATCTTATTTATATAATTAAGATTATTGTTAACTCTTTCTAGTTCTTCCACTACAAAAGGTCCTTAAGAGAATGAAAGACGTTTTTAATTACTTTCTACAAGTCAGAGAACAGAGGAATTAGAAATAAAGTGAGATCACAATATGGAGTAGTTTAAAAAGGATTTAACGTTTGTCTGAGAAATACTAGTATTTAACTGCAGAGTGGATTAGGGAATAAAAAATAAACAGTGAGGGCCGGTGAGATGGCTCAGCGGCGTAAGCGCCTGCCTTGCAAGCGCGAGGGCCCGAGTTCGACTCCCGGATCCCACATACGGAAAAGGGGCCGGTGATATCGCTCAGTGGCATGGGCACCTACTGGTGCGTGAGGTCCTGAGGTCGACCCCCCGGTACCCACAAAAAAAACAAAAAAAAAACAGTGAACTAGGAATTACAATGATGGCCCTGAACAGCTAAGGTCATTATGATTTTGTTTGAATTTTGTAAATTGTAGGGACACTAGTATATAGGTAACAGTTTGAAAAGGTGAAAAATCCAAATGTAGATTTGAAAGATTTACTTTTTAGTTATCCATAGTTCCATGTATTGTGTAAATATTTGAGAATTGATTTAAATACACATGCACATGATCTAACGATATTAGGTTTTAATCAGATATTTGAGAGATTATGAAAAAGTGAGTCATCAATCTTTGAAAGTACTGATATTTTTTGGTACTATTTTTTTTTTTTTTTTTTTTTTTTGTGGGTACCAGGGGGGTCGAACTCAGGACCTTGCGCGGCAGTAGGTGCCCGTGCCGCTGAGCGATATCACCGGCCCCTTTTTCATATGTGGGTTCCGGGAGTCGAACTCGGGCCCTCGCGCCCGCCAGGCAGGCGCTTAAGCCACTGAGCCATCTCACCAGCCCTTTTGGTACTATTTTTGAAAATAACATTACATAGGTATAAACTTTTTATTCATGCTGACTGATAATGTAAGTAAAATTAACCATATAAAGAGCTTTTGACTCCTCAGATTTTTAATAGGTATAAAAACAGTTTAAATTCATAGACCTTTTAAAAGGATTTTTATTTCTAAGTGTCAAAAGTATTTTCTTTTATGTTGTGGTGTAACACTTTAACTTTGTGAATCTCACCAAATGTCAAACTGTGTGAGAAAGAATGTTTTGTATTGGTAGCGATGCTTAAAAGATGATACTGAAGATAGCAGCTAGCTTTCGTTGTTTACTTATTTTATGCCAGAAATTATGTTACATGTTTTTCTACATCCAGTATCTTCTTTAATCTTATAAACAGCTGTATGAGCTAGATGGTATTCTCATTCCCATTTTGCAGATGAGGAAACAGGGTAAGGATAATTGACCCAACTTCTCATATTAGTTTTGTAGCTAATAAATGTTAGAACCAGTATATATATATATTTTTTTAATTCTTTTGAGACAAGGTCTTACCATATAGTTCAGGCTGGCCTCAAATTGGCTGTGAAGCCCAAGATAGATTTAACTCCATCCTTCTGTCTCAGCCTCTAGAGTACTAGTATTACGGATGTGTGCCATCATGCCCGCCTAGTGCTGGTATTTGGTATGGCACTTTTTCTCTTTTTCTTTTTCTTTTTGGCAGTACTGGGGGTTGAACCAAGGACCTTTGCACTGAACTATATCCCTAACCCCTTTTTAGTTTTTTATTTAGAGATAAGGTCTCACTAAGTTGCCCAGGCTGGGCTCAAACTTGTTGATACTCCTCCCTTAGTCTCTCAGAGTGTGCCACCATGCCTGGGTAACTTGGCACTCTTAACTGCAGAGTCATAGCACTTAACCGTCATATATCAGGAAAAATAGTCGTCATCATTTATCATCTGGGTCCAATGCATACTTTTATATGCACCTGTAGGTCATTTAACAAGTAATTTGCAGAAATAAAAATAAGGGATAGTGAAAAGCAATAATATTAGAAATAGTGATAAAAGTTACACATAGCAAATAGAAATGTTTATGTATTTTCCTGGTTTTGAAGGTACTGTGTTTGTACCTGAAATGGACAGCATCCTTTGAGTGTAATTAACTGTTCAATCAGTTATCCATGTATAAACCTGGAATGTAAGTGTCTTGTAAAGACCAGTTCTGTATTTCAAATACATCTGTAGGGGCTGGGGTTGTAGCTCAGTGGTAGAACACTTACAAAGCATGTGTAAGCCCTAGATTCAATCCCTAGCACCATAAAAAGGAAAAATGTGACTATACCTTTGATAGACCCCAACTTATTTCTTCTGTTTCTTCTTGTACTTGCTATACTTTGTGTATAGGGTGGGGAGAGTTTAAAATTTACATCACATAAAATTTACCATTGTAACCATTTTTGGTATGCAGTTCAGGAGCATTAAGTACTGTCACTGTCATCACCAACAACATCATACATCTCCACAGCTTACTCCGTTTTCCGAATTCCAATACTTTTGAGGACACTGACAGCTCATAATTTTGTTGACTAGAGGATAGTTATCACTTTTGCTCCATAGTTTTTGTAAGTTTTATTTTTTTCAATTTATAAATACCACTTAGAATTAATCCAGTGGCTTCTTTCATTTTTACATTATCTATTTCCTTTCATTTACCTTTGTGTACACTCCAGCATTTGTCCACATATGAACTGTATCAACATTGTAAAAGAGCAAAGAATAGCTCATTTATCTCTTTAGCAAAATAAGTACCTATTGCAAAATAGTGTATGATAAAGGCCTTATTAAATGACTAAATAAGACTGTTGTTTCTTTTTTGTGTTAGAAGTATTCACTCTTGAAGATGCTTGTTTATTGAGGAGAAATTCATATAAAAGAAATCATCTAAAGTGTGTAGTTCAGTATCATTTAGTCCATTCACAATATTGTACAATCACTACCTGAGTCTAGTTCCGGAACATTGCTGTCATTCCAGGATAAAAACTCTTATCCAATAAATAGTTTTTCCAGTTTCCTCCCTTCTCCCATTCCCTGTTAATCACCAGTCTGGATTTTGTCTCTATGGCTTTATTGGATATTTCATATAAATGGAAGTCACCTAATATGTGACCTTTTATGCCTGGCTTCTTTCACGTAACAATGTTTTGAGGTTCAGCTACGTTGTAACATGTATCAGTACTAATTGCTGTACACAGTTGAATAACAGTCCGTAAGTTCTATTTTTACCTGCACATACATGGAGTGATCAACTATATAGTGAATGTTTAAATTAAAAGTATTTATTATAGTAAAGGACACATTGACATCATTCCGCATCAAAATACCCTCCTCACTTTGAAAACACTTATCCCATTGTTCTTGCCACTTTCTAAAGCAGTTCTAGAAGTCTTTCTTGTCTTTATAAGGTGTGATCAAAAATTCAGTGAATGCAGCTACTGAGTCCTATCCAAAAGAAAGGCAGGCCCCTAAAACCATTATTCACTGTATTTGGCCCTGTGGTACTTCTGGCTCTTCCCCAGTATTGAAGTGAGCATGAGGGCAAATGTTTTGAATCAATTCAGAAGATCAGGGCAGCCACCACAGTGCAGCTAAAGACACGCACAAAAGAGGGCTTCCAGAACTGCTTCAGAAAGTGGCAAGAATGATGGGATAAGAGTGTTCCAAGAGCCGAGTGTGGTGGTGCATGTCTGTAATCCCAGCACTTGGTTGGCTGAGGCAGGAGGATTGCTACAAGTTCAAGGGCAGCCTGGACTATACAGTGAGTTCAAGGCCAGTCTGAACTACATATCAAGAACTTGTCTCAAAAAAAAAAAAAAAGTGTTCCAAGAGAAAGGGAATGTTTTTAGGAATTTATGGCAATGTGTCTTAAAAGTTTAAACGTGAATCATATTTTTTTTTTTTTTTTTTTTTTTTTTTTTTTTTTTTTGTGGGTACCGGGGGGTCGACCTCAGGACCTCGCGCGCCAGCAGGCGCCCGTGCCGCTGAGCAATATCACCGGCCCCTTTTTCGTATGTGGGATCCGGGAGTCGAACTCGGGCCCTCGCGCTTGCAAGGCAGGCGCTTATGCCGCTGAGCCATCTCACCGGCCCAAGTGAATCATATTTTTTATCACATCATATAAATACACATACACAGTCTATTAAAATCTATTTTCCACCCATCCTTTGGTGGGCATTTGGACTATCTCCACCTTTTGGCTGTTGTGAATAGGGATGCTATAGATGTACATGTACATGTACTTATTTTAATGACCTGTTTTAAATTCTTTAGGATAGGGCCGGTGAGATGGCTCAGTGGCTTAAGCGCCTGCCCGGCAAGCGCGAGGGCCCGAGTTCGACTCCCGGAACCCACATATGAAAAAGGGGCCGGTGATATCGCTCAGTGGCACGGGCGCCTGCTGGTGCGCGAGGTCCTGAGGTCGACCCCCCGGTACCCACAAAAAAAAAAAAAAAAAAAAAAAAAAAAAAAATTCTTTAGGATATATTCCTAGGAGTAGAATTGGTGGGTCATACAGTAATTCTGTTTTTAAATTTTTGAGGAACTACCAAACTGTTTTCAGCACTCATTGGTTCTTCAGTTTGGGAAAATTAATCTGGGATATTGTTATCTCAACATGTATAGTTTGAGGTTTTGTTTTCATTCAATTGAAAGTAATTTTGCCCCCTCAGGGAACATTTGGTAGTATTTGGAGACTTTTTTTTTTATTGTCATGACTGAGTAGGTACTTACTGGCATGTAGTGTGTAGAGGCCAAGGTGTTTAGTTTTTTTTGTTTTCTTTTTTTTTTTTTTTTTTTTTTTGTGGGTACCGGGGGGTCGACCTCAGGACCTCGCGCGCCAGCAGGCGCCGGTGCCACTGAGCGATATCACCGGCCCCTTTTTTCGTATGTGGGTTTTGGGAGTCAAACTCGGGCCCTCGCGCTTGCTGGGCAGGCGCTTACGCCGCTGAGCCATCTCACCGGCCCTTCTTTTGTTTTTTTAAAGATGCTACTAAACATCCTATAATGCCCAAGAGAGTCCTCCTCCCCCAACGATAACTTACTACTTCTGAATGTCAGTAGTACCAAAGTTAAACTGGCATGTACCATCAATTTTATTGTCATTATTAGAGACTAGAGTATTACCTGTTTCTTTGCATTCACCTCATAGTTCCCGAATCGTGAAACTTTTTTCTCTGTTAGCTTTCCTCCCTTTGGCATTATGGGTGGAAAATGAAAAATTCTGAATTCTTAAGTGGGTCTAATGAAAGCTTATGAAGAGTACAATGATGATGTCTCTGATTTTTTATATCTGTTTTGAAAGATCAGTCAATACTTTGGGCAACACAATAAAAACCGAAGAATGATAAGTAAATTTTGTTTTTGGAGACTTCTAGGAAGACTAAAAGTCATAAAATGTCAGTCCTCAAAGTTAGTGCTTGAAAATGAACTCTACAGACAGAATTTGGGAATAGGGTTAATCCCTATGCTCTGTAGCTGCCTGGGATGGTGAATCATTCTGTACTCTTGGGAAATCAACAGACATAGGTCAGTGGTAAGAGTGCTTACTTAGCATGCCTAAGGTGCAGCAGCCCTCGCAGTCAGTTTTGATTTCTATTTTTTAGAAATTTTGCTCCTAAGGTTTTGGTGTAAAAATGTCCTCCTTAATTCTCAAAATAATTGTATCTCATTTATCCTTTTTTTAGGAGACAAAAAAATACTTGGAAAAATTATACCTGCCAGAATTAGCAAGAGTTGGAGTTAAGAAGAAATTTGTTAAACTTGACAAACTGAAGCTTAACACCTTTAGAGTCACAGATACTGAACAGGTGAGGTTCAGGAATGTATTTTACTTTTAAATATGATAAATACTATGAAAGTGTATTATTTTTAACAGACATCAGATTAGGAATATGTGTGATAGAGAACCAGATTTTAAAAAGCAGTGTGATTTAGAGTATTTATCACTATATTTCATTTCCAAATGTTAGTATTTTTATTAAATGTGGTCATCTTATCTTAAATGTTTTAATTTGTTAAATATTTTTTCCTGTTTGCTGAGATATCTAGTTTTGCTAAAAACACAAATTTGACCTGCCAGATTTTCTTTCCCTCTGCTCCCCACATTGCTCATGTATATTCAGAGCATCTGGAGTCTGTGTAAAATCATCAGAAACAACACAGAGGGAATAGATAAACTGAACACAGCTGGGAATCGGCTTTGGCCTGGAATACATACATATATATTCTATATTTTTTTTTCTGTTAGTTCTTTATGCTTGTGATGTCCAGAAGACATTTTTTTTCTTCTTTGATAACATATTCTTGAGAAAAAGTCTTTAATATTTAAAAATATAGATGATTCTTTTCAGTCTGCAGCCTTTAAAAAGTGCTACAAGTTGAATGTCGTCATTGAATTGAGGAATTTTAATGAGACTATAATGGAGATTTTGTTTGTAAATGTTATTAGGAGGATGAATTAAGTTTGTAAAGTGGAAGTTTTGTCTGGACTGTCAAATTTTCATGCCTTTTCTTTTTTAAAAATGAATTTATCTCTTGTGAATCTCACAAAATTTGAATGAAGTAAACGGGGCGCAAGAAGTATATGGTTCTGGACAGGCATGGTGGCACACATCTGTAATTCTAGCACTTGGGTGGCTGAGGCAGGAGGGTCGCTATGAGTTCAAGGCCAGCATGGCCTACAAAGTGAATTCAAGGCCAGCCTGAATCACATAGTGAA
Organism: Erethizon dorsatum; assembly: GCA_028451465.1. Taxonomy (NCBI): domain Eukaryota; kingdom Metazoa; phylum Chordata; class Mammalia; order Rodentia; family Erethizontidae; genus Erethizon; species Erethizon dorsatum. The sequence continues at coordinate 106,573,385 of CM051826.1, forward strand.
ACCCTACCTCAAAAAAAAAAAAAAAAAAAAAAAAAAAAAACCAGCAAAACTGATCCATGTTGTTAGAAGTTGGAATCCCACATTTGCACAGTAGTAAAGACTGACTGGAAAGGGGCTTGAGAGGCTGAGGTATGGATAATACTGTCTTTCTTTTTTTTTTTTTTTTTTTTTTTTTTTGTGGGTACCGGGGGTCGACCTCAGGACCTCACGCGCCAGGAGGCGCCTGTGCCGCTGAGCGATATCATCGGCCCTTTTTTCGTATGTGGGTACCAGGAGTTGAACTCAGGACCTCGCACTTGCCAGGCAGGTGCTTATGCCACTGAGCTATCTCACCGGCCCCAATACTGTCTTTCTTTATGTAGGTAATAGTTACTGAATGTGTTTACTTTGTGAAGAATTCATGGCTGTATTATTTTTGCATCTCTGTATGAATTTGAGTAATGTTTGTAGTATTACTATAGTTAAATATTAGTAGGATTAAATTATTACTGACTTAACAAAAATGATTGGGTGGAAATGAAAGGATCATAAGTACATTATTGAGCTTTAGTTTGTATAGTTCTGACTAGTAAAATGGACAAATGACTGATCCATTAGCACTTAATTTAAATATAATTTAAGGGAGTACCATTTTTCTAAAGCATATACTTAGACGAGGAATTTTAAGGCATAGTAGCTTTTTCAAGTAGAAAAAATGCTTTGTTTTTATTTCTTAAATGCTTAGTCATACTTCTATTAATCTTTATTTTTATTTACCATTATTAATTTGTTGTTGCAGTGCTGGGGATCAAATCCAGGGCAATTTTTATAATTTGGTTACTTCTTTTTGTGTATTTGAGGCTGAATAAGTATGCTTGCTCTATTTTTCCTTTATTTCTTCTCTGAGTGTCTCGTTCTTTTTTTTTTTTTCTTGTGGGTACTGGGGGTTTAACTCAGGACCTCGCGCTTGCCAGGCAGGAGCTTATGCCGCTGAGCTATCTCACTGGCCCCCTCATTCTTATAATCAAATATTGAAAACAAATCAGATTGGTATTTCAAAGTTAATTGTCTTTATACTGATTAACTCTGAAATTGTAATTGAGAATAGTAGCTGAATTTTCTTGGTGAAGAAGATATATATCTGGATAACATCTGAAATAACAGAAAATATCTAGTTAGATTCTAAAACACTGTCTGAATGCATTTAATGTTTATAGTATTTCTTTTAGTATAATGAGTTCATTTTTAAAAAGCCTTTGATGCTAATTCAGAGATCTATAATCTCACAATGTCTTTCACATGTAGTTTTGATGATAACTGACAAGCTGTAAGTTAATTAGCACAGAACTTACTAATGAGGATGTTAAAATTTAATTTAAAAGTGAGGATTTTTATTTGTACACTCTGGACAAATTGAAGGAAATTCAATCATACATATGATAAGCATTTCAGGCACTTTTTCCTCATTCAGGTATTATATTAGATAACAATAAGCAAATATAATTAACTTAATGATAGCAAAGTTTTGAAAGTATGCTAAGATTGCTTGTCTTTAAAACTGGGGATAACCCAAAACCAAAGCAGTGAAATAAGGTCTGTTAATTAGCATGGAAGACAGCTTCTTGAATTAATATGTGGTGTTAATTAACAGGAAGTCTGATGTTGTGTTGTAATTACCACCAATATTTTTGACATACTGAGTGACTGAAGGTGAATTATATAGATAGCAATTGAGTAAACACTTTTGTACTTACGAACATTTTTCTTTGTTTCTGTTTTCTAGAAATATGGACAGACTTCTTAGACTTGGAGGAGGTATGCCTGGACTGGGCCAGGTTAGTACGTAAACTCTTGAGTATTTCTTTGTGCATAAACTATGGGTATTTCTCTATTGAATGAGAAAGCAATCACTCCAAAGAAAATTACCCAATAGATAACCTTATGGTAAGAATCGTACCTTCTTGCCAATTGTTGTATTGTAACACTAAATAACATATGGAAAACATTTTTTATTATCTTAATTTGCTTTTCTCTTGGGAATGAGATTTTTTGTTTGCTTGATTTAAAATTTTGGAATGTAAAATTATAAACTTGCCCTTTTGAAAAAAAGAACTCAAAACATCTTATTTCTAAGTTTACAGTGTAACCTTTGAATGTGATACATGAAAAAGTAAACATGACAAACTCTGCTAGATTAAAAAAACTGACCAATAGATTTTTTTTGTATATGCTGTCTTAAGTCTAATAAATTCCTGCTAGTAATTATGATACAAAGATGTATTGATAAGCAGCGTTTCTTTTTTTCTTTAAATTTGATGTATTTATGAATTGTTTTTTTTACATTTTTATTAAAATGAAATAAGCTTTCAATTTTTTGTTTATTTTGTCCCATGCTATTGGCAAATGACCTCTCTGCCGTCAACTAAAGAATTTCTGCCTTATTATTAAGTTCTCATCTTTCTAGTTACCCCTTTACTTAAAAGTAAAAAAAATGGTTATTATGTATTGTTTCCTTCCTCTTTTATATAGTATATTGTTGATGACTAAATATTAGAAATGTGTTTTGTTTTATGAGACAGGGCCTTGAGGTATGATCCAGGCTGATTTTGAATTCACTATATACAATAGGCTAACCTCGAATCCACAGTGATCCTCCAGCCTTAGCCTCCCAAGTGCTGGGATTACAGGCATGTGCTGTGCTTGGCAAGAAAAACTGTAACTTACCTTTATAGCCCTTTTAGTGACCAGCCGTCCCTCACTATCACTGTCTTATCTTTCTTCATTTACAGTAACCTATATTTACAATAAGAAACACAGTTTTGTTTGAGACTTAATGAAATTTCTATATTTTAGGAGTTTTTATAAGAATCTTTGATTAGAGCAGTTACAGTTTAAATCTTTTTGTGATTCTGTGTTGTCTACTTGAATAAACCAGTTAGTTTTAAATTTTTGTTACTGTTGAGTATTTCTTACATTTCTTTGCTCTCCATGGCTTTTTCATGATTCTTCATTTTTGTAATATCTATTTAATCCATTCTCTGGCATATAAAAATGTCAGATGTGAACTGAGGTTATATGTAGATACTGCAACCTGCAAATTATAAGTAAAGACTAAGATTCTTTTTATTTATTTTGTTATTTTGTTTGTTTGTTTGTTTTTGAGACAGGGTTCTTGTTATATTGCCCAGGCTGGTCTTGAGCTCCTGGGCTCATGTGTTCCTGTCCCCTCAGCCTCCCAGGAATGGGACTACAGGCATAGGCCACCATGCCTGGCCTTGTTGTATTGTAGTCACATACCAAAAAAACTTTACTTAAGCATGAGATGTGATAAATTATATACCTATCTTGTAAGGCTATGCTGCAAAATTGCAAGGCAGGAAATATTGACCACAAGTTGAGTTATGTTGTATCTCAGTGATTACTGTAAACCTTTATATTAAGTGGAAAACTAAATGTTCAGTAATTTCTCATTGATTTCTGATTATATTAATTGGCCCTTGTGTACTCAGTTTGTACTCTGAAACTTAAAAATATGTTGCTTCAGAACCTAAGTTATTTCGTGTATGTATTTTATCTCCCCAGTTAAATAACAAATTCAGAGTAATAACTTGTAGAGTTCTTATCTTTGTGATATCTCTCTTATCAAATACTGGGTGACTAGGTGATCCAAAATGTTTTCCCTAAAATTTGATTTTAGTTTGTTCTAAGACTAACTTGACAAACAAATTCATTATTATTTCTGGAATATGAAATAGTAAGTATATTATTTCTGAAATATATTTAATAAGAAGACTTTCTTTTCTTTTGCAGTGCTGGGGATTGAACCCAGAATTTCACACATGCTAAGCAAGTGCTGTACCACTGAGCTATATCCCCAGCCCCAAAAGAAATCAAAGATCTTTGAATCAATAATAGCTGTCTTTTCATTAGCTAAGATGTAGCGAACCATGGTAGTAGAAAAGGAGATGCAAGTTGGTCTGCCCCTTCAAAAATCAGTGAGAAATGCTACTGTTTAATTGTTTGATGGAAAAGGCACAGTTTTCTCACAAATAGGGCCAAATTTTACAGGTGGCCCTTTTAAAACATGGGACTAATAGGATCAGGACAAGTAAGAGCCATATATAATTTCTTTAGAGTTCTTTGTGGTTATTTAACCTTAAGAGTTGAATAGACTTTGGACCCTTTTCAAGAGGTTTCTTTTTCCTTGATTAAAGTATAATAAACATGGATATTTTATGAATGAATGGGCCTTCTTAAATCATTATATATAATAATAGCCTAACTTTGATGAGTGAAATACCCAAGAGTCTTTTCATAGCATCATTTAATGTTACTACTTAATTGATTTAAAAGCATTTTGTTTCACTCCCAATCGAGAATGTGGCAGTTACATTTCTGATGGTAACCAGGAGTTAGTATCAAACTCCATAAATTAGGCCAGGTGTGGTGACGCATGCCTGTAATCCCAGTACTCAGGAGGCTGAGGCAGGAGGATTACTGTGAGTTCGAGGCCAGCCTGGGCTACAAAGTGAGTTTAAGGCCAGCCTGAACTGTGTAGCAAAACCCTGTCTCAAAAACAAACAAACAGACAAGCGCAAAACAAATTCCGTAAGTTAAACACTTAGTCCTCTGCAAAATTGCCCTTACTTTAGATCCCAGGTGTAGCTCACATAGCTGCAGGGCACTCATACTTTTTTTTTTTTTTTTTTTTGTGGATACGGGGGGTCGAATTCAGGACCTCGCACGCCAGCAGGTGCCCGTGCCGCTGAGTGGTATCACTGGCCCTTTTTTCGTATGTGGATTCCGGGAGTCGAACTCAGGACCTCGCGCTTGCCAGGCAGGTGCTTATGCCGTTGAGCTATCTCACCGGCCCCAAGGGCACCCATACTTTTGACCGAACCAACTGGCTCTATTTTGGAAGTCCCCCTAACTCCCTCAGGTGTAATAATTCACAACAATTTAACTCAAAGTACTATACTTATGATAACAATTTTATTATGACAGATACAGATCAGGAGAATCAGCCAGTGAAGAGATACACAGGGCAAAGTGTGGGAGGAAATCCAGAGCTTTTATGGCCTCTTCTCATGGAATTAGGATGTGTTTCTCTCTCTGCACATCAGTAAATTCCAACTCCTTCAGTGGAGGCTTAGTATTCATAGTTTTTATTAGGACTTCATTGCAAAGGCTATAATTAAACTCAATCTTTAGCTTCCCTGCCCTCCTCAAAATGGACCTGCCTCAAAGTCCCAAACCTTAAGTCACATGTTAGTCTTCGTGGTGACCAGTTCCCACCTAGAAACCATCTTGGGGCTCATGCAGTCACTTATTAGCATAACAAACATGCTGTTATTAAAGAAATTATAAGGGTGTTGAGGCTTTGAGCCAACAATCAAGGCTAAAGACCACACAAATTATTACAAAACCTTGTTTTTGGTCTTGACTCCATTGTTTGTATGGAAATAATTCAACATTTCATTAATTTTCTTTGTACTCTTATTTGGTGCTTATTTGTTTATCGTGTTGTGCTAAAGATTAAACTCAGTGCCTCATGCATGCCAGGCAAGTGTTCTACCACTGAACTATATTCCCAGCCCTGGTGCTCATTTTTAGTGTCTTGCTTCTAAGAAATGATCCAATATTAGGCTTAATTTACCTTTAATATAATCCAGTAGTAGTAAGAAGACATTTGGGCTTTGCTGTATAAGTGTTTAAAAAATTTTTTTAGATGGAGGCCACAGTAATATTATAGGAATGTCAGTATTATAATCACAGTTGATACTGATATTTTATTTTATTTTTTTTTTATTTTTTTTTATTTTTTTTTTTTTTTGTGGGTACCGGGGGGACGACCTCAGGACCTCACGCGCCAACAGGCACCCGTGCCGCTGAGCGATATCACCGGCCCCTTTTTCGTATGTGGGATCCGGGAGTCGAACTCGGGCCTTCGCGCTTGCAAGGCAGGCGCTTAAGCCGCTGAGCCGTCTCACTGGCCCATATACTGATATTTTATTATATTTGAGGTAATGTGGCCTTGTTTGTTTTATTTGGGAGTTTTATAAAAGGTAAAGAGGAACTTAGAAATAATCAAAGTCTCCATCCAATTCTAGTCTGTTGACTTTCTCTGAAAAGGAAGCGACCCTTCTGTTTCCCAAGGCTAATCTTTCCATATCACTTGGTCTTTCCTCTTGAAACCTTGTTTATCTCCACTGATTGCTTTTTCTTCCTACAAAGATGTTTCTCCTGTATCTAAAAAACAAAACTCTTGGGCATATTTCCATTCAGCTTTTTTTTTTTTTTTTTTTTCTATTTATTTCTAGGTTTCCTGAAATAATAGCTTAAAATCACATATTCTATTTCCTTACCTCCATTCATTCTCAGTTTACTTTCTGCTCTTCTCACTTACTGTGCAGAAATTACTCAAGTTGCCCAGTCTGTTGACCACCTCCTCGTTCTTAGTTAATTAGACTTCAGTATTCTAAATTAACTCTCTTAAAACTCTTCCATTAGCTTTTATTATGCTTTTTCTAGTTCTTATAATAGTGACTTACCTATGAAACAACTTGAAAGTTTTATTTCACACTTATACTTTTTTTTAAATGTTAGTACTTGAATCATGGTAAGCTAAAATAAATTTGTCCACAGTTCTTTACATCAATATAATTTAGTAGTAGTTTGAGGCAGAAACAGGTGTTTTATTAGTACTATTAAAATATATAAAATAATACCTTTAAATCTCAAATATATTTTTAAATTTATTTTATTGAAGTTGTTACAAATGTGGAATTACTAAATGATGTGAGATGATTGTATTAGAAGCATGTATTGCTGTAACTTGGCTCTTACATTGTCTTTGGAACCACCCCACCCTAGGTCTTGGCAACTACACTAATTCTACCAGAGCCCAAGAGATGAGACTGATCAAAGCACAGAGCCTCTAAAAGTTTTAGAAAAAAGCCTGGGTCTCTTTTGGTTTTGGGAATCAGCCCAGCTAAGCTGAAAAGTAGATGAAACTTAAGTAAAATGTTAATGACTTTTATTACCTTGTCTTCTATTTTAATTTTTAGGGCAGTATTTTAGTTTTATGTTCATTGGGTGTTAGGCTATAGAGAATTATCAAGATGACCAGGAACATCAGTACCTATGGGCTCTGCATTTTAGTAGACACGCAAACAGTTATATTTAAGTGCCTGGTACTACTTTGAATGAAAACTAGTGATCATTGTAAGTAATGTCATTTATAAATATAGTGGAGATGGGGCTTACTTCTTCCTACAAAAAGGGCAAAATAAGCCTTAATTGAGATTATGTTTGAGCTATGTTTTGAAATGCATACCATGGCATATTCAGAAAGAGTGGAGGATAGGTGATATAAAAGGAAATAGTGGGAAGAGAAGTTGGTAAAGGCATTTGGAGTAGATTGTGAAAGACATTGATTGAGTGCCATACTTAAGTGATTTTTCTTTTTTTACCTTCATAGTTATTGTAGATGCATGAATACTTTTTTTTTTGGTAGACTTGTAAGATGATTCAGTAGGTGTTTTTGAAAAGTAATTCTAGTGGTAGTTTAGAGAAAAAGAGGGGAAGAGATTAAAGACAAAGTCATCAGGTATATGAAATATTTCTGGCTTTTAATCTTCCAGGCATATGAAAGTGTAATCCTTACACATCATCTTCGAAGCTAGTCTTACTGTAATCTTGCTTTGACCAGTGGAATGCGATTGGAAGTTAATACGTATTTTTAGGTGGAAGCTTTAAGAATTAGTGGGCGTGGCCGGTGAGATGGCTCAGCAGCATAAGTGCCTGCTTGGCAAGCATGAGGGCCCGAGTTCGACTCCTGATACCCACATACAGAAAAAGGGCCGGTGATATTGCTCAGCAGCACGGGCACCTGCTGGCATGCGAGGTCCTGAGGTTGACCCCCGGTACCCACAGAAGAAAAAAAAAAAATAGAATCAGTGGGCGATTTGTCTGAGCTGGTAATTGGTAAAGTTGGGGGGTGCTCCTTAGTTGAACCTTTGAGTGAGAATGCCATACAAACTGCAAGTTTAACGCATAGTCAGAAATCTGTGATTTTTTTTTTTTTTTTTTATGCGAACACTCCAATTTTTCTGTCTCTAGTGTTTTTAAGACACAGTGTAGGCCAAACTAAGCACATATGTAGCAGGCCTATATTGCCTGTAAGTGGCCAATTTTGATTGGCCATATATAGATGTTTATAGTCTATAATATGGTTCTCAGTAATTTCAGGGTGTGAAAATATTTTAGGCAAGTGACCCAAGCAGGCGTTCTGAATTTGGTAAGATATACATTTTAAAGAATTATTTTTGTGACTAGATTTAAAACTAATTCCATGAATTTAATATATTTTATTTGTTATAACTCCCAAGTCCTTACTATAGATTTTTGTGTATATCAAGTAATAACCAGTTTTTGGGTTTCTTACTGTAGGTTCTGGGATAGAAATGTTTCAGTCGTGTTAGGTTTTGGTTTGATGTTTTGATGAAAGGGTTAATTTAATGTAGCAGTGGAAAAAATTACTGGAAAAAGAAATAATACCATTTTCATGGATGAGCAGTCTTAGTGTCACATACCAATCCTCTCCAATTAGGAATAAATTTATTGCAGTTTCAATAAAGATATCAACTAGAATTATCATGGAATTAAACTATCTAAAATTCATATAGGGGGAAAAACGTCCACGCATAGTAAAGAAATTTCTAACAAAGGGAAAAAAATTGCTATGCTGATTTCAAAATGTGTTTTAATGCTATGTGACTTAAATAGTGTTATATTGTTAGTCAGGTAGATCAGTATAATAGACTAGAAATCTCAGAAATAGATCAGTACATACATGGGAACTTGGTTTGCAATATAGATGGCCTTAAAAGTTTGTGGTGAAGGGCTGGAGGTATAGGTAAGTGGTAGAGTGCTTGCCTACCATAAATGAATGAATGAGGGAGGGAAGGAAGGAGAGGAGAAGGGATCATTAAATGATGCTGAAGCAAGTTGCTTTTAGTATGGGGAAAACTAAAATTAGATTCCTACCTTATTTTGTGCACAAAAATTTGTACCAAATGGATTTGACAAATAAATATGAACTCAAACTTTATAATTTTGGAAGGCATACCCATTAGGATAACTGTTACCAAATAAAAACAAAATAACAGGGCTGGGGATCTGGCTCAGTGGTAGAGTGTTTGCCTTGCATGCACAAGGCCCTGGGTTCAATCCCCAGCACCACCAAAAAAAAAAAAAAAAAAAAGAAAAAAAAAGACAAAATAAGTGGTTGGAGAAATTGAACCTTTGTACATTGATAATGGGAAGGTAAAATGGTGTAGCGATTATGGAAAACGGTATGGTGGTTCCTCAGAAGATTAAACATAGAGTTACCATCTGATTCAGCAATCCTACTTCTGGGTGTATACCCAAAAGTATTGAAAGCCGAGACTCCCAAGAGATATTTGTACACCAGTGTTTTCAGCAGCATTGCTCATGATAGCCAAAAGAGAAACAGCCCAAATGTCCATCAGTAAATGAATAGATAAGTGCAACATGGTATGTACATAAAATAGAATATTATTCAGCTTTAAAGAGTTGGAATTCTGACACATGGTATAATATGGATAAATCTAGAAAGTAATGTGTTATGTTAAGTAAGTCAGACATAAAAAGACAAATACTGCATGTTTTTATGTGTGTGAAGTACCTAGAACAGGCAGGTAGAAAGTAATGATGATGATTGCCAGCCACTGGAGGGACAGGACAATAGGGAGTTATTGTTGAATGTATATAGAGTTTTAGTTTGTGAAGATGAAAAAAAAATTCTGGAAATGGATGGTGATAATAGTTACACAGTGTGAATATACCTAATGCCTTTGAACTGTTCATTTAAAAATGGCTTTAAATGGCAAATTTATGATGCATTTTTGCAAGAAAGACAACAATTAATTTACTATATCTTTAAAAGAAGATTAGTAATACTTTCCATAGATGGTTCTTTGTAAGGATTAAATAAATTAATATGAACATTTCAGACACATAGTAGATATTCTTCACCCTTTTATTTATTTATTTTTTTGGTACTGGGAATTGAACTCATGACCTCACGCTTGCCAGGTAGGCGCTGTGCCGCTGAGCTATATCCCCGGCCCTACGCTAACTTTACTTTTGAAGACAATTTTATGTCTTTATGACCTCAGGGCAGGAAAGCACAACTCAAAAGAAAGATTCATAATTGGACTACCTCAGGACAGTAGAGCAAATTCTTGTCTTGAAAGACAAAAGACTAGCAATAGAAAAAAAGGAGATATCACAACATACTCATTTGTAAAACATTCAGCAGAACCATAAATCATTACCTTACGGGGGGCATAATATGTGGGGGTAGAGGAAGTTGGTTAAGTATTATAGCTCAGTGCTTAGAACATTACCTAGCAAATACAGTAGCAGACAGTAAATATATATTATATGAACATACTGTATGTGGAGTATAAGTGATTAAAGTCACTTTGGAGAGCAGTTTGACAACGCCTATTAAAGTTGAAAATACCCAAACTTCTATGAGTCAGCAATTCCATTTATTCACATTAGTGAAATTCTTATATATGTATAACAGAAGACATGTTTAAAAATACAGTACTTACTGTATTGTTTGGAAAACTGAAAAATTACAAAACACTTAAATGGTTATCAGTGGCCAAATGTATGATGCAACATTAGGCAACAGGGAAAAATGAATGAACTAGCTTCTATATAACCATATACATAACAAATCATGTAAACATATTAAGAGAAAAATACGCAACATGGAGGCACTAATGTAAATCTTAAAAACTCAAAGTTACATTTTTTTCAAGGATACATAATTTTGTATTATTTATTTTGTGCAATGCTGAGGCTTGAACCCAGGGCCTCATGCATACTAGGCAAGTATTCTACCACTGAGGTACATCCTTAGCCTTTTTACTTTATTTTGAGACAGGATCTCACTGCCCAGGCTGACCTCAAACATTTGATCCTCCTGACTCATCCTCCAGAGTAGCTGGGATTACAAGTATGCACCACCATCCAAGCAGCATATAATGCTTGCAGAGAAGCACTGTCCTGTACATCTTTCTGCAGTGATAGAAACATTCTGTATCTGCACTAATACAGTAGCTGTCAGCCATGTGTCTATTAAGCACTTGAAATGTGATTAGATCAGCTTAAGAACTGAATTTTATATTTTATTTACTATAACTCCTCATGTACCTATTGAGATACACCTAGTGCAATGATGGGGAACCTTTTGGAGCTGTCAGTGATACAAATAGCCCACTGCGGCACGTGTGCTGTAGGTTTGCCACCATTGACTAGTGTAACCGGGGAAGGGAGAGGGGAGAAAGGGGATGAAAAAAGGAATTAAGATGTGTTACGTACTTGTAGCAACCCCACACAAGGCATGTCAACATTATGCGTTAAAACATGTACTACTAAAAATTTTTAAAAATAGAAAAAATGATAAGCTAAAATAAAAATAATCTCAATTAAAATTAAAAAAAATTCAAATAGGCAAGGTAGCTAGTGGCTGTTACATTTCACAGCACAGGCCTAGATGACCCACACCAAATTCATGAGAATGGAGGGAAACAAAAGGAACTTCACCTTCATATAGAATGTCCGCTCTTTTTAATGCACAAAATAAAGCGAGAACAAATCATAAACTAACACTAAATAACATTCAGTGACGTCTTTCCTCAGTAGTCCTTTTTTAAACAACTGATTAAAACCAAATCAGAAATTCATTTGAATTTGCTTTTCAGTACTTTTTCTCATGCCTTACCTAGGTATTCCATATTCCTTCCTATGTCTTGGATTTCAATGGGAAAATACTAGAAAGGTTGCTAGAAACTAGATCTTCCCAGGCCTTATGGAAGATTCCATACTGGGTACTCTGGAGATGAGATGTAGGAAGCTAAGAATAAACACAGACAAATAGCTAGTACAATAACATTTTAAAGTAAGTTGAATTAATGCGTCATATTTTTATCAGCTAGAGAAATTCTGTACGATAAGCTGATGTAGATTATTGTATATGATTAATCTTTATACTATATCTGTTACATTTGAAATGTAAGCTTTAATTTTACTACAAGCACTGGTGATCAGAATGAAAACGGGCTTACAAAAGACTTCTATGAATTTTCTTTATTCTTTTATTTCTTTAGCCTATTTATATTGCCCGTGTTTATATACTGGTTATCATTCCCTTCCTGCTTGCAGCTTCTAGTTACTGTACACATTTCCTTATCTCTATTTACCATGAGGTCTTTGAATATTTCATAGCCCAGTTTTTCTACAAGCTTCCAGCTTGAAGGCTTTCTGTTTCAAATGCTATGAAAATGGTACTAACATGAGATAGCCAGGTACTCTGAATAGGGAATGGCATCTCTAGTGGGATCTAGAGTGAATTTATGTGTCTTTATGTAAGGATGGATGGATCTGTAAAGACGGATCTAAACAACACATGTTTCAAAAATTGTATCAGGTTTCCTCTTTAGAATTTAAGGAAATGGGGTAGGAGCAGAGGAGAGGCAGTGGGCTAATGCTGAATACCTTCTGTGTTCTGATGTGAGCTGTTTAAGTACTTAGTCTTCTCATTCAATAATCCTACATAAGTAGGGATAATTATTTCCATATTATAGGATTGAATCATGAAACTAAAAGAAATAGAGCTAGAGTTGAAACCTAAGTCTTTTTGATGCGAAAGCCTATATGCCTTAGATAAACTCTAGGGTTGTCACTAGATACTTGCTTCATAAATTAATAAAACATAGTCTTGTAATTTTTACTGCAAAATGCAGATGAAGAGTGAGATGTTTACTTTTAAAGTTTTTAGGAAGTAGAAAATATTTAAAATGGTTATTCTTACATAAAATGTTTGGTCCATGTTTTAAGAATATGTAAGGAGTGAATGTTTCATCTTAGTCCTTGTGTTAATATATATTATAACATATTGATAAAGGTAGGGATTACAAACAGTACAACGTTTAAAAGGAGATTTGCATTTCTGACTCCTTTGCTTACAACATTTTTCTTACCATTCAAATCAGATTACTATGCTAAACTAATTGCCAAAATATGTTGTTTCACTAAAAAAGTTATTTTGGGAAAGGAGATTTTCTTATTAAGCTAATTTCAATGACCTGTCTCGTTGTACCTTGACTTGTAATCATGAAAAAAGAGATACAGAGAGCTGTTTTATTTGAATAATAGACTTGCCAATTAGCCATCAAGTGCTTCCATCTGTGAAATTGTTGATCAGATGGGTTAGCTGGGATGTTTCCAGACTAGGGCATCATAAATGGCACTTGAAAACTGTCACTTTGATGATGAGGTTTCAAGTATTACACTGCTTGATGCTGTGGAACCATTTTTTTCCTTTTCTAGTACCATGTTTTTTTAGAACATACTGATCCCATTTATGAATTCTGTGGCATCGAGAGAACTTGGGAGACCTGCCACTGATGTAAAGTTCTGCTTAATATGCTTCTCTGGCCTGTGCTGGTTTTAAACCAGAGTTGTAACAGCTTCTTTCATGGCCTTTATAGTAGTGTTGGTTGGTGATCTGACTGGCACAGGCCAGCAGTGCTCATTGCCTTTGGGCCATGGAGCTAGCATCCTTTGGCAAGTTTCTTTGTACTTTCCTATTAATACAGACTCGTTTTCAAATGTCTCACTCCTTTATATAAATGTATAATAGCCTAAGGCCACACATAAGTGTTGAGATTTTAAAAATTTTTATTAGTACATGTTTGCGGTACATAATGTTTACATTCATCATGGGGTGTTGGTACATGTATATAACACATCTTGATTCTTTTTACTTTCCCTTCCATCCCCCTTTATCCCCCCATCCCACATCTCTTGGTCCTCTAAATGTAGCATTTGTGTGAAATGATTTTGACATCCGTCTTAGTTATCTTTCTCTCATTGCTGAGACAAAATACCCAATACCCAAAGTTAAAGGGGAAAAGGTTTATTTAGGTCACAGTTTGTAGAGGTTTCCATAATCGGCGGGCTCCAAGGCAGGGTGGCACAGCAGAGAAGCATCACAGAGGAGAGAAAGTTTGTGGCGGGCAGAAGGTATCAGAGCAATAAGGAAGGGACAAGACAAGCCTCTTTCTGTCCCTTATATTGTATCTAGGCTACCGGGATTAGGGTAGTACCAAACCAATCATTGGACTGATTTAGTAATCCCCCACCCTTAATCCTAATACCTTTAATCCTAGCATTGCACCGTGAATCACACACTCTAGATTCTGCCACCTCTAAAAAAGCCCCACCTATGACTGCATGAGGCTTTGGGGGGACATCTAGACACAATCCATAAAAAACCTGTTCTGTAGGATTTAAATTACTTATTGATGATTATTACATTTTAAAATTTGTTAAAAACTTAGAAATATAAATTTCCATAAGTAATTGATATATTTTTCCTCGCATATCTTCCTTACTTGGCCTTATACAGTATGTTGTAGGAAGTTTTCTTAGTAAATTGACTTCCTTAAATGCCTGTGGGTATGATTAGATATTAGAGTCTCTGTATAATTTGGTGGTAGAGGACTGTACTATACTTTCTTGAAATTTGGGTACTTTGTGCTCACCAGTCTGTGGGGACAAATTCATGGCCCTTGTCACTGGAGACATTAGCCTGACCTTCTGCGTGCACTGGCACAGGTCTCTGACCTGCCAAACTCACTCTGAAAGGTAATATGTATTGGATAATGGTGAAAAAGCTCTGGAGCTAGGCTAGATCTAAACAGTGGCTGAGACCCATGGAAGAAGAAGAGAGAATGGAAATGTATTAATCTGTAGGATAGCAGATAGTTTGGGGTCTTGTTTTTCCAAATTAGATTTTCGTGTGTTACTATCATCCCCTGTCCTTTTAACCTCCCTGAGTGGACAGTCTCTCAGTGAGAGGAAAGTATTAATTCACGTGTAATTTGGAGTATCTGGTTACTGTATCTTTTTTTTTTTTTTTTTTTTGTGGGTACCGGGGGGTCAACCTCAGGACCTCGCGCGCCAGCAGGCGCCCGTGCCGCTGAGCGATATCACCGGCCCCTTTTTCGTATGTGGGCTCCAGGTGTTGAACTCGGGCCCTCGCTCTTGCCGGGCAGGCGCTTAAGCCGCTGAGCCATCTCACCGGCCCCTACTGTATCTTTTTTGTTCTCCAAGATTTGGGTGTTATTCAGTCTCAGCAAATATGTCTGGAAGTAAATAAATAATGTTGATTAAGCAATGGGTTTCCCTTTACAAGTGAGGAAATTGAGGCATGTAATTTGTTGTTTTATTTTTATTTATTTATTTTTGCAGTGCCCATTAATAAATTCAGTATATTTTAACATTTGAAAAAAATGTGACTTGAGAGCAGAGTTGAAAGTCTATGTTGCTTTTAAGTGCTCCTCTGCAGAGCATTAAATGGAAGTATAAGAAAAGGAGAAGAGAAGTGGATGTGACAGTGTGACCTGTGCTTTTTTCCTCAGAAGAATGGGACATTCCCCTGTGCCTATGACCACTGTCATTCTCATGCTTTCTAAGCATATATATATATATATATATATATATATATATATATATATATATATTTTTTTTTTTTTTTGTCCCTTTTCCCTTAATTCCTCAGAAGCAGGAACTACATAATATTTTAATTGGAGTCCCAAATAGTATTGTGAATAGATTAATGCTTAATGAAGTACAGGTAGTGGTCAACAGTATTTCTAGGATGTTTCAGAGATAATTTTTGTCCTGCAGCTTCTACTATGCCACAGAACATGTGTCTTTCATGCTTTTAATTAGCATAAATCAGGAGCATTGTTGTGTTGTTTGAGAATCAAGGTATTTTTAAGTAGGCAAGTAATTATTTTAAACATTACCCATATTAAATATATATGACGTGTTGCAGAGTTTGTAAGTTGTAAATGGTGGTATGTTGAATGCTAAATGTTCTTGCCATCTCTGTTCTTTTCTCTAGAAACTCTTTTTCTTAGCAGTTTTTCTGCCCTTCCAAAGATATTCTTTATCAGTTGTGTCTGATGAAACTTTCTGTGAGGGTAAATTATCTGGCTGCCCAGCATAATAGCCATTAGCCACATGTGGATTGAGTTTTTGAAAAATGGCTGATATGATTAAAGAACTAAATGTTTCAATTTTATTTAATTTCAAGGTTTGATCTCCAGTATATGAACAAAAATTTATGTAATTAAAATAAGTTTAATAGCTGCATGTGGCCAGTGGCTACTGTATTAAATAGTATACTGTGTAGTATGCATATTTAATAGCATATCCTGGAAATTATTCCATCTCATATCCATATATATAAAGCTGGCTTGCTTTTCCATTTTAAGAATACATTTTATTCCTGTATTGATGAACACTTCCATTTTTTTCCTATGTTGATTTACAGTGTTGTGATAAACATTTCTTTGACAGCATTATTCACATGTATACTTTAGGAGGGTAAATTTCTAGAGTGGAAGTACTGTGTTTGCTCAGAATAGGTTTAGCCTGATGTAGAAATAGTACAGGTTTGCATTAAATTTAGGTTTCACCACTTTTACATTGATCAGGTTGAACATGCTAATTAATGACTTTGAGCTTGATCTTCCTCTTTTCTAAAATGGGCACTGTAACATCTACTTTACAGTACTGTTATTGAACTAATGTGCAGTGGATCTCTCAAATGGTGCTAGGAGCTCAAATTAAGAGTGGTAGATAATGATAGCTTTACTGTTATTTATTTTGTTAATGCTAAGTACATAACAAATCCAGAGGCCTGTGTTTAATATGACTGTGACAAAAGCTTCAGAATAGCTTTGGTTAGCTCATTTCAGGTTTATTAGGCTATAGACAGTCTACCTTTTATTCATTTAATCTCTCTGAATTGTTTGTAGCCATCCATAAATTATTTGTTATACGTTCATTTAGAATGTTTGCGTACCAGTGGGCTAAACTGTGAATTTCAAATTCTACACAGTGTCTTGCTTGTCAGCGAGTAAATTGAAGCAGCACTGCCTGTGTTTGAATATTGTATTTTATGGCCTACTGGTAGAAAACAGAAGTGAAAGTACTGATAATATTTAAAACAACTATAGGTCCTAAAATTATATGGGTTATGCAAGCATTTAGGAGTTTGGATATAATTTTTCTCTTTAGTATTTTCAGTGATGTTTATTTGAAATAAAACACTTAGGATTATATTGAAGAATTAAACTTTGCAATTTGATTCCTTGACCACAGTGATTTTTATGCTGTATTCTTAACTCACTTGCAACTATTAGTGAGCTCATTTTAAATTTTCCTTGATTTTCTTCATAAATATTAAGGTCAATTGTCAACACTTTGCACTGTAATATGAGTGGATAACTTTAGAAATAACTTATTCAAAGTTATATAGAGACAAATAAGATAATTCCAACCAAAATTTTTACAAATTCACAGATTAAGAACGAGTTTCAAGTGTGTTCTGTGTATGAGCAAGAGGGAAATATGCTTTGCTTTTTTCTTTTTATCTTTTTTTAAAATACGAGTAAATAAAAGGCATATTTATTTATGAAACTCAGCTAAGGAAAAAACAAAGTATTAAACTTTCCTATCTAAATTTAGTATTTATCTCTAAGGCATATATATTATGTTGAAATTAAAATTGCTACTTTATGGTAGACACTAGTAATCTAAATATTAAAGATTTATTTTTAGAAGTAGTAGGAGGAATAGTACTTATGTACCAGGCTCTGTACCAGACATATTCCATATGTTATCTCATTTATTCTCATATTAACCAGTACCTTATCGTATAATTAGCCTGATTCACAAGGAAAAGTGAGTCTTAGCTTTAAACAATAAAGATTCAATCTCAGATTTAGTCTAACTCCAAAATATCTAAACCCTTCAACAGTAATTTAGTTTTGGAGAAGTTTAACATATCCTCACTGGCTTGATTCATCAGTGGTGCATGCATGACTGTCCCATCGGGTGGCTTGTACCAACCAATGGGACCGTCCCATGCCTCCACGTGGGACAGTCATGCATGTACCACCAGTTGTTCAAGATGGCGGGAATTTAACATGTTCAAATCAGAGCCTCCTAGCAGTGAGACATTCATTACGGCTCTTCATGAACATGTCATCAGGTTGTTGATAGGCATTGTCAATTACCTTGTACACTGAACTTGTAAGAATTATGTGGTGCAAATGATCATTCTTAGTTCATGGTGATGTTCTCATGGCTGCCAGTACAGGTGACTTTGAGCAGTAATATATTTTTCAAATTAATGTATATATATAAACAGTAAGGTACATTTGCAATAATTGAGATGATATACTGTAGCAGAAAGGAATTGGTCCGTGGACCAGGACATGTGGGTTTATTACTGAATGTATCTTCTGACTGTAGGTTGCCCAAGTTATTTACTTTATCTACATTTATTTTCCTACCTGTGTGTTTTTAAAAAGTAGGATCATACCTCTCTGACTACTTAGTTGTTGGGAAGGTCAATAAAATTGATGAGAGGATTTAAAAATGTTTTGTAAAATCACTTAGCACTTTTCAGTTTAATCTAAAAGATGGTGATCTCCAAGCACTAACATCGTGGTGAGTTGTAGAACCTTAATTAAGCATCCTTAAACTAGATTTGCCTTTTTGACCAGAATTACTCTCAATTCATAGAACTATCTTTGGAACTGTAAGTTATAAGAATTGAAATTTTCAAACTGCAGTTTGTGTGTGAATGCAGGTGTTATAGTTACATTGTATATAGGGCCAAGAGATACTTTAAAATATAGAAAACTGCTCTTAAAATTTTTTCAGTTGGGCATTTCTGAAGGAATGTGATTTTTTAAATTTTAAATTTTTATTAGTACATATTTGTAGCACATATTGATAAATTCATCATGGGAAGTTGGTACACGTACATAATACATCCTAATTCTTTTTAACCCTCCCTCATCTCTTGGTCCACTTTTTGTTTACAAGAGACATATCTCCCTGTTTTCTGTCTTTATTTTGCTTTTTAATTTATTTACACTTTGGGTTTCTCATATAAGAGAAACCATGCGATATTTAAGCTTGTGTGTCTGATTTATTTCATTCAACACTATGGTCTCAAGGTGCGTCCATTTTCCTACAATGACTCAAGTGTATCCTTTATGCCAGAGTAGTACTCCACTGTGTATAAATAACCACATTTTCTTTATCCATTCTTCCATTGATGAACATATAGGCTGCTTCCAAGATTTAGCTATTATGAATTGTGCTGCTATAAACATGGGTATGCATATATCACTGTAATATGATGTCTTTAACTCTTTTGGGAAGATACCTAGAGAATATCTGGATTGAATGGAATTTCTACTTTTGCTTTTTTAAGGAATCTCCATACTGATTGCTATAATGGTTGTACCAGTTTACATTCCTACCAACCGTGTAGAAGGATTCCTTTTTCTCCACAGCTTCACCAGCATTTGTTATTATTTGATGATAGTATTGTTTTAATTTGCATTTCTCTGATGGAGATTTTTTTTTTTTTTTTTTTTTTTTTTTAATATGTGGGTACCGGGAGTCAAACTCAGGACCTTGCACTTGCCAGGCAGGCACTTATGCCGCTGAGCTATATCACTGGCCCTGGCCAGAGATTTTGAACATTTTTTCATTTGTACTTCTCTGAGAAGTGTCCATTTTCTCTACTTTTCTATGGAATGCTGTTTGTATTTTGATTGAGATTGTATTGAATATGTATATCAGTTTTGGAAGTATGGACATTTGACAATATTGGTTCTGCCTGTCCAGGAACAGGGGATATGTATCTTTTCATTTGTGATGTCTTCTTTGTTCTATTTTTCAGAGTACTATAGTTTTTGTTATAAAGGTCTGTCACTTCTGTTGTTAATTCCTAAGTACTTAGTTTTTCTTGATGCTATTATGAATGATATTCTTTTCCTAATTTTTCTTTTGGTGGATTTATTATTGGTGTACCAGACTGCTATTGATTTCTTTCTTTGCTATTGATTTTTGTGTGTTGATTTTATATCTCGCTACCTTGCTGAATTTATTAGTTCAGTGAGTCTTTTGGTGGAATTTTTTGGGTCTTCTATGTAAAGGATCATGTAACCTGTGAATAAGGATGGTTTGACTTCTTTTCCTGTACATAACTCTTTTATTTCTCTTATTTGCCTGATTGCTGTGTCTAAAGAGGAAGAGCTTTCACTTTTCCCCCATTTAATATGTTGTCATAAATGGTTTTTATCAGCTTGAGATAAAGTCCTTCTATACCTGTTTTCTTCAAGGTTTTATCGTGAGTGAATGTTTGATTTTGCCAAAGGCTTTTTCTGCATCTACTGAAATTACCATGTGATTTTTGACTTTGATTCTGTTTATGTGATGTATTACATTTATTGATTTGTGAATGTTGAACCATCTTTGCATTTCTGGGATGAAGCCAACTTGGTCATGACGTATTATCTTTTTGATGATCTGTTGCATTGTTTGTCAGTATCTTGTTGAGGATCTTTGCATCTATATTTATTATAGAGAATGGCGATAGTTTTCTTTAACAGCTGAGTTCTCGTCTGGTTTTGGAATCAAGGTAATACTAGCACCTAGGAATGAATTTAACCATATTCCTTCCCTTTCAATTTCATTAAAGAGCTTGAGCAATATTGACATTATTATTATTATTATTATTATTTTTTTTTTTTGTGGGTACCGGGGGGGTCGACCTCAGGACCTCGAGCGCCAGCAGGCGCCCATGCCGCTGAGCGATATCACCGGCCCCGTTTTCGTATGTGGGTTCCGGGAGTCGAACTCGGGCCCTCGCGCTTGCCGGGCAGGCGCTTAAGCCGCTGAGCCATCTCACCGGCCCCAATATTGACATTAAATCTTCCCTGATGTTCTTGTAGGATCCAACGGTGAATCCATAGGGTCCTGGGCTTTTCTTGGTAGTTTTTTTTTTTTTTTTTTTTTTTAATTACTGCCTCCATTTTCATTGCCTGTTACTGGATTATTCAGGGGTTTTGTATTTTCTTTGTTCAGTTTTGGTAATTTGTATGTATATAGGAATCTATCTGTTTCTTCTGCATCCTCCAATTTATTAAAGTTTGTAGAAGTAGTTAACTAATAATCTTCTAGATTTCAGCTGTGTTCTTTGTAATTTCACCTTTTTTGTTTCTAGTTGCATTGATGTTGGTAGTTACTTTGATATGGGTCTTTTTTTGGTAGAATTGGCTAAGGGATTGTCTATTTTGTTTATTCTTTCAAAGAAGCAGCTCTTAGAATCATTGATTCTTTGTAATTTTGTTTTCAATTTATGTAATTTCTGCTCTGATCTTTATAATTTCCTTTCTTGTATTACCCTTAGGTTTGTATTATTCTTGCTTTTCTAAGAACTTGAATTGTATCATTAGCTTATGTATTTGGGTTTGTTCTGCTTTTTTGATGTGGCCATTAATACCTGTAACTTCCCTCTTAGGAATGCTTTTATTATGTCGCATAGGTTCTGGTATGATGTATTGCCATTATTGTTTGCTTTTAAGAACTAATTTCTTTCTTAATTTCTTCTACAGCCCATTGATATTCAAGAATGTATTGTTTAATTTTCAGATGTTTGTATAATATCCATCGTCTCTTTGGCAATTGATTTCTAGTTTTATTGCATTATGACCTGATAATATAATAGGATCATTTAGATTCTTTTGTATTTATGCAAGCATGCTTTCTGGGCTACTGTGTGCTCTATTTTGGAGAACACCTCATGTGACGCTTAGAAGAAGGTGTAGTCTGTTCTTGGGGGGACACGCTAGGTATCTACCCTCTTTCTTTTTCTTTTTTTCTTTTTTTTGTCTCATTGGTCTATTTGTGATACTGGGCTATTGAGGTTCTCCACTAAAATTGTGGTGATGTTTATCTGATACAGTAGTGTTTGTTTTATGAAGTTGCATGAGCCAGTACTCAGTGCATATACATTTACATTTGTTATCTCTTCTGGTTGAACTGTTCACTTAACCAGTGTGTAGTGACCTTTGTCTCTTCTGATAAGTTTTGGCTTGAAGTCTGCTTTGTCTGAAAATTGGATGGCTCTTCCTTCTTTTTTACAGGCTCTCATTGTTGGAATGTTGTTTTCCATCCTTTGATTTTTAGTGTATGAATTTCTTTTTTAATTAAATGTGTTTCTTGTATGTAGCATATTGTCAGGTTTTGTTTCTTGATCCGATTTGCCAGTCTCTGTCTTTGACTGGGGAGTTGAGATCATTCACAATGAGTTATTACAGAACGCTATTGACTTATTCTTGGCATCATGTTATTTTTTGTGTTGCTGATTGTCCCCTCTTCTGCTTAACTGCTCACACTACGTGGTATATTCATTCCATTATATTTTTTAGCATTGTTGGCTTCATTGTCTCTAGGATATCCTTGAGAAGTTTTTGGAGTGTTAATTTGGTGGTCATGAATTTATTTTGGTGCTCTTTGTTATGGGAAGACCTTATTTCTCCATCAATTTTGAAAGATAGTTTTGCAGGATATATGAATCTGGGTTAGAAGTTGTTTTCTTTTAGAGCCTGAAACCCTTCACTTCAAGCTCTCCTGACCTTTAAGGTTTGTTTTGAGAAGTCTGATGCAATTCTGATGGATTTACCTTTATAAGTGATTTGTTGCTTTTCTCTAACAGCTTTTAAGATTCTGTCCTTGTGTTGGACTTCTGAGATTTTGACTATGGTGTGTCTTGGAGAAGTCTTTTTTTTTCTGATCCTAGATACCTGGGATTCTATGTGCCTCACTTATCTGTATATATTAAATTCTTTTCCCTTACTTGGAACATTTCCTATTATTTCTGTAAATAGGTTTTGTATGCTGTTCATCCTGTCAATTCCAGTTAGATCTTACATTAGTTTTCTGTGCATCATCTAGTAGTTATTGGATGCATTTTCCATGTTCTCTTAATGTTTTTAAGGTATCTGAGTACGTCAGCCCAGTGTTCTAATTCTGATACACTGTCCTCACATTGGTTATTTCTGCTGCCTGTACTTTGAATAGAATTATTGTCTCCTGGGTTTTTGTTTGATACCTTTTCATAGGTTCTAATTTTATACCAAACTGTTTATACTATACAAATTACTATTTTGTATCTTCAACTTATAATTATATTATTTCCCTTATATGAATGTTACAGTGATGTAGCTTATACCTCCTTTCTGGACCTTTGTACTGTTGTTGGAACTCTAAAATATATTTTTATTATTTCTGTTTAGATAGTCTATTTTTTAATTGTGGTAATAAATATACATAACTCAAAATATACTGTCTTAATCATTTTTCAGTGAATGGTTTAATGGCATTAGATATAGGCACATTGTTGTGCAACCAACATCACAATTCATCTGCATAATTTTTAGTAGTCTTAAACTGAAACTTTGTACCTATTCAAAAACAATTCTCTTTCTACCTTCTCTCCTCTCGCTCCCGTCCCTGGCAACTACCATTCTATTTTCTATCTTAGAATCTAAAAACTTCAGGTAACTTGGGTAAGTACATTCATACAGCATTTGTCCTTTTGTAACTGGATTATTTCACTTAATGTAATATCTTCAAGTTTCATTCATTTTGTAGTATGTGTCAGAATTTCATTCCTTTTTTAAGAGTAAATATTCTGTTGTATGTATATACTGTCTTTTGTTTATCCATTCTTCCACCGATAGTTAGGCTTTTCTACCTTTTGGCTATTGTGAATAATTGTGCTGTGAATATCAGTGTAGAAATACCTCTTTTGAGTCTCTAATTTCAGTTCTTTGGAGATACACTTAAAGGAGAATTGCTGGATCATACAGTGTCTTAGTCAATTTGTACTTCTCTAGCAAATTACCATAAACTGGATGGTTCAAACAGTGTTTCTTACAGTTCTAGAATCTGGAAGTCTTGAGATCAAGTGTCAGTATGATTAGTTTCTGGTGAGGGCCCACTTGCAGTTTGTACACTGGTGGCTTCCTATTATATCTTTACGTGGCACAAGGAGATAGCTCTCTAGGGTTTCTTTTATAAGGACACTAATCCTATTCATAAGAGATCCACTCTTACAAACTGATTACCTTTGTAAGGCCCATTGGACTATAGGATTTCAGTACATGAATTTAGGGCAAGGGCCATAAACAGTCATAAAGTATGGTAAGTATTTCTAATTTTTTGAGTAACCACTATACTGTTTAATCTCTTTAAAAGGGAGCTAGCAAAGGAAAAAATCATATTTATCCAAACAGTCATTATTTCCAGTGTTGCTCTTTCCTTTGTGTAGATGGGTACAACATTTCAGTTTAAGAATATGAAAAAACATGTATAATTTTATGCAGTTATTGATGGTTCTGTTTATTTCCTATCTTTTGGTTTTATGTGTTTCATTTTCTATTGCTACACCTTCAAGTTCATTAATTTTTTCTTGTGTAAGTTTTACTTTTGTGTTAATTCCATCTACTGTATTTTTCATTTGGTAACATTTTTTCTTCAAGGCCAACCATTGACTTCCCTAGAGATAAAGTTCAACCAACCTTCTCTCAATTTGCTCTCTGTTTTATCCTGTTGCCACTAATATATTGTGGTTTTTATGTCAAGTCTGATTTCACTAATATTTATATTTTCTATGTCTCTGCTTAACTTTTTGAGTTTTAATAACTTCAATGTCTTTGCTAATTTTAATACCTATGTTAATTCTTGGTTTCAATGAATTGTTTTATCTTCTCACTGAGGATCATATTTTCTTTCCTCTTTAAATGACTGGTAATTTTTTATTAGATGCCTGACATTGTGAATTTTACCTTGTGTATTGGCTGTTTTGTATTCTTACAGTTATTTTTGATATTTGTAATGGGATGCAGTCAAGTTACTTGAAACCTTTTTGAGTCTTTCTAGTTTTGGTTTTACTATTTGTCAGTCAAAACTAGTACAGTGCCTTATTTAGGGCTCATTATTCTCCACTATTATTATATGTGCTGCCGAAGTGAGCACTATTCTCCATTATTAAAGTAAAACTCCTCAGTCCAATCAGTGCCTTGTGAATTTTGAGATCTTCATTTGGTGGTGGGAACAGTCAGTTTCCAGGAGATAGACCCAAGAGATGGTCGGTTGCAGAAGGTAGATCTCTTCCCTCTAATCCTCTTGGGCGATTGCCTAGACTTTGGTAGTTTCCTCACACACATATCCTGTCAGTACTTAGCTGAGGACTAATGATCTGAAGACCTGTAGGGCCGTTTTCTCCTTTTGCAGCTATTCTGTCTCCAATATCCCATCAAATAACTTTGGCCGTTTTGGTCTTCCAGCAATTTCAGCTCTGTCACTCAGCTTAGTCCACTACACTGCCTTGGTTCTTCTCCCCTGTACTTCTGCCTGGAAGCTGTCTCATGGCAGTAAGCAAGGGTAGTAGTAGGGCCTGCCTCATTTCCCATTTCCTAGGGATCACTGTCCTTCGTTGCCTGATCACAGTGGCCTCTAACAAACTATTTTTTTCATATAGTTTTGTCTATTTTTATTATTTTTGATTTGCCCATTTTTTAATTTGTTTCGGGTGGAATGGAAATTTAATCTCTGCTACTGCCTTGGATTTAAGTAAATATCCCTTTTATTTACTATTTAATGGGAAAATTGTGTTGGCATAGATATTCTATGCAGTTTTCTACTTGGACATTGGAGAGCTTATTTTTGAAATACAAGCTAAATTTTAAAATTTGCTCAAATTGAGTAGTTAATTGAAAATGCTTTTTTTCCCCCTTACTTTCAGTGGTATTGAATATTAAGGTGACATTGAGACCTGTATTGCTTTGTGGGTACTTGAAATTGGACGTATAGGGCAAGATTTCTTAAATAAAATGGAAAATACAAATAATAAAGGGACAGACTGATTTATTTATTTTGACACTTAAAATTTATTTTCCTCTAAAAATGTCATCAAAAATAAGTAGTTCACATTTGTGGAGCACTTACTATGTGCCAGACACTATTTGAATTCTAAGTATTTTAAGTCTATTAAATCATATAATCTTTACAACTCTGTTGTTGGATTATTGTTATAATCTTCATTTTTCAGGTTCATCTGAAGCATTAAAAAATGTAAAGGCCACTGGTTGGAAAGATTTTTCTAGCATATAATTGACATAGCATTAGTTATCAGTATATATTTTGAGCTTGTATAAATCAACAGAAAAAAAGATAACTCATTTAAAAATAGCAAAAGACAAAGAAGAAAGAAATCATGTCATTTGCAGGAAAATAGATGGAACTAGAAACCATTATGTTAAGTGAAATTAGCCAGATTCAGAAAGTTAAATATTTCATGTCTTTCCTTATATGAGAATCTAAATAAATAAACAAAAGAATGAATGAATGAGCGAGAAATGACAGGAAAGCAGGAGGTAAACTTTGGGAGATGGGAATGACATAAAACAAACCCTACCATTATGTAATATTAACCTGTACTAATAAAATAATAAGATGAAACAATAGGCAAAAGATAAAAACATTAGAAGAAACATGAATGTCCCATAAGCACAGATAAACCAGTGGTAGTACACAACCACCTTGGAAAACATTTTGACAGAATCTTAAGCAATAAAGATCTGCCTACCCTACAACTGAACAAATCTTTTCCTAATTATATTCCCTGAAGAAAGTCTCCCTCATGGATACTAAAACATTCATAACAACATTGTTTATAATAAGTTTTGGTAACCTTTTCTTAAAGGGCTAGATAATAAATATTTTAGGCTTGTGAACCATGTGATCTCTTAATGAAAAATGCACAGTCTACTCTGATATTCATGGTAGTGCTAAAGCAGTCATCGTACAAAAATGTGTGGGCCTGTCTGTGTTCCAGTAAAATTGTGTTTTAACGAATCAGTCAGCGGGTTTGCCCACAGGCTATAGTTTTGGATTCCTACTTCGTAATGTCAAAAAAATTGAAAACAACCTGTACAACAACATGTGTGTAATTGTCCTTAGCAGTAGAATTTTGTAAAATAGTGAAAATGAATGATTTTCATGTTTCAGCATGTTTAGTCCATACTAACATAATGAAGGAAAAAGCAAAACACAATTTAGAAACATGCAAAATAATATATTACCTGTGTATAGTTTTGTAGTAAAAGTATAAAGAAGTGCATGCTAATCACCAAAATTAGAATACTGTAGTGGCTACATGTGGAGTTATGGAGTGGGAATGGAGTCAATGAAGGGAAAAGGATACAGGTGCTTCAGTCCAACTGCTTTGTAATACTTTATATCATAAGCCGGGTAGCGAGTTTATTATAGTATTCACTTTACTTTTAGTGTTTCTTAATGTTTCATAATGAATTTTAAAAGTAACAAAGTACGTTAGTTAGAAAAATATTCATTGTTCACTCTGTGGATGGATTTCACTTAGCTTGCTGTTCTCTACTGCTCACATACCTACCTCATTGGCCTCTTTCATTCCCAGAGGCAGCTTTGTACTCTTAGGCCTGAGAAAGATCAGATCTCTTAAGTAAATGACCCCTGTGCCCTGTCTGCTGCCTAATTGGTTTGCTGACTAGTTCTTTTTCTCTAGCCTGTCATTTATTTTGTTTTTTGGGTATACTTACCCTTCTAAGAGAAGGGACCTGAAGTTCTAAATGGAGACCATACAAGTAAAGGGTTACCTTTGGCATTTTCATGTATTCCTGGCTCACAGAAGTAATAGAATGCCTACTTGGCATGTTTGTGGGTGAGACAGTCAAAAATAAAAGCTAAAACTATTTTGAGATTGAAGTTATTTATTGCACATTTTTAAGGTATGTTTGGTACTCTTTCTTTAGTGTGGAATTCTTTCAGTTACATCTGTAGCATTCTCTAAACTGTTTTTGATTTTTCTATTAAGTTATTCTACCAGGTAACAGTAGTAGTATGCAGAGCACTGACCCAGATGCTGTGTGAAGTTACCAATAAGTGAATGGCAAGCCTTTATGGAGTGTTTGGTTTAATGGAGACTTACTAACAGGATGAGAAGAGTATGTAGCACAAACAATTAGGGCAGCTGAGGAATGCTGCTCATTGGATGGAGAAAAATCTAGTGTCAGCCAGACTGGGTGAGAGGTGGGTGACAGTGGGTGTATTAGAATAGCAGGACTGTAGGCACTGTATCCTCTGAACTGCGAATGTTTTCTTGTCTACAGTAAAAGACCCATTTATCAGTTAGTGGATGATGATTTTAGCATTTAGAGAGAGAACATACTTCAAAGTAGATACTGATTATAGTAAGAATGAGAATGTATATCATTAAGATGTATGTTTTCATAAAAAGGAATTGTGTATATTTGGTGAGGATGGGTTAGTCTTAAAGGTATTGCTTATTTAAAGATAAAGAAGTGATAGCAGATTTTGAAAAAGTTATTGGTGTGGATAATAATATAAAGAAGTTGCTCTTAAATTTTGAAAACAGTCTTAGAATATGAAGTTCTTATAGTTACTTGGGCATAATGTTGCTAGGTTTAGCAAATAAAAATACTAGATGCCTAGTTAAATTTGAATTTGAAATACGTATAATAATACATATACATATAATAATACATACATAATTTAATGTATGTGTGTTCCAAATATTGCATGGAATGTACTTATTAAAAATATCCAAAATTCTAATTTACCTTCTATATCGTATATTTTTATAGAGCAATCTTAAGTGTGAAGAGCTTCATTAACTTATGTCAAAAAGGAAGTAAACAAGTCCCACTAGAACTATGTGTTATGATGTTTAATTTTAAAGGCATAACTGCTATAATTTTTTGGTCTTAAATTGTTCTTTGGGCAAGGCCTAACACCTATTTGCAGACCAGATGGAATGTTATTACGCCTGTATTTACTTTGAACATTGTGATGTCAGATCTTGATTAGTCAGTGTGATAGGAAGGAAAGGAGATCTTAGATCAGTGATGGCAAACCTTTTAGAGCTTTCAGTGATGCAAACAATGCACTGCAGCACGCGTGCCATAGGTTCACCACTACTGTCCTAGTTAATTTGTAATAAGAGTTAAAATAAAATTAGTTAAAATGAGATATAATGAATTTCATGTTCATATAACTGTGTGTATGTTTAGTCACCAGAGTGCTATATTACAGGTATAAGAAAGTATTAAGATTATGGAGATTTGGAGTATAGTCTGAAGGTATTCCTTATCTTGGTTAAGTGTATTGATATTTATCTAGCTGACCAAGATAAAACCTGAATCTATATTGTACTTCTCTATTTCTCCCCTATAATCTGTCCCAAGTATTGTACCAGGACCGTTGCTTCCTAAAACTATCTTGAGTGTATTTCTTACTTCTATCCCTGCCTTTGCTTAATTCAGGCCTTGTTCACATCTTACCTGTATCTGCCTTGTCATCAGTCTTCCTTAGTAAATTTTTTCTACCATCAGCCAGAAATGCCAGTGTCTTTCCTAAAATGTGGAAGTGATTATTTTATTCATTTATTTAAACAACCTGAATAAGGCCTCAGTTGTCTTCACTGTTGGATAAAAACTACAGTCGTAAAGGCCACCATATAGACATTCTCAAGGGAATGGGGTCCTAAAAGGGTGTGATCAGAATAATTTGGGAGTTTTGTAAGATGATAATGGGGTAGGATGCTATTGGGAAGGTGAGAGTGGCCTGTCACTTAGCTATGCTAGGGCAGAAAGAAGGTCATAGACTAGTACATCTTCACAGAATGACCCTGTGGTGCTTTTATGAGTTGATCTCTACATTTTTGGTCCTTAATGATGTGTCTCTTGCTTTAACCTCCTTATATCCTAAAATAGCCAGTATTTGTAATTCCTTGAGTGTCCCATGCCATTCTGCTTGTCCATTGTAAGAATTTGTAAGATGTTCTTTCTGAATTAATGCTTTTTGCCTCTACTATTTGTTTAATAAGTTTACTTCTAACTTGCCTTCCCGATTGCTTAAATGATCCTTTTCTCCTCCCTCCCAGAAGTCTTTCATGTTACGTCAGTTGGGAAGGCTGGGTCATTGTTTATAACAACTCCTAAATCTCAGTGGCTTAAATCCACAGTGCTTTCTTTTTTCCTCATGGATCATGGGTCAACTGAGTACTCTTGTTCTGTGGTATCATCGTCATTCATGGACTCAAGCTGGCCACAGTGTCACTGAACAATGGCTCTTAAAAAGCCATCACTGAGGGCTGGTGAGATGGTTCAGCAGCATAAGCGCCTGCCTGGTAAGCGTGAGGTCCTGAGTTCGACTCCTGGTACCCACAATAAGGGAGAAAAAATGGCCGGTGAGATCGCTCAGTGGTATGAGCGCCTGCTGGCAA
This sequence comes from Erethizon dorsatum, assembly GCA_028451465.1. Taxonomy (NCBI): domain Eukaryota; kingdom Metazoa; phylum Chordata; class Mammalia; order Rodentia; family Erethizontidae; genus Erethizon; species Erethizon dorsatum. The sequence continues at coordinate 106,603,698 of CM051826.1, forward strand.
GCGCGAGGTCCTGAGTTCGACTCCTGGTACCCACATTAAAAAAAAAAAGGGCCGGTGAGATGGCTCAGCGGCATAAGCGCCTGCCTGGCAAGTGCGAGGGCCCGAGTTCGACTCCCGGAACCCACATACGAAAAAGGGGCCGGTGATATCGCTCAGCGGCACGGGCGCCTGCTGGCATGCGAGGTCCTGAGGTCGACCCCCGGCACCCACAAAAAAAAAAAAAAAAAAAAAAAAAAGCCATCACTGAAAATGACATGGGTCACTTCTTTTTCATTGGCTAAAGCAAGTTACGTGTTCACACCTAACTTAAAGAGATCAGGAATGTCTCCAAAACTGACTAATGTCTCTATTTCATCCTTCTATGACACTCTGTAAACTTATACACCTCAGTTAAAATTATTGTAGAAAAAAATTATTATAGAACTCTGTAGTAATACAGAAATTTGATGCATTTGACAGTTAACTCTGGACCTTTGAAATTTCAAGCCTGCTATATGAAGAAATCCACCTCACGTCATCTTATTGATCTCACAGTGATGCAGTCCTTTGCTTCATCGGTTTGTACCAGGACCCTCAATCCTGGTTGTATCTTAGAGTCATTCGGGGAGTTAAAAAAGGAGGAAAAATAAAGAAGCAAGAGCTTCACCTTGGTGCAGTTAAATCAGAATGTCTGAGGTGAGGCCAGGTATCTGAATTTTTAAATTCATGAATTCTGAGGTGTAAACAGCATTAAGAACCACTGGCTTATATATTCAGTATTTTCTGGTGAGGCTCTTTGAAAATTAGGCCTTATTTTTATTATAGCATCAAGATTTATTCTCTTTCCTATTATTTTGGCACAAACCTATGTTAGACAGTCATTTTTATACTTACTCATGTATTGTCTGTTTCCTACAATATATTTTAAGGACTAGTACCACATCTAATTCATCAGCCTAGTATACGTCATAGTGTATGTCATAGGTCCAAGTCTTTTTTTTCTCCCATGCCCAGATTTACCTGTTTTTGGACTCCCTCTCATCTGAATGGTGTACTCTTTTTAAAATATATTATTCCTTTGTTTTTCTCTTCTTTAATTGAAAGAGATAAGTAATATTTGAGAAATAAAACAAAGTACAAATGTAATGCAAGATACACATAAGCAGGCAAGGTTATTAGTATTCATTGTAGCACCTCCAGGGCTTGGCTTTCATGATAGCTTAGTGTGGTCTCTAACAGCTGATCACAGTAGCATCTACTTAACTTTCAGCTCCTTTGATCAGTGATCCAACTAATTCCAGCCATGAACTCTGTCTTCTCTTCCAGCAGTGCCCATTGCTTGGATGTCTATAATCAGCTTTTTGTAAATTTGTTGAAAGAATATTTTGTTCTTAAAACTATATGTTAAAGAGAAAAACCTGGATTTAAGTCTGAGTCATATGTGATGTTTACACAAATTCTACAAACTGGAGAAGCACCTTATATCCCAATAATGAAATCTTATTTGTTATAACACATTAACATTTTATATGAAAACACATAATCTTTTTTTTTTCGGGGGTGGGGTACTGGGAATCAAACTCAGGACCTTGTGCTTGCCAGGCAGGTGCTGTGCTGCTGAGCTATATCCCCGGCCCCAAAAATACATAATCTTGTCCTTCAAGTTTTTTCTTGTGACTGTGTGTTTCTTTTAGGGATGTCAGAGAACTCCAAACTGATTTATATTCTTAAGTGGTAGATATTTTTTATGAATCGAAAAGTATAGAGAAGGTCCACTTACCATCTTTAAAAGGTCTACTTAAAAAAAAAAAAGTCATGACTTAAAAAACAAAGCACCATTGAAATTGAAGCAAAATTGACTCATATTTGACTTCTTAGTATTCATAATTTAGTCAGCCCATTTTATTGTTTGGAAATATTTGAATGCTAATGTATAGGATAATTGATATTTTATGTCTCTTTGCCTTTCAATGTACCATTTTTTTCTTGGAGTGCCTTACACTGTCTTGCTCTCCTATTTTTGCTTGGAAAAGGCCTACATATTCTTCAGTTCTTAGCATAAGAGAAGATTTTATCAAATAGATTGCTATGACTTCTATAGCCTCTGTTTTTGTGCTTGATATACTGCGTTGTAATTATGGCTTTACTGTTTTTTGCCTGCCTTCTATTTTTAAGCTTTTTAACTGCCTTCGGCTACGTAGCCAATACACAGCATAAAAGGCTTTTAAGTCTGCGATTGCAGAATGAATAAGTAAAAATATGTATTCTATGTGTTTTGTATATATGTGTGTAACATTCCATACATGGACTTGCATGGAATAATTTAGAAGATAATTAATAGATTGTGAATTAACAGATATATGAATTATGGATTCATTTGTGGCTAATTACATTTTACATGTTTTATACTTAAATAAATTCATGGTAGTATACTTGAACAATATTTTATTTTATTTTGTTTATTTTTATTTTTATTTTTATTTTTTTTGAGGCAGGGTCTTGTTTGTGTAGTGCAGGCTAGCCTTGGACTCATTATGTAGCCCAAGCTGTCCTTGAACTCGCGGCAATCTTCCTGCCTCAGCATCCTGCGTGCTGGGATTACAAGCATGCGCCACCATGCCTGGCTTGAACAATATTTTATTTATTTATTTATTTATTTATTTATTTATTTATTTATTTATTTATTTTTGTGGGTACCAGGGGTCGACCTCAGGACCTCGCGTGCCAGCAGGCGCTCGTGCTGCTGAGCAATATCACCAGCCCTTTTTTTGTATGTGGGTTCCGGGAGTTGAACTCAGGCCATCTCACCGGCCCTTGAACAATATTTTAGAAAGGGATGGAACTACTGGTGATGGTAAGAACCTTGACACTAGTTGTAGTGTCTATTACGGAACAGTTCTGATACCTAAATGTTCTGTCGTAGGACCTTCAAGTTTCTGCTTGATTCTTGGCCCCTATTTCTAGTTATAGCAGCATGTTTTTGCCATTTCCAAATGCTTGCCATTATCTTCTAGTTTCTGAAGTTTGAACTGATCTTCTATAAATAATGCTTCTTTAGAGCAAAAGTTATCAAATACTGTGCTTGCCCCTTTTTTACTACAAAGGAGGAGAGTGGTGGTCATTCAGAAGGAAGGAAGATCGGCCCCTGTTGTGGTGAGACAGATTACATAGATATCCAGAGTGATCAGTGATCATGGCATATTTCACACACACACATGCACACACATTTTTAAGTAGGTGAAAATTGTTTCAAAGTGACTATCAAGGGTGGTCTTAACGGGAAAGAAATGTCACCACTGGGCATTGTGCGCTAGGCTACCAGCCCTTATATTATTTTGATCAGGTCTCTTTATAACCAGGTAATGGTTTCATTTTCCCCTTTTTCCTGCTGTTACATCACTTCACCCCATTGCCTATTCCCCACTGAAAATTTTAAATTCTCAAAATATTGGCCCTAGGGCAGCCACTTAAATTTGCTGTAGTGGAGGAGCTTAGTAGGCCCAGGGAACAAAAGTTTTCAGAGAGGTAGGAACTGGGTTTGTCAAATAATTGGAGGACTTGGGAGGATGTGGGTAAAGTAGGAGAGGAATAATAAAGAGTATGGTGTAAGCATATAGTATAATTCCCATTTTTTGAATACCCTTGAACCACTGTATTTCCTATTAAGTGTATCATTGGTAATAAGTACTCAGGAGCCCAGCTATATTTCAACAATGGGTAAGATTATCTCTAATATGATATTGATAATTATTTATCAATATCATAAGTACATAGTGTTAGATATAATAGGTTTTTAAATGTTTAGTTTTCACTCTGATATGTGATATTTTTATTAAAGTCAGTACTTTCAAGATTACTCAGATTTGCAGCATATGTATAACTTTTAATCGTAATATTTAGAATATTGTTTATATAATTTTTATTTAAAATAACTATAAATGATTAAGATATATGGGAATATTAGTATTTATAAATGTGGGATTTGAAAAGTAATGCATAATTTTGACATTTCCATTCTTATTTTCTTTCCTTTTTGTCTTTGTTTTTTTTCTTTGTTTTTTTTTTTAAGAATTAATGTGCCATCTGGAAACCTGAGATCCTGCCATAAAAGGAATTTTGGCTTTTTTGGCAACCAGTCATCAGGATATGCTGTGACTGTGCACCTTATCAGAATAATGAAACATAATTAGAAAGGTGTATTAACTCATACATTTCAAAATATTTCTATATTGAGGATTCTTGGATGGACATTATGGGGATAAAGTATTAGTGTTATTATTCTGTCCAAACATTAAGATGATTAATGGTAAACTTATGGATCCTCAAACCAAAATGTAAATCGAAATTCTGTATGACTAAGGGGTTCTGAGCTATTTCTAAATGCTATATTCTGGATCTTCTTTTCAATGTTAAGTAAATGCAATTGGTTTATGTTCTTCAGAGGAGAGAGTTGCATTATTACATCGCAATTAACTTGCTGTGTTCTTCTGTTCTGAATAATATGGTCATTGGAACTGTCAGCCAAACGGCTTTATTTATTTATTTATGGAACACTTTTTTTTAACTCTAAAAAGTAACAAGTTTTTTTTAAAAAAATTAATTGAGAGAAAACAGCTGAAATCATGCACTGAAAGGGTTAAGTCGACATGAAAGAATTCATTTCCACTTTAATGACCTAGCCTTGCTGGGTTAGGACGATGGGGAACATGCTTCTGACTTGTACTCCTATTGCCAATTAACACCTCCTATAACAGGTTGCTTCAGCTAGTCATTGAAGCTGAGGCAGTAGAAGTAGTTTACATGCAGCTTGTTTTTCACACTAGTTGTTTAATACTCACAAAATTAAAGTATTAAAAGGTTGTTTCTTACCTTGCTGGGTAAGAGATAAACAGTACAGTGGCGGTTATTTATGTATGTTTTAATCCACTTATTTTGTGTTCAGTTTTTGTTTTAAGGGCCTGTTTTTATTATGGAAACAAAGGTACTGGCTTCATCAAATTTTTTAATTTTCTGACAATTTGTTGAGCATTATATTGAATATCATAAAATTCATTTTTTTTCTGTTAACTGTTCAACATATTGTCTGTTTAGGTTTTTTGTTTTTAAAATATAATCACCTTCATTTGTTAATAAAATCTGTGTTCTCTGTTAAAAAGCACATATTTTTACCAGACTTTTAAAAATGATTTTAAAGTACAAGATCAAATATGGACCTTTAAGCTTCCATCTTAAAATAAATTTTGTGTAATTTTAATGCTGTGACAGCTTTCGTTACAAATTTTGAAATGTTTATTGTCATTCCCCAAGAATACTTTATATTTTAGACATTTTAGAATATTGCAATTTAGTGATATTATTTATTTTACATTTCTCTTAAATGATACTTTGGTTCCTGTCTAATCAGCAGGTATTTTAATAACAAAATTAGCTGAATAATTGATATCAGTTCACACTAAGAGAAGGGTGGAGTAAGATAACTAATAGTGTTAACAAAGTTGTTAGAAGGCCTGGGTAGGTAACACTTTGAGGTTTTAGTTTTTGTGCTGTTAGGATGGCAAATGCCTTGTTTTTTTTTTTGTTGTTGGGTTTTTGTTTTTTGTTTTTTTTTTCCCCCACTTAGTCAACAAGGGCTGCCCAAGCGAAAGTCACAGCTTTTTATGCTAGATCAGATTTTAACCCTCTAAATGGGGGGAAAACAAAACAAAATTCAGATCTCATTTAATGTAACCACATTTTACTCAGTGCAGAACCACATTTTACTCAGTTTGATACTTTTGTGGAGTTCATAATAGGCTTTACACCACTAGTTAGCTTTTCATGTCTGCATAAAGGCTGGTCAGACTGCTTCTGCCCACAGTTGTAAATGGATGGAAACCTATACATTTCATCAATTTAAAAGTATGGATTTTCTTCCATTTTAAAGCACATTTATTTTAAAAAGTAAGATTTCCTTAAGTGACTTCAAGGTTGCCTGTAGGAATTGAGTATTGAGGATTTATATAGCAAAAGTAATTCTTTCTATTTCTTATTTTTGTGAGGGATATGTGCATTTTAGTTTTGTAGTTTTTATGGAAATATATAAGTCATACGCCAATTTTCAAACTAACATTTAAGTTTTAACGGTAGACTATAAAGTTGGAGATCATTCAGATATTTCTATTACTTATCTGTTAGGGGCACGTGATTTTTTTTTTATAGTGACATTGTGTGAAATATAGACTTTTTTAGATTTATTTATTTACATAAATACCTCTTTAGTTGATGCTGATATTTTCAGTTACTGTAATAGATGTTATTAAAAGACCTTGAAATTTGACTTACATCTCATTCAACCTCCAAAAGATTATTTTTTCTTATATATTACAATGGTGAAATAGTTGTTAGAATGTCAGCAGAATTAACTTGAATAGTTCACACACCATAGAAGCTGATAATTTTATAACTATGCTTTTGATTAAGCACCAGAAAGACACTTGTTCAGTTACTATTTTTTATTTTAACAACCTAAGCCTTTTTTTTTTTTTTTTTTTTTTTTTTTTGTGGGTACCGGGGGTCGACCTCAGGACCTTGCACGCCAGCAGGCGCCCGTGCCGCTGAGCGATATCACTAGCCCTTTTTTCGTATGTGGGTTCCGGGAGTCGAACTCGGGCCCTCGCCCTTGCCAGGCAGGCGCTTACGTTGCTGAGCCATCTCACCGGGCCCCTAAGCCTGTTTTTAAAATTGAAAATATATTGGGAGCCAGATTTTCATTTGATTTGCATATTTTGTTCCTAGACTTATGCAGCATTTAGCTTAATTTTTTAAACAGAACAGGTTCTTAATAAATGAAAGATGATTGAAGTGATTCACTTCAGTACTATACATTTGTTCAGGATTTTTAAAGGTCCTGCAGAAGGACGTGGGTAACTTGCCCTTACACATGGGTCCATATGTCTGTTTTGGTTGAATGTAAGGATAGCCTAACTATAGTTAAACTTGAGGAAACAGTTTGTGTCAGTTTCTACTTGTGAAAACTTTGTTTCCCAAAACAAATATGCTAATATGAGGGATGAGGGTCTGATGAGTTAAAAGGACTTGGAAAGTTTCTCTGGCTGAGGGATAAAAAACACTGGCTGTATTTGTTCTTCTTGGTGTACCTCTTAATCCTAGGACTCTGTTTCTGTGGCCACTGTATCTTCTTGACCACTCCTACCCTGTATATTTCTCCTTACTGCCTCTCCTGATTCATAATTCTTTTCTTTCTTATTTAATATTTGAAATAGTGCTATACCTCAGTGTTTTTATTTGCCTCAAGTATAGCCATTTAGTAAAAACATGAAATATCTTGAAAATTCTTCATATTTGAAACCTGCTTCTAAAATGTATGAGTTAATGTCTGATTCTTGTTATATATGTTCATTTCTTTAAAATATGTTAAAGAAATAAGTAATTTTATAGGCTCAAATATACAACCATGATTTAATTTTTTGAGCAGGTGATATGTTTGACAACTATTCTTACCCTGTGTTTATCATTTGTATCGTGTGATTTTCCAAAATCTCATGTGCTTTGTTTGACTTAAATTTCCTACAGTAGGTTTTGATAAAAATGGTTGCTGTTTTCATATTAGCCCGAACACGATGTTAGGAGTACATCCATTACTGCACTTCGCTCTGCATAGTGTACTGTGCCCATCTAGAGTTCAGAAAACAGGGAGACACTGCAGTGCTTTTGAGTGGGAAGGACATTCAAAGTTTTCTTTCCAATTTCCTTAATAAGAAATGGTTCTGGGTGGTAGAGAATTCTGAAATTTATACAATGGAAAGGTACTACACTGTCAGAATAAAAGTAGATTTGGACACCTGAAAGTGGCAAGAGCATATTACTAGAAGTCAGAAATAGCATTTTAGTCCTGGTTTTGATATGTTCTAGCTTTGTATATATGCCAGTACATGTTTTGACTACCTTATGAGCTTCTTAAAGCCTTTGCTCAACTATAGTTAAAGTGAATTATTATTTGTAGCTTGGTCACATATTTGAGAAGAGTTAGTTTTTTTCAGAGCTTGAAACAGAAAGTCAGTATACGTTGGTGAGACTGTGTGGCCCATGGGATGATTTGGAAAACTTTAGGTTAAACAATAATAAACAGATTTTTTTTTCCATCCTAGGATTTCACGTTGAGCCTTTAATATTCTAGCATACAAGGTGAACTGGACACACATTAGGCTTCAGGTTTGACTAGAAGTGAACTCTACATGGAATTATCTTGCAACTTCTTTTTTTGAAAATAAATAATTTTAAAGCCTCTGCCACACTGATGTAATAATAATAAATTGATATAACTGGTTGATATACTGAATGTAAGGACTAATGAGTCAAGAAAAATTTTGCTTAAATATCTAGTTTGAGACTCAAGATCTTAATTAGAATAACATGGTGAGTTTGATTTTTGAAGACATTGAATTTGAGATGTCTTCCTTGGGAGACAGTATGGTGACTAATAGTAGTTTAGAAGGGATCCTGATTTTAATATCTTCTGATTTAATCATTCATGAAATGTTTGAACCCTTTGTATAGTATTTTTTTTTTTTTTTACCAGTGTTTAAGTCTAACTTACTAGCTCAGTAACATTTTTAAATGATAGCTTGGACCAGTACAGGACTTTTCTTATATTAAACCCCTTTCCACTGTCCCCAGTACATCTTTCCATGAGCTCAAAGTTCTACACACTATTTAGTCTAATTAGTGGTTCTCAAACTTTAGCAAACATTGAATTACTGGGAGAACTTCTTTAAAACTCTGATTTCAGAGTATGGCCCTAGACATAGCTCACAAGTTCTCAGGTGATGCTGATGGAACTGGTTTAGGGACTGTACTTTGCAAAATGTTAGTGTTTACATCTTCTGACAATTTTTCAGGTATTTGAAGAGGGCTGTTTTGTACCTTGAGTCTTTTCCAAACTTCATCAAGTTCTTTTGAACATTTCCTATATATCGTGATTTTTATGTCACATTCCTGTTTGAGGTAACTCAGATTTTGAGAATGAAGGACTCTTTAAAAGTGGAATCCCATACTTAAAATTAAGAACTGTCTAAAAACAAGGCTGCACCCTTGAGTTCTCTAAAATATTTAGACTGATAAACATTTCCACCTACCTCGTTTTATAGGTTAATTCATAATTTAACTCCTTTTACTATCAAAGCTGTCAAAAAGCGGTATCTGTTGCCATGGTAATATACTTGATCGCCATCTCCTTTTTTGTTCCTCAGCTTTATTGGGTTATTTTGACAAATAAAATAGTATGATCTTTTTTGGGGGCGGTAGTGACTGAAGATTGAATCCAGGGACTTCAGATTGAACTCCAGTAAAGCTCCCCGCAACTTCTGAGACAGTTTCCCAGGCTAGGCTCGAACTTGTGATTCTCTTATCTCAACCTCACAGAGTTCTAGGATTACAAGCATGTGCTACCACACTTGTCTTAAAATTGTATGATTTTAAGGTGTACAATGTGATAATTTGATTTACCTATATCTTGTGAAGTGATTACCACCATCAAATTAGTTTACGTGTGTCACCTCCACATTATTGTGTATTACATCTATTGAGCATGTTCATCTTATAACTCAGTTTGTATTCTCTGACATCTTCCTTCCACCTTAGCACCTCCACTAGACATGATTCTGTTTCCACGATCAACTTTTTAAGATTCCACATATAAATGAGATCATGTTTTCAGTGATTATTTATTTCCCTTAGCATAATGTCCTCAAGGTTTATCCATGTTGTTGCAAATGGCAGGATTCCTTTTTTAATGGTGCAGTCATATTCCAATGGAAATAAGTACTACATTTTCTTTAACCTTTGATCTATCAACAGAAATTGAGGCTGTATCCATATCTTGGCTGTTTTGAATAGCGTTGCAGTAAACATGGGCATGCAGACATCTTTATGTCATGCTGATTTTATTTCCTTTGGATATAATGCCCAGAAGAGGGATTGGTCATATGCTGGTTAAATTTATTTTTAATTTTTTGAGGCACCTCCATTTTTTTTTTTTTTTTTTATATTGGCTATGCCAGTTTACATCTCCACTAACAGTGTACAAGATTCATTTTCACAACCTTGCCTCTTTTTAATTTTTGGGAGGATGCTTTCAAGATTGTAAGTTAAAATATTCAGTATAGCAGCAGATTAGGATACTTACTTTTAACTCAAGGTTATATTGCTGTTTATGACAGCAAACAGAGGAAGGGGCTTTCAACAATATTCTTTAATAAGTTCCTAGGTTTATTAGCATTACTAAAATAACTGTCATGAACATTCTGGTTCCTGCAAACATCTCTGCTTATTTACTCAAATAATTTCTAGAAGTGAAAAAGTAAGTCACCAAGTTTGTGCAGTTGTAAGGCTCTTGATGTACTTTGTTCATTTGCTTAACATTCCTACCAAGAGTGCTGTGTCTTTTTTTATACTCTTTCCAGAAGTGGGCATTGTAAAGCTTGTTTGGTGGGGGAAAAATACCACACATACAATGTCTTAATGTGTTAATTGGTATTTCTTTAATTAAAGCAGGTCAAGAAGGGAGGTTGAACATTTTCCATGTTTATTTCACCATGTATTTCTTATATAATTAGTCTCTTTGTAGTCTTTGCCCATGTTTCTATTAAGGCTTTAGTATTTTTTAATTTCTTGTGTATCTACTTTTTGTCATAAATGTGACAAGTTTTTTAGGGTATTTGTTTTGCATTTTTTATTTTAAGTATTTAGAAAGTTTAGATTATGTTGTAAATTTTACATGAAAAAAAAAGTAACTGTAATCCATCAGGATAGTGGTACAACATGAGATGGAGAAGCAAATTTAGTTTTAAATTCTTCCAGTGTTAAATAAGAAAAAAGGAAAATAAAATTTGTTCAATTTTGTGGTGATAACTTTGAAATCTAAGTGAGATGAAAATTTGTGCAAAGGTATAGTAATCCGTTTAATCTCCAAATAGAGATAGTACCACTGTAAAAGTTGTAGCAGTTGGCTTCAAAAACAGCTTCAGAGGGCCGGTGAGATGGCTCAGTGGCGTAAGCGCCTGCCTTGCAAGCGCAAGGGCCCGAGTTCGACTCCCGGATCCCACATACGAAAAAGGGGCCGGTGATATCGCTCAGCGGCACGGGTGCCTGTTGGCGCACGAGGTCCTGAGGTCGACCCCCCGGTACCCACAAAAAAAAAAAAAAAAACAGCTTCAGAGCCAAATGTTTTAATAATGAACTCTTTCAAATTTTAAAGACATAAGTAATTTTTACATAGATGTACACATTATTAGAACATGGAAAATGGAAAACTTGTAAGATTTTCCAGTTTACTTTTTAAATTTACCATAATGATATTAAAACCTGACAGATTTAACAGAAAAAAACAAAGTCCAGACCCATGTCAGTTTTAGACAGGAAAATAAAAACTGTAAATAAAAACTATTAAGTCGAAGGAACAATTTATCCCACAAGTACAAAGATGATTTAAGGCTGGTAAATGTTATTGTAATATGTCACTGAAAAAAGGCAAGATGAGTGAACTGTAGTGGCCATTGTGGCTTCTTTTACACAAGAAATGTAGGTACAGGTTTAGCATCCTAATGCAAAAATCTGAAATGTTCCTAAATCCAAAATGTAGTATTCAAAAAGAGCTTGGAGTTTTAGATTGGAGGTGTTCAACTGGTAAAGTTTATGCAGATATTCCAAAATCTGAAAAACTCTGAAATCAGAGATACTTCTGGTCCCAAGCATCTTAGGTTACAAATACTCATTCTCTGTATGTCTCCTTGACTGACAATGGAACTCTTTTTCCATCTTTTTGTGGTGGTTGTTATTTTTAAACAGCATATATCTGAATTTTCATTGTAAGCCCATTTTGATATGGTTTTATCTTTTAACAAGAGATTTTGACCCACTTATTTTTCATAACTAATGTATTTGATTTTACTGCATGTTTGGTATTTCTGGTTTTTTCCTTTTTTGGATTCCTACTGTTTTATTGTTAGTGTTTTGTTTACTTTTTTTTTCCTTCATTGATTTAGGTACATTATGTTTTAAATTTTATAGTGGTTAAATTCTTAAAGTTTTTTTTCAATCGGTATTTGTAGAATAGTGAAAGTCAAAACTTTGAGTTGTACTTTCCCCTTCATTTGTAAGAGAATTTTGTATTCTATATCACTGAATTAAACTTGTTGTAATGTTATTTTACTCTTGTTTCTCTCAGTATAACTTTAATTATTTTTCATCTTGTCTGTCCTGTAGCTTTTTATTTTGAAGAGGAGAAACCTTGTATTCTACTAATACCAAATAATTTACTAAAATTTCGTTCATGATTCCTGTTTTTAGATGTATCACCACTCTTTGAATCACTCTCTCTGAATCTGGCACTTTCTTTTAATCATCAGAATGCTGTACCCCATGAGTGTTTGCCAAAAGACAGTGGATGTAGATACAACCCCACATTTTTTTTCATGTGGGAGTCTAATCCACTTGTGTGCTTCATAAGTTCTTAATATCTCTCTGAGTTCAGTTTCCAGAGTCTTTTAATGTGGCTTTCATCTGGATTGCCTGATTGTGTGCTATTCTATATGGGGAGTATATTCACTGCTGGTCGAAGGTCTTTAATATCTGTGCCATAGACTGTTTCTCCTTTCTCTTCTCCCTACCTGTGCTCTGCATTTCAATAATACCAGCCCTTCTTTACTTGCCAGGTTTTTATTTTTCCCCTTTTTATTAGTTTATGTTTGCGACACATAATAAATATATTCATTGTGAAGAGTTGGTATATGTATATATCACATCTTGATCCTTTTTATACTTACCCTTCCTTCCCCTCCCTCCCGTCTTCCCCCATCCACAGATCCCCATAATTATTTTCATATTTACTTGTAAAAATAAACTTGGATACCAATCACAAGTGAACAGCTAATCACTTGTAAAAATAAACTTGGATACCAATCACAAGAAAATAACAAAATGGTAGTTTTTCCTACTTTGAAATTATCATAGGCTTCTAGTTGCAAAAATAGTATACATACGCTCTTAATTCAGTGGTAATATCCTTACACAACTATAGTATAATATAAAACAATTTTTTAAGTAAATCTTTATATCATACCAAATCCCCATAAATTCTCTAGTATCCACTGCTTGTCCATCATTCAGACTAACCCTTTCAATCCTTTAATTTCCCTCAACCTTGCAGACCTCAGATTATATAATTGTTAGCATGTCCACTAAAGGTCCGAAGACCCTTGCTAGGGTTTTAAGTCTCTGACTAGAACAAGAAACAAAATAGAGCAGTGAGGAGGTAAAGAAGGTGTGAGAGGGACAACAGGAAACATCACTGCACTGTCTGCTGTCTCAAAAACTACACTCATGTACTAAAACAGTCGTATAGTTTTCTTCTATTTAGTACATGGCTTTGTTTCTGAACCAGGAGAAAATAATACATTGTGAAAAAGGAGCTGTGATAATTTACGTGCATCTGGCTTGCTTTCTCTCTTACAAGTAACTGGTATTTTTCTTTTTTGTTCCATTGACTTGCAGGAATTTTATTTATTCATTCTTTCAATTGACACTGAGTTCTGACTATGTGCAGGTACTTTACTAATTACTGATTATATGTAATGTTGAACAAAACAGATTGTTTTGCCCTTCATTGATTGTAGTAATACTTTCTGGATTCTGTCAGTAGTGCATTTTGACAATGGTGTAATGTTTTATTTTCTTTTATTTTTTTTTATTTTTTTTTTTTTTGTGGGTACCAGGGGGACGACCTCAGGACCTCGCGCGCCAACAGGCACCCGTGCCACTGAGCGATATCACCGGCCCCTTTTTCGTATGTGGGTTCCGGGAGTCGAACTCGGGCCCTCGCGCTTGCAAGGCAGGCGCTTACGCCGCTGAGCCATCTCACCAGCCCTTATTTTCTTTTTAACATAAATATTTTCTAAAAATTGAGAAAGGCTGTATTAACACAGTCAGGATACCAGCTTAACTGTGTTCTCCATGTGCAAGTTTTAAAGTTGTTCTAGATTCAAAAAATAATTTTATGAATATAATATTCATCATCCTACCCTTAATGTATTACCTCCTCAGACTTCTCATCACATCTAACCTACTACAGTCCTCACCTTTTCTTAATTGGTGTTAGTTAAACTAATACAATTACATTACTAAAATTACGATGACTTCAACAAATGTTTGCCTGAAAGTAGTGTACCATACAATTTTCATTCTGAAAGAGATTCTTATCTTTTTGAAAGATAAGTAATAAAGCTGCTTTGCATGATGATAATGAAGTTTTAACTATTGCCTGGCATTTATTATTAAAATATAAATTTGCAGGCTTGACTTTTTGCACTACTTTGCATAAAAGTAAATAAAAACAGGATATTTTGGTATGTGATTGTTGTATTTAAAGAAAACTTACTCTAGAATCTTATACTAAATACTAAATTTACAAGCTTTTAAACAAAACCAAAAATAAAAAATTTTAAATTACAGAATTTAGCATATAAATAGAACTGCATATAGATCTGTAAGTGTGGAATGTAATGAGTAAAGTAATTATGTAGTTTCAATTAGTTTAAAAACAAGAGAGAACATTGAGTTGTACTTTAAATACGTAACATTTGTTATAGAGCTGGTAATAAGAATTATTGTCAAGGAGAAAACTAAGCAAAACAGAACTTGAAAATTTTAAATCACAATTCAGTGTAATTTCCCAGACCGCTCGGTACTAAAAAACAAGTTTTTATGTACATCAACTGGGACAGAATTATATTTATAAGATTGTAGGCATCTTGAGGGTAAAGACTATAAATTGTTTTGTGTAGCTGAATGTTAATAGTCAAAAAATTTGTTCCTTTTTGTAAATAAGATAGGATCTTTCTGGAGAAACTTAGTATCATCTTTAGCCTTTAATAAGAATGATAATATTTATTTTAAAGGTAGTGATCAGGATTTTCACGTTAAGACACCTGTCTTAGACAGTTTATGTCTGAGGCAATTGTGTTAAATTTGTTGTTGTGCAGGGGGAGGGGAACAACTTCATTAGGTGAAGTGGAGTGTGTTCACAGCTCTTTCACCTAGGGATTAGAAGTCTTCCCTCTTCCCTCCCACTATACCTATGAATTTGCGGAGTTATCCCATAGCCCTGATCTACATGCTGCCTTTAGCTAAAAAATCAACACGTTCAGAGGATTTGCTATTTGTGTGGATCCTTCAGTTAATCATCTAGTTTAACAGCATTCCCTTTGAGGTAAGAAGTGTCCCTGATTGGTGCATTAGTGTTATTTTGTAGCAAAGGTGGAGTAGCATTGTTGAAGTTTTATGTCCATTGGAAACTTGCCTGAGTGCTAGTGTTTTCTTCAGGTTTGATATTTGCAAACATGTTTTATTTATGTGTTTTGAACTGAATAGGAAGAAACTTGAGAGGTTTTTCTAGAACTCCTTTAAAACAGTCACATATACATGACATAACATCTAACTTCTACACTGTATTTATATTTGTAATAATTCATCCATTTGTTTCTAGGGGCCACCTACAGATGCTCCTGCAGTGGACACAGCAGAACAAGTTTACATCTCTTCGCTGGCACTGTTAAAAGTAAGTAATGAATGGAGTTACTTGCTTTACTGACTTCTGTTGCTTTCACTGTCTTTTACTTTGGCATATTTTCACCTTAATTGCCTCAGACATAAGTATGTTTTTAGGTACATCTATAAAAGAGACTTTTATTTTTACTGGAGCAAAATTAGGTTATTATTAATAACAAAGCAAAAAAGATCTGAGATCTCAAAGAAATGAGCTTTGTGTCCACATGTCTTCCTCTTTACAGATGTTAAAGCATGGCCGTGCTGGAGTTCCAATGGAAGTTATGGGTCTAATGCTTGGAGAATTTGTTGATGATTACACCGTCAGAGTGATTGATGTGTTTGCTATGCCACAGTCAGGAACAGTGAGTACTTTTATGGATGCCTGCTGCAAGTAAATGTGTTTCTTTTCTTTTTTCTTTTCCTATGCAAAATAACTTTTATCATTTTATGTTTTTTTTCTAATAGGAAAAATTAATCATACAGTTTGTAGTATAAACTTCTAGATTGTATTGAACTAAATCATTAAGTCTTTTTAATGTACTATGTACTTATATAGGGCCATAAACTGAATATGCTAATGCTAAATCCTTTTACATGTTCCTTCAGATTTAATTGGCAAAATATACTGGACTTAAAAGTTAGCTACCCTACCTGTATAAGCACAGTATTAGCTTGAACACTTGGTTCAAAATATTTCAGAGGTTCTTTTATGTAAATTTTTAATGCACATACATTAGTCCTCATTATTTTGAAATATGTCCTTTTTAAAAATGTTCTACATATGATGATGAATGACTTTTAAGCTTTCCCTATTAAAAATGTTAAGTAGTAAGAAACAGAACTGTTAGTGAATCTTGTTTCTTTTTGTCCAGGTATGTTAATTTGTTTATATGAACCATATTCCATATGCATTTTGAAGGTTACTCTACCTCTTTAAAATATATTCTTTCTAGAGGTTATCTCTGCTATGCAACACTTCTCTGATATCTGACTTTAAAAATGTGTTGGGCCGGTGAGATGGCTCAGTGGTTTAAGTGCCTGCCTAGCAAGCACGAGGGCCCGAGTTCGACTCCCGGAACCCACATATGAAAAAAGGGCTGGTGATATTGCTGGCGTGCGAGGTCCTGAGTTCGACCCCCGGTACCCACACACACAAAAAAAATGTGTTGTCATAAAACTGTGTGTTCTGTTGGAGGATCCATACTGTGAGTTTGATAAAGTACATATTAAAGAATCAATTATATTTTTAAGCCATGCACTATATATGTGTGTATCTAAAACAAGCACTTAAAATAGAGTGGCTCCTACAAAATGCAATATATGTGTAAATAATACAAAATAGTAGTAAAATATGCCAGATTTTCTCTTGATGAATTTGTTGAGGTAAGCTAATTTGGATGTTCTGATTTGTCCATCTGGATGTTCATTATTTTGTTCAATTGGAGATAAAGAAATACTCTACATAGTCATGTAGGTTTAGATTTAAATCTTAGACTGTCCTTACATATATATGTAATATATATTATGATATATATCTTTTCATGTCAGAATATCTACAACACATAATAAATTAACTTGCATTTGCTTACATTGCATTTGGTCCATATATAAATACTGATTATAATAAATAGTTCTTGGGTTTTAGTATCATTACTTTCATGTAAATGCTTATTTGATAATGTAAAATAAAATATTTTCATCCTCATATTTATTCTGTGTAGTAGAATTAGAAAGTTTTTCTTCTGGCCCAGTAGTCAGTAAACTTTTCTGTAAAGACATGCTTTTGTTGCATATTTTTCTCCCTCTCCTCTTCATTCTCCCTACTTTCCCTCCCCTTCTTTGTATTCTCTCTTTTAAAATATTTAAAAATAAATAAACATTATTATTCTAGCAGCAAATTGTATACTACTGTTCTCAAAGGATGTACTCTTCATTGGAATTCAATATACTGTTTGCTTTGGTAGGGAGGAAGTGCTTATGTTAACTGGTTTGTTCAGCTAGATTAGATTTAGAATCCTGTTGTTAGAGGAAAGCCTTAGAGGAGGTATAATGGACCAGAGAGAAAATATGGACCATTTTTATATTTCTATGTGCTAAAATCTTATTTTGGTTGAACTAGCACTATGGAACATTCAGGAAACTTGTTCACAAACTGTCTCCGGTGGGGGAGCATTTTTGTGATTGCTTTTATTTGAAACAATAAATTATTCTTCTTCTCCAAAGTTGTTTACATGATTGAAAATATACTGTTTCATTGTAATAACTAAATAGTTGTAGTCCTTATCAATGATTAGTAGATGGCATTAGGAAGTATTCTTGCCTAGATAGGTCTAACCAAAAGTCATGGTTGGCTCAATTATTTGATATTTCTGACACTTACTTATGTAGCAGTAGCATAAACTCTTAAAGGATCTTTAATGTTCTCTTAACTCATTAGCAAACAACAGTTTGGTACATGAAACTTCTAGAAACTTTATTGCTATAAGATTCATAATTAAATGACTAGAGCATCAAAACTTATAAAACTATTTTGTTACCTTAAAATAATATGCATAGGCATTTGGGGGCTAGATTTTATTTATTTACATTACAATATAAAACTTCTTTGTTTTCAAAGTTATAAAAATTAATTTTCTCTCTTTCTGAGCTAGGGTGTCAGTGTAGAAGCAGTTGATCCTGTGTTCCAAGCCAAAATGTTAGATATGTTGAAGCAAACAGGAAGGTACGTATTTTAAAGGAACATTTAAAAAATAATAGGAAGCATTTTAGAAGCATACCTTGAAGTTATGGATGTTTACGAATATCATTCCTAGAAAAAACAAGCCATGCAGCTAATATAAAAGTGTCTATCAATGTAAGTGTTATGAACTACCTATGTGGTACCTCTTCCCCCAGAATGAAACAAATCTGCCAATCAGAGATCTGCTTCATATTAAAATTCTTGCTGTCATATAGTAAATTAGTAAGCTTGGGTTATAGCTTCCTTCTGTTTAGCATATGGAGTTACTGTGTTGTCACTTATAGAGAAGTTTTGTGTTTTATATATTAGAGTGTTGGAATGGAATGAGATTTCGAGTATTTAATTATGTTTGTAGACATTAGTTTTCAAGACAGAGAAAGTAAAATCTAAATATTAAGTTTTCCCCCCCAGGTTAAATCTCTTAATAGTTGTCATTCTCTTGCTCAAATTCTTCTACTATGGAAAAAACTTCAAAATTAATGTTAGCAAAAGGCTCAGCAGCTGAGCAGAACAGTGCAAATTGGTTTTTGACTGAGTTCCTAGTTCTACTGCTGGTTTAATTGATATTTAATCCTTTCACAACAGTGGATCCTGGTGTCCATTGTTAAAAATGTTCTCTGTTCCTGGAAAATCCAACTCCCAGAGCTAAGGAGTTAAAGAGTAGATATTTACTTGAATGCTGAAAGGGTAAAAACTGGCTCTGAGAAAGTGTGGTAACAAGGTGAAAAACTGAAAGCCTTATCTACCACTGCTAATGTGCATCTCTTAATGATAGCACTCCTTTGTCACACTTATTCATTTCCATGTTTCTGGATAATACGGTGTACAATTTCAGAGTTTCTAATGGTGCTTTTTCACACCTGTGTTTTTTTCATCTCTTCTTAATTTATACCCTGTTAGTGTGTTGTTTCTTTTCATAGCATAAGTGTATTTCTTGTTCTGTTCCGAGCATCTGAATGCCCTTTTTGTTTCAGGCCTGAGATGGTTGTTGGTTGGTATCACAGTCACCCTGGCTTTGGTTGTTGGCTTTCTGGTGTGGATATCAACACTCAGCAGAGCTTTGAAGCCTTGTCGGAGAGAGCTGTGGCAGTGGTTGTGGATCCCATTCAGAGTGTAAAAGGAAAGGTAGAGTCAATTCTATCTTTATTGTCATCTACTGCCACATTGTGTGTACACATACATGAAATAAAAATCCATTTTGCTTTAAACAGCATTCTTAATTACACAGAAAAGTACAGTTTACTTAAATAAACAAATGAAAATATTCAAGTCAATAAATGTATCCGATATTAGCAATTTCATTATTTAGGGATTTGTTTCTACTTTAGCCACATGGTATGAGTTTTTATCTTTAAATTTCATAAAAATGAGAATGTTAAACCATACTATTAATATTTTATTAGTGTTTTAATAAGCATTGCTCTACCATCATTTTCAAGGTAAATTTGGAATCGGCACATTTTTTTAAATGTCTATTTAAAGGGCTTTGACTTATAGCTACTGTGCAGGGCATATTCTGGAGTTGTACATTGCAGATATTTTAGACAATGAAAACTTGCCCCATAGACTTGGTATCAACCATTCACATATTGAGAGAGCACACAGATGAATGATTAAATATGCTAAATGATTGTGAAAAGAGATAACTTGAAAAGCATATTGGATTATAGTTGTTCTTTGATGAAATCTCTTTTGTTCTTGTTCTTTTTTTTTTTTTCATTCTTTCGTTCGTTCGTTCTTTTCTTTTCTTTTTTTCATTTCTTTCTTTCTAGCCCCATATGCCATTTTCCTATTTCCTGCCTCATGACAGCAGGGAGCAGCTCTATTATCACCTTCACAGAGCTGTCTGCAAATGTGAGAGGCAATTCGATTTTGCTCAACCACAGGGAGAGTGGATTAGAAAAACTACAGAACATACAGAAATTGGCTAGGTGGTTACTGCTTTAAAATACTGCTGAGGTGTCTTGTTTGAGCTTGTACTTCCATTGTGGTGTAGAATAATTGCTAAAATAAAATCACAATACATTTATGGGATACTTTTATGCAGGTTTTACAAATAATTTTTAAAGCACTTAGACATAAATATTAGCTTGATATGTATCAGACCTGGAGTTTGATAGGAGTGTAGATTACATTTACATCTGCTCACCAGCTCAAACTAAACATGGCTGTTAAAATATGGAGTTTTTATCTGTTATGAATTTGAAGTTGAATGTTTTCTGACATCATATTATTACGATGCATAAAACTTGAGATCTTCTCCAGAATATCCCATTAGATGTGATTTAGCTTTTCAGAGGCAGAAACTATCCAAAAAAAACAATGATAATAGAAGCTGATATACTAGAAAATTCAGAATGGGTAACTTCTGAAGCTTGCTATATGCCTGTATTTCAGTTCATTTACTTTCTTTTTTTGCTAAGACTATTATTACTTAACTGATAAAGAAATTGAAAATACTTGATTTTATTAGTTTTATGAATTAAAGTGTATTATATCTCTTAAGTGTAATTCTCTGATTTTTAAGGTACCTTTTTAGTAACTCGTAAGTACTTCAATTATGTAATTATTATTTTAGAATTATACAAATATGCCATAAAGCCCCATCATAATAATTGACAAGTAATAGTTGAAGCTTAATTTTAAATAGCAGTTTTAGTTTCAAAACCTGGTTTTAAATATTGTATATAATATTGCAATTTGCATGATTTCTAGTTTATTTTTCATTCATATTAAAAGAATTAGTTTCATATAAAACTACACTTGTATCATATGACTCATGACAATTTTAGATCTAACTTTTTAAAAATATATCTAAAATTATTTTACAAAATCAGTATTTTATGTGCCATGAAAAAAATTCTCGAAAATATTTAATTTTATATCATTGGTAATTCATATCACTTGTTATATCTAACATATAGATTTATGGATTACCTGAAATAAGGATCCAATTCTTTGCCAGTATTGCAGCTTTATCTATATGGTTTCTGAGTTTAATTATAATTTATGATTCTTTCATGTCAAAATCTCCCAGCACTCTGAATCAAATTAAATGCTAGTAATCTATCAACAGAGTATTTTAGTTAAATCATTAAACTTAAGAATATAAATTTATAAAAATGAAGAACAGTATAGGACTCTCTTCCCTTCCCTGCATGTGATTTATCAAAGCTGTCAAAATATTTAGTAAGACAATGATTAGATCAAGAGTTAAAATGGCAGTTTACATGTAAATGACTTAAATTAGATCTCAGTTCATGATTTTTAAAAACTATTTCCTGTTTATTTTATATATTTCCATTTTTAGAAATTCCTGTGTTACCTGTCTGTTTTTGATGGATTAGATAACCATAAATTCTTTTCTGTAATTTCAGTTTATTCATAGTAAGTTTGATTTTCTTTTAGGGTGACTTGATTGTATTTTTATTAAATAATTACTGTTTGCCAGGTATTGTAATAATAACCATTTCAACTTAGTCTTTACAGTAGAGAGTGGCACTATTATTATGTTACATTTTATCAATGAAATAATTTTAAAAAATTAGAATCAAAGTGATTACAGTGTACTTTGCCAAAATCAGACAATGGCAAAGCAACAGAACAGGAATATAAATCCAGGTCTACAAATTTTCAGTGCTCAAGTTTTTTTTTTACTGGTTCTTTAATATTATAATGTTATAAATTACATAATCAGAATAATTCAGGAACGGAACATTAATACCAGAGGTTGGTGCCGGGCCTTTCCTTAAGTTACTGTCACTAGGTGTCACTCCCTTCAGCATAACTTAAGGGAAAGAGCTATACATTTTCTTTGAGTTCTCAGTAGTTCTCTGCATTATTTATAACAAGTATCATGTATAGTTGATTTTTCCATATTCTATTAATTATATAAAACAATTTTGGTAGGCATCCCTGTCACCTTTTGTGACATCTCTAGGACCAATGAAAACAAAATGAATACTAAAATACACTATATGTTAGAGAATCCATGTTACTATATATTGTGTAGTACTGTAAATGTTTTAAAATGATATAGATGAAAATCATTGGTAGTCTCATTCATAATTTTAGTGGAGAGCAAGCTCATAGAAATTATCACAGTTCTGCTCTGAACTAATCCATGAAATGATTTTTTAAGATTGCACTTAAGTTTTGAGTTTATTATAAAATACATATATTCAGATATTTTAACTTTAGCTCTCAAATTGCACAATGGCAACTTCTTGCTTAATGATTATATATTCAGCCCACAACTGAACTTGATTCAGAAGCAGATTGACTATACTTTTTCCTGGCGTGGGGGGGAGAAGAAAAGAAAAAATTGGGTAAAATCATAAAACTAGCTTAGAACTTCATGTGATAGTTTAATATATGTATTAAAAATGCATGCTTTAGATAAGTCATTTTTCCTAACAGGATTCCTGTTAGAAAATGCTCATATGTTACCCGCTAACTCCTAGCAATTATTGTCTCTTCTCTGTTTTAAGAAAATAAGAAAATACTAATGACCATTTAGTCTCAATACACTTTTACACTGGCTGGGTTTTCTTGAAACATTTTTATTTAATCTGATCAGAAATACTCAATAGGCTTAAAAAATGTGATGTTTATCTAAACATCAGTTATCTCATTAACATATATTTTTTAAGTATACCTGGTATGCTATATGCTAATGATTCTGGGATACAAAAAAAAATAATCTTCATCTCTTTGAGAGGATAATTCATGTACATTTAATGTCACTAGTGAGCAAGATAACATTCTGCCAATCATATACTGGGTGAGTGGGTTAATGACTGTGAGCCGGCTCAGGACTTGAACCTTTTAAAGGTTTAATTCTTGTATTAGCACTCCTGACTTTATGAAGAATGAAGCACATCAACCCCTTCCTTCCCAAGTCTTGTAAACCTGGGTATGGTAGGATTTCATGGGGACCCGTATTGCTTTAATTGAGCTCTGAAGCATCTTAGTAGCTCCAGTCTCCAAGACTGGACTAGACCTCACCATGGACTCTGAAAGAGCACCCAGTGATATTGTCTGAAACAGTGGCTCTGGACAATGAATAAAATACAAGAGAAATGATTCAGGGAACAAATGTTGTAAGAGCTGACCTTTTATTTTCAGATATGTAGGAGGTTGTGTATTGGGGGGTTACTTTTCCATGAAATTTTACCTTAGAAAGTTTTAAGATGATGGAGATTTTTAAACCACTCAACAATTGTAAGGTTTTTCTTATTTAAAAAGATGTAAAGGCAGGGCACAGAGTAATAAAGAGTACAGGCTTTGAGTCAGGCCTGCATTAAAATCCCTTTATCTCTTCTTACAGCATGACTTTGAAGAAGTTACTTTGAGCTTCAGTTTTCCTATACATAAAACAGATTTAGTACCTGCCTCATTACTATAAATATCATGAGGTGATATATGAAGATTAGAATGTGCATGTTCATAGTGAAGTAGTACTTCTCTCTTCTGAAGATGAAAGTAATTGATACTTTTAAGAATTAAGAACTAGTTTTTCTTTTTTCTTTTCTTTATGTGGGTACCAGGAACCGAACTCAGGACCTCACATTTGCCAGGCAGGTGCTTATGCCACTGAGCTATATCATTGGCCCAGAACTAGCTTATTTTTAAAAACAATGTAAATATTTCTGGAAAATTTGCTAGAGAATAAATATGTATTAATTCCTACCTTGCTCATATTTAGGAAGGTTATAGTAATGACTATAAAAGAAATACAGACTTTCCCCTTCTTGTATTTTTTATTTATTTTTTATTTATTTATTTTTTTTAATGTGGGTACCGGGAGTCAAACTCAGGACCTCGCGCTTGCCAGCAGGCGCTTGAGCCGCTGAGCGATATCACCAGCCCTTTTTTGTTATTTTTATTTTTTTTTACTTCCCTTCTTGTATTTTGAACATCATGGCTAATATAGAAATACTCTACTGATTCAGCTTATTTTATTTTTATTGAGTACTCAGCCGTTTTCAAAGTTATTATCCTTGAGCGTGTTGATGAAGAGGAAAATGAATAAATTATATTGAAACTGTTTATGGAGTGATTAACGTATTGTGGCTACTATTTTGTGTTTAGTCATCTACATGTTCTGTCCCCCACAATAGTGTGACCTCTTTGAGAGGGGGAGCAGTTTCATATCTTAGAATTGATATAATGTCTGACAAAATGTATTTTCTTCATAAATAAATCAAGGAATGAATTAGTGTCAGGATTTAACTATTACCAATTTTTTAAGCAACTGAAGTGAATTTTGTCAGTTTTAGTAAGTAATTTTTATATATTAGCAGTCAATCTTTTTTTTTTTTTTTTTTTTTTTTTTGTGGGTACCGTGGGGACGACCTCAGGACCTCGCGCGCCAGCAGGCACCCGTGCCGCTGAGCGATATCACCAGCCCCTTTTTCGTATGTGGGTTCCGGGAGTCGAACTCGGGCCTTCGCGCTTGCAAGGCAGGCGCTTAAGCCGCTGAGCCGTCTCACCGGCCCGCAGTCAATCATTTTTTAAGTGACTAAAACATGCAAACATGAAACAAGGTCAGTTAGTCAATTTGCTCATGGACATTAGTCCTAATGAATTCAAGTTTAACATGTCATTTGCCTTCTCAAAGTAGTCAAAGACATTTAGCACACTCATTACTCATAAGAATCTTTTTTAAAGATCAGTATCCTGTAAGGAACAATTAGGGGTATGTAATAGTCCTAATCTCAAACTGACATATACAAACCCTATTCTTCATCTGGTTTTCCACATTGAAAAGAGAGAAGTAAAAATTCTATTTCCATCCTAATACAGTTCTGTGAGCATACCCTGCCAACTTTTTGAGCAAGTTTAGTTACTACATTTTTGTTTGCTTCTTGTTTTTCACTCTTATCAATTTCAAGTTTTATAGCACTATTTGATCTTGTAGAATACCCATGAAAATACAGGTTCTAATGTGCCTGTACTATTTCTGATTTAAAAAAAAAAAAAAAAAAAGGAAGACATGGCATTTTTAGCTGATAGACTTAGAAATTTTTAGGTAGGAATGTAAAAGCAATTTTCTGTTTAAAATCTAAGAGAATAAATCTTACATAGCTCTGAGTGGAGTTCTTTTTATCCAAAGCTTCTATATAACTAATACAATCTTTGAGCTAATTTATTTTGATTTAGTATTTGCTGTATATTTTGAATGATATAAATGTGCTTCAAATTAGTTTGAATACAACTGTTCCAGTAAAAGTACAATAAAACCTTTAAAATAATGTCACATTATGTGTAAGAATATTATTTATTGATTCTTTGGCTTATTGAATGCTTTTATCTCTAATATTAACTATCTAATTATCCATGGTCATTCAGCACACTTATTGGTCACGACTATGTGCCAGGCATGCATTAAAGATACAGAAAAGAAATCTGCTCCGTATCCGTAATGCTTGAGGCCTTTTTAGAGGTAATATAGATAGATAGATGATAGATGATAGATAGGTAGGTAGGTAGATAGAATTTTTTTAAAGATCACATTCTAAGTGATTTGGTATTAGCCATTGTTAATTGTGAGGATTTTCTTGGACCTGGAGCTGAGCTTTGAGATGTTTAGTGTATTATCATTATAATTTCCCAAAGAGGGTAGAATTGATTTTGATGGTAAATCTTCAAAGTCAAAGTTAGTTCCTCAGCAGTTTTTCTTGGGCTACTAGCAAGGTGATTAGTAAATGCTCATTACCACTTTTTACATTCCAAGTAGCTTTACTTTATTTGGTCTTTATTCCAAATTAAACACAAGTCAGTGCTTTTTGATGCTTGAGACTTTCATTAATATGACATGGTGTGCTTCATGAATTCAAGGTTGAGTGCTTTGTGAATTCAGAACTGAGCAATGATAAGGAAATGGGAAGAATATATATTGTTAAAGCTAGTGATTAGATTTTAAATGCATAATTGGTAAATTTTTTTCTTTTCTTGGATTTTTAAAGAAAATAAATATGAATGGTAAAACCTTATATAAAATAATAACCATAAGTCTTTTCTTAGAGTTTTCCGTTGCAATAGATGTTTACTTCGCAGCATATAGTCTCTGCTGAATACTCTGTTATGGATGGAATGGATATTCAATGTTGAATGGGACATAAACCTTGCTATTCAGTAACTTTTCTTGCTCTTGTGTTAGGATAGTTATTAAACCAGGTAATGTGATGAGTGCTCCAAGTTTGGCATGCCATATAGGTAGAAAATCATAGTTGTGTCACTTATTGGTGTGTTATTTCATTTAATTTACTTAAGTTCTCTAGACCTCAGTTTTCTCATGCATAAATTGGTAATATGTGGTTATTAATAACAAGAACATACTTATTGATTGTTGAATGAATTAGGCAAGACGATTTTCATGATTTTAATTAATAAGCAAAATTAAAATTATAACATTATACAGAAAATTAATTTACCTCTACATAGTTTTCCTATCAAGTGCCTTTGCCTATTGAGAGATCATAGTTTGAAGTACAAATCTGCATTTTTCTTTGAAGGTGATGTTACAGCAGAAGGAATGTAAGTCTCATATTCCCCTCATCTACCTGCCCATCTCTATGCTAACATGTTTGAGCCCTAGTTTATAGTCTCTGAGGATCACCTTGACTTTATGTAGAACTATGAACAGGCACACTGATTGTATTGCCTTAGTTTCTATACTATAAAGGGATATTGCTATGTAGACTGAATGAAGTAGCCATCAGATAGAATTGGCACTTGGAATTGGCATCAGACTAGTGATCCATAGGTGATAGTCTCTTAAAGATCATTAGAGTCCCCTGAGGAGTTCACTTTTAAGTTCACCATCACATGAGTCTAGAAATACCTATCATGCAGGAGTTTCAGAATTCTAGGCATATTAAGTCATTTTTTAAAAGGTAACATTCATTATAACTATATACTTTTTTAGTTAGGAATCTGAGGAAACACATGCCTTAAAATGTATCTCCTTGATTTCTTATTGATTTTTTTCATATCCCAGGTATTTATTTCTGGATGCCAAACTTACTTGATTTTTTAGGGTAACCTTTTCTAGTTTTTTAACAACACTGTTTACTATGGAAGTACACTGTTCTATTAACTGTGTCAGTTTGAGTACTGCAAGGATCAGACACCAGACATGCCAAAGATTTATCTGAGAGAAACAGTGGATAAAGAGGAGAGCTTCTGGACAGCATGTAATTTTGACCCTGTGAAAGGAAAAAGGGAAGACAGTGTTGGGTAGAGAAAGCCTCAGACTGCAGTGTAGTTTTGAGAAAGTTTCAGCTGGGCTGATCGGGAGTCCTTGAGCAAAGTTGCTTTTCAGAGGAATCCCTTTTTTGGCAAGAATGGCCAGGTCCTAGGACCACTGTTGTGCTTAGTTGTTGGGAGCAGCCCAGGGAAAGAATGATCTGGTAGATCATGCCCAGTAGATCAAAGGTGTAACAGTGAAGTTTTTGTGTCTACAGTTCTTTACACAGAAGGTTCTTTGGAAAAGAGGTCTGAATTGGATGTTTCTATGACCAGTTAATAACAATAAAAACTATAGTGGTAGGATGTGTGTATTATTTAATCTTATCACCAGCTCTGGGAGGTATTATACACAAACAGAGATTGAAAGGTTAAATAACTTATCCTGATTGTTAAGCTAGAAAATGATAGACCCAGAATTCTAACTTAGAAAAGATTCTGACTCTTCATTGTCTTAAGCACTTGAAGCTCTACACCATACTGATTGCATGCAAATACTGTAAGAAATCCTCCTAAACTCATTTTACTACTTAAGTAAATTTTCAGTGTTTCATGAATCTAAAAATACCTAATTACTGTTTACTAGTTTCTAAAGAGCAATTTGTTTTCATTAAGGAATATATGTTTAAAACTTGTGGTTTTACTCTTTGAATTTTGATGCATGTCTTCCCCTGCCAAAAAAGTACATAATGCTAGCTCCACTCCATCCCCCTTTCTCCCAGTATATTGAAGTTGTACTTCAGATCTCTAGCTACAGTAAGCAATTCTCTGAGGATGAAGAAAGTAAGTATATATACACATAGGAATTTCTTTTCCAGAGCTAAAATTGACATTTTATAAATAATTTTCATGTTGCAAACTTGAGACTAAGAAATCACAGCAATTCAGTGATATGCATTTGGCATGAGTCAGTTTTAGTTCTTAGTGCTTTTCATTGGAAATGGCATAAAAACTAAGATATCTCTGAATTTTTTATGCTATGGGCTTACAAGAAACATAAGATGTTTTTGTCTTATAGATGTGTGGCAGTGCATGGCAGCAGAAGTAACGAAATGGTCACAAACCCCAGCAGTACTTACCAGGTCACATGCACTTTTAATTTTTAAAGAATCCCAAAACAACTTAAGCAGTTGATAACAAGTCATTTCTAGGTGATAAAGGGTATTTGATATGGGAAGTTGCTTTTCTTTCCACATCTCTCATTTTTATAGTAGTTTAAAGTGAAATTTATTTTATGTACAGGTGAATTTATGTGTTTTTAAATATTTAACCTAACTGCTAGCTTACTATTCTTTTACCTTCTTAAAAAGTGTTTTAAAATTGATTTTTGAGACCTTAAATTTTTTCTTTCAAACTTTTTTTTTTTTTTTACTTTAGTTACATATATGTATGTAAAATAATGAGCTGACCTAAAAGGCTGTGGAAGATTGATTGTTTAGGTTTTTTTTTTTTTTGTTTTTTTGTTTTTTTTTTTAATGTGGGTACCTGGAGTCGACCTCAGGACCTCGTGCTTGCCAGTAAGCGCTTGTGCCACTGAGCGATATCACCGGCCCTTTTTTTTCCCTTTATGTAGGTACCAGCAGTCGAACTCAGGACCTCGTGCTTGCCAGGCAGGAGCTTATGCTGCTGAGCTGTCTCACTGGCCCTGTTTAGGTTTTTTTTAAGCTCAAGAAAATGGATATTATAAACTCTTAAAACATTGGTCCTATTTATCTTTAACATTCCCCACAATCATTGACTTCAATATAAGTGCAGTGGGATGCTACTAGGAAAGACAGGAATTACTATAAGCATTTTCACAAGTGTTTATGCATTTGTCTTTAAAACACCTTTGTATTAAACTAATTTGAAGAGCATTGCTTTAAAAATGTCTTCCTTTGATAGTAAGCATTGGGAAATACAGATTGGCACTTTAGAAATTTAGTCTAGACTTCCAGTGACCTAGCAGTTGACAGGAAAACACAAATTTAAAAATAAATAATATATTGGATGAACTCTACTATACTCATAAGAGAAGCCAGAAAATTGTGGATTAAACTGAATTTGAAAATAGTTAGAGTTTTAAGTACTAAATCAGATTCATCATTAAAATGAAACAGTAGGTCCTTGACCCTTGAGCATGCTTCAAATAAACATGGAATTCAGAATTGTTTTTAAAACTATTTTGCTTTGATAAGCTAAGACAGATGTACAAAATAGATGCAGTTTTTATTTTGTATTGGCAGCTTCCAAATATTTAGTATCTATTTCCAAGAGTTGCAATTAGTAAAGCATCCATGGTACTGAAATCTGCACATCCCACAAGCTAATTATATTTGCAAGGTCAGAGTGAATACATATTTTCAGAAAAATAAAGGGTTATATAAATATGTGTCTTCTACTTGGCTGTTATATCACAGTTTGTTGATCTGGAGTATAATGTGTACAATTCACAAATTTGTCTGATAACAGAAAGTGGTGTGTGATTGTGTTTATTTTACTAACCAGTATATTCACAGCAATCACTTCCAAATATCTCTCCAGTAAAGATGTGTTAATTACAAAACAGACAAGGTCTTCTATTATATTAAAGCTACTAACAAGAAGACAGCAGGAATCACACATGTAAATAGCATCATCAACCCCTATTTTAGTCCTCTGTTTTGATCTGTGAGTTGCGCATAGACCAAAGGTGCTATTAAAGACTGAGTGTATGAAATAGGCAGCATTATATGAACAAAATTTATTCAACAAGAAAACAGACCTTTAACATGAATTTAACAAGCTTGAGAAATTATAAACTATCATATGCTGCAGATTCATGCAGTGATAATAAACAAAAAAGGAAAGTAAGAGGTTTCCCTAAGCTAGCCAAACTGCTAATGGTTTTGTTATAAGCTGTCTACTGTTGCAGTGACCTCTGAAGAGTCTCAAGGCACTTGTACCAGAAAAAATTAAATGGTCAGGCTGGTGAATAGAGATTTAGTGTGGTGTGCAGGACTTCAGTATGCAAAGGAATTTGAGAAGTGTAGCATCACAGTCAAGAAATTATTTTTTATATTTTAGCTTAGAGGTTTTATTGTTACATATTAAGGAAGCAATTTGTGTGTGTGTGTTTTTTTTTGGGGGGGGTTCAATTACTACAAACCAAACTGGTTTAATGTATATGCACTTCAAAAACTACTTAGTGAACTGTTTAGAAAATACAGAAAGCTCCAAAATATGTGTTATTCCTCCTGGTCACCCCCCACCCCCACCCCAATACGGTAAGTAATTCTTGAGGGTTTTCTGCTTAGTATATTGCATCTACCATTTCTCTTCTGAACCATGCAGTGACCACTTTGCTGTCATTCTCTTGCATCATGCTGTAAATACGCAAACATGGAGAAACACCTTCAGCTTATACAAACCTCCAAGTGCTCACTAGGGCTTTTTCTTGAAACTTACTGTGGCATAATTAACACCTTCTTTACCCATTGCTCATTAGTACACTGGACATTAATAAGTCTATTTTGATAGGTTGCTCTAAAGGAGAAACCCACTTATTCTCACAGCAGAAAAAGCAGTTATAAAATTGTACAGAAATTAAAATGTAGACTATTTTGCCATATTTATATTTTTATTGCATGCTAAATCTAATTTTGGTCTGCAGGTTGCTGAACATGTTAGTTTCCTTAAGACAGTTGCTATAGTGATAGCACCAAATTCCTTTAATCTTAGCGTAATCATTTCTATTGGGTATCATATCCCTACACAGGAATTATCAATCTAAACATGTCATTTCACACAGTCCATCATTTATTAATATATTAAATCCTTAAATTTTTCTATTAATTTCTTAATAGAATTAATTTTTTTTTTTTTTTTGTGGGTACCGGGGGGTCGACCTCAGGACCTCGTGCACCAGCAGGCGCCCATGCTGCTGAGCGATGTCACCGGCCCCTTTTTCGTATGTAGGTTCCGGGAGTCGAACTCGGGCCCTCGCGCTTGCCAGGCAGGCGCTTAAGCCGCTGAGCCATCTCACCGGCCCTAGAATTAATTTTTTTAATTTGGGTTTTTTATTTTAACAGAGCATGATACCTACTTAACTGGTGTTTTCATTTCTTTTTTGTGAAGTTTCACACTTGCTTATAATATTCCAGAGAGATAGAGCAGAGACTTTTCATGTAAATAGCTGTCCGCTGTTTTAGTTGGAAAGCATTCAGTATAAAAAAGAAAACATAAGCAGATATGTACTTTCATTGTGCTATATAATGAAATTTCCATAGTTTTGTGAATTTTCTTCTACAAGTGATTTTGTTGAAATCTCTCTCTTTTTTTTTTTTTTGTTTTGTTTTGTGGGTACCGGGGGTCGAACTCAGGACCTCGTGCGCCAGGAGGCGCCCTTGCCGCTGAGCAATGTTACCAGCCCTTTTTTCCTATGTGGGTACCGGAAGTAGAACTCAGGACCTTGTGCTTGCCAGGCAGGCGCTTATGCTGCTGAGCTATCTCACCGGCCCCTTGTTGAAATCTTAAAATGGAATCATAGAACAATTAACTAAGATGATACTTTGCTCTTGAAAATTTACTATTAATGTCTAGGGTGGCATTTTTTTTTTTTTTTTTTTTTTTTGTGGGTACCGGGGGTCGACCTCAGGACCTTGCGCGCCAGCAGGCGCCCGTGCCGCTGAGTGATGTCACTGGCCCTTTTTTCGTATGTGGGATCTGGGAGTCGAACTCAGGCCCTCGCGCTTGCAAGGCAGGTGCTTACGCCGCTGAGCCATCTCACCGGCCCTAGGGTAGCAATTCTTAATTATGACTTTGTTGAAGTTGTGTATCTCTTTCAAAAATGGTTTGTTTTCCCCTTTGTTTACAATTTTAACTTGATATTATTTTATGCTTTTTAGTACAAAATTTTACTTCTGTGATTTATTTTAAACTGTCCAACTAAATACGTCTCAGATTAGTATGTTACTATTGCTTTATTAAGAAAAATATGTTATTTAAAATGTAAATACAAAAATACTAGGCCATTTTCACTGTCTTTAAATGTGAAAGTTAAGTGGATTAAGATTATTGTATAAAAAGGGATTTTGCACAAACTAATTCATATTCTGAGTATGCTTGTCTTTATTTTGAAGTAAGATGAATCTTTGGGAAAATTTTAACTGTTGGAAATAAAAGCAAAATTCAAAGTTGCCTTTTTAGGCCAATTGGAATGGACAGAAACTTTAGATTGATTTACTTGTCATAGTATTTTCTTACAAGTTTATATTTCTGTGTATGTAATCTTCGGACTCTACATAGCAGCCTTCTTAGAAAGGGTTATTTTTTTTCAGTCTTATTTTTAGAATACAGCATGTAGAAATACTTGACCTGAAAATAAATATTTTTACTCAAACAATAATTTTAAAACTGAGAACAAATCTAGCTGACAGCTTTTTAAAAATATTGACAAATAAAAAAATAAAAAATAAAAATATTGACAAATCTTAGTTCAACACTTTTAAAGGTGAATCTGAATATACTGTGTCATCTTGCTTTAAGACTGTTTTATATGACAAATGTTCCCTTATGTTTAAATTCCCTTAAAGAGTCAATCTGTCTGAAGTTCACATGGTTTTACCTAAAATTGTGTAATGTTTAAAAATGTTCACAAAATCCCTTAAATCCATAATAATGAATGCAAATGTGACAGCAATAAGGTAGTATGAGATTCTTGTTAATATCTTAGTACGTGAGAGCTAACAGATAATTGTATTATGTAAGAATTCTAAGACTCTATCCAGACACAGGAAATATCTGTTATTTCTTTACTATGAACTTATATTCATATCATTGTATATCATGTTTCCTAGTTTAAAGCATGGATGACCTTGGTTTTCTTATAATTGTGCCTTTTATACTTGACAGTGGCTTGGATGTTTAAGGCCATCAGACAAGATATAAGGTCTTTCATAGTCACAAGAAGTAAAAGGTATCTGACTAGAAGAGAATATGTGGGGAAGTGCCTTGTAGGCTGTAATTTTGTTGTCATTTCAAGTACTGTGGTGGTATAATTGATGTGACACGGCTGGGCTTTAAATGTAGTCCCTTAGCTTGTGCTCACTTTCAGTTTTACGTTCTCTGTCATTCATTTTGATTAGGTAAAATTTAGGTTACAAACATATGCACACCAATGAGGGCTGTTGGTGTAAGTTTAGTAATGATGTATTTTAATAATAAAGATGCAAAGTTAACATTTTTCTTTTACTGCTTCGTGAAAATTGCAATAATTGGTGTCACCTTACATTACAAGATAGAGGGTGGTATGCTGATGGCACAATCAGCAGGAGGTTCTTTTTTATTAATATTATAATTAAATGATTTTCTGGAAATAGGCCAGAAACAGATGCAGGTTGATCATGCCTTGTCCACTGTTGCCTGGCATCATCACTTGCTTTTAAAGAAGAATTGACTTGACACCTTGTTTTTACAGGTTGTTATTGATGCCTTCAGATTGATCAATGCTAATATGATGGTCTTAGGACATGAACCAAGACAAACAACTTCAAATCTGGGTCACTTAAATAAGCCATCTATCCAGGTAATAGCTGTATTTGATAATGTGTTAAAACTGTTTTGCGTTTTAAAAACTTCCTATAAATAGTCATCTCAGATCTAATTCTTAGCATTTTAATTTGCTTACAACTAATTTTTGTGTTTTAAAAGAATTAGAATTCTTTTAAATTAGAGTAAAAGTTAGATTTGGTCTTTTATGAGTCTATTTATAGTAGAATATTTACAGTTTCCCACTATATTTTCAGGATACCCTTTTGGGGATATAGTAGAATCGTTATATTCAGAGTATCCTGTATGTTTAATTATAGAAAAGGACTAATAGGCATCTCATTTAGAGAAAAGTGGCTATCATCATTGATTAATCAGTTCATAGACACTTCTTAGAACAGAAAATAATGGGAAAACTGATAAATTTTTTAAAGCCCCTATAAATTGTTCTTAAATATTATTTAAAACTTTCTACCTTTACGTTTAATTTTTACCTTTAAGGTAAATAACATAAAACACACCTATACATTACTTTTGATGAGAATTTACATTTTGTTTTATCTAGAGATACCAACCAACGTTACTGGAGTTACTGGCATTCACTTACTGTCCTCCGGAGAGATGAATGTTTTCTTTGTATCATTCGCGTGCCTCATTGTTTAAATACAAACTTATATCATCTGCAAAAATTATTTCAAATGTGTTTTTAAATGTACCACAGCCTGTGTCTGTGTGTTTAATTACTTCTCTAAAGATTAATTAAAAGGACAAAAATAACGTGTTTGGTTAAATAGGAGATGTAAGACAAGGACATTATCATAGTTATTGCTGTTCCCTTCAGAAACCTGGTTCTGCCATGAGGTTGTCTTCAGGGAATTGTGGCTTTGACAGTTAACTATGGTTAAGCTTTGGTTACACTTTGATAACTTTGTACTTTTAAATGCTTAATTTTGTAGCAGTCACTCATGAAATCTTCATCAAAGGAAAATATTTTGTTTTGAAGAATTGAGGTGTGTTGCTTTTGAAAAAAAATTTTTGCAAGTCAGGGAAAATTGCAAACTGTAATGAGTATGAAATACACCACCAGTGATTGTGATTGGGCACAGACAAGCCCATACTTGTATGTTTCAAGAGAATATATTATTGGACCTGTTTAGCCGGTGATAATGACCTTTCTTATAAACTCCCATAGCATCATACTACTTCATTATTTTTTGCAAAAGGCTAAGTAGCATCTCACAATCCAAAATGATTATGATCACTACCTGATATATTTCTGCCAGAAGTTTTTACTAATTGCAAGTCAGCAGCCACCTGTTGCAGATTTCATTTTTAAATTAAGACACTGCTTTTTAACCTTAAAAGTTGAGTATAATTGATATTAAAATTATTTCTTTCTACCCCAGGCCACATTGTAGTTTTTAATTCTACTTTAATTCTACTTTATTGACTACTTTATAGTCTATAATTTAAGGTGGACCTAATGAAGCAGGTTCCAAACCTAAGTTAAGCAACCTATGTATATAACAGCTACAGCATCATTTTTCCTTTCATTTTTAGTTTGTTTTGCCTTCTAATTAGAATCTGTAAATATATTTATTTCACAGTTTATATAGCGCCCATCAGAATGACATCTATCTGGGTGCTTTACAGTTTTAAGACAATTTTAATATTAAAACACACAAATGGGATTAAGCCAACAGTGATGGAACAAAGCCACACCTTAAAACATTTTCTTATTTTTGTAAGACAAACTTGGAAGGAAAGCAACCCAAAAGAGCCTAAAGTTGGTAATATCCATAAGAGAATTTTAATACATGTTAACCAAATTTTAATTTTTGAATTAGAAGTCTTTCAGAAAAAAATGTCTTTTTTATTATGAAAGGAAAGTTAGTTGGTGTCAAAAGAGGAAACCTGCTTCTAAACTAACTTAAGTACTAGGTATAGGAGTCTGATAGCCACCATTAGTACATATGCTAGTGGTCACTAATGATTTTCTAACACGGATTTCTTGAAGTAGGGGAATATTATGATTACCTGTGGACTAATAATTTGAGGAAAGCTCAAAATTATTAATTACAAAAAAGATTATAAAATTGGCATACAAGTCCTTTACTTTGTAAAGATATATTTTATAAATTATGCCTGTATATTGACACCAAGATCCGATTACCTTTGGGTTGTAGAGTTTTGGAATTGCTTTTCTTGTTTTTCCTTGTGTATATATCTAGTGAAACATAGGACTTTTAGAAAATATTACTTTTGCAGGTCATGGTAGTACATCCCTGTAATCCCAGCACCTGGGAGATTAAGGCAAGATTACAAATTCAAGGCCAGCCTGGGCTGCACTGTGACTTCAAGGTCACATGGGCTACATAGCGAGTTCAAAGCTGGCCTGGAGTACATAGCAAGACCTTGCCGTACCTACTGAAAAGTTAGTTTTGAAACACTAATGACAATGTTGAAGTAGCTAATAAACAAATTTTGTTTGCATGTTTTATATAAGGGAAGCCATTAGTCCTGGTAGAGAAAAATAAGTCTAATGTCTAAATAGTACTATAGGGGCCGGTGAGATGGCTCAGCGGCTTAAGCGCCTGCCTTGCAAGCGCGAAGGCCCGAGTTCGACTCCCGGAACCCACATACGAAAAAGGGGCCGGTGATATCGCTCAGCGGCACGGGTGCCTGTTGGTGCGCGAGGTCCTGAGGTCGTCCCCCCGGTACCCACAAAAAAAAAAAAAAAAATAGTACTATAGGCTTCTGTATTAATAAATGAAATTTTATATTATTTTGTACTTGGAACAGTTGGCTGTTATTACTAAATGTTTACAATTGCAAAGTTAATAAGCATTTATTTTGGTAACTAAATTTATAAAACTATTTCATTAAAAACTGCTCACTGACATTTCATATCCTTAAGGGTCACAATAAATTTGCAGACTGGTTGTCAGCCTCATGAAATTTTGGTAAATATTGATGCATCAGTCTCTTTGCTAGGCTCCCTGTGGAGCCTCTGCGCACTTCCTTGGTGCTGTTGCATTTTGTAGTAGAGTTAAACTATTAGGAAAATGTTATTTTTTATAATTATTTAACACAGTTATAATACAGTTGTACCGGAACTATTGTTGTCATTTTGCGGCTGAAGCAAGGCAGTTAAAGCCCAGAACATTGAGTTGTTCATGTTATTCAGTGAAACTGGTAGTCATAACTAGATCTCATTCTTTTATATTATAGTTAGAAATTTAATTAATTTTGGCATAGATGACATATGTATACAGTTTAAAAAGACAAAAAGGTATTTAGTTGAAACTCTGCCTTTCAGTTTTGCCTTCTGCAAGCCAGTTTTTCACTGTAGAGGGAATCACAAAACACGTTTTATTTCTTTTCAGTTTTTCTATTTATATAGAGAAAGTTGCATTTGAGAATGTGACTTAATGGATATCCTTTAGCATTATATTTTAAGTTTATTAATGTAATAATTTAAGGGAAACAAATTTATCTTTAGCTCTAAATACACCATTTTAAGAGCATGAAATGTTTTAAATCTACTAAGGTCTGTGAATTGCTTACATATAATTTATAAGCTGTGTGTTTTATAACATGCCTGCTTTTTCACAGCAATAAAGAGAGGTATAATCATAAGTAAACCGGCCATGTGCACATCTCCATCCACATGAGACCAGAAAGCTCATGGCCAGTTTATTTATGATTTGGGATCGGTGCACTGCAGCACACCCAGGTAAAATCAGAAGACAACTTAAATATAGCATTTGATTTAAACTTATATTTGTTTCATCATTACACTTGCTGTTCTTTCATGCTGTTTGTGTTTTATTACTTTTATCTAAATATTTTATCTAAATATTCAATTTCAATGATGTAATTGAAAACTAGATAGTGCCTTTAAATACCAAATTGTATACTGGTGTTTCAGCAGTACTGTTAATTTCCAAAATGTAAGGCTGTCTGTGGGCCCACTGGCTTACTTCTGTTTGTATTGATCCCAACTGTTACTAGCCTTACTGCCATGTAGAATTCTGCAATTAGTGCATTGCATAAAGGTACTTGGATAAGGAAGCATTCAGTCCAAGCTTCTCTTCCCAGCCAGTCTATGACAGCTTAGAGAGCTAGGTACATTTTTCAGATTCTCCACCCAGAGGATGTACCTCCTAATCTGTATAAATATAAGTCCAGATTAAGTGAGGCCCTCTTTAGTTCCACCTTTTGATTTGCACAGTGTACCATTTTTATACACTGAAATTGAATTCACTGCTCCTATGAGTGTCGAAGTAGATAGGATATAATAGATACTCTTGTTATCTTAATTTCATATGTCAACCATTTAAAATCAGCCCTTGCTTCCTGTGGGGTTTCATAGCTCACTTTCATAGCAGACATTTTAATTGTTGAAGTAATTTTTGCTAGCAAAGCCTAAAAATAAGATTATGCTTTTTTTTTTCCATGCAGATCCGTAAAGTGTATAGACTTAATCAAGAATTTGCTAACATGTATTGTAGCATCATATGTTAGAAAGAACATGGGCTATGGAATCAGAACGACTGGGGTTCAAATGCCAAACCCAGCCATTTACTAGCTATAAACTGGGACAAAGTAAGATTTGTGTCTTGTTTTCCTTATCTATCAATATTCACATGGAATCAGCCTGCTTTGCTGATTGTTGTGAGAATTAGAAGATGTGATATGTAAAGCAAAGGCTAGGTGCTCATTAAATGTTCACTTCCCTACTATTTCGTCTATCTGAGCACCTTAAGACCTATACTATAAAGATCCATTTAGAGAGTGGTTATTTTGGCTAGCATTGTCTTCAGATTCCTGACAGTTAACACCAAAACCTTTTTTGTTTTTTGTACTCATTAAAAATATCCCTAAGTTGAGTATCTATATTTTCTTGTCTTCTGAGGCCAATAGAAAGTTTTTTAGGTCCCCCAGAATATTGTTCTTAAACACCATTGAACCTTTGTTGCTAAAGTTATGTGAATGAACAGTTGTGTATGAATATAGCAGATCCAGTGTCATTTTCTTAATAAGCCATGCTGGTAGCTTAGTTGCTTTTTTATTATGTTTGGCCTGATTGTCTTGGTGATTGAGTGGTGAAAAAAATTCCTGGATAGTAAGATTGTGTATCACTGGATAAGAAAATAAGCAAGATAGACACAGTAAGGAATAAATTCTGTATTGTTAGTTTGGAGGCGTGCCTGGACACAATTATTTGAATTGAATAGAACTGAATTAAGAAAAAGGGAGACCCCAGGTTAACACACTCCTGCCATCTTGGCCCACTGGTGGTGCATGCATGACTGTGCCATCTAGAGGCTTGTACCACTGGTGGTACAAATGGATCTAATTACTTTCATTGGTCTTTTTACTAATAAAATTAATAAAAAACTGCTTGATGTAACAGTCATGCATGTACCATCTGTGGTTCAAGCCACGCTACAGCAAGATATATGAATTACAGTACTGTCGTGAACGTGTTAATGTGGATGAAGAAACAAGTGCATTATTATGCTTTTTTTGGACTTTTCTTTTGAAATACCAGATCCCCAGACATATCACAGAATCATATTTAATAAATTGTGAATTTATAATTTAGTAATTGTTAATTATTTAACAATTGTTTAATGTTAATTTATAATTTAAATGATGATGTGATCAAGCCTTAAATCTGACTTTGACCAAGGCTACTGCCTCTTGAATTTGTTGAAGAATGTGTCACTCATCCTCTTAAACTTCATTTCTAAACTTGTAACTGAGAAAAATGTTTTAATTTAATCTTAATTTGGGGTAAAATGTCCATTTTAGAAGATGGTAAAAGTATTGTGTACAGAATATGTCAACTGTTTCAAACATTTCTATTTTATTAGGTGAAAAGTATTAATTTATCCCTTTTAAATCATTTTATCTATGTAGGCATTAATTCATGGACTAAACAGACATTATTACTCCATCACCATTAATTATCGGAAGAACGAACTGGAACAGAAGGTAATATTAAATTTTTATCTTAGAAGTACAAAAACTTTTTCAAACCATTTAAACTATTAACTGCTATATGATTTAAATTTGAATTGTTGACCTCTTCTTTTGTTTTCAAATAATTTTCTACTCCTGATGAATTGCAGCATAAAATAAAGGAGTATTTTATTGAAAGATAATTATTTCTTCATTGATAGGTACTAATTGGGAGAGGAAGTAGGAAATGAAGCAAGCATTCAGTTTTGTTTTATTTCCTTAGTTCTGTGGTTTTTCTAACATTATCTCCAATAAAATGACCTTTTATAATTCAGCTACTAAATATATAGCTTTTTGAGTATGATAATAATAAATTGTGATTCTGTAGTACTTTTTAAAAAATATACCATTTACAGTAAATTAAGAACAGTTAAAGGCAAAAATTTAGGGCTTTCAAGTATTTTAGGCTAAATTTTTACTCATTTTTATACTGGACTATTTTCATATTTAATTACTCTTTAACAATATCTAGCATTTGGTGGGTTTTGTATTTTGTTTATTTCTAGAATGATTTCTCTTGTTTGTCTCTCACCTATTGCCAAATATTTAATTCTGCCTATTACTTTTTTGTGTGTGTGTGGGTACCGGGTGTCAAACTCAGGACCTTGCAAGCAGGAGCTTGTGCCGCTGAGCGATATCACCGGCCTTTTTTTCCTTTGTATGTGGGTACCAGGAGTCGAACTCAGGACCTCGCACTTGCCAGGCAGGCACTTATGCCGCTGAGCTATCTCACCGGCCCTGCCTATTACTTAACCACTTTTTTCCCCTTTACTATTATAATTAGTCATCCACTACATTAACTTTTTATAGTTCTTTCTGAGAAAGCGTTTTTAAAAATTTCTTAAGGACACTGAATTTACTATTGATAACCAGTAAACTCTGTCTACTGTATACAGACAAGCCCACATGTACGTATTCATTAGTAAACAAGATTGTTCATACTAGTTGAAGCTGTTTTTCATAAAGGTGCTTCTGGTTTATATGATAAGTGAAAGGCAGATTAATTCAGGCTCTCTATACTTACCTTGCTTTCAGTCAAATCATTTTCAGCTTTAATTTCATTTATGTGTTGGGGGGGGTCTATACGAGATTTTCTTTGAAAAAAGAAGCCTATATAAAAAAACAAACAAACTGTTTTTTAAAAGTCAAAGCCACCCATCTACTCACCCAAAGAGTAGTTTGAGTATAGTGATGAACAAGGGGAGTAAGGGACCAGTTTCCCCTTGGCGGGAGGGGCCTCTCTGAGGCTACAAAGCCAGCCCCTAAAGTACACTGGTTCTAATTACAAAACAAGAGCAGTCATTCTGTAGCCACTGTCTCCCCTCCCTTCCCTCTGTCATAAGTTTCATCAGTCATGGAAAGAAAAAAAATAAAGCTTCTTATTCAATGATAGTTTTCAATTTAAGAAAATTTGTACAGTAAGACTTTAAGAAAACTGTCTTAAAAACATAAACTTTAAAAGCCTCTGAATGTCAAAGAATATGTCCTTGGGATTTGAGTCCAATTTGAAATACATTGAACTGAGGTTTTTAGTTTCATGATCCCTAAAATAGTGTCCAGCCCCAGTTTGCCAGTGTGATTACAAATTGGGCAAATCTGTGATTTACTTCCTGATTTCATGGCTTTTCATTCTAACACTAAAAAAGTCTTTTAAGTTTTTAAATTATTGGCAGAATATTAGAATTTCAAGGAATGTTTGAGATTAATAGTCACTTAGTAAATGAGGTATCTTACCTCCTTATCTTGGCATGTGAAAACCCGATTATATGAAAAATTAGCAGTTTGTGTGTAAAATAAGTTTTAATTCATCCATTCATTCGTATATATTATATGCTCTAATTAACTGTTGCTATAGAGCAGTGATGGTGAACCTTTTAGAGCTTTCAGTGATAACACATAACCCGCTGTGCCACGCATGCTATAGATTCACCACCACTGCTGTAGAGTCTACACCCTGGTGAACTTGAAAATAACAGAGCAAAGTCCTTGTCCTTTTGATTTTTCTTTAGCAGGAGAGAAATGCAATAAGCAAGAATACCAGGTGTTCATAAGCATTATAAAAATAACAGAAGGATAAGAGAAGAAAGAATTTTGTTTAAGATAGTATAGGGTGGCATTTTTAGATTGTGTGATTAGGGAAAGCATCTATCTCTAAAGAAAAGAGGAAGGTAAGTCATGCAAAGATGAGAATAGCCTTTGAAGTAGGCCAGCAGAGCAAAAGCTATGG
Source organism: Erethizon dorsatum (assembly GCA_028451465.1). NCBI lineage: Eukaryota > Metazoa > Chordata > Mammalia > Rodentia > Erethizontidae > Erethizon > Erethizon dorsatum. Next base: position 106,646,033 of record CM051826.1, read on the forward strand.
GGTTGGAACACTGCTTAGATTATATTAATATAGTTTTAGGAGAATTCTTACTAAAATGTATTTGAATTAATGAAATGGAAATTTTAATTCATTAATTCCAAAAGTTTTTTCGTGAATTTTTTCTCAAGACAAGTGAAGGGGGACTATCTTTAAGGCAAGAAAATAATTACGTTTTCTTTATATTTTTTAGATGTTGCTAAATTTGCATAAGAAGAGTTGGATGGAAGGTTTGACACTTCAGGACTACAGTGAACATTGTAAACACAATGAATCAGTGGTAAAAGAGATGTTGGAACTAGCCAAGAATTATAATAAGGTAAAAGTTATTTCTAACATTTGCTTTTTAGTAATTTTTGGAATATATATGATTAGATGACAAGCAATTATATAAATATAAATAATTAAAAATAGGCCTCTTTTATAGATGAAACAGTAAATATTCATTGTATAGGCTATCTTGTCTCATAAATATCACTGCCATTGTGATAAATATGTAAACAAATGAAGGTGGCTGTCCTCCATTGAAATAGGCAGCTGGCACATTTGAAATTTCTCCATTATTTAGGGAATTTTTCTTGAATGGGGAAGAGAAAAGGGGGATATAGACAGCAACAACATTTAATACTTGCTACATACAGTTTATGAATTTTTCTATTTTCAATTTAATTTTTGAACGTCTGTTTAAGGGGCTGGTGAGATGGCTCAGCGGTGTAAGCGCCTGCCTGGCAAGCGTGAGGTCCTGAGTTCGACTCCTGGATCCCACATACAAAAAAGGGGCCGGTGATATCGCTCAGCAGCACAGGCGCCTGCTGGCGCGTGAGGTCCTGAGGTCGACCCCTGGTACCTACAAAAAAAAAAAAAAGTCTGTTTAATAGGTTTTGAAAACTACTATATGCCAGGCGTCAGAGATATGGTAACAATAAGACATACAAAGTCTCTTTTTCTAAAGGAACTTACATACTGTAGGGGAAACAAGGTAAATCAATAAATGTGACATATTTTGATTAGTGCTATGAAAAAAATAAGATGATATAAGGAAGAATAACTAGAGAGTCCACTTTATGTGAGGATGTTAAAAAAATTATATTTTGCAAAGTCTCCTGAAAATGTTTGTGTGTCCCAAAATATATATGGCCAGGATAATGTTTTTTGTTTTTTTTTTCTGGTTTTTTTTTTTGTGTGTGTGGGTACCGGGGGTCGAACTCAGGACCTCACGTTGCCAGCAGGCGCCCGTGCCGCTGAGCGATATCACTGGCCCTTTTTTCGTATGCGAGTTCCAGGAGTCAAACTCAGGACCTGGCGCTTGCCAGGCAGGCGCTTATGCCGCTGAGCTTTCTCACCGGCCCAGGATAATGTTTTTGTTCAGATTTATGTTCTCACACTTGAGATAAGACTAAAAAGTATCTTCCATGTTGTGTTAGTTAACTAGAGCTGCCATTTATGTGCAGTATTTTCTATTTTCTTTCTCATTTGACTCCATTTTGTTCTATTCCTGTTATACACAAGAACAGATCAAAAAGTGTGTTTAAATTTTTTAAGTTACTACAATAAAAGATACTTTGCCATTAATTCCTCTCAAAGTATTCCTCCTAACCTCAAACACACATATCCCATTATTCTTGCCACTGTCTGAAGTAGTTCTGAAAGTCCACTGTCATGAGTGTTTTTTTTTTTTTTTTTAATGTGGGTACGGGAGTTGAACTCAGGACCTCGCGCTTGCCAGCAGGCGCTTGTGCCACTGAGCGATATCACCGGCCCTTTTTTCCCTTTATGTGGGCACCGAAGGTCGAACTCAGGACCTTGTGCTTGCCAGGCAGGGGCTTATGCCGCTGAGCTATCTTAGCGGCCCATCATGAGTGTTTTTAAGAGTTGTGATTTAAAAAAAAATGTGGTGAATTTTGCTGCCAAATGCTATCCAATGGAAAGGCCAGTTCCTAGAAACATTACAGTATGTCCTCATCCACCTTATTCAGGAGATCTGGAACCATATGACTTCTTGCTCTTCCCCAAAGTCAAAATGAGTATGAAAGGTAAATGTTTTGAGTAGATTCAGGATATTGAAGCAGCCACAACAGTGCAGCTAAGGACATTTACAGACTAGGACTTCCAGAACGATTAGGACAGTAGCAAGAACAATGGGATAAGTGTGTTTGAAGCAAGGAGGGTATTTTGAGGGGGAGTAATACTAGTGTATACTTTACTTTAATAAATTGTTTAATAAATTCACTGTATTTTATGATCATACCCCATGTATGGAGAGCATATGTCCTTACATACAGATTGCACTCCACTAATGGGTTGAAAGTGTACACTTTGAAAAAATACAGTTACATTTTTTTTTTCTTGAAGGAAAAATATGGAAATAGAGCTTTTATAAATGAGGAGGGGAAGAAGTGTTGGAGTGGTGAAAGGGACAAAAACAAGAAGAATTGATGTGTTATATACGTGTGCAAATCCCCCATGATGAATGTAGTGAGTATTCACTGCAAACATGTAAAAATCAAAAATCAAAAATACAGTTACACATTATGCAGTATTTCACATATAAATTATTGAACATCTATATAAGTTGCAATGGAAAATAGAGATCCTTGCTTCATTTAAAGGAAATAAGAATAGGAAGGCAAGTTCTTAACCAGAACACTGGGCAAAAATTGGTCTGTATTGTAACACCTTACTATTCAAATTATCCACAGACCAAGTGTATTAACATCATCTGGGATCTCTCAGACTCTCAGACCTTCTGCCTTAGAACTTACATTTTAACAAAGATATCTGGGAGATTTATATGCTCTTGAAATTAGACATTACAAAAACATTGCCGTAGAGAAACCCATTTAAAATCCTATAGGAGTTCAGAGGCTCTGACATGCAAACACAATTTAATGGGTTACAGTTCCAAGTTACTAAGCACAGCATTTGAACTAGGCATTAAAGGATAAATAAGATTTAGACATACGAATATAGGCAAAATATAGTTATAGGCAAAGACTGGGAGACAGCAAACACACAGGACATTCTACAGTTCCATTATTCTAATAATATATATCCAAAGAAAATGAAAGCGGTATATCAAGGTGATACCTATACTTCAGCGATCATTGGAGCAATATTCACAATAGCTAAGATATGGAACCAACCTAAGTGTCCATCAGCAGATGAATGTATAAATAAAATATAAAGAGGAAAATACTGTCATTGGCAACACCATGGGTGAACCCGGAGGACATTCTAGTAAACGAAATAAGCCAGGCATAGAAAAACAAATACTGTATGATCTCACTTTTTATGAAGTCTAAATAGTTGAGCACAGTAGTAGAGAATACAAGGTCTTGAGGTGAGTGATGGGAAGGATGGAGGGATAATAGGGGAATAAAAACAAGCACAGAAAATGTTTAGGAATAATGTGCTTGACTAGAGTACACAAGGGTGATAGGAATTTTTTTAAGTTCTTGAAATCAAGTTAATAATATTTAGAATATCAGGAAAAGTGTTATTTTCGCTTAGAGACATGATATGCGTACATTCTGACTTTAGAAACAATTTTACAACAGTGTAGGAGTCTTCTAAGAGGAAATTCGAATGGGGGATTGTGTCTAAGAGGAGTTTGCTGTTACCCCAATGAAAGGAAATTGTCTAGGTTACTATAGTGGCAGTAAGTATGGAGGCATTAGTAAGGAAAGTGTAGCACTGGTTGGATAGATGAAGTGAAAGAAAAGGAAGAAATCAAAGATTAATTCAAGATTTCCTGTTTAGGGCACTAGAAGTATGTTGCTACTATTGACATTTCCAATTTAGATAGATACAGAAGAAACGAAAAGAATAGAGTTAATTTTTAAATAGGGAGTTAGAAATAGGGGACTAAAAATTAATACTCTAGTCAGCACTGGAATTCAAGATTTCAGGGATATAGTTAAAAATGATATCATTTGTTACACAAAAGTTCCTTTTTTAAATTAAATAAATTTTACAGAATTATCCAAGAGACATTATATAAGCAAGTTTTGTGAGAGAATTGAGCTTTAAAATAATGTTAATGGGCTCATACAGACTAAATTTCAGCAGAATTAGGTTTGGGTTTGATGAACATGCTTGATGGATATATAGTGCTTTAACTGGAATCCCTGCTGGTGCTAGATTGTAAGTTAAAAAAGCAAAAAAGCGGCCCGAGAGATAGCTCAGCAGCATAAGTGCCTGCCTGGCAAGCGCGAGGTCCTGAGTTCGACTCCTGGTACCCACATAAAGGAAAAAAAGGGCTAGTGATATCGCTCAGAGGCACAAGCGCCTGCTGGCAAGCATGAGGTCCTGAGTTCAACTCCCAGTACCCACATTAAAAAAAAAAAAAAAGAAGAAGAAAATTGTTTGTTCTAGTATTGTTTTCATGCTCTGAAGTTTAAAACAAAAAAAAGTATTTTCCCATTTAAAATAGTTAACTTTTAGCCAGGCGTGGTGGTATACACCTGTAATCCCAGCACTTGGAAGGCTGAGGCAGGAGGATCACTGCAAGTTTGGGACCAGTCTAGGCTACATAGTGAGTTCAAAGCCAGCTTGAATTACACAGTGAGACCCTGTCTCAAAAAAAATGAAAAAAAAAAAGTTTTTATAAATAAAAATGTTATAATTTAAGCTATTATTCAGCAGACTATAGGAATGTTTTTCATTTCTGTGTAACATACAATTTAAGTAAATTCATATTGGTACCACTGCCAGGGAATAACCTATTTATGGTTACTGCTGCCCATCCACAGAAGTTTTTCCTGTTTTACAGTTTTAAAAAATCTGTGGTACTCCAAAATTTGTAAGATTTGGTTAAAAAAATGAAAACAGTGTGTAAGCTGTGATATGAAAGAGTCCAAATTTGGGAATGTAATTCCCTGTATGATTGAAAGAAATACGGTGGATTTTTTTTAGTAACACTTAAAATATAAAATGAAAGGCCCTTGCTACCAATTTTTTATAGTATTCTTTTTAATTGGTTGATGTTTTAAAGTAAGGTAATTGCTGTTAGATGCCAGTTAGGTCCTAAAGTGAAAGAAGGTTAGAAAATAATTAAATTCCTATGTTCCAAGTTTTCAATTTCAAGTCTACATTCGACACAGAAATTCTGCTTATTACTCATTTGATTTTTTCTAATTGCTGAACTACAACACCCACGGCTCTGTTATTCCAAACCTCCTAATTTATTCATGCCAAGATGCATCTGCTATTTTTTTAAAATTTTGATAATATTTGATTACATATTTGTAAATGAATGTGCAGGTGAAAAAATGAGTTGCAAAAGTGCGTTTTAAGAATAGCATAGAAGGGCTGGTGAGATGGCTCAGCGGCTTAAGTGCCTGCCTGGCAAGCGCGAGGGCCCGAGTTCGACTCCCGGAACCCACATACGAAAAAGGGGCCGGTGATATCGCTCAGCGGCACAGGCGCCTGCTGGTGCTTGAGGTCCTGAGGTCAACCCCCGGTACCCACAAAAAAAAAAAAAAAATAGCATAGAAACAAAAGTATGCCTTGTTTTCAAGCATGTAGCTTTGTAAATTCTGAGATGTGACAGTTTACTTTTCAGATAGATATATTAATTAGTAATCTGGCAGAAAGTTTGAATATTTCTTTTATATGATTACATATAAAGTATGTAAATATTTTATTAAATTTGATTTACTACATAGCTATATCGAACAGGAAAGTCTCATTTTGTGCTAGTGTAATAAGAAAAAGAGAAGCCAGATCATTATTATTTAAACATGATAGGCTATTCTTGCAATCAAACATAGAAATCCAAGAGAATAAACCAGAAAGCTTTTAGAACTATTAAAATTAAGAATTGTGTATGTAGTAAAAATACTAAGAAATTGGGTAAAAGAGTTAAAAAAAACTCATCGAAGGAAAAGACAAGTGGCATTAAACATGAAAAAGCTTCAACCTTATTAAGTAGTCAAAGAAAAAATAAATTTTTTTAAATGAAAAAAGTTTTATGAAATTACACTGCTAGTGGGAAGGTAGATGATGTAACATTTTTAGGGGCCATCTTAAAATTTTTTTTTTTTTTTTTTTTTTTTTTTTTTTTGTGGGTACCAGGGGGACGACCTCAGGACCTCGCGCGCCAACAGGCACCCGTGCCACTGAGCGATATCACCGGCCCCTTTTTCGTATGTGGGTTCCGGGAGTCGAACTCGGGCCCTCGCGCTTGCAAGGCAGGCGCTTACGCCGCTGAGCCATCTCACCGGCCCCCATCTTAAAATTTTAAATGCATATATTTCTTGAAAATTCAACATATTCTGTTTTAAGCATTTATTACGAGAAATAAAATTCCACAAGAACTAACTTAGAGTAAGATCTATAAACTGTTAGATTTTTAAAATTAAATTGGGTAATATAGGAAAAAATTTTCTACCATAATACCTTCTCTCCCTCTTTTCAAAGTGATCTCTTATCTCTATGTGACATATATGTCAACGTACTGTGTTGGTAACAGTGATCTCAAAGGTGAAAGATGGAGAATTCTATGCTTAATATAACTCCTGATTTTTTTTTCAGTTTTGCCTTTAGCAAGTGTTACTTATGTATAAGGTTGTGTTTGCTCAAAATAATAGTGGCTTAAATAAGATAGAAAGCTATGTCTCTTCCTCTTTTAGGCCAATATGAAACTTCATAGTCATCAGAGACCCAGATTTCTTCTGTTTGTCTGCTCTGTTTTCCTTGTACGGCTTTTATTCTTTAGGTTGTCTCATAATTCAGGCTGATTGGTAGAGATTTAGCCTTCACACCTAAGTTCAACACAACTGGAAGAGAATGAAAGGCAAAGGGGAACACAACCATCTCCTTTCAGGATCTTTTCCATAAGTCTGCCTAGCAACAGAACTTAGTCAAATGGACACACTTTGCAATGAGAATGTTTATGTAATGTCATTTTTTTGCTGAGAACACTGAAACCTTTGGTAAAATCAGGACTATTACAAAAGAAAAGGAAGATGGATATTGAATAGACAACTAGCAGACTCTGCCACAGAAATTTTTTTCAAAAAAGTGAACCATAGTTTCTATTACACCACACACACACACACACACACACACACACACACACACGAACGTGTTTGCACATATCCATATGATCTTTATTTATATCCCTGTTTCAGGTTGTTACATTTTAAAATTGGACTCCCCATAAGATTTCTGTGAAGAATCTGTGCTATTCAGGACCATCTAATAAATCATGGATTTGACTTTATAATCATTATTCAAGATGAAGATTTAAAATTAATGATTTTCTGTAATTGCCACAGAAGTTGCTTTGAGGTCTAGCTAGATAAGACTGTGTTTAAGTAATAACAGTTTCAGTGCTTATTGCCTGTGTGGCTAGAGGAAAGTTAACCTCTCTGAACCCTGTTTTCTTTTTTCGAAAATGAGGTTGTTTTAAGGATTTTGAATAATGTGTATAAAGCATCTGATACATGATAAATGTCTAATGAAATGATGGCTACACCATTTCTGTTATTAATATCATTCTTGACTCTTCCCCCTTTTTCCCACATCTAGTCAATCAACAAGTCATTCTACTAACTAAATTAATCCTTGAGCTAATCTGCTTCTTTATGTTGCCACTTCCCCTACTTTACCTCCTAATTGGCCTCCATGCTTCTCCAGGCTTTCCTACTCAAACCTATTTTCCATGCTGTGGAATGGTCTTTCTAAAATGCAAATTGGTTGTGCACTCAAAAAAGAACTGAATGAGAAAATATTTGAAAATCCTGCTCAGTAATAGTATAGTATCTAAAATATATTTTTTAAAAAACTCTTAGAACTCAACAACAAAAAGGACAACTCAGTTCAAAAATGGGCAAAGACTTGGATAGACATTTCTCCAAAGAAGTTATATAAATGGTCAGTAAACACATGAAAAGATATTCAATCAACATCATTAGTTACTAGGGAAATGCAAAGCAGAACCACAATGATATGTCATTTCATAGTCCCTGGCATAGCTATAATCAAAATAATGGAAAATAACAAGTGGTGCTGAGGATATGGAGAAATTGGAACCCGTGTACATTGCTGGTAGGAATATAAAATGGTGCAGCCACTGTGGAAAACAGTTTGGTAGTTTGTCAAAAAGTTAAACATAGGCATCATATGACACAGAAGAAATTGTGCTCCTAAGTATATACCCAAAAGAAGTGAAAAGAAATAGTCAAACAAAAATCTGTACATGAATATTCATAGCAGTACTATTCACGATAGCCAAAAGGTAGAGACAGCCCAAATGTCCATTAACAGAAGAGTGGATAAACAAATCATGACATATGCATGTGATGGAACATTACACATCCATTAGGATGGAAGGAACGAAGTACTGATACATCTACAACATGGACGAACTTCTAAAACTTATGCTAAGTGAAAAAAGCCAGGTACAAAAGGTAATATTGTATGATATCATTTATTTGAAGTATCCAGAATAGTTAAGTCCGTTAGAGGCAGAAAGCAGTTTAGTTGTCACCTAGGTCTTGGGCAAGGGAGGAATAGGAAATAACTAATTAGGTTTCCATTTAGGATAATGAAATGTTTTGGAATAGAAGTGATGGTTGTACAACATTACAAATGTACTAAATGTCTTTTGAATTGTATACTCTGAAGTGTTGAATTTGTGTTAAGGATTTACCTTAATTTTAAAAGACAGATTGGTCCATGTCACTACCTTGCTTTCAAAAGGCTTTTAACCAACTGCTGTTTGCTTAAGAACAAGTCCAAACCTGAATTAGCTCCTGCTTGCCTCTGTAGCCTTATCTCTTATAACTGTTAAATTGTTGCAATACTGCATGCATTGCATTTATTCTGACTTACGCATTTTCTTACTTCCTGGTCTGAAGCACTCCTTGTCACCATAATTCCATCCTGATTCCTCCTTTTCATTCAGGGTTTCATTTCAGCCCTTTCTAACTATTGGATCCTCACCACACTAACACATAAATGCTATTTACTCCTTCATATTCCAGTAGAACTCTGTCCTCCTGCACTAATTCTTATTTTTTTAATTTTGTAGTTTTCAACTAATCAATTAGCTTTTTGAATTCAACTATCAAATCTTATTTTAGCCAGGCACTCTGGTAGTGCATGCTCTCCCAGCTCTGTGAGAGGCTGATGCAGGAAGATGGCAAGTTTGAGCCCAGCCTGGGCAACTTAGAGACTTAGCAAGACCCTGTCTCAAAATACAAAATAAAAAAGGGCTGGGATGGACCTCAGTGCAGAAGCCCTGAATCTCTAGTACCAAAAAAAAAAGTCTTATTTTAGCTCCAGCACACTGCCAGATAAATGGCAGATACTCAACAAACATAGGTTCAATCAATGAAGTGCTGCGATACTTGTATTTTTTAGCAAAATTGTAACTTTATTAATCATCAGCATTATCTAGTCACTAATTTTTTTTTTTTGTAGGTACCGGGGGTCAACCTCAGGACCTCGCGCGCCAGCAGGCGCCCGTGCCGCTGAGCGATATCACCGGCCCTTTTTTCGTATGTGGGTTCCGGGAGTCGAACTCGGGCCCTCGCGCTTGCCAGGCAGGGGCTTATGCCGCTGAGCCATCTCACTGGCTCTGTAGTCACTAATATTAATGTAATCTAAAATTCTAGGAAATGGTATGCCCTCTAAAGGCATATTTCTTACTAATCTTCACCAGCTGTCCATCATGGCCTACTTTGCCCCTTTTGCTTTCTTAGGACTGACTGGATAAAAAATAACCTCCTTAGGTTATTCACTCATGTCTGCCTTAGGTCACTATGTTCTGAAAATCATACCCTTTCCATGATGGAGTGAGTACTAAAGACAGTTTACTATTTCCAACTTGTTAAAAGAGGTGATTAATTTACTTTTTTAGTACACTAACTTTACACCTCCTTTCCAGGTTATTTTCATTACTCTCGAACTTATGAAGTCTCTCCCTTTACTTCTATGGCCATACGTTCCTCCCTTGACAAGTTTGCTCTCCTGCCTTTGCTTTTTTGTTGTTATTGTTGTTGTTCTTCTTCTTCTTGTTTTGGGTTTAATTTTTGTTTTGAGACAGGTCTCATTATGTAGTCCAGATTGGCCTTGAGCTCGCTTATGAAGCCCAGGCTGGCCTCAGACTCACAATGATCCTCCTGCCTCGGCCTCCCAAGTGCTGGGATTACAGCTGTGCACCACCACACCTGGCTGCTCTGCTCTTTTTAGAATTTTAAAAAATCTGTTCTGATGGTTTAGCCATGCTAACAGCTTTAGAAAAATTTTTCCCCTTTCACTTGGTCTTTATTCTCATCTCCCGTATCTCAGAGACCTTTCCATTCTCACATACTAGGTACTTCAAGTGCTGCTGTTTGAGAGCGAAGTGTGGTCGACTCTGCTTTCTGCTTCTTCAGAACAGTTCCTCTACAATTAGGTTGCCAGTGGCAGTCTCATTTTTCTAGGCATCAGATATGCTTCAGAGTTTGGACTCATTTCTCTCATAGCCAGTTCCTCCTGTCTCATAGCCAGTCAGTCTCCAGGGTCTGCCTCTTCCCTGTTACCTATAAGTACCCCATAAATCTCACCCTGACTTTTTTCCCCAGGAGATCTAGAAGGAAAAGTTAGGTCCACTTAGTTACCTCTGTGTCCCTATCATTCTTTTTGAATGCTCTTTTTTGTTTGTTTGTTTTTGTATGTTTCCTACTGCATTTTAATTTGAGATTTATAGGCAAGTAAAATGCACATTTAGCTCCTTGAAAGCAGGAAGAGTTTGAAACTCTGTTATAGTAGGGAAACTGCTGGAGTTAATACATCTCCAAGGAGATAACGCCTACTTTATATATAAAATGTTGATTAACTACATTACTGGGGTGTTTTAAGAATTCGGGGGGGGCCGGTGAGACGGCTCAGCGGCTTAAGCGCCTGCCTTGCAAGCGCGAGGGCCCGAGTTCGACTCCCGGAACCCACATACGAAAAAGGGGCCGGTGATATCGCTCAGCGGCACGGGTGCCTGTTGGTGCGCGAGGTCCTGAGGTCGTCCCCCCGGTACCCACAAAAAAAAAAAAAAAAAAAAAAAAAAAAAAAGAATTCAGGGGGGCCAGTGAGATGGCTCAGCGGCGTAAGCGCCTGTCTGGCAAGCACGAGGGCCCGAGTTCGACTCCTGGAACCCACATACGAAGAAAGGGCCGGTGATATCGCTCAGCGGCACAGGCGACTGCTGGTGCACAAGGTCCTAAGGTTGACCCCCCGGTACCCACAGAAAAAAACAAAACAAAACAAAAAAAAACAAAGAATTCAGGTGCCGGTGACATAGCTCAGTGGCATAAGCGCCTGCCCGGCAAGTGTGAGGTCCTGAGTTCGACTCCCGGTACCCACATAAAGGAAAAAAAGAGCCAGTGATATCGTTCAGCAGCACAAGTGCTTCCCGGCAAGCGTGAGGTCCTGAGGTCGACTCCCGGTATACACATTAAAAAAAAAAAAAAAAAAAAAAATTCAGTAAATTAGTTTCTATAAAAATATGTATATATTGATGTGTAAATGATTGTGGTGGAAGAGTTTTACTGTTCTTCACACTCAAGCTTCTTATACCTTCTGTAGTTTTTTAATTGCTTCATGTTTGTTTGTTTTGCTTTCCCAAATGTTTTATAAAAAGCCATTTCTTTGAAATTATTCCCTATTCCTGTAACTCAGGTTTTTCAGTTACATATTCAATATGAAATATAAATATAAAAATCATGAGATCCAGGTATGTTAGCACATGCCTGTAATCACAGCTACTCAGGAAGCTGAGGCAAGAAGACTCCAAGTTTGAGGCTAGCCTAGGCAACTTAGTGTGACCCTGTTGCAAAATAAAGTGAAAATGTCTGGGGATGTAGCTCAGTGGTACAATGCTTGCTTGGCATGCATGAGGCCATTTATTCAATCACCAGTACTGTAAAAAGAAAAAAAATCATGAATGAAGTAAAATACCTTGTCTTGAAATCCACTGGCAGTTGCAAGGGTGGTTTACTGGGGAAAAATTAGCATATTCCATTTGCAGTTTGTGCCCTATTTTATACTAAAATTGCTATATTTGTGATATTGGAAACCATGTGCATAAGTAGGATCATAGCATGTTATAGGTTGAACAGAGCACATCAATGGGAAAAAGAAAGCCAAAGGAATAGTTAGAGAAGTATGCAGAATAAGAAATAGGTTATCAAAGGAAAGGTTAAGGAACAAAAAACTGGTGTTGGAATAATTCTGAAGGTGTTTAGAAAGTTCAGAATACTAGAATTGGCCTGGTGGAGATCTTTAAAAGTTAGTAAAATGTCAGGAGTCCAATCTATATTTGTTTATGTGTAAGTAAAATGGTGAATTTGATGTAAATGTTCCATTTGAGAAACTTGACCGTTAACAAAAAAAAATGATTAAGGGGTTTAGTTAAAGCTTCTTTAACACAGGGGTACATCCGGGGGATTGTGATCACATAACAGACCAAATTCCAAGCATTTCTTAGAACTGTGCAGACCGTGCATGATGGGACAGCCATCTGGGGGCTTTGTTGATAAACTGTTAGAAACGTTTCTAGTGTGAATAGCCACAAACATTTTCAGTGCTTTTTTGTTGGTTGAGTAAACCGAAGAGCACAAATGCAAAAGCAAAATTTGAAGCCAAATCACAGAAGTTGCCATAAACACAGAAGTTCCCCAGTGAGGACACTGCCTGTGCCTGAATTTCATTTGTTTCTGCTGCTACCATTTCTTAATTTTTCCTGGTGACCAGCCAGATTAGAACTGTGAATGAAGACAAACTGGTCTTAATCAGATGGTAGATGAGATATAGGTAACTTATAGGTAGACAGAAAACATTTGTAAGGGTTTGATGTGATTATCTGTTCTGTCTTAGAATGGAAGAGATGTGCTTACTCTTTTGTCATGGGGGTTTGCAACCTTAGGATATGCCTAAATCTACAGCTGCTCCTCATTCCCCAGATGGCATCTATGGCTGGGAGTACTTTTTACCATCTGCACTTCTCAAAGAGTTTGTGAACTCTCTCTTTTAATTATTGGGAATGGAAAAACTAATTGGTAAAGTGGTTAGATTATGTAAAAGATTTTTAAATTTTGTTGGAGCTTTTTATATCCTGTTTAACCTTTCAAATAAAATTAATACTTCAAGGCATTTTGACCTTCATCTTTGTGTATCTGTCATCTTTGATATTTGTAATAATCCGAAATACTTCCTAATAACCATTTTGTATGTGGACTGGTATTTTGAGCCAAATTCCAAAACTCTTGCTTCCTTCCAATGCTGTAGTAAGTACTGTTGTTGGCATGTGCACAGAACAACTAACACTGAATGGATATGGAGTACAAACTTAATTGTCCCATTCATCTAACATGCTTTTAAGTCAATAAAATATAATGTCACAGTTTGTAAAAGTAATTTATGAAGGCAAGCTCTAAATGCATATTAATGTTTCCTTTTGTGTTAAAAGATAGGAAAGTGGGAGAAGCAATTTCCCAGTTAAGCTGTACTTTTCATAACTAGCTGAGAATAATAGAGTGACATCTGACTCTAAAAATGAACATATTTTCTGTCTAGGGAATTCTAGATTTGGAGTGTTATTAAGTTTTATTTTTCCTTCTTTCAGGCTTATGAGTCATAAATGTAATTCCCAATGATTTCCTGTAAATAAATATCCTCTAGTAATCAGGAGATACAATACTTATTCACTATCTTTTCTCTTTAGGCAGATTCTATTGGGGAAAATTCTCTAGATAGTTTGTCCATTTATAAAATTAGACACTTGCCATCTTTGCTCATTTTCAAGTTCTCTGTTTACAAAACTATTAAGAAGGTGTGAAATGCAGCCAAACTTCCCAGTTTATGGGAAATGTCTGATGATTGCATTTCCTACATGTTCATTGTTCACACATGAAGAAATTTGGCAGCTGTGAGATTATTAAGTTTAGAGTATCCAAGTCTAACCCTCACTGGGATTTTGTTTTCCTGCTTTCTGCCACTGTCATTTCACCCTCTTTGTAGCCATCTTTGTGGTAAATGCCTTGGTGGTATTTCTTAAGGTTGGTGATCATTATTAAATTTTCTTGGTTTTCCATTTATCAGATGCTATGAATAAATCATGGCCCTAAAATTTACCTGCTATAGAGTCCTATCTTCAGCCCGTAACATATCTAAACTGTGAGGGTTCCTTAAGCTTAGCATTCTCAATAAAGGTTTTATGCTAGTGCCATAATGGGAGGGGAGGACAGTGATGATAGCTAATCAAATGTCATAACCATTTAAGAATTATTCTTCTAGAAAGCTTATGATCATACACATCAGAGTTCGTAGCTAACTCTGAAAGTAGTAGAAAGTGGTTTGCATGGGTTTTTTTGGTCGATTTAATTTTGATTTGATTTAGTTTTTAATTCAAATAATTATTTTGATGTTAAAAACTTCAAATTAGTTCTTTATGGTTATTAAAGATCCCTCATGTAGAACAGTGAGATTTTTCTGAACACAGGTACATATGCTATATTACTTTAGAGATTTAAAGATATGAAGAGATTAACATGTGATTCGTTAAGTGGATTTTAAGTCAGAGGCTCCTTTGGTCCTGAGTGCTCTTAAATAGGTACTGGATATTTTTGTCAAGCCACAGGTTGGCTTGACAGAAGAAAAGGAGACAAAGAAATGGGAAGAGAAAACTACTGTGAAAGTAGGAAAAGAAGCTAGAATAAAACTGGTTAGCACCCCAGTGCCATAAGAGGCTAGCTCAGATATTTCCATCCCCCGATCTCTCAAAAAATTTATTAATGGTTTTCAGTAACTGTTTTGCAAATAGTTAATATAACCATTTAGCAATTCAGTTTGATATTTTCAATACCTTTTACATGTTCTTTGGTCTGTTTTCAAATGGTGGTGGTAACAGTTTTCATTATCCTGAAAGTTACTCTAAAGATTAGCAAAATTGATTTTTTTGATCAATAAATTCTTTGAATAAAAGGTTCTGTGAATGAAGAGTATGATTATTATTATTTTGGTAATTATTCTTTAGTGGGAAAAGTAAATGTAGAATTTGAAATGCTGTCCTTTGTGTTTCATTCACAGGCTGTAGAAGAAGAAGATAAGATGACACCTGAACAGCTGGCAATAAAGAATGTTGGCAAGCAGGTGAGGATACTGTAATGGGTTATACATTCCCTAACAACATGCTCTTATAGAGTTAAAACAAACTTAGGACCTGTGGTGTTTGTTTGTTTGTTTCCCCGTCTGTTCATTTTGTGTTTTGCTTTTGTCATGCAAATATGATACTAATTTTAAGAGTTACTGAATTTATTTGATGTCAAATTCTGTTTGCTAGCTATGGAGAAGAAATCACTAATCTGTACCTATGACATACTATCTTTAGTGAAGGTAATTTACTAGGAATAAATTGAGACATTTATGTCCTGAGTTAATGTTTGCAGTATTATTTTTTGCCATAGATCAAGTAAGAGAATTGAATGGTAGATTTACCTCATACATATTTTTTAATGATATTTATTGATATGTAGGTAATGTACTTGAGAAACCATATAACTCTTGGTTATACTGAGTGAAGAGAAAGGGTTTTAAGTATTTCTTCTTTCACTTCTCTAAAATAAATACATGTTTTAGTCTCTATTATCTGAGGGTAGGGGGAACATACCAACCAATTAAAGGAATCTACAGATTAATTAGACTGTTTTTTAAAGAATGTTGATTACTTTTTTTTCATTTCATGGAACATGGTTATCATATTGCTGATGTTGGCAGAATCTTGATATTTCAGATGCAAGACACTAAGCTGTCTTTGCTTTCAGCCATCCTACCATATGCTCTGATCCCATCACATCTCACAAGCTATGTAGGTTTGGGCCAGGACCATTCTTGGATGGGAAATCTCTAAGAATCACCCAGCTGCCAGAAGAAGTAATATAGATAACTGATAAATGAGTTACCAATTCACTGTAAAACCAATTACTTCAACAGAGTTGTAGGGGCAAAGGTCTAACTTTATCATATTCATAAATGAAGAAATCATCTCAATACATTCTGAATATTATAATTTAAAAACAAGTACCTCCAAAAACCAAAATGAGATATAGTTCATCTTATTTTCTTATCTTACGTGATAGCCTTGCTGTCTTTTTTCACCACTTATTTTAAAATGTAATATTAGATCACCAATTTGGAGCCTTTACCCTTCATAGAATTTGAATTTGAATAAATTGCTTTCTGAGGCTGCAGTTTCTTGATGTGGATTTTAGTTAACAGCAGCAAAATAGGACTAAATTAAAAGCAAAACTGAAAGATACATAATTGACAAAGCTTAATAATCATCAGGATAATGTTTTAAAATATAGTAAGTACCTCACTGGTTTGGCCTACTGCATGGCAAAAGGAAAACTGTCTATAATGGATTTAAACCAATATCTTTTTCCCTTGCCAGTTTTGCTCAATCTATTTTACCTAAAATGCACTAAGGCTTATTTCTGGACTAATATGTAATAATAATAATACCATGGTCTAGTCAATTGAAATTATTTGTAGCGTGTCATATCTTTGGGTTGTTTAAAGAAGTCAGTGTATTGAAATTACAGGTTAGAAAAGCACAGTCAATTGCTTCTCAGCCTTTCGGCTAAACCCAAGTGAAAAGCACAGTCAAGAAATAATTTCAGTGATGGACATTTGTAAAGTTAAGAACCTTGGGTATTTTCTTAATGCTTATTAGCAACTAATGTTTTAAATTATTTTTTATTGTGTACAGTATATATTATTTATTTCAAAGCTTTCAAATTTAGTTAAAAAACTTTATTCACCCCATACATAAATTAAACATTTTAATTTTTTCATTACAGTGTAGTTTTCACCTTCATTTTTAACTCTGTTTCAAAATAGATTTGACTAGGTTTAAAGAATTACACCTATGTAATTCTCTGTATTTTTCCAAAGTAGCTGCATGAAAAATTCTTAACATTTTAGAATAGATCCAAATTGTATTTAAATTTTTTAACCACAGTGACTTTTGATCCAAGAATATTTTCTGAATCATTTAGAGCACTATTCTTGAAGTATTGAAATTATACAAAATTCTTATTTTTATCAAGATGC
This sequence comes from Erethizon dorsatum, assembly GCA_028451465.1. NCBI lineage: Eukaryota > Metazoa > Chordata > Mammalia > Rodentia > Erethizontidae > Erethizon > Erethizon dorsatum. Next base: position 106,663,124 of record CM051826.1, read on the forward strand.
AAAGAAAAAGTGATATGCATTCACATCAAACTTTTATCTATTTGTATGTCTGCTTTAAATAAAACACTCCCTCAGACATTTAAAAATGAGAACTGCAGAGAATACATACACAGACATGTATACACACATAAATGCACTTTGTAAAAAATCAGATGATTGTTAGCTTTATAGAATTAGTTGTTACCCTTTATAAAAATCTCTGGTACGGAGTTATAGCATTTATTGTATAAATCAGTTTTGCACTGAATGAGTCATTTATTATTTTATTAGGTACTTTTTTAAAAAACAGATTTAGAGCTCTAAGAATATAACAATATATTAGGAAAGTTAAATTGTAAAATATGTAGACATTTAGGTTTCTTTCTTAATTTCATCAGCTACTAAAAAACATCTAAGTAATTTATATACCAGTAATAGAGTTCTTTGTTTTTCTTCTTTTTTTTTTTTTTTTTTTTTTTTCTTTTAGGATCCCAAACGTCATTTGGAAGAACATGTGGATGTACTTATGACTTCAAATATTGTCCAGTGTTTAGCAGCTATGTTAGATACTGTCGTATTTAAATAAAAAAATGCAAAAAGCTTTTAGTGAAACTTTCAGTACATAGTCCTCTCTTGTTCTTAATGCTCAAAATCAAGGGACCTCGGAAGGTGTGTTGGTTAAATGTAAGACATCTGGCATCATTTGTGGCACTGTAACACCTTCAGTCTCAGTTGTGCGATTACTTCTGTTGCTTTAGTCAGGGTCTTTGCAGATTCCAAAGTTGTACAAGAACACATCAAAATGGACAAATTTTGTTAAAATCTCATTTAATATTTGAAGAAATCAGTAGCACAAATATATTTTGATTGTTGCTTACAAAATAAAATACATTTACAATCCATGTCTCCTGAGGTCTTTTTGGCACTGGGTGGAATTGACAGAATAACATTTGACAGTGCTGTGGAATCTCACACAAAGATATGTTTCCCTTTGCATTTTAAGATCTTATAACACATGAAACAGTGTGATAACAAAATTTCACAAATGCAAAATGATTGCCATTAATGTGTGGCTACCTCATTAGTGAGTAATATTTTGTTAAGAGTATTTCTCACAAGTTAATGTTGTATATTCAGTATCCTGTTAATATGTTATACTTTGGAGATTTCAGAGGAGTACATTTAAGAAAAGGGGGGCAATTTTAATTTAGACTCATCATGTTTTTTTTTTTTTTTTTTTAATGTGGGTACCGGGAGTCGACCTCAGGACCTTGTGCTTGCCCAGGCAGGCGCTTATGCTGCTGAGCTATCTCACCGGCCCTCATCATGTTTTTTTTAAAAAGTACATTCCACTAGTGGTTTTAAAAGTGGAACTTGGCTACTGGAAACTCCACTAGATTTTTGTCTAAAATAGTAATAGAAGGTGTAATGTCTTTGAAGCAAAACGAGAAAAGTAATCATGGTGTGAGTTTAATATTATAAGCTTATAATTAGTAATTTTGTTTCCTGTTTCTCAAATTAACTTAGAAATACTAAGTTTTCTGGTAGAGAAAAAAATTTTGACTAGTGGCAGTTTTCACAGATGACTTCAACTCTTACCCTTCTAACCTGCTATACAAAAGCAACTGCCCCGTTATACTCATGGTATGACACCATACTCACTACTCCAAGCATGATGGCAAAACTGGAGACAAAGATTTAATTCTATACCTCACCTTTCCTTGTGAAAATACAGTAAGACTTTTTAAGGCTGTATGAAAGGGAGGTTCTACTAGAGGACCTCAAATTTCAATTTTACTAGAGGTATTATGAGTGCTGTGGTAGACCAAGTTACTGTTCTATTTCAACAGTTGTAGGCTCTTACTGGTTGCCTAATGAAGTTACCAGAAACTGATAGTGGACATGGCTTAAATTCTCAGGATGTTTCACTGTCATTTTTGGAATAAGAGGTTCTGAACAGTTTTTTTAGATACATGATAGTACATTTTATGTAGGACATGTAATATGTATTGATTTAAATTGTTGGGATTATATCTAACCATTTAAAACTAAAATAAGTACAAGTTATAATTTTTCCTATGGCCTAATTCAAACTTCTGAGCAGGATCTTGGATATAAGATTCTTTCCCCTTTACACATAAGGTTCTGTAATTTACTTCACAGATATTATTGAGAAGAGCTAGTAAGAGATTTTTTTTTTTGTAGTTTCCCCTCACAAAAAAGTCTCAGTATTCCAAGGGCTTGTCTCAGTATTCAGACTGAAGGATGTTTTGTTGTTTTTGTTACTGTTTTTCCTTCATTTCAGTTCCTGAAAATGCCCTGATTGAGTACTGTGACTGGAAAGAGTTACATAGTGCCTGTCTTTTGCCCTTACTTGATCACTTGATTTTCCTGGAATCCCACATTTCATTTCCTGTCTTTTGGTTCATGTTGGAGGTAGTCCCAATTTCAAAACCTTGTCAAAATTCATCTAAGCAAAAAAACAACAAGTATCTGAGGTATCTTTGTAGACCTGGAGTGGATCAAAGTCAGATTGTCTTAAGCAGCTCAGGGAAACATTTGTTCCTTAGAATATACAGCTATTTTAGCAGCAGCCCAATGCCCTAGAGCTGGTTAGGCATTAAAACAACCTGTTTAGGGCCGGTGAGATAGCTCAGCAGCATAAGCACCTGCCAGGCAAGTGCAAAGTCCTGAGTTCGGCTCTCGGTACCGACATACGAAAAAAGGGCCGGTAATATCGCTCAGCAGCACAGCGCCTGCTGGCGCGTGAGATCCTGAGGTCGACCCCTGGTACCCACAGAAAGAAGAAAAAAAAAAAACCTGTTAATTGCAAGCTCAACAAGCTAAGACTGTGCGTGTGTGCCTATGTATTTTACTGTTAACTACCATGCAGAGTTAAAGCAGCTCTAGAAACAAAATGTTGCCTGTTTCTAGAGCTGCTACAGATGTCCCTGCTTTCCTATCAAACAAGTATTGGGGCGTGGACAACTTCAGCCTCATTGTTCCGAGTGTGATGTGCCTTGACCGACAGCATCTGAATCTATGGAAGTATGAAATATACAGAATCCAAGCCCCACTCCAGACCTACAATCACAAGCATGCAAGCACAATCCTAGTGTGGTTCATAAGCACTTTATTTTTTGAGACGGGGGTCCCACTATGTAATTCAGGCTGGCCTTGAACTTTTGGAGATTGTTCTGCCTCAGTCTCCCAAGTACTGGGATTACAGCCATGTGCCACCACACCCAGCTCATATGCACTTTAAGAAGTACTAGTCTACAGAAGTAGACAGCTGTGATCCTGAGGAAAGTCTTTATTTTCCTTCTTGAGCACATTTAAGTTGAAGACAAAGCGTACATGTGAAGACTCACTGTACTTAGTACTGGTTGTCCGAAGTGGGTCATAGTACACATTTATCTCCCAGTTCTGAGGAAGGTGTACTCAATCCTTATCTATCCTCTTAAACACCTTAACCTCACCTTAGCATTCTTCATTTCTTGAAAAGCCAGTTCAAAGTGCCAAGAATAGCAAAGTCTCAAAAAGAGCCCAGGTGGTGTCTCACCTTCTCTATACATACTTACGCTGTGTCCCTCAGAGGACCGAGCAAGATAAGTTGGGAAGCAGCAGAGGAAGATGCACTGGGGACAGGAGTTAATGATGGAACTCAGAACCGAGGTGGCCCTAGTGCGGCTGAAGTCTCGTGCACAAAAGGCGAGAGAAGGACAAGGTAGGAGAATGTGTCAAGTGGTGCAGCTGCCGGCCCCTCCCCCGCGCCTCAGTGCCTCAACAGCTAAGACTGCTTGTTTGTGAAGCTTCCGTCCAGAAGCTAAGATATGCTTTCGAAGGGAAAAGTGGGCCTGGCTTTATTTTTCTCCCAGAAAACTGACTCGTCTTGAGTCTGCGACATCTGGTCACTGGCCTCCCCAGCCTAGAGCCGCCCGCGCTGGGCCTTGCCCGCGGCGCCCTGCTGGAGGCCGCAGCTGGTGCCCACTGCAACCTGAGCGCCCAGCCCGCTTCGGAGGACGGCGCAGTCTGGGCTCGGCGCTGACTGCTCGGTCCACTTCGCTGCTCTAAGCTGCACCACAGCCGCGAAGCGGCGAAATTGCTAAAAGCCTACTCCGCCCATGCCCACGACCCACCCAGTGTCCCCAGGGCCTCGCTCCCCTAAGGGAGCTGTTTTGGCCCAGGGAAGCGGACCGCGCGCTCGAAGGAGGCTCCACCCGGTGGAGATGCGCAGGCCGCGCCTATGCCACTGAAGTGTGCGCCTCTGGGTGGTCGCCAGGCGCTCCCTGCCTCTGGGGCGGAGCCCGCCCGCCAGTCGGCCACCACGCTGGACTACAGGGAGCCTTGGCGTTGCGCTCCTCCTCCTCGTTCCAGCGTGGCTCAGCGTCAGGGAGGAAAGCCTCGGGAAGGCAGATTGGCAACTGCCAGACCAGGAAAGCAGTTTGGGGCAGATACAGCCTCCGCTGCTCTTGGTCCTCTGATACAGGCCAATTGCTGGGCTCCTCTGTGAGAAGGTAGTAAGATCTCCCTTCACCTCGGAGTCGCTTTGGGCTTCGTGCTCTATATTTGTGCCACCATCCCTTTAAATTGTTTCTTTTCTCTATTCCTCCTTAGGTTTTTCCTTTTAAAATTACTGGCATGGATTATTTTTCTCCCCTCCAGATTATATAAACATTACACACACACACACACACACACACACACACACACACGAGTCTTAAGTAAGATCACTGCGTTGAGACCACTTCCACTCTGTCTCCCCAGATCAACGCTTCTGGAGAATCCTTTTGCACCGGGGACTCAGCCCTCTCTTTTCCTGGCCAGGCTTTTGAACCTGTCGCCAAGTTAGTACCTCTGAGAGAAGGGAGTGCAGTGTGACTGGAAAGATGCATGGCGCCTACCCCCAGTTAGATGCTCTTCGGATAATCTGCAACCAAGTTCGCTGATAAAATATTTAGTAAAGACCCAGTAAATATCACTGCAAATACATTAAAGCACTTCAGCCCGACAGCTTATGATTATTTCAAAACTTAAAAAGGAGATCATAGATTGTTACTGTTTCTGTGCTCCACCAAGAAATCGAACCACCTTCCCGAGGTGGGTGGATGGGTGGGTGAGTTGCTGCTTCTCGTCCCCACTTCTCCCCTCTCCAGCTCATCACTGTGACTCTCAGCAGCAGTGATTTATTTATGTCTGTATGTAGTTTTAAGGTTGGGGGATGGAGTAGGGGTGCCAAGGACACCTAGGAGCTGCTCACAAAGCACCGGTACAGGTGTTGTGTGCTCTGTATTAACTGGAAAAGACAGATTCTGGAACTTTTACAGGGCGAGAAGAGGCCACCGGCTCGCACTTTGTATACTTTGCACTTGAAATCGTTACATTCAACTGAATATTTGGCTCATTCAGATCCGAAAAGTCTCCTAGCATCATCGAATTCCCTCCTCCACCCCTCCGCTCAAAAAGGGGGAAGGAGGAAGGTAGGAAAAATGTTTAGTAAATTGCACATCTTTGAATCTTCCTAAAGCAGTGGTCACAAAGCTTAAAGGTGACACAACAGAGCTCACTTAAACCAACACACATTCCCCATCCCCCAAGCCAACAATAAAATCATCCCCTTCAATTTGCCATGATCGTCGCGACCAGGAGCCAGGTGATTATCCTAATTAATGTCTATCTAATTAAATTACTGTCAGCAGTTAACCAATGGCAGGAGCCGTTTCATCGGCTGCACAAGCAGCGAGATCAAAAGTGAGCCTTTTCTGATTGCTGCATAGTGTCAATTGGCCAATCTCTTCTCCCAGGGAAAAAAAAAAAGTAAATCAAACCTTTGAGAAGCATTTGCTGGTTGAAGTGCTTTCTGTCTAGTGAGGGGGTCTGTGGATTTCTAGTTTATGATAAATAGGACTTTAAAAACCAGGGACGGGAGGGCGAGCCTTCAGGTTCTAGAGCTATGCAGCTGGAGCATTGCCTTTCTCCTTCTATCATGCTCTCCAAGAAATTTCTCAATGTGAGCAGCAGCTACCCACATTCAGGCGGATCTGAGCTTGTCTTGCACGATCATCCCATTATCTCGACCACTGACAACCTGGAGAGAAGTTCACCTTTGAAAAAAATTACCAGGGGGATGACGAATCAGTCAGATACAGACAATTTTCCTGACTCCAAGGACTCACCAGGGGACGTCCAGAGAAGTAAACTCTCTCCTGTCTTGGACGGGGTCTCTGAGCTTCGTCACAGTTTCGATGGCTCTGCTGCAGATCGCTACCTCCTCTCTCAGTCCAGCCAGCCACAGTCTGCGGCCACTGCTCCCAGTGCCATGTTCCCGTACCCGGGCCAGCACGGACCGGCGCACCCCGCCTTCTCCATCGGCAGCCCCAGCCGCTACATGGCCCACCACCCGGTCATCACCAACGGAGCCTACAACAGCCTCCTGTCCAACTCTTCACCGCAGGGCTACCCCACAGCCGGCTACCCCTACCCACAGCAATACGGCCACTCCTACCAAGGAGCCCCGTTCTACCAGTTCTCCTCCACCCAGCCGGGGCTGGTGCCTGGCAAAGCGCAGGTGTACCTGTGCAACAGGCCCCTGTGGCTGAAATTTCACCGGCACCAAACGGAGATGATCATCACCAAACAGGGAAGGTAATGCTACATTCTGGGCTGCCGCTGGTCCAGCCATCGCCCGCCCAGGTTGTCACCGCCGCGGCAGCGACGATCTGGGGTCGGGAGCGGAGTGGAAGGAGCTCTGGGGCGCCCTGGAGTTGGCTAGTTTTGGAAGAGGGGGAAATGGAAGGGATAACCGCCAAGGCGATGTTGGTAGAGGGGAGCCGCTGTACCAACGCGGTCGGAGAGCCAGTCAGTGGCTGGAGAAAGGCGAGAAAGAGGAAAAGCTCCGGCTGGCTGCCGGGCAAAGGGAGGGACGCACCAACGCCCGCATTTACTGACAGGTGGAGACGCAGGTCGCCAACCTGGCTCTCCACCTGAGCGGCGGTACCCGCGACTCCCCACTCCAGCTCACTCGCTGCTCTCCCGACCTCGGTCCCACTTCTTTTCCTCTCCTACCACCGCTTTTCTAGACCAGCAACCATTCGTTCATCTCGGCATGGAGAACAAGTTTTGCTTTGCTTCTGGCGCCCCGCTTCTAGCATTTAATCTTTAACATTTCTTTTCTTTTCCTTGTTTTTTTCCCTCTTACTTTAAACAGGCGTATGTTTCCTTTTTTAAGTTTTAACATTTCTGGTCTCGATCCCACGGCTCATTACAATATTTTTGTGGATGTGATTTTGGCGGATCCCAATCACTGGAGGTTTCAAGGAGGCAAATGGGTTCCTTGCGGCAAAGCGGACACCAATGTGCAAGGCAAGTCCTTCCAATTAACACGTTTTCTTGACACTTGTTTAGGTGAGAATGATTAATTAAAGCCTTTGTGGACTGGCATGAACGACTTTTGAAACGATCGGGCCAATGACTTAAGACGAGAGGGACAGGGGGACAGATTGAACGCGAGAAGGGGGAGGATTATGCAAAAGCTATTTTAATCACCCCCAGTTAATAGGAAGAAAGCACGGTCTGAAAAAGCCCAGCTAATGGGCCTCACACTGGAGTAAGGTGTGTGTGTGTGTGTGTGTGTGTGTGTGTGTGTTGCATGCTGAGGAGCTGCGACTGGGCAGTGCCCCGAGTTTATGTAAACAACGTATTTCTTTCTCCAGGAAATCGGGTCTATATGCATCCGGATTCCCCCAACACTGGGGCGCACTGGATGCGCCAAGAAATCTCTTTTGGAAAATTAAAACTTACGAACAACAAAGGCGCTTCAAACAACAACGGGCAGGTCAGTGGCTCGAGGGCTCCTCTTCTCTCTCTCGCGCGCGCGCACACACACACTCCTTTCACCAGTTTAAAACGGCAATCGAAGCTAGGTACTTTCGTTGATTCATTAAAAACACCTCAAATTTTTATATTCCACTCTCCAAAATTATATTCTATCTGTAAAGTTGTGCCCCCTCCCGCCCCCTTTGCCCAAGTCCAGAGTTTCCAGCCTTCCCAAGTATAAGTGAGAAGGAAACCCACAGATCTGCAGGTTTTGAAAAATCTTTGTTCCTCCTTGAAGGAGGATTTAGGAGACTACTCGACCCGAGGAAAGGCGATCGGTTCCGTTTTTCTCCGGAGCCTGGGGAATCCTCGCTCCTAAAGGTGCGAGGGCCAGTCGGTCCGCCCCCGGGCGAGTCCTGGGGACAGAAATCCGGGGCTGCGGGCTCCCGTGTGCCTGGCTCGGCCCTGGGCGAGCGGCCGGCAGCCCTGAGCCACGCGCCGGAGACCTCGCGTTAACGCGCCGGCCGGCGCTCTCCTTTCTCCTCACCGGACAGATGGTGGTTTTACAGTCCTTGCACAAGTACCAGCCCCGCCTGCACGTGGTGGAAGTGAACGAGGACGGCACGGAGGACACCAGCCAGCCCGGCCGCGTGCAGACATTCACCTTCCCCGAGACTCAATTCATCGCTGTCACCGCCTACCAGAACACGGACGTAAGGAGGCCCGGGGCTGGGCGCCGCGGGCGGTGCAGGCTCCTCCCGCACTCTGGGGCTCCCGGGCCTTCCTGGGCTCGGGCGTTGGCAGAACTAACATCTGCAACAGCTGGGGCACTGGAGCTAGGGCTACGAACCTACTAGGCACCTTCCCCATGAACTCCCCGGTCACCCAGACCACCTGTAATGTGGCCAGGATTTCTAGGGCCTCTTGTTTTGGGAGTTTTAAGTTAGTTCTCCAAGTACTATAGATTAAAAAAATTTTTAGAAGTCCCTTTTTAGGAAACAAGCAGATCTTCTTCCTGTATTTTATTCTTAGCAAGGCTTGGCATCTAAAAAATGTTTTAAAAAGTCTCAGAATTGATGACTGAAATGAACAAACAACACTACCACCGTTCTGGGGCATCAAAAAAGCATATTCATATATGTAAAAATTACAATAAGTCAAGTTACTGGGAGCTAAGGAATTTTGAGCCTCCTCATTATTTACATGTTTGCGAAAACTGATTTTACTGGCTCATTCGGTTACTAGGAGTGATAGAAATTTTTGTGTTTGTTATACTCATCGGAAAGTACCAAAAATGAAAACATGATTTTACTTTAACCCAAACCCGATTTTGAGATACTATTTAATGGATCTTCAGGTTATGAATCAGAAGCAATTAACTTTTTAAAATTTGGAGGAAAACTAAAAAATAGGCAGCATTTGGTGGTGAATTCAAGTTCCCCTTAAAGATTTTTGTGCATTTTAATAAGCATTTTTAAAATGCGAGTTTGAGCCAATTTAGAACACATAGATCATTGAAAGTGATACTTTAGTTTTATGCATCATTAATTTAAACATGTTCCTCATAAGTTTCAAGATGCTTTCTCTTTTTTTCCTTCTCATCTATTCTCTTAAAATTTTCAGTTAGGAAAATCTTGGTAATTAATGAAAATGTAGGCTGTGATCCCCTGTAAGAAGTGGCAGATAATATATTCTTAAGCACACATACTTGCTGTATAGAAGGTGAGATTACAGTCATCATTTTTCTCTTTTCTAGATCACACAACTAAAGATAGATCACAACCCCTTTGCAAAAGGATTTCGGGATAATTATGACACGTAAGTAATTTTGCATGTTCCTTCTTAAATAGTTGTAGAATTGGCCTTTAGGTCAAGGGTGGATTGTTGTGTATAAGTCTTTTGGACGCTAAAGTGTGTAAGGATAGGGTTGTTTGAGCACCCCCCCCCATTTGTTGTTTCTCCTCTCTGATGACCTTGTGGCTTGGTATTTGTATGGGTTTGGTCAAAGGTTTCCTCTGCCTATATTTAGCTTTCCTGTGAATTACAAAGCTGTTGGCGGCCTCTGGGGCTGGCTGGCTGGGGAAGCTGCCCTGGTTCCCATTCGGGTGTTGTATGTGGTGCTGCAGATGCTCAGCTCAGATTGTCTGTGTCTGAAACGGGTAATTCTGCCTGAAAGTGCATGTGGCTCTGGCAGTTGTTAACAGTCTCCTTGGCATATGTGACTTTTATTTACCCATTTCCAAGTTTTGTGAAGTAGCATTTCCTGTGCAAGTGTACTGTGGACTGAATAAAAATGTGTACCCACCACAGGAGATTTCATGAGCAGAACCATTGTCACAGTGATTTCAGGCTTTGGGAAGGACTAAGATGCCGTTGCTACATATTATTTATAAGCTTCAAAAGAAAAGTATTTCCACTAATCTTTTGCATGTATATTTTAATTAAATGTGTTGATTCCTTTTATTCAGGTCTCCCTCACCTATCTCTATCTCTTTTCTACTAAAGGCTGTTTTCTGAGGGCAGTAGTAGGTGTAAACTGAATGTTTTCGGGGCTTTTTCTGGGACTTTCACTTTGGGCCAGTCATAGTGCCTAAGAGTTCAGATAGTGTTATATAGCAAAATCTAAATCTGAATTGTGGGAGTTTGTCCACTTTTTCTGACTGTAAAAGAGAAGGGTTCATGGCTTGTATTGAGTGCTTGAGATAGAGTTCAAAAGTTGAAGCTATCTTTGACTAAATTAAATGTGTGGAGAGTCAGGTGGCTGCCTCTATTAAATCTCCAGGCAGAGATCCATCTTCCAACCTGATATTTTATAACAAACCAAATGGCATCACTGTCCATATCACTGCACGCATAAGACTTTGGGTTCAGTCCCCAGCACAATACCTCCAACTGATATCACTGTCTATAACCTTTTTATATATATCCCTCAAAAATAGTTCAAGGGAGGTAAGCCTCATCTGCATGGTTTTCCAGAATAAAAACTTGGCTATTCTAGTGAGAAGTTGGGCCCAGAACTGTGGAAAGGATGTGGCCTGAGAGGCCAGATATGTTGGAGGAGAGTCCTATAGATTTTGAGCTTTTAATTCTGCTGTGAACATCTGTTCAAAAGCATTTTATTTGCACAAATCAATTCAGTAAATCTCATGTGTGTTGGGACCTGGCTGGGTATCTAAACTGTATCTGTTGCAGACTGCTTTTTATCTCTTAAAAATATTGTGGTGGTTAACAGAGAAGATATTTGTACCTTGCTAGTTATATTCCCTTCTTGCCTCCCTCTACTACTCTTATTTGAAACTGGAATTAAATTTCAGGAGGAAAATTTTGTGTAGTAGGCAGAATGCACCTGAGCGACCACAGCAACTCTCATCTGCTTTGCCTTCTATTGGAAAAGCCACTTCCCTTTCTTACATCACTATACGTTTTTCATAAAAATATCTATCTATATAAAAAGATACCTTGGATTTTTAAGGGACAGGGAAGAGTTGAGTGGTTTTTGACACTCTCTTCCCTCTTCTATGTTAGTTATTTGAGAATGGCTTGGTTTTGGAGAAATAAAGAGAGGCATAAGAGTTCAGGGGGCACTAGGAGGTTACTTGGCCACTCACCAGGGAATCTCCTTCCTAAAGGATTAAGGTCTGACAAGACTGAGGCTCTCCTTCAAAACAGTCTGTTGACTAAAGATTAAAACACTTATGTGTGAGCTAAATAAAAAGGGAAGCATGTGTGTATGTGTATGAGAAAACACTTTTAATCTTCATCCAATCCCTGGTTCCCTCTCCATTCTAATGGGATTTTCTAGGCTCAGGGCCTAAAGTTAATCTTTATTTTATCTAAGGTAATTCCCAAGAACACAATCCCTGTTGGTGATTGGACAAGTTGTTTAACTTCCCCTTGCCTCAGTTTCCTCAGTAATAAAGTAGAATAATAATATCGCCTAAAAGGATTGTTGTGAGTAAAGTAAGTTTCTATCTGTACGACCCTACAGACAATAGTGACTGTCACATATCAGCTCAATCGAGGTTAGTGATTATTAGCCATAAGCTGTTTAGAGGAGATTGATAACTGTACCCAAGAGAGAGAGAGTTTGTCCCCAAGTTTTTGCCAATAATGGATCAAAAGCTGGATAGAGAATGTGAGACTAAAGAACACGTTTTGAAGAATTTTATTGGAGTTGGAGATAAAGCTCAGTGGTAAAGAGTTTATCTAGCATGCACAAAACCTTGGGTTCAATCCCCAGTACACTCCCTTCAAATTATTGATTGATGACTGTTTCCAAATAACTTGTTCACTTGCATTGATAGAGGTGGGGGTTAAAGGCTCACAATGGGAAAAAGTACCTTGGAAATTTCCAGCAGCAGTCCTCTGGCTCTAGAAGGCCAGCCTTTGATTATTACGTATCTGGAAGTGTGCACCCCCAGCCCCCATTCGAAAAAGGAGCAGCGAAATCATCTGAATAATCAAAGGGACACAAGAGGTTTTAAAAGGGTGGAGAGAGTGGGTACCTTGTTTAGAAATTTCGGTGAGAAAACCATCACAGAGTAGAGGCCCACTGGACAAACAGCACTGTAGTCCCTGGGTATCTCTGCCTCAGTGTGTGTACCTGTGCTGGAGATGTGGGAGCGCAGCCCCCAGCAGCGCTCCTCTCCTCTCTTCCCAAGAGACCTTGGGAAGATGGAAGCCTTCCACTGGATGCTGTGTGTCCTGCTCAGGCCCCCTTTTATGATGCCACTATTTCTGTCCAGGAGGATGCGGACCTTTTGTGGTCTCCATCTTATATAGCAAGTGCAAGTTCCAGATGGAAGATGTGGGGGTGGGTTACCCGTGCAGGTGGCTTCCCCTTCAGCACCCTAAAGGTGCCTACCTCCGCGCCACCCCTCGGTTCTCTCTTTCTCCCTCCCTCGCAGGATCTACACCGGCTGCGACATGGACCGCCTGACCCCCTCGCCCAACGACTCTCCGCGCTCGCAGATTGTGCCCGGCGCCCGCTACGCCATGGCCGGCTCTTTCCTGCAGGACCAGTTCGTGAGCAACTACGCCAAGGCCCGCTTCCACCCCGGCGCGGGCGCGGGACCCGGGCCGGGCACGGACCGCAGCGTGCCGCACACCAACGGGCTGCTGTCCCCGCAGCAGGCCGAGGACCCCGGCGCGCCGTCGCCGCAGCGCTGGTTTGTGACGCCCGCCAACAACCGGTTGGACTTCGCGGCCTCGGCCTACGACACGGCCACGGACTTCGCAGGCAACGCGGCCACGCTGCTGTCGTACGCGGCGGCGGGCGTGAAGGCGCTGCCGCTGCAGGCCGCGGGCTGCACGGGCCGCCCGCTCGGGTACTACGCCGACCCGTCGGGCTGGGGCGCGCGCAGCCCCCCGCAGTACTGCGGGGCCAAGTCGGGCTCCGTGCTGCCCTGCTGGCCCAACAGCGCCGCGGCCGCCGCGCGCATGGCCGGCGCCAACCCCTACCTGGGCGAGGAGGCCGAGGGCCTGGCCGCCGAGCGCTCGCCGCTGCCGCCCGGCGCCGCCGAGGACGCCAAGCCCAAGGACCTGTCCGACTCCAGCTGGATCGAGACGCCCTCGTCCATCAAGTCCATCGACTCGAGCGACTCGGGGATTTACGAGCAGGCCAAGCGGAGGCGGATCTCTCCCGCGGACACGCCGGTGTCCGAGAGCTCGTCTCCGCTCAAGAGCGAGGTGCTGGCCCAGCGGGACTGCGAGAAGACCTGTGCCAAGGACATAGGCGGCTACTACGGCTTCTACTCGCACAGCTAGGCCGCCCCTGCCCGCCGGCCGCCCCTGCCCGCCGGCCGCCCCCGCCGCCGCCCTCGCCCTCGCCCGCGCTCCCCGCTCCTGCGCCCAGGCCCCCCTCGCGCGCCCTCGCGTTTCATTTGACCCTCGGTGACCGTCTGCAGCGAAAAAGTGCAGGTCCCCACTATGGGTTTAACCTTTTCTTTGCACAGCCGTCTCTGCAGTTAGCGCACCGTCCTTCAACTTTGCTGTAAACCTTTTGGTTTTCCAACTTACTCTCCTAACGCATCCTCCTCCCTTCGTCTTTTTCTCACCCCTCCTTCTCTTTCTTGTAAGGAAACACTTCACCCTTAGGAGACCTGGGCAGACCTGTCAGGCAGCAGCGATTCCGCACCGCCTTGTCTCGGCCTCTCCATTAACCATAAGATGTTGACTCTAGAACCTGGACCCACCCAGCGCGTCCTTTCTTATCCCCGAGTGGATGGATGGATGGATGGATGGTAGGGATATTAATAATTTTAGTGGAACAAAGCCTGTGAAATGATTGTACATAGTGTTAATTTATTGTAACGAATGGCTAGTTTTTATTCTCATCGTCAAGGCACAAAACCAGTTCATGCTTAACCTTTTTATTCCTTTCCTTTCTTTGCTTTTCTTTTTCTCCTCTCATTCTTTCTCTTTTCTCTTTATTTTCTTGTGAGATAATTAAAAATATCCTAAGAGGCTCTGGAAACATGAAATACTCCATAGTGATGGGTTTCTCACTTCTCCTCAATTAGTTGCATGAGATAATAACCAGGTGCCCTAATGCACACAAATAGCTAAGGAGAATCCACCCAAACACCTGTAAAGGATAGGTGTCTGTTCATAGGCAAGTCGATTAAGTGGCATGATGCCTGCAAAGCAAAGTTAACTGGAGTTGTATGTTTTCCTCCCTTCCTTCTAAATAGAATAGCTCGACATCAGCAATATTATTTTGCCTTATTTGTTTTTCCCCAAAGTGCCAAATCCATTACTGGTCTGTGCAGGTGCCAAATATGCTGACAAACTGTTTCTGAATATCTTTTCAGTCCCCCCTCCACCTTTATATGCTGTAAATCTTTGTAATGAATACTCTACTAATGATATAGATGACTGAATTGTTGGTAACTATAGTGTAGTCTAGTGAAGATGAATTGTGTGAGTTGTATATTTTACTGCATTTTAGTTTTGAAAATGACACCCCCACCCCACTTAGAAACAGCTGAAATTTGACTTCCTTGGGAAAACACTAGCATTAATGCAAGTAAGACTGATTTTCCCCCTCTAAGTCTTGTTATATTTGATAAGGAGCATTAATCCCCCCTGGAAATAGATTAGTAGGATTTCTAATGTTGTGTAGCAAACATACTTTTTTGTATCTTAAAATTAATGTGAAATATGCATCATACACAATATTCGATCTAGATTCCAGTCCATGGGGGAAATTTTTCCTAATAGGAATTCAGGGTCTAAACGTGTGTATATTTTGGCTCTTCTGTAAATCAAATGTTGTGATTTTTATATTTGTTTTGTTTTGTCTGTGAACTGAATAATTTATACAAGTACACACTCCATTGAGAAACGTTTTGTTTTTTGCTCGTTTGTATTGTCTGTGTATAACAAAATAAACCTGGTAAAACGCTAACTATGGTGTTTGAAAGCAGTTTACAGTTTGAAAATAATTTAATTATTATAGTTGATTGCTTTTAAGGAGTAAGCAAGGCTAGCCTGTCCCCATTCTGATATGGGGCAGTATGTTTAATGGGAACCACCTCCTATTCCTGCCTTGAATTCGTTTCCTAGCACTATCGCGAGTTGTCTTTTCCTTTTTATTTACACTTATTTAGGTCTCTATGAGTCAGGTTTCTTTTTACTGCGTTCATTTTTTTTTTTCCAGGAAAACATACGCACTTTCTTCATCATATCTCTCTGAAGTTGGAAATGATGAGAACAGGAAAAGGAGGGTCTTTATATAAGAAGTTAAGAATTCCTTTAAATTTCACAAAGTAAGGCGGGAGGCGTTGGGCGAGAGTAGGGTGTAATTTGAAGCGTGTCAGGATGGTCTGTTGACCGCAGATGTCGAAATTCTGGTCTTACGAACAGGCCTTGGAGGTGAGTGACGAATCTGTAAACGCAAACAAAATGGCCTACATTTCTTGAGTGATTTCGGGGAATTGTGTAGGGACAAAGACCTGTAGAAAACTCTAGTGGAATGGCCAGTTTTAAACACTGAGTTTAAAATTTGCTTTGGGAGCGACCTGGAGGCCACTAATTTATCCCTCTATAGTGGACTCCCTATGTCAATCCTATTTAAGCCAGATCCCCGCCCCTTGAGAATGAATGGTAGAAATGGGGAATTTCAGCTCCGGGGCGCTGCACCTTAGTGAAGGTGTCAGAAGAACTCTGCCTTTACCTGCTACCTTTAGAAGCGATTTTTGTATTTTTGTCTCCAAAGAAAAGTGATTTAGGAAAGAGGCAGAAAATGGTTTTAACATTCTTGTTTAATCTGGGCCGGGCTCAGGTTATGGGACTAAATTTACCACCACCTAGAGACTGTCCTGTGTCCCTTTTGTAGTTTGATAGCTGTAAAGAGGCTTCAAAGTTCCAATTAAAATGAAAATTCGAGGGAGAATGAAAATCACTAGGCTTCCCAGGACAATTCCACCACTAGACGGCGTTTTGTGGAATTTTGTCTGCCACGCAGAAAAGCGATAACTGATTTTCCTTTGTGTTTCCTTCTCCCTCCCCACATCTAAGAACTGAAGAGGCGGACGCCAAGTACAAAGCTCGGTGCACTTAGAGCGAGCGGAGTGGGGCAGGGCGTTGTACAGTCACCCACTCGCCCCGGGCTGTGGGGCCCTCCCCGGCCGCCCAGTCCCGCCAGGAGGCGGGCGCTCGCGCGGAGCCGGGGGGAGCGGCCCCGGGGGCGAGGGGCGCGCGAGCTCGCGGGCGCGGGCCGCGGAGGTCAGGGCTCCGGGCAGCGGGGCGCGCGCTCGGCTCTCGGCCCCGAGGCCTGGTGGCGGCTGCGTGCGGCGCCGGCGCGGCCGCAGCCCTCGGGGCAGAGTCACTGTGAGCAGAGGAGTTGGTGTCTTGTGCGTGAACGAAGCTCTTAGAGCCGAGGATAGATTTCACAGGAACGTAGTGCCTTGTACTGAAAGACGCGCTTTCGCTGCTATTAGGAAGCACTTAAAAAAAACTGGGAGGTCGTTTCCCTTGCAGCTCTGCCACCATCTGCTGTGTGGACTGAGTCAGCGTGAGGTAACTTTGCAGCCACGCGCTCCTCTCGGAGGCAGTGTGCTTTCGTGTCCCTTTAAAACATGATGGTTTCTCTTCGGTTCCAGCAAGTCTTGGGTGTCTCGGGAAGTGACACTGTCAACGAGTCTGGGAAGTTGCTGCTGTTCTCAGGAAATCAGAGTTTGGATGTGGGAGGCCCAGTGAGGGTCAAAGTCCGCGTCCCAGGTTGGAGTGTGAAGTGCCTTTTTATCTCCCTGAGGGTAGGCGTCAGGGTGAGGATGGAGAGGGACTGCGAGTCTAATCTGGAAACTCAGAGGTGCTGTTTTCGGCTGTATGTTTGCAAGAAAGACAAAGGAAGAAAGAAGAAGGCGAGCACGCGGTTAGCGCTTCCTTCTGGCTCCCGCCTTCCCGCCACACGCGGTCCGCGCCATTTTTGCTCGGGTTCAGTGGCGGCCGCAGGAGCTGCTCGGGCCGCAAGGCTGCGCCCTGGTCCTCGGCAGCCAGCTCGTGTGGGCCGAGGCGCCGGGAGCACGCCGCGGGCGAGGCCGATGCTGACCCGGGCGAGGCCCGGCGCAGACCCGGCTCTCCGGCGCGCGGCCCTGGGCGGCCCGGCTCGGGGCCAGCTCAGGGGTCCGGGCCAGGTCCAGGCCGACGCCGCGCCTCCCGAGCCGGGCCTCCCGAGCCGGGCCTGGCCGCTGCAGGGCTTAGCGCGTGAACAGCCCTTTTAGGACTGGCAGAGCCTCGCTGACCAGTGTGCTTCAAAAATCAGATTGCGTTTTAGAACCGATTTACAGCACCACCTTTTCTAAAATGTAGTGATTTAGGACCTGTGGAGGACTGCCTGGACGCCCTTGCCTCCTGACCCAGTTTTTTTGGGGGAGGGGTGTGATATTTATTTATTTATTTATTTCAGCACTGAGTCTTTAAAGACTCAGTTCTACTTTCTGTTCAGGATGCAGGTTAGGAAGAAAAGCATTGCTGAATTTGAGGTCATTACTATTCCCAGAGAATTTAAAACGCGCTTGTTGGGCAAGGTGTTTATTTTTATTTTTATTTTTTTTGTGGTTACCGGGGGGTCGACCTCAGGACCTCGCGCGCCAGCAGGCGCCCGTGCCGCTGAGCGATGTCACCGGCCCCCTGGGCAAGGTGTTTATATTCATAGATCATTTTATAAAACATTCTGTCTGTCCTCAGGGGCAGCACCTTTGTGTGTGTGGCTGTAAGTTATCATGTAGGCATTTTGGCCATGGGATACGGAAAAAAGAGTAGGACCTAAGATTATTTAAAAAAAACTTATTTAGATGCCCTTGGAAGCACCAGTAGACAAACGTGTCTGAGATACTCAGCAACTTTGAGGCCTATCGATTTTAGAAATCCTTAGTTTACTCTGGTATGTTAGCTGAGACTTTAGGCCAGTTGAGTCTATGTGAATTGTCGAAGTTATGGTCAGCTTTACTTTTCCCAGAACAAGATAAGAGTCTCTTAGAACAGCTGGACAAACTAGGCAAGAGTTTAGACATTGCATTATGCTTGGTTTATTTCAGCTTCGAGATTTATATGTCTTCCTGGCTCCCATCTTCGGCTTGTGAGTTACGTTGCTACACACTTAAAAATACATTCATTTGAAAGAAAACCCCATTGCTTTCACAATAAACTAAACTTGATGCTGTACAAGTCATTGGTCTCATCTGAGCTGATTATATCTGCCTTGCGTGTATTTTACACCCACAGTATGGTTTGCAGCGGTGTTCAAGGCATGGCGTGAAAATTTTGATTTGAATAGTTCCATTAAAGCAATGGAAAAAAAAAAAACCCATGGCTTAATAGACCTTCTAGTGATAGCTTCCCTTCTTACTATGTTAACTCTGAAATAAATATGTAATCTAGTATTAGGAACATGGCATTTAGAAGACCCTTGCTGGTAGTAATTTAATAAACATACTAACTGTGACATTATTAATGCAATGAAGCTCGCACCACAAGCTGATTCTTTCAGGTTTGACCTCTTGCTTATCACTAGATTCTTTATAAACATATTTTGCAGTTTATAACTTGAATTGTGTTTTAAAATTATTCTGGACTTCAAGTCTTCAAAAATATCTGCATGACAGGGGACTCATTTCATATACAAAGCATTTATACTTGGATATCATTACACATCTTTTATAATATGTAAGAGGGAATTTCAGTGGGAAGAGCATCTCTAGAGATATGCCTCTTATTGTTTTAGCCAGTACATCTATTTTGCTCCGACACTAATAGAAAAAAATATGGGATTAAGTTTCAGAGCAAGACTCGACTCTATATTTTGATGATTATATTTTTAAGAAATGGCAAATTATACTTTCTGCTTAATAATAAAGCAAATCTTATATTGGGTTTGGTGCTTATATTAGGTCTATTTACGTTTAGGGTTAGTATATCTCTTATTGTCAGCAAAAGTGTACTGTATGGGAAAAAACTATTTCAATTCAGTTGTTTCAGGTGCATATAAGAAAAAAGTCAACAATGTTCTTAAACTACAGGGTCTTTCTAACTCACATTTAAACTTTCAGGATGTAGTTGTCATTTATTTTGCCATTCCTAGTATGAAAGGAAAGGCATTTTTCAATCTTAGGAAAATTCAGAAGCAATTTTTTGGTTCTCGGTTAATTCAGTTTCATCTTAAAAGTTCAAATTTAGCAAAGCACATGTTCCCTTGTTCGTGCCAAGTGTGATAAAAACTAGTCGAAAAATAAAACCATTGCAAACAAGTAGAACACTGCACACTATACAGGCCACATCATTTCTAGGTCTGATGTCACTGCCGACTGGGCTGACATTTGTGAGTACATGTAAGTCAGCCTTTGAAGGTTGATAGAAGGCACTGCTATTTCAGATATGTGTGTTTGAATTGTGTGTTTGAAATATCCTCTTTGAATAGTAATATGCACATCCAGGAACTTTCAAACATTTGCCATCTCTAACAAAAGTTCATTCTTGTTAAAGCCCTCAGTGTTATTTTCTCTCAGTATATTAGAAGATAATATTTTCCTTGGTTATAGCTAACATATATTAACAGTCACTGCTCCCTTTTTGTAAGGTAGTCAAATTATAGGCTACTTTGGGGAATTACAACTTTCTTAATTAGTTTAATCTCTATTTATAATATTAAGCTATCACATATATTTAGTTTAATGATTTTGAACTTCAATGAATAAAATATATATGCATGTCATGTAGCTTCAGTTTAGGCCATCTGCAGTTACCACAGACATTTTATGAGAACTTTTCAGTTATATAGATTTCTATTATTTCAGATGGCTCGCTCAATTGGGAATTTACTGAAGTCCAGACCATTACCTCTAATTAAAATTGTTGCAAAGGTGGCTAGTACAGTACTTTTATAACCTGATGTGTTTTTGAATTGAAAATTATGCTTTTGTATATAGCTTTACCAAATAACAACAATGTTTACTATTCAGCACTTTCTTTTGAGAAAATAGAAACTATAATGAAGACTTACCTTTTCACAGTTTACTTACATTGAAATGCTATATATTTTGTTCAAATAAAATCTTGTTTTTCTACTTCTGTCTTAATTTGCTAGTTTTTAAATGACTAAGTTCTTAATAATTCTTAGAACTCATTTACCTTTGGGATTCACTCTTTTAATTTATGCTCATATTCTGCTTTGTTCCTGTGGAGAAAGTCAAAGAAACACACTGACTTCCTCTTCAACAAATTTGTTCCTTCCTCCTCCAACTCTGCTCTCTCTTTGACACTCATTTTGCCCTTGTTGACTCTCTTGCCAACAACTTTTTTTTAACCTACTCTTTTTTTTTTTCTCACGCTACCTCCCTCAACCTGAATCTTTCATAAAAGCTATGCCTTAGTCATCAGTTTGCTTAGTACAGGTCTGAAGTTTTATGCTTTCCCCAAAAGTAGTTGTAAAGTTTTTGAGACAAACATCAGATATAACCCCTTTTATTTAAACCTTCCCACACTTTAAAGATATTTTTGTGCTTTTTTCCTATATGTTTCTAAAGTCAGTTCATCTCTTCATAATTCACTTTTCTATTATCTTGTTTCTTTTTGCATTTGTGAAAGGACAATCTAAAATTTTAAAACTCCTATTGGTATTTCTCATTACACATAACATTCTTAGCTATGTGAGGTACTGCATTTATCCTTGATCTCTTTTGTACTTAGAATCCATTTGTCAGTGCTGTCTTTGATCCTATTCAATTCAACTTCCTCATTTGTGCAGACATTACAGTCTTTCTTACTGTGTTCAGCACTGCACTGTTAACTAAATGCAATGGCCTTATTACAGACTAATCTTCATTCTCTTAACTATTTTAAGTCATAATTAGCCCTTTGGGTGATTCAGAAGTACAGCTTCTGCAGCTCCCTTACTTATCCCTTCTTCCAGTTTTTCTTTATGGCTCTCTGCTTGCTTGCTTATTCATTAATTCACTCATTCATTTTATAGGTTTCTACAGGTTTGCTTTTCACAGGGTATCTCTTCATACATCCCTCCTAAGTAAATTTGATAGACATATAGCTTGTGATATGGAAGAATGGGTGGGAGAGAGATCTGGGAGTGTTTTTCTTTATGTGTACCTTCAACCCATTTCCTGACAGTCTTCACCTAGTTGATGATTTGTATGTCTTATAGCCTAAGGCATTTTAATTGACATTCTGCATTTTTCTATTTGTCTTTCCTTGAATTATCTGATACAAAGTCATGTTCTGTTTATCCTTAATCTTAGTTTAACATGATGAAAATGAAAAGGATTTTTATAAAAGTTAATTTTTCTTAGTATTAATTTAACCCCTTTAGAAGATTGCAATATGAAGTATACATGCCAACACCATTCAGAAGGAGGGGATTTTATGGTTATACAATTATATATACTATATCTTATTAACTGAACACCTTTCTCTACATAGCCATAAACAAACAGACAGACAAACTGCCACCTAAAACCCAAAATATGAAACCTAAGAGATTCAGGCCTCACAGATCATGAAAAATAGTTTTTCTTGTACCACTTCTTTGGAAAATTCTGTTCCTGAGTTTGAAGCTACACACATTTTAAAATTTCATCTTCAGTTTTTTGCTTTACAGTTAATTTTGAAATTGTAAGTGTGTGTATGTGTGTGTGTGCATAACAGCATGATGAGTCTGGAGAACAGGAACAGAAAATCAAGAAATGTGATTTTTGATGCTCTTTGCATTCTGCTACCCTAGATACCATCAGGACTGTACTTTTTCAGGATCTCCTACTGGAATCTGAAGGAGCACCCTTTTAACAATCTTTTATCTTTGAAAATAATTCTTTACTTCCTATCATTAGGATCAACCTTTAAATTTATTGTTACTTAATTTGCATGTAGTATCATTCCATTTCAATAAGATGTTGGTAAAAATACACCATGTCAAAGTAGTGTGTATATGAGATGACTGAAGATTTGTAGTTGGTGTCATGGAAATTTAGTATACCTGACTTTGTTTTGAAAATGCAGATCTCAAAGGAATTTGGACTCCATTCATATATTAGAAAACACAGTAAACACAAGTAAGACATTTGACAATGATTTTCACTGTACTTATTTGTAAAATGAAATTATAGTTAGATCTTCCAAATACCTTTCAGCTGTTTTGTGGAATTCTGATTTTTCTATGAAGTTTAAGTTAAAGTGTGCTAGGGTAGAACTACCTCTAGAGCAGTGTCTTTCTTCAGAGGAGTAAGTACATACACATACACACAGAAATTTTACAAAATAATTACTTTTGCCACATTAAATGTACTCTGATTTTTAAAATTTTACATTGAATTTCACTGAAAAGAAAATTCTGGCTATGACCTAGTTAATTTATTTCATGGTTCTCTAAAGGATAGTGGCTTAAAGTTTGCAAAACATTGCCATAGCATTGCTGTTAATTTGACTAGCCTAGAACATCCTCAGTTTCCTCTTAAACCTCTATGCACATTTCAGTATTTATTTTCTAGCATGATAGAATATATAAGGAAAGTTGAGTGCATCACTTACTTATTTTTACTTTCTTATTTATTTATGTTTTGAGACAGCATCTTCCTATGTAGTTCAAGCTGGCTTTGAACCCACTTATGTAGCCCAGGCTGGCCTCAAATTCACTCCTCCTGCCTCAGGCTTCCGAGTGCTGGGATTACAGGCATGTGCCACCACACCCAGGTTGAGTGAATCACGTGTTTAATAATCTACTTGAGTACATAAAAGCATAAAGGGTCACTGGGCACAGAGAGATTATCCTTTACAATGTTCTTCCCATTATGAGCTGCAGGTTAAAGAGATTTTTAAAGGTGTCTTTCTTTGAGATTGCTGTAATTTAGGATTTAACATTTTAAAAAGGCATTTCCTCTCTGTTTCACACGCATGTATACACACGCACACACACACACACACACACGCACACACGCACACACGCACACACGCACACACACACACTCCAAACATACTGATTTATTGAAAAGGTCACTTGTCCTGGGGTTAAGCAGGCCCATACTTGCTGGTATGGTTCTTTCGTGAACTGCCTCCTTCCCTTCCTGACAGTAAGGTGCAGTGGGATAGAGGGAAGAGGATAGTGGAACTTCTCATATGCTTTAGGTCTTTGAGTTCACATCAGAATCACCAGGTGAGTTTTGAGAATTCTGATGTCAGGATTTGTACCCATACCAAATAAATCAGGATGTGAATATCTGGTGGTAAGGTACAGGCATCAGCACTATTTAAAGATTCCTAGGTAATTATAATGTGTTGCAAAGTCTGGGAACCACTTCTCTACATATTTTTTCTTGGTTTAAATTTTTTTTTTTTTTTGTAGTGAAAGGAAAGGTTGGGGATTTTTGGTTTGTTTTAATTTTAATAGCTGCTAATAGTGGCAAACTGTAACTGTCCATTACAATTTCATTCCTAGGATCTATAGTAATGGCAAATTAAAAAATATAAAAATAAACACATACATTTAAAAACAATTATTTTCAAATGCTTTCTATATTTTGAAACATGTATTAGTATGATCACCTTTTATATTTTATTTTTGGTACTGGGGATTGAATCCAGGGCTTTTACATTGAGCTATATACCCTCAGGCTCCAAGCCCTTTTTATTTTTATTTTTTTACATTTTGAGACAGGGTCTTACTAAATTACCTATTCTGTGCTCCAACTGTTTGTCCTCGTACCTCAGCCTTTCAGAGTGCTAGAATTACAGTTGTGTTCCACCATGCCTGTCTTTTAGGTAGCCTGTATCTGGATAGACTGAAATTGGAAGGTCATCTGGAAGTATTGGATGTTTGACATGTGATGTCGTTCTCCAAAGAATAAATGCCAGATTATTCAGAATAGTCTTAATCCATAGAGCAAATACAGAATTCTAAGGGTGGGAAGTCAGTGTAGGCAATGGCAGCCATGTACCATAGCTGTTATAGAGGGATTACCTCTAAATATGTCTGGTGGAAAAATTTCTTCCTCTCAATATAGGCCAGATACAAGGAGCCTCCTCAGATAGCTTCCTGTCTATGGCATCCTCCCAAGTCATTCATTTTTAAGTGGTTGCATCCATTTCAGTCATGAAGAGAAAGTCACCCTGCAACACTGAGTCACAAATTAATTTACATATTTGAGAAGTTCTTGTATTCAGTATATTGTAATTGAAATATCTTTTTTTCAGATACAGAATTCACTGAAGTGTGGAGGGCTATTGTTTGCTATTATTCCCAGGAATAATGGTTTAATAGTAGTTTATTATGTTTGTATTTTACATAATATTTGTATATAGAAGCATTATAACATAACTAGAAGAGAGGATGAATTGAGGTCTGTTTATTTGCTAAGAAATACAATGTAGAATATGAAAATTCACCAGCTGTAGGACTTGAAAGGACTAAAACTCAAAAGGTTAAAAGGAAAAAGCTTGGTTATTTTGGGATTTGCTAAAATTATTAGAAAAATCTTATGTAGTTTTTGTTATGTACAGCTTACCTTGTAAAATATTTAAAAATCTGCAGATTCTGAGATTTAAAAATAAATGAGAAACACCCAGAAGAAAAGTTAAGTTATTGATTCTACTTATTTCTTATACTGTGTGCTACTCACTTCTCCAAATGCAGTATTTCATCTGTGCTGGAATTAAGTATTTATTAATGTTCAAGAAACCAGGCAGTCATATGACCACAGCTTATTTTAGCTTACTCCTAAATTTAGAAATGTTTCCAGATTGAAAAATGGTAAATGGAATAGAGAACAAATGCAGAGTTTTTGGTTTATTCCTTGTTTTGGATTTAACATATATTTTGAAACTAGATTTTATTATCCTAATCTTACTGTACTGAGCCTTTTAAAACAGTGAAGTAAGATTGGTAGAATTTCTGAGATTCCAAGTTTTATTTGTATAAATTATACTTTTTTGTTTGTTCATTTAACATACTTCCTAGAAATGATGTATAGTCAATCTTTTATTATTCAGACATTTCCTATTTCTGAATTGTCTGTGTACATTGCTTCTCACTGCATCCATCTGCCAATCTTTTGATTACTTTAGCTTCTTATTTTTACTTGATAATAAAAAGGAAAATTTATGGTAAAAATGAAATCTGTTTATTAGTGAATGCAATTTGGCAAGAAGGAGGATACAAATATTTCTAAAATGAAATCTTTGGAGTAATGGATTTTATTTATCCTTGCTCTTTTTGCAGTCTTAAACTATCATTAAACAAAAAGGTTTACTTATTATGTTTTGCAAACTAAAAGGAATGTCATGATATTTCATTTCTTAGAAATCCTAATGAATATGTCTTTTCCAAAGTGAATTAAGATGTTTAAGACAGGCATACCTGAACCAAAGCTTAGAATTTCTCTGCTGTTAGTTCACAAGCCTCCTTTGTAGATATCCAAAGCAGATGTCCCACAAATTCCTCATTTTCCTGTTGATTGTCAGTTGAGGGAAAAGTAATAATGGAAAGTGGTGTACCCCCCTCCCCGTTTTATGTCTTTGTTGCGTGAGGGTTTTATTGTAGCTCAGATGAATTTTCTTTCTCTCCTCTGTTGCTTTCATAACTTCGAGAAATAAATTTCTGTTTTTCACAGAAAGATAAAAGATTAGGGATTCTTAACTGAGATAAACTAATATAACAAGAACTTTTCATATGGACTTGATTAATTATTTAGTTTTTGTTGATTGCTGACAGTGATTATGGCATTACATGAGACACTATGGAGAGTGTAGGATGAATTAAATACAGATCCTCTGTATTTGTACTATACCACAAGATTAAAATAGTGAGTAGTGAGTTCTAAAAAGAAGCACAGGAGAAATCCTTTGGGAGCACAGTGGAGCGTGTGAGTATACCCTTCTGGGGGGATCATGGAAGGCTTTATAGATGTGATATTTGTTGAGGCTGGACTTGCAGATGTCTAGGCAGTGAAAAGGCATTCTGGACATTAAAAATAAAAGTCACAAGCAAGAATTTGGGAGGTAGGTAGGGAAGCAAAGGCCTATTTAAGAAACAGATACTGTAATAGGTTTATGTGTATGCATGCATGTGTAGTACTGGAATTAAACCTGGAGCTTGCCACATGTTAGGCAAGTGCTTTACCACTGAGCTACATCCCAGTCTTTTTTTTTCTTTTTATTTTGAGACAGGGTCTTGAACTTGCAATCCTCCTGTACCTGGGATTACAAGTGTGCGTCCCTGTGTCTGGCTAAATAATTTCGATGGTTGAGAAGTAGTGTATAGGAGGTAAAAGGAAGCTAAGATTGAAAAGTCTGGGTGCATGTACTGGAACTTTTTTATGTTAATACAATTGGGCCTCTGATCAAATTGAAATAAGGTTTTTACTATGAATCCTATTAGAAGAAACCATTTGTACCATTGTGCAACTTGTATTTCCCACTTAATATATTTAGGCTATATTTCTAACTCAGTACATAGTGATCTCACTTTTTCTAACATTTTATCATTAAGTTATATGGATAAACCACCTAACATAATGAATCCCTCACTTATGTACATTAGTTCTTGCTAGGTTTTTGCTATTGTAAAAAATAATTCATTGTACATTCATCTCTGTAGACTTGTACTAGATATCTATAGGACAGGTTCCTGAAAGTGGAATTTCTGGGCTGTAGGCTGTATCAATTTATAGTTACTCCATAAGTATATGAAAATTTGTTTCCCCACCCTCTCTCTAGTTCCAACTATGTCAGTCTTGACATAATTAAAAATTTGATCATATTGATAAAATTAGAAATTGGCATCTAAAATAGGAAGGTAGCTATCTACTGAGGGAACGTAGAACTCTGGGGAATGTGTAATCTTGGGATGGGATGGTATATGAGAAAACATATAAGAATAATGTGACATATCTTTCTAGATTGTTAAATTTTCTTAAGATTTAGGAGGAATACATATTATTTTCATTTTAAAACAAGCTTAAAGTTTTGAAGGTAAAATTTATATGACTTTTTATGAATAAAAAATGAATATTTGTCCTACTTCATTATTAAATTGTGTATGTATATATGATAGTATTTCATATATGGGAAATTACTATAAACATTTTTATTACTGTATTAGCCAACAACCTAGTATAGGACTTAAAATCTCTTCACAACTCAACCAGGCTACTCCTACATAAGATGAAGGAATGGAAAATTGTTTATTAATTCAAATATTCTGATAGAAAAAAAATTTTTTTTTTTTGGCACTGGGAATTGAATTCATGACCTCCAGGCAGGCACTTTGCCGCTTAGCTATATCCCTGGCCCCTTTTGATAGAATTTTGCATATAGAAAAGGCCGAAAGTAGAGTTTAGTTAACAGCTACTTTTCTTTCTTTTTCCTTTTCAGGTTAGAAGAAAACTATTACAGTGCCTTAAATAACTGCACTGTAACTTGTTCTTTACACATTTTGATTTTAATTAAAAAAAAAAGTCCAAGGCTGGTGATATAGCTTAGTGGTAGAGCACTTGCCTAGTATGTGCAAGGCCCTAGATTCAATCCTCAGCACCACGAAAAAAAAAAAGTCCAATTATAATACTAAAGATATCTTAAACTTTGGATACCAATTTTTTCTGTCACTACATAATTTACACTACTCTCTTAAGTTGGAGATGAACTAAAGGGAACAGAGGCTAATATAATTTAATATATATTCAGAAAGGGGCCAGGGATACAGCTCAGCAGCACAACACCTGCCTGGCAAGTGCAAGGTCCTGAGTTTGATTCCTGTTATCAAAAAAAAAAAAATATATATATATATATAGAGAGAGAGAGAGAGAAGGAAGAAGCAGTAACAAATAATCATGAATTTCCTATCTTTCCTAATAAAGATGGTGGTCTTTAGACTGAACATCTTTTAACAACAGCGCTCTTTCAAAATGTGTTGATATGTAGAATATAAAGCATGTCAATGTGGAGCTGTTCTGTTGGGGGAGAGTAAGGTCCTGGGCTTCTCCCTCTGTTGTTCTAGTGACACCTGATAGTGGTGCCACCAGTAATATTAGGTTATTGAGAATACAGTGCAGGAAAAATAGTTTCCTACTGAATCTTAGGGCCCCGCTTTTTAGGAGAAGCTATGTAAAAACCTCTGGATTGCTGAATGGATTAATCCATATTCTACTTTATTCTGGAAAGATAATAAATCCTAAATTTGAAATATGAAATTCTAAAGAGGTTTTAGGTTCCAATTTTCTTGGCTGAAGCAGACAGGTTTTGAACTTCAGTTTTTCATATTGTTTGTCTATGTATGTGACCTGGGCAAGCATAATAATAAATTAAGCTACCTCTGTGACCCTCAAAGAACCTTTCTGTTATAATTCATGTATTTTTTTTTTCTATGAATTTCTTTTAACACATGATGCTTCAAAGAAATTTTATACTTGGGCTACATGCTTTGGGCTCTGCTCCTGACTTTTAGGATTTCCTAAGGCATTCTGATAGAAAAGTTAAAAGACAGCTCATTAAATTTTGTAATTCTTCTTTACAATAATCGTGGTTATGAGATGTGTTAAGTTAGTTTTGATTGTCCTAAAGATGGTTTATTCCAGAAATTCTGCCATAAGTAATTTGTTATAATAATACCATACTTTTATCATCATGCTGCAGATAAATTTGGCCTCAAAGCTGGAGAGCAATGACAAATGGCAGATGACTAAAGCAACTAATACATTAAAACTTGTGATTAAACCCAAAAGGAGATTGAAGGTGGTACAATGCTTGTATTGATGTTCAAAAACTTTGTCTATGAAGTGTGAACCCAGATAGAATTGGAAAGATAGAAATGTTACAGAGATTTGATTTTCTTTCATTCTTCTTTGTGGTTTACATTTATTACTTTGAATTGTTACAGTAGTTGTTAAAAGAGAAATGACAAAAAGGAAATTATATAATATGAAATGTTCTGGATAATGCTCAGTATAAAAATGTGCATGTCCATCAAAGCTGCTATATTACTTAATGCCACGTCTCACAAAGGTATTAACTCTGTTAACTTATGGACTTGATTGAAATTTTATTTTTAATATTCTTTTTCTCTTCACTTAATGAGCGGATAAGAGAAAATTGGCTACTCTTTATTTGTTTATTTTTTTGGTTTTTTGAGACAGGGTCTTGCCATGTAGTTCAGGCTCGTCCTGAACTCACTATGTAGCCCAGGCTGGCCTTGAACATGCAACGATCCTCCTGCCTCAGCCTCCTGAGTGCTGGGATTACAGACGTGCACCACCATGCCTGGCTACTCTATATTTTCTAATTAGTGTCATAGATTCCATAGTTCTGATCAGCAGCATGTGAATCCTCTATTTAAACATTTTTCTTTCTCTTTTTTTTTTTTGTGGTACTAGGGGTTGATCTTAGGGTGTTATACATGCCAGGCAAGTGGCCTACTACTAAGCCACATCTCCATTTCTTAAATAATATTTTTCTTAAAGAATATTTTTGAAATGCTAATAAACTATTAAGTGAACAAGTAATACAATATGTGATAATTTTTACACCCTTCCTGCAGTGTGTAAAATTTTAATACAAACTTGGTGTATACTTGATAACAATTTACATGTTTATTTTACCATCTGGTAAATGTGTAAATGATATTTTGAGAGGCACATTTCATATTCACTTTAACAACTTATCCTTAACAATATGTGCCCTATCTTATGTATTGACTGGAGAGATCTTGAAAATTTTTGATAAAAATGAATCCAGAAAAATAATTCATGTCCTGGTTTGTTTGTTTTAAGAATATTATGGAGAGTTTAGATCTAGTTTTAGTACCAAACTGAGGGATTGTATTGTTTGCTGACTTTTACCAGACATCCTGCTAATTAGGGTAGAAAAATCAGAGCAGCTTCCAAACATTATATCATGTACATCAAACCAGGTTTCCTACTAATACTATGGGACACATAGGTAGCGATAATAAAATAAATATGGTTGTGTGTGTTGTTGTATAACAGTAGCACATCTTTTTCAGAGAGTTTGGCTTGCTGTCACTTGTGTCTAAATACGGGAAGATGATTTTTTCCAGTGCTTTGCAGTGAACCTCAAGCGGATAGCATTTATCAAATACTTCAACAGCATTTATGATACTATGGCCTTTTGCCTTTTTTTACATCATTGTTTTTGCTTATAGGTCTCGCTGGGACTTACACACAACAAGCAAATAGATAATTCCCTCTTTAGTTTTGTTTTAATGCACTCTCTTTTAGCTGGTAATAATCTGAGAATCTATGTAAATTTCATGGGCTGCCTCTACATAGGTACTAATTACCACCTGCCTGTCTATAATGAAGGGATTTATAAGCAAACTGCAAATGTTGGCATTAACAAACTTATTCCTCAATCACAAAATCTTTAAATTGAAATAAAAATAAAACTCAAAACTACATTTTTATTTATTAGATTTAGAGATCAAAGTACAGGGATATCTTAAAAATGTTTCTATAAATTAATCATATCATCGGGTACTTTAAAATTTTTAAATAGCAATTTGAAACTCCTAAAATTAGTTTTCTTTATCATTTGTCTCCTCAAAGAATGCCTATCTCATTGGTATGATCACATAAATCTGAGAAATATTGTCTGTGTACAGCTTCATCTACAGCTATGATTTGAACTACAGGATTTCTGAATCTTTATAAAGTTTATAATATACTTTCTGCAGCAACCATGCAAGAAGTGCTGCAGCTTTATTTTCAGATAAAGAGATAGAGGCACACAAATTTAAATTATGTAAACTTTCTGATGATTACAACTAGTAAATGTTAGGGCAAGAATTTAACACCAACTTCACCTTGCCTGAAATCGTGGTCTTTTCACTACACCTTAAATTTTTAATCAGGAGGATAAGGAATCTATTTCTGTTGAAATTTTAAAAAGTTCAACATAATGTCATTTAGTCTTGAAAGGATGGTGCTGCCTGATGAAGGCATGGGATGGTGGCGTAGAGATTGAGAAGAGAGGGAAGAAATGGAGATTACCTCTTAGAATACAGCATTTTAATTTTTAGAAGATCTGTCTCTGTTTGAGCTATTATCATGCATCCAAACCTCATCTCAAGCCAGTGCACTTAGTTTACTTTGTCATGAAATGGATTTGAAATTCAAATCAAGTATGTAAAAGTCAACTAATATTCAGATAAAAAGTACAAGCAAAAACTGTCTCTCAGATACCATGGCAACTCTGGAAAACAGCTGATTTTTTTGAAATAACAAAAATATTATAGTGATAATGTTAATCACTAATACTTATTGAATGCTTTCTTCATGACACTCTTCTAATTTCTTAAACATATTAACTAATTTCACAATCATGTGAGATCCATACGATTATTATTTCCATTTTGTAGTTGAAGGAACTGAAGTACAGATAGGTTAAGCATTATGTCTAAGGACACAGTGGTGGTTGAGTAAGGATTTGAACTCAGGCAATATGGTTTCAGTGTAATGACTATTAGAAACAGTTGTACAAAACATTAAGATAAGTGAGACAGTATATGGTCTTTCCTTCAGGACTACTGCTACAAAATCAGTTTGAAGAAAAAATTGGATCAAATGGGAGCTAACAGCTCAAGGGAAAAATAAATATGCAGCAGATCCCCTAGTACTTTATTTAGCAGTGTGAAATATGAGCAAAACAAGTGGATTCTTTGTTTTTCACTTTTCAAAAAATTAAGCTTTTGAGTTATAAATAGCCATTATTTCTTCTAAATGCAACTAAAGGAAACTGTATTGTTCTTGAATCTGTGTCACATTTAGTCTCTCATGGCTTTTTCTTGTTTCCAAAGTACATCTGTTTCAGAATTAATGGTTTAAGCTATGTAAGCTGCTTTTATAGATAATGAATTGAAGTTTCACCTTTTGTTCAGAATTGTCATTTCTTTAGTGATAATTCTGTCACAAAACTTATTTTGTATAACAGGAATAAAGTGATTGGCAAAGTAATTATGTTAAATTAGAAAAAACGCTTTTACCAATAACATTGCACATTTCAAAAAAAAGACAGTGTTTGTAGAATTATCAGAAGTTTGTTGAATTTACAGGGAATCATCTAGTCCCTCATTTGACCAATAGTAATGGTGAGAACCTCTGAAAGAGATTTCTAAAATAAAGAAAAATTGTTTTTTTGATATCTTATTGAAACAGAAGATGAAAAATATGTTTACATAGAATATACTGTAGGCCTGATCATTGGATGTTTAAGTTTAAAGATCAACTTGTTTTTTGTGAGATAATTTTTGTTCTAAAGTGGAACAGCAACGTTATGTGCTTTATATTTCAAAAATGTTAATCATTTCTTAAAAAAGGAACAATTTCTACAAAAAGAAAGTGGGATAAAAAAAGAAATAATAGATTTTTTTACTTACGGGGCTTATTTTTATAGTTTCAATTAAATATATTTATGTGCAAATTGAGAAATTTTTCCTCCACAGTTTAAAAGTGTTTACTTTGGAACTAGGGGTATAACTTAGTAGTGGAGCACTTGCCTAACATATACAAGTTCTTCAAGTCAATCCCCACACTGTACAGACAAAACCAAAACCAAATTTTATTTTATTTTATTTTATTTTTGGTACTGGGAATCCAACTCAGGACCTTGAGCTTGCCAGGCAGGTGCTTGTGCCACTGAGCTATAGTCTCGGCCCCAAAAACCAAATTTTAAAATATGTAGTTGGATATTTTTATAAATGGTCTTTTATTTTATGGTCAAATTTCAAATAAGGTTATAAAAGGAAGTGAATGCACTTCTACATTAGTTAAAAAAATTTTTTTAAAGATAGGTTCCCACTATGTAGTCCATGCTGGCCTTGAACTGAAGATCCTCCTGTCTCAGCCTTCAAAGTGCTGGGATTATAGGTGTGCATCACCAATTCTGGATGCATTAGTAATTCTTTTTAATAGTTTATGTCATACTTTATTATGCAAAAACCTATTGAGTCTGTGTGGCAAAATTTTCAAAACCTATTTCTATGTCTGTTACTTTTCTCATGGCTGGGACAAAATACCCAACACCCAGAGTTAAAGGAGGAAAGATTTATTTAGCTCCCAGTTTGTAGAGGTTTTAGTCCCTAATCAGCTGGCTCCAAGGCAGGGTGGCACATGGCAGAGTAGCAACCCTTCACAGTGGTGGAAGATACCAAAAGCAACAAGAGAGGAGGGAAGAGCAAGACTCTTTCTGCCCCTTACGTTGTATGCAGGCTACCCGCCTTAGGGCAGGTGTAGCACTCACACCCTTAATCCCAGCATTGGACCATGAATCAATCACAAACTCTAGCTTCAGCTGCCTGGGAAAAGCCCGCCACCCCATGACCGCGCGTGAGGCTTTGAGGGGACATCCAGACACAGATCATAACAATGTCCATGGTAGTAATATGAGAATAGATCTTTCACATTTTTTCCACCAACATTGCTGCCCCTCCTCCCATCATAACGATGTCTTTCTGAACAGTCCTAGGTGTACTTTTTAGCTGAGGGCCGATGACAACTCTTGACCCCAACTGTCCTGAACTCCCTCAGACTGTGTGTTTTTCTATAGACTTTCTTTAGTCCTTTCTGGGTAAACTCATATCCACTTTGTTTTTCCTGTATCTATTCAAATTTGCTTGGATAGCTTACCACTGGCTTTAAACCACAACTGCTCATTAGAATCACCTGTCATGCTTTATACAAAGCTATAACAACAAAAAACACTTGCCCAGGCTAATATAAGAATATCTGAAGGACAAGCTAGGGCATTAGTGTTTTTAAGAAGTACCCCCAGGGCCGGTGAGGTGGCTTAGCGGTGTAAGCGCCTGCCTGGCAAGTGTGAGGGCCCGAGTTCGACTCCCGGAACCCACATACGAAAAAAGGGCCGGTGATATCGCTCAGCGGCACGGGTGCCTGCTGGCGTGCAAGGTCCTGAGGTCGACCCCCGATACCCACACACACACAAAAAAAGAAGTACCCCCAGATAATTCTAATGACTAGTCATTGTTGAGGACTGCTGAGGTAAAAGAATGAGATACTTGAATCAAATGTCACCAAATACGGAGAAGATATTTTGGAATCCCAGCCTTTCTGGTATCCCTAAACTCATAGGCCTAGATTGTGTCTCCTTAGCTTATTTGTAAGGATAGCCATAGTGCTTCTTTCTTTTTTCTTTTTCATGCTGGGAATCGAACTCAGGACCTTGTGCTTGCCAGGCAGGTGCTGTGCCACTGAGCTATATCCCTGGCCCATGGTGCTTCTTTCTGGTAATAGAGTGAAGAGATACTGTGTGGAATTGTATATATACCAAAAGTCTGTAGAATTTGCTTCAGTCATGTTTATCATTTCCAAGTACTTAGCATTATGGAAATAAAAGGTCAGATTTATTTGTCCTCTCTTCTAGAACCTGCATTGCTCTTTCTCTTAATATTCTACATTTTAAATAATATATTCTTAGTATTCACGAAAATGTCACTATATTATGTAATGGAAATTGATGCTGATTTTGACACTTTATGCATTACTCAAATACCTTTATAGA
This sequence comes from Erethizon dorsatum, assembly GCA_028451465.1. Taxonomy (NCBI): domain Eukaryota; kingdom Metazoa; phylum Chordata; class Mammalia; order Rodentia; family Erethizontidae; genus Erethizon; species Erethizon dorsatum. Next base: position 106,697,945 of record CM051826.1, read on the forward strand.
AGAAAATAAAAACAACTCCCCTTTTTTTGGATAGGTCAATAAGTAATAGCCAGAGTTTGATTAAATCCAGTCATAAGCTCTGGCATTTAGATTGTTATCTGAAACTTGCATAGATTAATTAGTTTTTTAAAAGATCTACACTGAGTTGCACTATAGTGGATTAATACTTTTAATTAACTCAAATGAAAGCAGTATCCAGCACCTATCTGTGGCTTTGGAAATTGTTTTGCTGTTTGGTTGAACTAAAATTGTTCAGACTATTTGATGGAACCTGTTCAAACTGGCTCCTGAGGAGTTAAGCTAATTTCAAGAGTCTTTAAAGCCTGTGTTACTTTGGTTTGAGTAAGATTTCTGTAGAAAAACTAATTTTATATTGGGAGAAATAAAATATGGTACTGGGAGTCACTTCTGAGGCTTGTAACTTGTTTAATTTTGCTGAACCACTCTTTCTCCACCAACAATTTGAGTATAATGATGCTTAACCTGAACATATTATATAGGGATTTGAGGAAGGAAAATCCTGGTATAAATGAAATATTATTGAGCCTTCACTAAAACTTTATTCAAGTTTTTAAAAATAATGTGTTATAAATGTAAGGCATTAAAACAATGAAAATTGCTAATATTATTAAGAAACTAGCAGTTATAAATGTTATAATGTGCCCCCACAGTGCTTTGTACTACCTTTTCTGTATCAAGTAGCAGATTGTATTTTAACAAGTTGCTTATGTCTCTTTCTCCAACTGGACACTGATCTTGAAAGCAGGGGGTCTATTTGTCTTCATATTGAGTGCAGTATAGAGCCTGGTATATACAGTAATAGACTCAATAAATGTTCACTCTTGGATAAAATTATTTAATCATCTTACAAAAATTATCATACTATTTTCCTTTTTTGGGAGAGATACTATTTAAAAATGTAATTTTCTATGTCTGACAATATGTTAGTGTAAATATGTAGGATTTTCAATGCTTTTCAAAATGTATGTTGGATTTAGAATTATATTAATTCAAAGTGATCTAGTGGAAGACTGACGTTGCTGTTATATAGCAGGCAGGGAGGTGTCCAGGAATGATTGAAGGATTTGGAGCCAGACAGACCTGGATTTGAATTTGTCACTTTCAAGGTAGGTGGTGTAGGGGCAAATACTTTAAAATCTTAATTTCACTTCTTTACATCTGAAATAGAGATATTACCACTTACTTCATAAACTAGTTGTCATGATTAAGTACAATCCTTAGTAAAGCATCTGATACAATGTCTAAATATATTAGGCATTATGGTAGCTGTTATTAAATAAGTTAACAATAGGATTCTTTTCAGGTGGAAAATGATTAAAAATGTGATTCTAGTTCCAAAGACAACCTTTTCCAATTGAATAAGCTTCTCTGATTTTCTCTTTTACTTTAATTTTCTGGAAATTAATTTCTAAATGTTTCCAAATGTTATGAAAGGTTGCATAGACTATGTATTACTCTTTGCTGATAAGGGATCTTGTACTATCAGAGGATTACAAGATAAAGCTAAATTGGTGGTTTTCATTCTGGCCCCTATTAGTCCCTGTCACCAAACTACCACACAGTTTGGAGCATTTGCCAGTGTTGGCTCAAGAGAGGCCAATTGAGACACTAATAGATGCATTTTCTCCATGAATACACCCTTGGATCACACATAGAATTCCTATTAACAGCAGTGAGAGTTAAACTTGTAAATCCCTTAGGCATTGGTGGGAGAATAGACCTTTTAGTTTACTTAGCCATCTTCCAGTTATTTGGCACTTTCCCCATCCCTTGTGAGTTCTCCAACATTTTCATTAAAGGCTTTTCTATTTTCTATTCTGCCTCATTCAGTTTGGGTTATAATTCATGTTGGCTTGATGCCTTGGCAGCAATGAATGATTCTAATTGCCTCACTATCTATCTAGTCTGGCCTACTCATAAAGCCTTTCAACTTTTCATTCAAGCTTCCTGCAGTATCAACTTCATGGGTCACAAACTTCCCACTCATATCTTTTCATTGCATCTTAGCTGCTTACCTCTTATGTATTTAAGAAACTCGAGAGAGTTCATCATTATTTCATGCCTTTTCTGTTACACCACCTTATCCTTTTTGAAAAATTAAAGCAGCACCACAGAAACTGAAGGATGGAAGGACGACTTTTGTCCAGACATTGTATCAGAAGAGCTAGATACCCTCATTCACATTTACTTGAGTTAGTTGTAGTAAAGGGTTAGAAATTGGAAAGAACTTTTTATATATTGTTCTGTATTTTCTCTGATACATCTTTCACCATAGTCAATTCCAATTCTTTGTCTTCCCACTGAAATACACATTTTTCTTTTCTGATCCTTGAAGATAGATGCAGTATGAGGATCATAATAATAAATTGAAAACAAAGGACCTACTTTGAACTTGTGATTTTCTGGCAGACAGGTCACTCTTGTACTCTGTATAGTATGGGTGTTCTGTTTGATTCTGCATGGTATTGATTATTTTGAAGACTTTATGGGAAACTTCATATGATAAAAAATGTAAACATTTCCAAAAGGTTAAAAGAAAAGAGCTTCATGCTAATGGAGTATGAAATAGTTTTTACTTCTCCTTCCTTTTAAAAATCTTAAAATTTAGAGTTTTAATTAATAATTCAAACATTATGTAAAAATACTATAACAAGTTCCTATTTACCCATTATTAGGTGTTGGGGTTTTATCAGTATCAGGTTAGATTTTTGTGGCAACACTACTTTCTAGGTGATATTGTAGACTTCTGTTATATCTGATTGCCTCTCTTTGTCCTCTAAAAGAGGTGTCTTTTTTTGTCCCAATCAGTCAAGATGGTTACAAACTATTACTTCCTTAGACCTTTCAAAAATATTTTATTTATTTATTTATTTACTTGGTACTGGGTACCGAACTCAGGACCTTGCGCTTGCCAGGCAGGTGCTTGTGTTGCTGAGCTATATCCCTGACCCTCAAAAAAATTTAAAAAGTCAATTATTTCATTTATTATCTAGAATACTTATAAAAATTATTGTCCTTTTTATTTGGTTACAACAGATAAATTAATCCTTTTTCTTTATTTGCCATTTTTCAAAATAATGAGTTAGTTCCCCAGTATTTTCCAAAGTTGATCAGTGAAGTATTTTCACTTATCCTTATAAACTCATATATTTAAACTTATTTGATGTGTTTAATCCATTGTAGTTATTATCAAAGTGTTCCATCTTTGGCCCATGATGGCCTGTTCAGTGTTAAGTCTTGACTTCTTTTGAAAGGTCTTTCACTAGTCTCTAATGGCTTTCTTTCTTTTCTTGTGTAACAAGATGTTTTTAGCATCATCTTGGATTCTAAGTGGTTCATTTTTCACTTATGTTCTATAATGAGCTCTATTTCATTGGAAATTAGAAGCCATGGATGCTAAAGATGATCATTGCTACTGGAGTGCTCCTTTAAGGAACTGTGTCAGAAATTGTTTGTTTTGTGGTGCTGGGGATTGAACCTGGAGCCTCCCACATGCTAGGCAAGTGCTCTATCACTGACGTATGTCCACGGCCCTTGTGCTGAGAATCGTGCACACACATGTGCACTCACATACAAAAATGTAGTAAGATTGTAAAGTAAAATGCTTCGTGGGTTTGCACTCATACTTCTGATTCTGATGTAGGACCCTAGAGGTTTTATTTAGCCATCTTAATCTTAAATTTGTGTTCCTTTTCTCTCATGCTGAAAATCCTTGTGTCCTACCTCAGCAATCTGATTACTGATTTGTGTTTTGCCGTAATATACTCAAAAAAGTTGTACACTAACAATACCAACAATACTACCAAAATATGACCACTGAAAACAGTTAAAGATTTCTGTGTAATTCTTTTCAACCCTAAGATATCCCATTAAGTATGTTAAGTCAAATTACTGTATTTTAAAGGAATGTGGAATATTTCTTTGCAGTTAAGCCGTCAACTGGTGTGACCTCCTTAAATGTCCCTGTCTTAATCCCTGGAATCTATGAATATGTTACCTTACATGGCTAAAGAGATTTTGAAAATACAATTAAAGACTTGAGTGGGAAGATTTTCCTGGATTACTGAAGAAGGCTCAGTATAATCCCAAGGATCTTTAAAAGTACAAGGAGGTGGTAGAACAAGATGTTGGAGTGATGTAATATGAGGATTCAAACCACCATGCTGGCTTTGGAGATGGAAGGGGGGTATTGATAATACCTGGTGTTGTTTTTCCATAATCAGAATACACAGGTGTGGCAATGAAGAGCTTGAAAACAAGGTGAAATTTGTGCTTATTGTTCATGGCCCCATTAAATGACCCATTTTCAAAAACTTTACTGTGTTTATGAGGTGTGATCAACATATATAGTAAGTGTTTAAATTTAAAAATTTCTGCAGAGTGTGGTGGTGCATGCCTGTAATCCTAGCACTTGGGAGGCTGAGACAGAAGGATTGCCACAAGTTCGAGGCCATCCTGGGCTACATAGCAAAACCCTGTCTCAACAAAAATCGAAAAAAGAAATTCTTACAGTAAAGGACACATTGCCATTAATTCTTCTCAAAAATATTCTCCCTCACTTTGAATACACTTATCCCACCATTCTTGGCACTGTCTGAAGCAGTTCTGGAAGTGAATTTTCATTATCTTTACAAGGTGTGATTAAAAAAAAAAACAGTGAATGCTGCTGTCAAGTGCCATCCAACGGAAAGGCAGGTTCATAAAAACATTATGGTGTGTCTTCATTCACCTTATTCACCACATCTGGAACCATATGACTTCTTGCTCTTTCTCAAAGTAAAAATGACTATGAAAGGTAAATATTTTGAATAGATTCATCACATCAAGGCAGCCATAAGAGTACACTCTTATGGCTAAACTAAAGACACTCATGAAATAATACGTCCAGAATGGCTTCAGAAAATACCAAGAATCATGGGATAATTGTGTTTTAAGCAAGGGGGAGTATTTTGAAGGGGATTAATGATATTGTGTCATATATATATATATTTAAAAATTTAAGCATTCATTGTGTGTTTTGATCATACTTCATATAAGTCCAACATTTGGTAGTAAGGGAGCTTTAGAGTTAGAGATAGCAGTCATCTGACTTCACGTTTAGCACCATTAGTTGATAATTAAAAAAATTAGTGATGGAATGAATGGCTAAATCATTAAAGCTGTCTGTATATCCATCAATGGATGAATGGATAAAGAAGATGTATTTATTTAGAATGGAGTATTAATTTGACATAAAGAAGAATAAATTTAAGTCCTTTATAGGGAAATGGATGCACCTGATATTATGTTAAGTGAAATAAATCAGACACTTAAGTTTAAGTGTAGCATAACTTCTCTTACCTGAGAAACCCAAAGTATAAATAATTTAAAGAGCAAAAGAAAAGATTGGCAATAGGAAATAGGGAGATAGATCTTTGGTAAATAGGTAGGGGATCCTGAGATGGAGTGATGTTGGGGAGAGAGTGGGGAAGAGGAATAAAAATAATTAAGATACATTCCGTACGTGTACCTACTCCCCATAATGAATGTGATCATTATGCACTACAAACGTGTGTTAGTAAAATAATAAAAAAATAAAATTATTGATGGGTTTGACTATTGTTTAGTGGGTACTGAATCTTTCCCTTGAAGTTTTACATATTTCCATCAGGCTCTGTGTGACTTCCAACATTTTTCTCTTCTGTTCACCAGATATTTTCAGTGTGGGTGCCGTAGGACACATTTATCAGGCAACGTGGCCTCTCCTTCTGTGCCTTCATTGTGTGAGTTGGTTAAATGTAGTACAGAAATATATCTTTTTTATTAGAATATGTTTGTAATATATAATAATCACACTGATCTTGGGGAATTGGTACATATACATAGTGTATCTTAATCATTTTTACTTCCCCTTCCCCTCCCTCCTCTCCTGTTTCTCCCCATTCCAAGATCCCCTTCCTATGTCCACAAGTCAATCTCCCTTTTTCTTATTATCTGTCTTTTATTTTACTCTTTATTTATATTTCGGGTTTCTCATGTAAAAGAAACCATGTGTTATTTAACCTTCTCTCTGTGCTTTATTCACTTAACATTATGGTCTCAAGGTGCATCCATTTTCCTGTAAATGACTCAACTTTATCCTTCTTTATGGCTCCCTAAATTAGTGTATATATGCTCCATACATTAGTGTATATTTGCCATTTTTTTATCCATTTATCTATTGATGTATCTGTAGGTTGCTTCAAATATTTAGCTATTATGATTTGTGCTGCTATAAACAAAGGTACGCATGTATCACTGTAACATGTCTTTTAACTTTTTTAGGAAGATTCCCAGAAGAAGTATAGCTGGGTCAAGTCAATTTCAATTTTTAGTTTTTTGAGGCAGCTTGTTATGGTTTAGATCAAGAATATCCTCCAAAGGCCTTGTGCACTCAGAGGTGGGATCTGTTCAGAATAGGCAGGTCACTGGGACGTGAACTGGAAGGATACATCTCCCTTCCCAGCTACTTGTCTCCTTGGGCTGCAGTATTTTGTAGTTTTCAGAGAAGAAATCTTGAACATATGTTAAAATTGTTCTTACAATTTTTTTGTAAATAATACTGATTTTAAAATTTCATTTTCTGGGCCGGTGAGATGGCTCAGTGGCATAAGCGCCTGCCTGGCAAGCGCGAGGTCCTGAGTTTGACTCCCGGAACCCACATACGAAAAAAGGGCCGGTGATATCGCTCAGCGGCATGGGTGCCTCCTGGCGCATGAGGTCCTGAGGTCGACACCCAGTACCCACAAAAAAAAAAAAAATTATTACAGTAGAAGACACATTGTCATTAATCTGCCTCAAAATCCTCCCCCTCGCTTCAAACATACTTATCCCATCCTTCTTGTCACTTTCTGAAGCAGTCTGGAGGTCCTTTTTTTATGTGAATCTTTATGAGATGTGCTAAAAAATACAGTAAATACTGTTGCTAAGTGCTATCTAATGGAAAGGCAGGCTAGAAAAACCGTGGTGTATTCATTTACCTTCTTTATCTGACTTGGCACTATGTGACTTCTGGCTCTTCCCCAAAGTCAAAATGAACATGAAATGTACATTTTTTTTTTTTTTTTTTTTGTGGGTACCGGGGGTCGACCTCAGGACCTTGCACGCCAGCAGGCGCCTGTGCCACTGAGCGATATCACCGGCCCTTTTTCTCGTATGTGGGTTCCGGGAGTCACACTCGGGCCCTCACACTTGCCAGGCAGGCGCTTATGCCGCTGAGCCATCTCATCGGCCCTGTTTGTTTGTTTTTTAAGAATTCTTTTTTTTTTTTTTTTTTTTTGTGGGTACCGGGGGGTCGACCTCAGGACCTCGCGTGCCAGCAGGTGCCTGTGCCGCTGAGCGATATCACCGGCCCCTTTTTCGTATGTGGGTTCTGGGAGTCGAACTCGGGCCCTCGTGCTTGCCGGGCAGGCGCTTAAGCCACTGAGCCATCTCACCGGCCCGTTTTTTAAGAATTCTTGAGACAAAGTCTTGCTGTGTAACTCAGGCTGTCTTTGAACTCACTTTGTACCCCAGGCTGGCCTTGAATTCGCTGTGATCCTCCTGCCTCAGCCTCCCAGGTGCTGGGATTACAGGTGTGTGCCACCACTTCCAGCCAAAAGGTTAATGTTTTGAATAGATTCAGGGTATAGCTGCTGCCATGACAGTGCAACTGAAGACCCTCACAAAAGAGGATTCCAGAATTGCTTTAGCAACTGTCAAGAATGATGGAGTAAGTGTGTTTGCAGTGAGAGGACTATATTAAGAGGGATTAATTACAATGTGTGTTTTACTGCAAGAAAAATTTAAAATTTAACCATTACTATAGTGTTTGATCACATTTCATATTTTCGTGGCTAGCTTCATAAATTATACTCATTTTTAGTTTTTTTCATGTAATTTTTAAAACCTGGCTTTGGTATTGGTGAAATGCAGACTTCAGAAAATGACTTAGAAGTGATCTTTTTAACTTTTCAAATGAGTTTGTACATGATTGGTATTTCCTTCTGAAATGTTTTATGGCATTCATTCATAAAGCCATGTGGGCCTGGAAGTATCTTTATGGGGAGGTGATCACTACTAAATTAAATTTCTTTTGAATATAGGACTACTCAGATTACAGAATTTATCTTTGTGTCAGTTTGGTAACTTGCATCTTCCAAATATTTTTCCTTTTCAATTAAATTTTTGAATTTTTTTTGAAATTGTATGTGATATTTCATTAATATTCTTTAATTGTCTGCATTATCTATAATAATGTGCCTTTTTCCATTTCTCGTATTGATAAAGCATATTTTCTCTTTTTCAGTCTTACTGGTGATTTATCAATTCTGTTGATCTGACAAAAATCAGTTTTTGGTTTGATTATCTATCTACCTATCTACCTATTAATTGGTAATATGCGTTAAACACATGATTTTTGCACTGAGCAATACACCCAGCGTCATTTTTACTTTTTATTTTGAGACAGTGTCTCATTAAGTCATTAAATTGCCCAGGTTAGGCTCAAACTTGCGATCTGCCTGTCTCAGCCTCTCAGAGTGCTGGGTTAATTGACTATTTTATCACACTATTATTTGCTTTTTATGCTTTTTGGGTTTTTTGATTAAAGTGTATTAATTGTACATCTTTATGAGGTACAGTGAGATACTTCAAAATGCATAAATTGTTCAGAGACCAAATTAGGGTAATTAGCAATTGTCCTCTCATTATTTCTTCATGTTTGGAGCCTTTGAGTTTCTGTCTTCTAGATCTTCATAAAATGTATCATAGGTTATTATGAACAAAGTCATCTCACTGGTGTGGAACATAGAATTTATCCTTCCTTTCTAACTGTGTTTTGATACCTGTTATCCAATCTCCTTGTATATGCCTTCCCAGCCTCTAGCAACCACTGTTTTACACTCAGATTAACTTTTCTTTTGTTACTATTTTTTATCTGCAAATAATAGAGTGAACATGTGGTATCTTTCTGTGTTTGGGTTATTTCAATTAATGTCCTCCAGTTCCATCCGTTTTAACTGTGATGGACAGGACTTCATTCTTTATGACCAAATAATATTTCATTGTGTTTATGGACCACATTTTCTTTATCCACTCATCCATCTATTGACAGCTAGGCTGACTTCATATTCTGGCTGCATTAATAGTGCTGCAATAAATATGGAAGTGTAGGTATCTCTTTGACATGCTGATTTAATTTCCTTTGGCTATGCTATAGCTGGATCACATGGTAACTTTGTTTTTAGTTTTTTGAAGAACTTGCATATTGGGCCGGTGAGATGGCTCAGCGGCATAAGCGCCTGCCTGGCAAGTGCGAGGTCCTGCGTTCACCTCCCGGTACCCACTAAAGGACAAAGAAAGGGCTGGTGATATCTCTCTGCGGCATGAGCGCCTGCTGGCAAGCGCGAAGTCCTGAGGTCGACTCCCAGGTACCCACATTAAAAAAAAAAAAAAAAAAAAAAAAAGAATGTGGATATGTTTTACTTTATTCAGCTCAAGATATTTTATTATTTCCTTTTTTCTTACCTATTTAGAAGTGTGCTACTAAATTTCCAAGTATTTAAGAGTTTTTTTCCCTGCTATTAATTTTGAGACTAATTCTGTTATGGACAGAAATTATATTTTGTATGATTTCAATTCTTTTACATTTGTTAAAAGTTTATTTTAATATCCAGTGTGTAATCTATTTTGGCAAATTTTCCATGTGCCTATGAAGGGAACATGTGTCTGTGTTTGTTGAGTAGGAAGTTTTGCAAACCTTAATTAGGGTAAGTTAATGTCTTGTCCTTCTTTATACTTATTTTCTATTTTTTTTTTTTTTTTTTGTGGGTACTGGGGGTCGACCTCAGGGCCGGCCTTGCGCAGCAGCAGGTGCCCATGCTGCTGAGCGATATCACCGGCCCTTTTTTCGTATGTGGGTTCCGGCAGTCGAACTCGGGCCCTCGCACTTGCCAGGCAGGCGCTTATGCCACTGAGCCATCTCACCGGCCTTATTTTCTATTTTTCACATTGTTTTCTGAGAGAAGTTTTGAAATCTTCAACTATAATTTTGGATTCATTTATTTTTCCTTTGAATTCTATCACTTTTTTCTTTACACATTTTGAAGCTTTATTGTTTTTCTTCCCTTCCCCCTCTTCCCCCCCTCCTTTCCTTTTCTTTGCATTCCTTTTCTTTTTTTTGGTGTTGAGGATTGAATCCAGTACTCTGCACATGCTAAGCATGCTTATACCACTGGGCTATATCCCCAGCTCCTTGAAGCTCTGTCATTGAAACATACATTTTTAGAATTGTGATGTCTTAGTGAATTGATGTCTTAAACATTTATATGTCCCTCTTTATACTTGATTATATTTCTATTACGAAGAACAAAAATACTGTGTTATTAAGTAGCTACTGTATTATTATTATTATTTTTGTCTTGTATGAGGCAGGGTCTCTCTATGCAGTTCAGGCTGGCCTTGAACTCACTTTGTAGCCCAGGCTGGCCTCGAACTCACAGCATTCCTCCTGCCTCAGCCTCCTGAGTGCTGGAATTATAGGTGTGCGCCACCATGCCTGGCTGCTACTGTATTTTTTTTTTTTTTTTTTTTGTGGGTACCGGGGGGTCGACCTCAGGACCTCGCGCGCCAGCAGGCGCCCGTGCCGCTGAGCGATATCACCGGCCCCTTTTTTGTATGTGGGTTCCGGGAGTCGAACTCGGGCCCTCGCGCTTGCAAGGCAGGCGCTTAAACCGCTGAGACATCTCACCGGCCCTGTATTTTTGATTGGGATTAGCATTGCACATTTTTTCTATGCTTTTATTTCTCATATATCTACATATTTATATTTAATATGGGTTTTTCGACAGTACATATGTAGGTCTTGCTTTTTTTCTCCAGTATAGTAGGGTGATCAATAGCTATACATTTAATGCAGTTACTGATACACAGTATTTGGATTGAAGTTTATTGTATTATGTGTTTTCAGTTTACCTCTACAGTTTTGTTTTTCAGTTCTCTCCCATCTTTTGAATATTTGAATAGTTTCCCATTTTAATTAATCTGTTGACTTTTTCATTGTATTTGTTTTGTTAATTGTTTGGTGATTGATCTTTGGTTCATTTTGTACATACCTAACCAGAAGTGGAATTGCTAGATCTTCCACTAATTCTATCTTTTTTAGTATTTTGAAGAGGCACTATCCTGTTTTCCATAGCAACTGTACCAGTTTACATTTCTACCAGGGTAGACAGAGATCCCAGTTTCTTCATGCTCATGTCAACACTTATTATTTTCTGTTTTGCTCTTATTTTTTGATAGTAACCTTCCTAATGGATATGAGGTAAATATCTCATTGTGGTTTTTATTTGCAATTCCCTAATGACAACTTGCCTACTTTTGTTCACTTTTCATAATCGACATAGTTTTGTTTTTGTTTTGTATTTTGTCTCATTTTTAAAAATTGTAATCAGTGAGTGAGATTAACATTTAGGTGGCCAACCTTGCCACAGCAGAGCTAGAACCCTAGTAATTTTTAATTTTTAATATAAAATTGTGAATTTTATATTTTGAGAAATGGATTTTGTTGTATATATTTAAAAAGTGTTGAACTTTTGTTCTAGAAGGTTCTTAAATTCTTTGGGGATTAATTTGGTTTGGGGGGCACGATTTAAATTTTTTATACGGTTGACCTTGAGTGGCCTTTATTCTAGGGCTAGTTTAGCATCAGTACTACGTATACCCATTTAGCATCTTTTCTGAATGCTGTATGTTTTAAACAAGATCTCTTCATTGTGGTTGATGGGAACTTTAAGTTTCTAGCCTTGAATGAACTGTGGGAATTTTTCAGCCTACACTTACCTGAAAATTGTTCTGTTCTTAGCAGTTGTTCTTTGCTTGCCATTGTGGAATTTCACTCTCTGGGCACACAGATTAATAATCAGCCCAAACCCAAAGGGACCCTACAAAGGTTTTTGGAGCTCTTTCTTTGTGCTGCTTTCTCCTATATAATTTTATCCCACAACTTCCATGCATCTCAGTTACTTGAACTCTAATCTCTGCCCTCAACTCAGGGCATTGCTGGGCTCTTTCTAGGTTCTGCCTTCTGGTGCTACAGGGATGCCTCCAGGGATCACCTTATCTTTTTCCTCTCTCAGGGATCACAGTCTTGCACTACCTATAGTCACATGTTTGAAATTTATTGGTTATTACTCCTTTGGTTATTTATAGTAGAACAGTATCCTTTGTGAATAGAAACAAAAGTCCACCTCTTTGTTTTTTGCTTGGTATTTTGCGCTACTTTTTCACTCAGGCTTCGGATTTGATTTTCAGCAATGACAATCCCTCTTTTCAGTTCAGCTACTGAATTTTGGCATTGGAAAATCATGCTTAAGTCCAAAAAGTATTTTTATTTTATCAATGAATTTCATGTATTCTTTTCAGTTTTGTGCTAAATTGTTATCTTCATATTTTTGTTCCATTTGTATCTTTTTTTTTTTTTTTGGCTATTTCTTTATGAGGTATTTGAGTTCTCTTAACTGAATTGTCTGGCTTAGAAAAGAATCTACTCACATTCACTGTCAAAGATTACAGCTTCTGTTGCTTAACTTCAGTACTAGTAGCAAACCCATGTATAGAAGGAAGGACACAGTGTTTCCTCCTGTGGGTTGTGATGTATCAGCTGAAAATCTGTCAGACTTGTGTTGCTAAGATAAAATCTAAAAATTTTAGTATGGTATAGAATGTTTCTGTCATTCCACTAACTTCTTTTGCCACCTTTGCAAATGCATTCTGCATTTAAGACATTCTGTTTGGGATTCCATATACAACCAGTTTTCTTAAGCATTTGTACTTGTGTAACTACTACATCTTCTGTGACTGCAGTAGTAAGTGTTCTGTTAGTATAATGAAATACCTGAGGCTGGGTAACTTTATAAAGAAAACAGATTTATTTAGATCACATTTCTGGGGGTTCAAGAGCACAGTGCTGGTATTAGCTTGGCTCTGGTGAAGGCCTTATGGTGGATGCCATCACATGGTAGGAACATGTGTGGGAGTGAGAGATTATATCACCACACAGGAAGGCAGAGAGAAACTGAAGTTCTACAAGCCTTTATTAGTGCATGCCTCCAGTTGACCTAAGGACCTTTCACTGGAACCCCCCCCCCTCATAAAGATTCTCCACCATCTTCCAAAACCACTTCACCTAGGACCAATCTTCCAACATATGAAGCCTTGGAAAACAAATTCAAACCAAATCCAAACCATACCAGTGATATACTTTCCCCCACTCTTGTTCTCCAAGTATATTCTTTCTTATTCATGGTTTAGTATTTAGCTAGGTAGGGCTTTCACCCCCAAGAAAGGATATGGTTCCCTCACAGTTGGGGGACAAATGATCACATTGATCACACAATTATTCATTAAGAGCTTGGAGCACCAGTCTTGATAAATGAGTGTGAATCAAGGGAAGAAGAGTTGAAGAGATCTTACCATAGGAATAATCTGTAAAAGACATTTGTCATGTGCTGCTGGTAGGTAATTACTCTCATTCTATTTTTTTTTTTTTTACTTCTGCTATCTTTACTGGGGCAAATAATCTCTGATTGTCTCAGCATCTTTGCTCAGCTTTCCCTTGGTACAGAGTTCCAGGATAATAGTGCATCCATCTGATCCATCCCAGATCATATGTATACTGCTAGCTTCTAGGGTATAGGGAAAGGAGATATTTGCCTATACTCTAGTGTTCATAGGAGAAATCAAGATCCCGTCTCTCCCTTGTCTTGTGATTTCCCAATAAAGAAAGGGTATTTGGATTTGAACTACCATAAATAGCAAATTTCCACTCTATCCTTCAACCAGTTTTTCCTAAATATTAATTTATCTTGGCTAAGATTTCGATTAGATTTTGGATAGTATGAGTTCGAGATTATATTTGCTGACAATTACCTGGAGTACTACTAGTGTATGTTGCCAATTAAATAAGGACTCATATGTTTTAACAGATAGTTGAATTGGGAGTAGGATTGATATCCTTTTGTGCAAGTTAAGTGACCTAATTATAGACACAGAATTGACTAGAAGGCCACCTCTGGTGCAAAGCAAGCTGTGGGAATACCCGCAAGCATGGCTAAGATTCTACTTTTTAAAAATGATTATAAATTTGATGCAATGTACAAACAAAGGGAACATTCATTCACCATCTAACAAATCATAATAACATTACTCTGGAAAAGTTTAAGGCAGGTATAATGAATGCTTCCTTATCCATAAGAAAAATTTAATGAAGTTCTTGTAGAACACAATGTCTCGCTTTTAAAATTACTGGAGTATTGCTGCAAAATAAAATATTTGGAAAGTATACTTCAAAATAACAGATAGAGGAAACTTTCATGTGATTTTTTTCTTTTTGGAAAAATGAATGTGAAAAAAATTTGATGCTAAAATTTTATTTTATTTATTTTTTTATGTGGGTGCTGGGAGTCGACCTCAGGACCTTGCACTTGCCAGCAAGCACTTGTGCCGCTGAGCGATATCACTGGCCCTTTTTTCCTTTATGAGGGTTCTGGGAGTCGAACTCAGGATCTCGTGCTTGCCAGGCAGGTGCTTATGCCGCTGAGCTATCTAACTGGCCCTAAAATTTTATTTTGAATAGATAATATGAAATGGTAAAAAATTGATGTTATGAAATCTCCTATTTCATCTGTACAGTGCTCTTCCCACCATAGTTAACAATTTAGATTGGTTTTTGTAATTTTTTCAGTTACTTTTATGCAAATATAAGCAAGTATGTACATATATATGTAGTCTTGTTTATTCCCTTAAAAATGCACAAGTATCATGGTATATTTGCTTTTTTAGCATCTTGGTCTTTTATTTTTTATTTATTTTTATCTTTTGCAGTGCTAGGGATTAAACCCACTCCCTTGTGAATGCTAGGCAGTTGGTCTACCACTAAGGTATACTGTTGGCCCTGTACCTTGTTTTTTATTTTTCTTTTTTTTAAATAATAGATATTAAAGATCTTTCCATAGAAGTACATAAACATTTTATTGTTCTTTTTCTTTTAAGTAATATTCCATTGTGTAGACATACCATTATTTTTAAAAAAATCATCCTCTGTTGAAGATTTGAATTGCTTCCTTTTAAAGAATGTAGTATATTTTAGCATTTGGCAAGTATTCCTTGCTGTCTTTGAGTAGTGTTTTAAGTTTTTCTTTTTGTAGGTCTTGACAATTTCTTGTTGATTATTTTGGTTATATTTTGGGAAGGGGTATTGAAAGTGGAATTTGCTCTTCCTTTATATTTTCTATCAGTTTTGTTTCTACATATTAGACACTGATTTCTAGATAATAATTTTGTATTATATTAATATACTGAATTATTTTACTATTTTTGGTAGTTTTGCAGTTAATTCCTTTTTTTTTTTGGTGGGTACTGGGGATCGACCTCAGGACCTCGTGTGCCAGCAGGAGCCCATGCTGCTGAGCGATATCACCGGCCCTTTTTTCGTATGTGGGTTCTGGGAGTTGAACTCGGGCTCTTGCGCTTGCCAGGCAGGTGCGTATGCCGCTGAGCCATCTCACCGGCCCCATCTTCTGGTTTTTAAAAAATTATTCAGCCAAACTATCTGCATTCTCATATGCTTGCATTGGCTAGCAGGTATGGTACAGTCCATGTTAAAAAACAGTGGCAATAGTGACTGATTTCTTTCTCACTATTTTGTCATTACTTCTGATATTTCCCATAAAACTTGTAGGCTTTGGAGACACGATAGGAATACTGTTTTATTGTAGTAAGGAAGTAAGTATCTATTTCTGTTTTGTTTATTTTCTTTTTAATAAAAATATTGGAATTTTTCAAATCCTTTCTAACATACTGAAGATAAACTTTTCATTGTCATTAGAGTTACTGATACAATGTGTGTATTAATCATTTTAAACCATGATTACATCTCTGAATCCCACTTGGTAATTTTTAGCTATCCTTGCATTTCTAGAACAACTCTTACTAGGTTATTATGTGCTAATCTTTTAATATGTTGCTGGATTATGTTTATGATTAT
Source organism: Erethizon dorsatum (assembly GCA_028451465.1). Classification (NCBI taxonomy): domain Eukaryota; kingdom Metazoa; phylum Chordata; class Mammalia; order Rodentia; family Erethizontidae; genus Erethizon; species Erethizon dorsatum. Next base: position 106,714,008 of record CM051826.1, read on the forward strand.
TTTACTTAAGGTATTTGCATATATTTTCTTACTGATATTGATTTGTGGTTTTCTTTTTTTCTGCAATCTTTGTCAGTTTTGGTATTAATATTATTTTTTTACAAATATATGGCAACTTTGTCTTTCTATATAATTAGACAGTTTAAATAACATTGATATCATCTTTAAAATTTTCATAGGCTTTTCATTGGAAACTTGCTTTTTGGAGGGTTGGGGAGGAGGAATGAGTTGTTCTATAGTAGTTACCCCAATAATTTCTGTGGAAATTGTATTTTAAGACTTTGTATGGTTTTAGGGCTCAGATTTGGTGAGTTATATTCAAGTACGTAATGTTGTCTCTTTTATTGACTTAAAACTGTGGTCAGATCCCCACTCAGCTTTGCACATAGGCATACTAATAACTTCAGGATTGTCTGTAATATAAGGTTTGTAAGCCCTAATAACTTACGAACAAATAATCTCATCCCCCTTCAAGACTGAGGACACCAAGATAAGAATAACTAATTTTCAGAGTTGGGGATTTAGCTCAGTGGTAGAATGCTTGTCTAGCAAGTATGAGGCCCTAGGTTTGGTCCTCAGCACTAAAAAATTAAAAAACAGAAAAGCAAAAAAAAAAAAGAATAATTAATTTTTATGATTTGTGGGGACATCCAATTGCCAGTTTTATTAAGTCCAGTTTTGGACCTTCTGGAGTGTTGCCTAGAAGTCTCCAGCCATTGTCTTAAATCCGCAGTGACTTTGGATTCCAGAGAAAGTAGAGCCTCACAGACTACCCCATGATGCAGTCACATCTCCCCCCAAAGTGGGAATAATTACTTCGTAAGAGGAACCAAGACTGGACCCCACGTCCCCTCACAAGAACAGTCGTCTCATGGGAACTGAATTGATCGTCAAGCCATAAGGATTCCTCTGGAGCTACAAAACCAAGACTAAGATCATGAACTACCAGACCTCAGCCCACCACAACACCCCATAAAAGTGGTCACCATTTTTTTTTTTTTTTTTTAAATAGGCCTGTCTGATTCTCTTCATCAGACCTCAGGCCCCTTCAGTTCCTCAAGCTGAAGCCCCTTCCCTATTTTTTTTTTTTACTTTCCTTTCTTTTAAAGGGGTTGGCTTGATCTTTGTCAGAGCTGTGCCCCACTTAGCTCCTCAAGCTAAAGTCCTTTACCATATTCTTTTACTTTCTAATTAAATCTCTCTCTGCAAATTCATGCTAATTGTCTCAGTCTTAATTTCCATTTTCACCAAAGCAAGGATCCATGCTGGTGGTAACAGCTGGAGTTGGCTGGAGTGTTTGCTGGCCACTTTTCTGCTGGATAGCAAGTCCTTTCTGAAAGAGGGAATCTTGTTGGTATCTGTGTATTAATTATAAGCTGCTAGGTATAGGCTTGCCAGATTTAGCAAATAGAAACCAGGATACCCAGTTAAATATGAATTTCAGATAAATAACAAATAATTATTTCAGTATAAGCATGTCCCATATGTTGTCCCATATATTTAGTGTAAGTCTGTCTACTTTATTGTTTTGTAGTCACCGAATTAGTAGTAGCCATTATCATTTGAAATATGACTCTTTTCAAGGGTACAGTTAGGATTAATGATCAAAATTTTGCTGATTTTTTTTCTTATCTTCTTATGAAGTACTTTGATACCCTTAAAGCTTTCCAGGTGATTTTTCACAAGTGTTAAAAGAGAAATGTGCTATTTCTTGGTAGGTCCTTTTCTCCTACTGGGTATTGCTTCTGCCCCTTCAAGTGCCGTCCCCTGGTAAGCCATTGAGCTGAATGGCAGTTTTATGAAGTGGTGGAGAACCCTTCACTTCCTTTAGTGATATATCCATTAGAAGACGATCCAGAGTATCATCTTTGCCTGAGTGTCTCATGGTGTAGTGAAATGGACTTTTTTTCAAAGTTTGCTTGGAGGTCATTACTTACAATAGGATCACTCACAGGCCTTTGTAGGGTCAGTTTGAAAACTTGATGTATTGAGAATTACCCTTTTCCTTTAAACAAAATTTTCTTAGTTCTTTATGCCTCTCTGTTTCTTCCTGTACGTTGCATATTTTTCCAGAATGGTCTGCATTGCTTCATAATAGGTTTCTGCAGAGAAGAGGGTGAAATAAGGGTAAGATACGTCAGCTAAAACTTGACCCTGGCTTCAGACGTGTTCCAGAGTGTCCTATAAACTGGACTGAAGAGGCTTCAGAAGTCACTTTGCTTTTCATTTTTTTCCTTAAGAAATGAGGGTTCTGAAGTTTTGCACAGCAGACATGGGGAGAATAGTATACAGTATATTCTTTCTTGTTTATTGGTCCAGTGGCTTGGTTTACTGGACTCCATTATCTAATTCTGGGAAGAAAAAAGACTTCATGTGGCAGTTGAAGAAGAGTCTATGAAGGAATCTCTGAGTATGTGAGCACAAGATAGCACTGCTTGGCCTCAAGTATGAATGTGGCACTGAGTAGGAACATGACACTTCTCTGATGGCTTGGAAGTTGGTAGCTCTAGAATTATTGAATGATAACACCTTTAGCAGCTATATCAGTCATCTTATGGTGGGTACAAGCAACATGGCAAAAATTAGAAATCCTGAGAGTAGGACTAGGGCTGCAAATGTGTTGGATGGAGGATGAAAGAATGTCAGACATTGTAAGGTAAGTGTATTTGACAGACTGACTCATGTTCACATTTGAAACACTCCTTGTTAATACAACAGCAAGTTTAATGCTGTCACATTAGGTAATTATTTGGTGTCTTAGTTATTTTTCTCCTTGCTGAGACAAAATACCTGACACCCAAAATTAAAGCAGGAAAGGCTTATTGTAGCTTACAATTTACAGAGGTTTCAATTCATGGTTGGCTCCAAGGCAGGGTGGCAAGGTAGAGGGGCATCCCAGAGGAGAAACAGTTCATGGCAAGCAAAAGGCAGCAAAGCAGCAAAGTAGTGAAGAAGCAGCAGCAGCCTGCCTCTCCCTTTTACCCCTCCCAGGCAATCTGCCCTTTGGGTGGTGCTACCCATACCCAGGGTGGGCCTTCCCATTATCTACACCCAGAACTATGCCAAACCAATCGCTAGACTAATTTAATAATCACACACCCTTAATCCCAGCATCACACACTTAATCCCAGTATTATACACCCTAGATCTAGCCACCTCTGAAAAGCCCCACCTATGACCACATGAGGCTTTTGGGGGACATCTAGACACAAGTCATAACAGTTGGATGTAATGTAAGTGTAAAGAGAAAAATAAATATGGTAGTACTATTGGAAGGCAAGCATTCAGTAGGATAGGTAAATTGCTGAAAATAATTCCTAAAAATGTACATGGAAGTAAGGATATATATGAAAAAACTTTTAGAAAATACATGTTCAGGCTCCCTAGGGCCATAAGCCAATTTAGAGGGACATTGTTATACTTGTTTCTGTAGCTTAAGTCTGTCATAATACCTGACTCATAATAAATGTTTGGTAGATATGAAAGAATATTTTCTTTTATAATTCCCTTTATTAGTACTGACTACTGAATTCCTTGGAAAGCTGTTTATTGTTCACTTTTCTGTTTTTCCATCACCTGGTAGAAATCTGGATTAGAATGTTATCATTTGATGTTACCATTTGGAATGGAAAGCAGAGCCAGGAACCAGATTGTCTTATAAAGTCCAGTCTAGTGGTTTTCCACTAACCTAGGCTACAGATCCATTCTGTGGAATTAGATCTGTCCCATCACCTTAATTGTAAGTATAAGTATCTGTTGATAGAAGTGCTATGAAAATTAATTATGCTTATGTGATTAATACCATAAAACAATTATATCCTTGTAATATGTTGTCCTGAGCATATGGAGTCGATATTATTGATTTAGTGTCAATAGGATATGTCTGTGAATGAATTACTTTTCAAAGATAACATGATACTATTTGGTAAGTTACATATATACCATGGATACCTCCTCCAATATGGATGAAATGGTGGGCCTCTTGCCCACCATTGAGACATTGTCTGTACCCTAAAGAATAATTTGGTTTTTTGTTCAATTAATGGTTTATTACAACACTTGAACTCACGCCCTTGACTTAATTAGCACAATGTTTCCTAATTGAGTTAAAAGGCTTAGATATCTGATCTTTGTAGTGTCATTGCAGAAAAAAATGTCATGGAGATTTTGAAAAAGTCTGTGAATATGAGAATATTAGAATGTTATATATGTGCCCAATATGTCTGAGAATCAAAGCAAAACATAGCAATCATGTATTTGGAAGAGTAAATGTACAGAGTTTATCAGTGTCATCCTACTGATGACATGAGAAGACAGGTCTTATGCAGTCAGCTGACTGGAATTAAATACTACATTTCCAGGGTGAGAAAATTTGCTGAAAATGATTGTGTATTAGATGGAATGATAATTTCCTTTTTAAATGAAGTGGAGATAGATAGTGTGGGAGGTGTAAGGGTTACAAAGAGGATTAGGTGTAAGAATAACAAGGCAGAGTGGGAGAATAGCATTTAGTGCAGATGGCAATTCAATGTATTGTGGCTATATTGTATGGTATTTTCAGACTGCCTAGAGAGATGATTTTAAAGCTAGTGGAACGAACATTTCTCAAAAATAGTTTATAAAGAGCAGATATTAACTGGTTAAAGTTAGGAATAGTTGATCCATTTATGAAATATATCTTGAATATATTAACAAAATGTATGTCTTGAAGATTTAGGAAGCCTCAGTAAAGTGTTTGTACTTGTTCTGATTTAATGTGTTTAAGTAGTATACATCTAAGTGTGGTACTATTGTCTTTTAACAAATAATTGTTTGGGACAGCAATGGCAACCTCCCCCTGCAAAAAAAAAGTAATGCAGATCAATAAGTCAGTTGAGTAGAATGCAGGAGAAAATACAACTTTCTTGACTAGATTGGCTGTGACACCATAACACATAGATTTATACACTAGAACATTTTGCCCATAAATTTTATAATACATCCGTATTGCCCACAGTGAACCTTCAAAGGAGTGCTCTTTAGTAAAGAAGTGTGAGAAAACTGCACTGATTTCTGCTTATAAAATATGCTTCAACAATACAGTTATTCCCAGAAACATGTGGTAACAAAATATTAGGAAGTATATCCTTCCACTGAAATGAAAGCCTGCACCTCTGTGGGCAACATTATTTGTGACCCAAGAACAATGCATGGTGCCTTGCCAGTAGTAGGCACTCAGGAATGTTTATTGAACACAAGAGAATTGCACAGAGTAAGCATAATTGCATAAATAGACTAGCAACAGCCATGTAAGTATTGTCATTTGAAATATTTTAGGAAGGTCACCCCTGCTCCATTATCTCTAAGATCATTATAATATTTGCCTAAAATTTAATATTAGAGTTTCTTGCTATTGAGTTAAAGGATTGCTTTCTAAAGGAACACTTATTAAAATGAAAAAAAATCAGAAAAAGTAACATTACGTATAACACACCATAGTACATAGATTTATATATTAGAACTTCCCCCCATAACCACTGAAGATAAGTGATGTGTGTGGGGATAGAGGTTTAATTAGAGCCAGAGAGAAATAGCCTGAAAATTTTGCTGGGAAGAGAAATGGACTTCCTAGGAAGTCTAGTCTTATTTGTTCTCTTGGTTGTTGGCATGAAAATCTTAGATTTTAGTGGGAGAAGGATGGAAGGAAAATAATCAAAGATATACTTTGTTACTTTTGAAATAGAGAGGAATCTAAGAAGGCAAGTGCCTATTATGCTATTATATAAGCTCCACCTGAGAACATCACAGCTGATTCCTTGAATATAAAGTTTCATATTTTATGCCATGTGATTGTGGTTCTCTGGTTTAAGACTAGGGACCAGGGATTAGTGCTGTAACTAAGACTTTCATCTGGCTGCTTGTTGGGTGCCTTGACCTGAATAGATGTTGCATACTATTTCATGGTGATTAATTCATGAAAGGGGAGTCTCTTTCTGGAATTTTGAACTAAGGACAATCAGAAGGACAGTCAATATAGAGAAAAGTAAGGGACACAAGGGGTAATTAGTTCATCACACAAATCCTGAATATCAGCTATGTGCCAGGCATTGTTTTAAGGTGCTCCAGATGCAGTAGTGAGGGAAAGTTTGCCTTTGGGCTGTCTTAGTTACTTCTTTGTTGATAGGACAAAATACTTGACACCCACAAGTTAAGGGAGGAAAGGTCTATTTCAGCTCATAGTTTGTAGAGGTTTCAGTCCAAAGTCAGCTGGCTCTAAGGCAGGGCAGCATAGCACAGGGACATGACAGAGGAGAAGCAGTCAACAGCAAGGCGGGCAGGAGGCAGGAAGCAGCAGCAGCCAGCAGTGAGCCTGCCTTTCGCTTTTAATCCAGCCAGGCTATAAGCCTTTTTGATGGTGCCATTCATACCCAGGGTGGGGCTTCTGTCTTCAGTAAATCCATTTAGGCATATCTAGAACTATGCTAATTCCAATCAGTGGACTAATTTAGTACACACACCCTTAATCCCAGTATCACACCCTATGTCCAGCCAGCTCCAAAAAACCCCACCTATGAGAGCATGAGGCTTTGGGAGGACATCTAGAAACAAGCCATGATATTCTAGTTTGGGAGATGGCAGTAAGTAAATAAAGTATAATTATATAATAGTATTTCAAGAATTGACACATCCAGGAGGAAAAATAAATAAAAAAGGGAATTAAGTTTCTTTTTGTTTTGGTGGTCAGTTTGGTGTTAGTTTTGGTTTTTCTCTTAGGAGTTAAATAGAGGGAGATTTGAATGGTAAGAGAGAAGAAGCCATGAGAATATCTGGGAAAGAGTATTTTTAGGTGGAGAAAGTAGCATATGGAAAGCTTTGAGGTAGGGGTATGCATGTCATGTTTGAAGCACAGGAAGAAGAAGGCCAAAGTTGTTGGAGCTGTAGGAAATAGTTAATGAGATTTGTAGCTAATGAGGTTGGGTAGTACCCAGGTGCCATGTTACATAAAGCCTTACAAGCCTTGGTAAGGAACTTTTGTTTTATTTTTAACATGATCGGAAGTCATTGGAGGCTTTTGAACAGAAAAGCGACATGATGTGATTTGCATTTCAACAATATTACTTGGGCTGCTGGGTGGAGAACTGACTGAAGGAGAAAGAATAGAAGTAAGAAGAGTTTAGTGGGAATTGTAGTAGTAAAGGAGAGAGATGGTGGTTTGCGGTGAAGGTCACAAGAAATGATGGATTCAAGGCATATTTTGAGCTTAGAACACAGGATTTGATAATTATTTTATTGTAGTATGTGAGGGAAAAAGAAGGCTAGAAATATAACCTCAGAAATGTCAGAGTTACTATTAGACAGGCAACATACTTGGTACAGACGAGATCAATAAGTGAACAGGTTATCAGAGCTGAAGGCTATTCTTAGAGCTGCTATTTGGGCTTTAAAATCACAGTTGTATCCCAAACAACAAGGAACTGTTGTTATATTTTCCATGCAGTCTGGTTTTAAGTAGTTGAGTCAGCGTACTGAATTTCTTCTTCTTCTTCTTCTTGTGTTCATGTAGTAAATCTACATCACTTTAGTGCATCTATATTCCCTCTGACTTAAAAAAGCCCTAATCTATTCAGCTGAGCACTCCCCAGGTTCATATAAATATTCTTGATGTTAATAATGCTTAATCCAAATTCTTGGCAGCATTATCAAACATTTAGGTTTTACTTTTTAAAAACACCAACAGCTCAATTTAATTCTAATGTTACAAATCTTAATAATGCTTTTACAAAGCAAATTTAAATGTGTTTGGAATTCAAAAAAACCTTAAAAGTATTATATTCAGTAGTTTGATAACAGAGTAACCTCTTTGAGAATAGGAACTGTGTTTGTACCTTGACTGGTACCTTAGAAGCAGTAGATGTGTAATTGCTCTTAAGAAATGAGTGAATTGATGTATGCTAATACTTTAACTCATACTATTTAATTGGTACATAAAACCTATCACTTTTTCCATCCTCTGGGTACTCCAAGAAGTGTAGTGTTTGGCATAAACCTTCTTGCACTTAATGTAGTTATTGATTTAATGAAGAGATGTAACTACAAACAATAGATTTCAACTTGCAGGAGATGAGCCAGGAACCTATTTGGGTTTAAAATGTAGATGTCACTTGTTTACTTGAACAATTCTCCAGTTTTGTGTGTTACATAAAAATAAACATCACTAGAATAAGAGGTTATTTTTTGTAACATCTGTGTACAAATTATTATTAGCACTGCTAATCCAAGAGCTTAATCATTGCATGATACCTGTATCGCCACCAGATGCAAGCTTTCTGAACCTAACAGTAAATAAATGATTTTGAGTAATTTTAGTATGATTTTAAAAAGAAACAAAAATGTAAATATTTTTTCCCAAAGCTAGCTCATTGGTCCCAAGCTAGCCCATTTATAAATGAATATTTTAAAAATGTGCCGTTATGGTTCTAAATTACAGTTTTCCTTTCATATAAATCAAAAATAGATATCCGGGAATAGTAGTTGTTATGAAAACATTTTCAGTGGATGTACCAAGATAATTAGAAAAAATATAGAAAGATTCTCAAACTCAGTCCTCAAGAAAAGAAACTAACTTTTCTTTAAAATGGAAATATACCACCAACCACACCTGTTAACGAAATATTTTGTAGACAAACTTGGGAAAAAGTAGGCTTGAAGACTCAAGTCAAACTTGCAGAAATATTGTAAATTAAGAATACAAAAACAGTGATGTGTAGTTTGCAGTTTTCCTTACTCAGTATTTACTTTCTACTGTGGAATCAGGGAATGTGTTATAGGAGAGAAGCATTTCTATTTCCATATTAATCTCAAAAGTTTAAGTTTGAAGCAAACTAAAATAATATAAATTTCCTTGAGTTGTTAGGATTCCATCTTATTTCACTTTAAATAATTTTCAAGCTGTTTATATAAGTTTGTACTTCCTTAAGGGTAATGAATCCTATTTATTATTTCTTATTATTGTAATTTTTTTTTTTTTTGTGGGTACCGGGGGGTCGACCTCAGGACCTCGTGCGCCAACAGGCACCCGTGCCGCTGAGCAATATCACTGGCCCCTTTTTCGTATGTGGGTTCCGGGAGTCGAACTCGGGCCCTCGCGCTTGCAAGGCAGGTGCTTACGCCGCTGAGCCATCTCACCGGTAATTCTCATTTTAAAAAGTAGTTATTCATTGTTGCCATGTGCTCTGATTTGGATAAATGTTCCCCAGAAGTCCATTTGTGAACTCCAGCTGGCACCACTGGAAGATGGGGGAACATTTAAGAGGTAGGGCCTTGTGGGAGGTTTTAGGTCACTGGGGACATGCTCTGGAAGGAAATTTTGGGACCCTGTCTCTTGCTATTTCTATTTTGATTCTTGGCCATGAAGTGAAAGGGTCTTCTCCACCATGCCGTATTGTCCTGCCACAGGTTCAAAGCAACCAGGTCAACTTGTCATGGACTAAAATCACTAAACTATGAGCCAAAATAAACTTTTCCTCTTTATAAGCAGATTATTTCAAGTATTTACTACAGTGATGAAAGACTAATACCATGAAAAAAAGGATGTAGACTATTTTATACTTTGATACTTTGCCTTCTTGAAGTCTTGGCAGTAAGTTTTTTACTCTGTACTAACTTTGAGAGTTTTTATAAAAACATTACCAATTTTCTTATTTCTGGAAATCTATCATAAGGAGTTAGTATTACTGATTTATTATCACTTGAACACAGTCATTGAGCTTTTTCATATATATATATATAAATATATATATACTTATTGTTATAGCCAACTACATATAAAAGTCATCATTTACATTAGTCAGTTTCTTGTTGCTGAGGTACAATAACTGACACCCACAAGTTAAAGAAGAAAGGGTTTATTTTGACTCACAGTTTAGTCTGTCTGGTTGGCTGGCTCCAAAGCCACAAGGCATGGCAGAGGGGCATAGTGGAGGAAAATTGTTTATGTGGGCCACCAGGAAGCAAAAAGCAAAGGGAGGAGTGGGAAGGAAGATCCACACTTCCAGGTTATGCCCCAGTGACCTGCCTCTTCCATCCAGATGCCACTTCCAACAGCACATTTAGCTGGATTAATCCACTGATGAGTATAGCAACCCCATGATCCAATCATCTTCCAAAAGCCCTACCTATGAGTGCATGAGGCCTTTGGGGGACCTTCTCAATATAAACCATAAAACCATTTTAAGACATTCAATTCAGTAACATTGAGTTGCCCATTTTTTAAATTTGGTCTTTTATTTGGGGGGGGGTCTAATTCTTTTGAGTTCTTTATATATTCTAGATATTAGCTTTCTGTCTGAGGAATAGCTGACAAATTTTTTCCCATTCTGTACATTGTCTCACTTTGTTTGTTGTTTACTTTGCTATGCAGAAGCTTTTAAATTTGATACAATCCCATTTATTGATTCTTGATGTTATTTCTTGTACAGTTGAGGTTCTTTAGAAAGCTTGTCTATTCTTTTTTTTTTTTTTTTTGTGGGTACCGGGGGGTCGACCCCAGGACCTCGCCCGCCAGCAGGCGCCCGTGCCGCTGAGCGATATCACCGGCCCCTTTTTCGTATGTGGGATCCGGGAGTCGAACTTGGGCCCTCGCGCTTGCCGGGCAGGCGCTTAAGCCGCTGAGCCATCTCACCAGCCCCTTGTCTATTCTTATGTCCTCAAAAGTCTTACATATTTTGTCTTCCAGCAAATTAAGTGTTTCTGTTTTAACATTTAGATTTTTTTATTCAGACATGTTTGAAATACATAATGATTACGTTTATCATAGAGGGAGTTCGTATATATATATCACATATCTAATTCTTTTTCATCCTCTTCTGCTCCCATTGTTCCCTGCCTTTTTTTGCTTCTAATTTTATTAACTTGGGTGTCTCTGTTTTGTTTAGTTTGCTAAGAGTTAATCTGATTTATCTTTTTAAAGAATTAAGTATGATTAATTGATCTTTTGTATTGTTCTGTTAGTCTTTATTTCATTATCTTCAGTTCTGTTCTTCATTATTTCCTTCTTCCTAGTGGTTATGGGTTCAGTTTGTTGTTGTTTTTCTAGGCTCTTGACATGCATCATTAGGTTTTTTTTTTGAGATTGTTTTTTGAATGTAGGCACTCATAGCTCTAAACACTCTTAGAACTGCTTTAAATGTGTCACACAGATTCTAATACAAGGCATTTCCATTATCATTTGAGTCTAGGAATTTTTAAATTTCTCTCCTGATTTCTTCAATGACCCACTGATTGTTCAAAAATCTAGTATTCAGGGCTGGTAAGATAGCTCAGCAGCATAAGCGCCTGCCTGGCAAGTGCAAGGTCCTGAGTTCAACTCCTGGAACCCACATATGAAAAAAGGGCCGGTGATATCGCTCAGTGGCATGGGCGCCTGCTGGTGCACGAGGTCCTGAGGTCGACCCCCCGGTATCCACACACACACAAAAAAAAGTAGTAGTCTTTTTTCTATGTGTTTTTGTAGTTGCTGTTTTTTTTTTTTTTTTTTTTTTGATTTTTAGTTTTGTTCCATTGTAATCTAATATAATATTACTGTTACTATTATTAGTGGCATTTATTAAAACTTTACATTTTAAATTAGGGTCTGTTTTGGAGAAAGTTCCATGAACTACTGAAAAGAATGTGCATTCTTCTCTTGGATGACACACTTTGTAAATGTCTACTAGGTCCATTTGATCTGTGGTGTAATTAACCATGGTGTTTCTTTGTTGATGTTTTGTCTGGATGATGTATTTACTTGTGAGTGTGAAGTTTCGAAGTCATGCACTATAATTGCATTTGGGTCTCTCTGACCCTTTATGTCACTAGTGTTTGTTTTATAAAATTTGGGCATCCATGTTGGTACATATATATTTACAATTGTTATTTCTTCTTGGCCAATTCTTTTCTTTACCAATATGTAGGAACATTCTTTGTCTAATTTTAGTTTGAAGTCTATTTTGTCAACAATAAGTGTAGCCACTCCTGCTTGCTTTTGAATTCCAGATGTTGGAGTTTCATTTTCCATCCTTTCATTTTCAGTCTGTATATTTCTTTGTGTGATGTGTTTCTTGTAGGCAACATATAATCAAGTCTCATTTTTTCATCCAATCTGCCAGTCTTTATCATTTAATTGAAGAATTAAGTCCATTTGCATGAAGTGTTCTTATTGAAATGTATGTACCAATTCCTGTCATGTCTTTTCCAAGAGTTTTTGATTCTTTCTTGATTATCCTTTATGTACATATTCTTTGTATGAGCTTTATTTTTTTCCTATGCTCTCATGGTTGTGGTTGTCTTCTGTGTTTCAAATTTAATGATGGATAAGTGGTCATGAATTTCTTTCATTTCTGCTCATCTAGGAAAGTCTTTATTTCAGAATTCAATATATAATGGCTAACAATGCCCATTGCTTTCACACTAATATAAAATTAAATCATTATAAGTCAAATCGTCATAAGTTGTGGACTGTTTGTATTGTATTTTTAAGATTTATATCTTTCATTTTGTCTCCTCAGAAGATTCAGGATATTCTTCCTATTTCAATCTTTTAAACATTGACCCCTCCTGCAAAGTGACTTTTATCCTATAAGGTAACATATTCACAGATCTCAGATGTGAATAGTAATAAAGTTATTATGATGTGGAAATCTTTGGAGCATTATTTACTTTGTTTATATAGAGAAGTCAAGAGAATAAAGGTAGAAGTGTCTTATATAAAGGAATCAGTTTAAAGATAATAACTAACTTTCCTAACTCTAAAAAAGTATAAGAATAAAAGATTGAAAAATTGTAAAATGGTTTAAAAAATATCGTGTTTTATGAAATTATGTCATGAATGCACATATCCTTATTTTACAGATTTTTATTTTAAAGAGAAAAAATAGAACAAAATTTCAAAACAAGATAATAGGAGGGTAACAATGGTTAATACATTGTGTATTGTTGTCTTTAAATTAGTTACTCAGAGTACAAGATATCAGCATTCAATTGTCCAAACAATATTAGCACAAACCTTTCTTTTCAATGAACTGAGAGAAATTTGTAGTATATCTATCTTAACTATCTTATATATATATATATATATTTTTTTTTTAATGCCACCAATTTCTAACATGCCAAGTGGAAAGTTATGACAAACCATTTTCCCTTCCTTCTTTTCTCCATTCCCCCATCCCAGTTTCTCTTCTGTTTTGAACAGTTTTTTCCCATTTTACAATATCTATAAAGCTAAGTCTTTTTGTTTTCTTTTTTGGTACCGGTAATAGAACGCATGACCTCATGCTTGCCAGGCAGGTGCTGTGCCACTGAGCTATATCCCTGGTGCTATTACAGATGTTTAAGGAGATAAAATTTCCACATTTTTCCAACATGCCCATTATCTACCAGTAATAGTAAAGCATTGATTGTGAAACACAAATCAATACTAGTGACCTCAAAATGAGAAAAAGAAGTCTTTTTAAAATTATATATATATATATATATATATAGTATATGTGAACAATAAATATGAAATAACAGACCTAAGTCCTGACAACCTATATTAATAAATGTAAGATAGTTTATCTGAACTATAAAAATTTGAAAGACCTCACAACACAAAAACTATCCATGCAATATACCAGAGACACTTTGTGTAATTAAGAAGGAAAATAAAAATTAGTTAAAGTATTAAATTGAAAAAATGAAATTAAAGTTAAATAAAAATGTAATAAAAAGTCAGAATTTTGGTATCATACAAAACATTTTCAGGCCACAAAGTCATTAAGACAGCAGAGGACTCTGTAATGCTAAAGGCTATATTTCACAATGACGACGTGGCTTTGAACTCTGTGCACTAAAAGATCAGTAACAACTTTTATGAGGCAGAATTACAGGAGAAACATGCATAAATAAATAGAAGTATAATTAAAAATAGGATTGTTTAACATACTTCTCTTACCTCATGTCTTGGTTACTTTTCTGTCTTTGCTGGGACAAAATACCTGACACCCACAGTTAAAGAGGGAAAGATTTATTTAGCCCACAGTTTGTGGAGATTTCAGTCCGTAATCAGCTGGCTCCAAGTCAGGTTGGCATGGCAGAGGGGCAACAGTTCAAGGTGGCAGAAGACAGCAAAAGTAATGAGAGCAAAAAAGGGGGGAAGAGCAAGCCTCTTTTCTTCCCTTATATTGTATGCAGGCTACCCCCCTTGGGTGGGTGCAGCACTCACAACATCTCCATGCCTTGCTCTTGCACAGGCTCAGGATATTTACAAAGTGAGGACCCTGACCCCCTGCTGAGTCACTTAAACTTTGAAACTTCTCAAGTGGACACAATGAATAACATCCTAGAGGTAAGAGCATGCTCTCTACACCCCAGGATGTAGAACTGCTGACTTACTTCGTTAAGCTTCTAGACTTCTCAAGTTGACGCAATGTATCAACCATTACAATTCACCCCTTGTTAACTTGGCAACCAGACACATTTCTTTAAACTGATCTCCAGATACAAAGACATGCTTATTCTTATTATTTCACAAGTTGAACATTATAACACAGGTTTAATAATCCTTAAGAACTAGTATTGTCTATCAACATTATATTACATTAGAACCATAACATTCTGCCCCTGACTCCCCAAAGACTCATGCACATCCCTTATGCAAAAGGCATTTAGTCCATCTCTAAGAGTTGCCAAAGTCCTAACAGTTTCAGCACTGCTGAAAAGTCCAAGTCCCAAGTCTGCTCTGAGATCTAAGGCAAACTCTTAGCTGCAAGCCCCTGTACATAAGAAAAGTTAAACACTTCCAACATTCAATGGCACAAGATAAACATTTTCATTCCAAAAGTTATAAACGGGGATACAAAGGATTGGGACCAAAGCAAGCACACAATCCAGCAGGGTAAACATCGGAGGCAATCTGTAGCAAATTGTGAGCTCCAAAAGGCTTGGGTGGCTCCACCCCTACAGCACTGCTGGTGGTTGTAGCTCCCATGGCTTCTCTCTTAGGCCCACTTTTCTCCCTCCTTGCAGGTTTCCTTAGACAATCCATGTTCCTGGCTTTTCCAAACTTCTGGGTCTCCACCATACCTTTGGCTTCACACCTATAGCTCCACACACTGCCCTCTAAGGAGCACACTGCCTGGCCTCCCAGGCCTTCTGAAATCAGGGTGGAAGCCTTCTTAACCCCTCAACTCTTGCATTCTGCATGCACCTAAAACCAGCGCCACGTGGATGATGCCAAGGTCTGCTGCCAGCTGTAGCAGTAGTCAGGCTTCTCTCTCTCTTGGCTGTAGGGGTCAAGTGCCTGGATCACTGGGCACTCTGAATCCAATTCTGAGGAACAAATTCTTTATGCCACCACCATCCTGGAACATGGTGTGGCCAACACCATTCTGGAACATGGTGCTCTGCAGCTTTCTCCTCAAAGCAAAGTCTTTCACTTTTGCATTTTTGAGGCTGCAAGGTGTGGGGGCTTGCTGCTTCTCATGATGCCCTCAGGCCATCTTTTCTATTCTCCTGTTCCTTCTCAGCAATTGAGACCTCTTCAGCTCTACCTTTGTAGTGCACAGCTTTACTGCAGCTTCCCTTCTGGCCAAACTCACAGCATTTTAAATCATCCTGCTGGGCTCTTTACTCTTGATTCTCAACATAGATCTGGCTAAAAGCCCCCAACAATAGCCATGCCACCACCTCAACATTCAACTGCCTTGAAATTTCTTCTGCCAGATTAATTAGTCCGCCACCCTTAGTCTCAGTCTCAGGCAAAGTCTTTGGACACGAGCAAAATGCAGATAAACTTTCTGCCAATCCATAACACACATTGTCTGGAGTCCAACAGCCAATGCAGTCCTTCCCAGCAGAAACCAACTGAGCCTGATCTTTACTGTTTTTCTGGTCTTCTGAGCTCTGACCAGAATTTCTCATACAGAACAGCCTAAGGTGTTCCAGCTCTGTTCATTCAGGCAACATCTCCAAACCTTTCCAAACGCTTCTCACAAGCTGTTCCCAAAGGCTCTTGAATCACACAGTCAGGAAGAGTCACAGCAACGACCCCACTTCTCTGGTACCAAATTCTGTCTTGGTTACTTTTCTCTCGTTGCTGGAACAAAATACTTGATGCCCAAAATTAAAGGAGGAAAGGTTTATTTAGCTCACAATTTTTAATCAGCTGATTTCAAGGCAGGGTGGTGTGGCAGAGGGGCAACAGTTCATGGCTGCAGAAGACAGCAAAAACAACAAGAGCAAAAAGAGGGGGATGAGCAAGCCTCTTTTCCTCCTTTATATTGTATACAGGCTGCCTGCCCTCAGGTGGGTGTAGCACTCACACCATCTCCCTGCCCTCCTCTTGCACAGGCTGAGGATGTTTACAAAGTGAGGACCCTGGCCCCCTGCTGAGTCACTTAGTTAAACTTCAAAACTTCTCAAGTTGACACAATGAACAACATCCTAGAGGTAAAAGCATGTCCTCTACACCCCAGGATATAGAACTGCTGAGTTAGTTAAGCTTCTAGACTTCTCAACTTGACACAGTGTATTAAGTCAAAGATTGATCTAACAGTTAAATATTAATTAAAGACATGTAAGACATAAATAGCATAGTAAAATTTAGGTATTATGGATATATTTTGAACTTTCTGCCTGGAAATAAAAAATATATCTTATTTTTGGCAAAAGTTAACCATATGATAAGCCACAAATGAAACCTTAATGGAAGCAAATTTTAAATTTTACTAACATTATGAGACCCCCAAGCATAAAGCTAGAAAGTAATAACAAAATTAAACATGTGGATCAATAGACAGAATAGAAGAAGCAGAAACAACCACAGGCACATTCAGCTATTTGATCTTTGACAAAGGAGCCAAAAACATACATTGGAGGAAAGATGGCCGCTTTAATAAATGGTGCTGGGAAAATGTATATCCACATACAGAAGATTGAGTCTAGATCTATTTATCTCACCAGGTACTAAATTAAAATATAAATGGATCAAAGATAAGTGTTAAATCAGAAACAACCTTTTGGAAGGTAAAACAGGTACAACTCTTGAAGAAATAGTTATAGGCAAGGACTTTCTGAACAGAACCCCAGTGAACAAGAAACAATAGTGAGAATCAACAAATGGGATCATATCAAATTAAAAAGGTGCTGCACACAAAGGAAACAACCAACAGAGTGCAGAAATAGCCTACAGAATAGGTTAAGATATTTGCTAACTGTTCCATGGACAGAATAACATCAAGAATATATAAAGAACTAAAAAAAAAATGAAAAACCCAACCAATGAAATAAAATCATATCTAATCAAATCCCCAATAAAAAGTTGGACAACCGAAATAGACATTTCTCAGAAAAAGAAGTACAAATGGCCAATAAATACATGAAAAAATGTTCATCGTTACTGGCCATCAGAGAAATGCGAATTAAGACAACACAGATACCATTTTACCCACAAAGGAATAGGTATCATCAAAAAAATCTAAAAATAACAAATGCTGGTGAGGATGTGAGGAAAAAGGAAAATACATTGTTGGTGGGAATGTAAATTATGGAAATCAATATGGCAATTCCTCAAAAAACTAAAAGTACAAATTCCACTTGACCAGCTATCCCCCTCTAGATATCTTCCTAAAAGAATTAAAGTCATATTACAGGGATACATGTATACCCATGTTCATAGCAGCACAATTTATAATAGCTAGATCTTGGAAACAGTATATATGTCCGTCAATGGATGAATGGTTAAGGAAAATGTGGCATTTATACCCAGTGGCATGCTACACTGCCGTAAAGAAAGATAAACTTGAGACATTCATAGGTAAGTGGATGCAACTTGAGAACATGTTAAGTGAAATAAATCAGACACAGAAGCTCAAATATCGCATGGTTCCTCTTATATGAGAAACACACACACAAAGAGCAAACTAGAAGAGAGATAAATAGGAAGTAGGGAGAAGTTTAAATACTTCCACAAATTACATATTCTGTTGTTTTAAAAATATTTCAATATATATGCTACTTTGTTTCATTTATACTAAAAGTTTATCTTAGGTCATTGAAAAGAAAGTTTGCGTTATCTTTTTTTTGTAAGAATCTTTTTGATTTTGTGTCTTGTATTTCATAACTATGAAGATTATGATATACAGTATAATTATTGTTATTTTCTTATTATTTGGTTATAAAAATGTTTTTTCCATAAAAGAAAAAGAAAAAAAGCAAATTAAAAACATAGACACTTAATTGAAAAAATCAAGAAGTGTTATAAAATATATAATGTTACATTTTATGAAAGAAGAATAAGACTATGCACATATTGGGACATAATGCCAGAATGGGAGGTCTCAGGTTTCACTATGACTCACAAAAATTTCAAGTAACAATTATCCATAGATAAGAATACCTTGATAAAAACAACTAAAATTGAGTGAGTCACTCACTAAAATTGACCCGAGTCACTTACTTTCTCCACAGAATGGAATAAAAACCACAAGAAAGAGGTAGAATTGTCTGAGTTTGACCAGTTCACTCCTTCTTTCCTCAGTTGGTACAGCACCACACAGTATTTGCCAGGAACCATGGTTTCTATCAAGGGGAAAGGAGAATGGGAGGTAAACATCCAGCTCCTCTGGCATTCAAGATGCTTTCCAGAAGGCTCACCCTAGTCTTACCTCATTGAGAAGGCATAGAGAGATGGCACTGCTAGACCATCTGTGTTCTGATGGAAAAGCAAGGAGATGGAACTCATATCTCCAAGGCCCACCTCCACAACCCAATAGGAAGATCAGTGTAGCAGTGAATTTTGCGGAAGAATAGGAGGTAGGTCTGCCACAACTGGGAATTTAGATAGCAGTCATCCTCCTTTTTTCTAACTGCTGAGACAAAACACTCAACACCCAAAGTTAAAGGGGGAAAAGTTTATTTAGCTCACAGTTTGTAGAGGTTTCCATTCATATTGGCTGGTTCCAAGGCGGAGTGACACATGGCAGAGGGGCAAGAGTTCATGGCAGCGGAAGACAGCAGAAGCAACAAGAGAGAATGGGACAGTAAAAGCAACAATGAGAGAGAGAGGGAGAGAGAGAAAGAGACAAGACTTTTTCCGTCCCTTATATTGTATGCAGGCTACCTGCCCTAGAGTGGGTGTAGCACTTACACGCATAATCTCAGCATTGGACCATGAATCAGTCACAAACCTAGATTCAGCCACCTATGAAAAGCCTGCCTCCATTACTGTATGAGGTTTTGTGGGGGACATCTAGACACAAACCATAACAGCAGTTAACCAAACCTCAAAGCTACCTCAAGTCCCTGACTAGGCGGGAAGGCAAACCTCAAGCATGCATTTCCAGTGAGTATAAAAACTGGTTTTATCCATTTGCATTAATGACTCATCTAGTCTCAGGGCTCTTTCCTACACTCCTATCCAATTGCTGAACTCAAATAGCAGTACCATCTGGCCAGGGAAAATGCCCCGTGGCCTAGCCTTATCAAAGGTGATTACAGTTCCCATTCAGCAGTTCAGCATTATTATAGAGCTCAGGGAGTGGTCTCTCCATTAGAAGATCCCAGGCAGCTGCCTTACCTGAACTCAGCAAAGGCAGCAGGTCAACCATCTAGAGAACCTAAAACCAAGCTCTGCCAGCCTAAGGTCTTTACCAGCTGGCCTAGTTAGAATCACAGCTAAACTAAATAGTGAAATTCTACTTCTGCCAGAGTACACCTGTAAAATCCAGGAAAGATGGCTGTGTCTTCAAATGTGCACATAACAATTCAGAGTACACAAGGATTACAAAATCTCAGGAAACCATGATACCATCAGAAGAGATCAATAGAGCTCCAACAATGGACTCTAAAGACAGGGAGATACATGAAATAACTGACAAGGAGTTAAGAATAATACTTTTGAAGAAGTTTAGAGAGCTACAGACAATATAAATATGAAATTAAATGAAATCTGGAAAACATTACACAAACAAAATATAAAGTTTAACAAAGAAAAAGAAGCAATTAAAAAGCCCCACTAAAGGTTAAGGATGTGGTTCCGTGGTAGAGTATTTACCTAGCATTCATGATGCCCTGGATTTGATCCCTAGTACCACAAAGAACAGACAACCAAACAACAAAATAACCTCCCAAAGTAACTCCCCCCAAAATAAAAATCTCCCAAACAAAACATAGGGCCTAGAAATGAATAATATAATGGCTCAGTGAAAAAAGAAAAAGTGAGCTCAAAGACAGAAAAGTAAAAGTTATCCAATAAGATAGAATAAGAAAAAATGAAGAATAAGAATAAAAAAATGGAAGAGTATAAAGCAGTGCTGCAGGATCCTGGGACAATAAGACATCTAATCTATGCATAATAGGGCTTCAAGATGGAGAGAGAGAAGTGAAAGAACCAGAAAGTATATTTAAAGAAATATGAGTAAAATTTTCCTTCATATGGAAAATAATGTCAAGATCCAGGTACAGGAAGTGAGAGGTTTCTAATCAAATTCAACACAAAGAGTTCACCAAGAAATAATCACATGCAAAAACCCTACACCAAAAAACAAAACAAAATTCTGAGAGTAGCAAGATGTAACCAACATTTCACATACAGAGGAGTCTCAATACAACTGTCAGTAGATCCTGACAGAAATCCTGCAGGCCAGAAGAGAATGGGTATATATTCAGAGCACTGAAAGGAAAAAGAAAACCACTGCCAATAATACTTTATCAAGCAAAGTAAAGTATTATTGAGAACGTATTTCTCTATCTTTCTAAACTGAGGAAGAAATAAAAACCCTCACAAAAAAGTCAAGGGAATTTTTTCTTACATTACAGGAATTGCTAAAGGGAATTTTAAAAAGCTGAAACAAAAGACCACTAAATAATAACATAAAACTTAAAGCACAAAATACAATGGTATGCACAGATCCATATGCAGAATACTCTTTGATTTTAATAGTGATGTGTTATGCAACTTTATCCCTACTATTGAAAGTTATAAGGTAAAAGAATTAATAGCACTACAGATAAGTTGTCAAAGATGTATATTACAAAATGCTCTAAATTCTGACAAAATGCATAAAGTATAGAGAACAAACAAAGTTTTAGAGTTGTATGCAAAGTTAAGTTATTATTAGCTTGAAATTGTTATAAAATAGTCTATGTAATCCTCATGGTAACCATAAAGCAAAACTCTATAGTAGATACATAAAACAAAAATAGAAAAGAGTCAAAGCATACCACTACAGAAAACCTACGAACTACAAAGACACCAAGAGAGGAATAAAGAAATAAAATATCTAAAAGTAATGAGCAAAATAGCAATAGTATGCCTTTACCAATCAGTAGTTTCCTTGAAGTTCAATGAGTTAAATTTTCCAGTAAAACACCATCGAGGCATGAAATGGATGAAAAAAATCTAGCCATATGCTGCCTATGAGACTCACTTTAGTTTTAAGGACATACATAGACTGAATGTGAAGGAATGGATAAAGATATTCCATGCAAATGGAAGTCAAAGAAAGCAGGGGTAGTCTTACTTATATCAGAAAAATAGAATCTATGTCAAAAACTATAAAAAGAAGATCATTATACAGTGATAAAAGGATTAATTCTCCAAGAAGTCATAGTAATTGTAATTGTATGTCCACTCAACATCAGTGCACATAAATACTTTACATAAACATTAAAGGATCTAAAAGGAGGAATAGATTGCAATACGGTAATAGAAATGGACTTTCAATAATGTTATATTTTCAATAATGGACACATTATCCCAAAAGAAAAATTAATAAGGAAACACTGGATTTGAACAACACTTTAGACCAAATGGGCCTAACAGACTTCCACAGAACATTCCAGCCAACAACAGAATACACACTCTTCTCAACCACCCAGGGAACATATTCCAGGATAGATCATATGCTAGGCCACAAGACAAGTCTTAGTAAGTTTAAGAAAATTGAATTCATATCAATTTCATTTCCCAAAATAATGGTATGAAACTTGAAATCAGTAGTAGGAGGAACATTGGAAATTTCACAGATAAATCGAAATTAAACAGTATGCTCTTGAGCAACCAATGAAAGAGGAATTAAAAATATCTTGAATAAGAAGGAGATATAATGTACCAAAACTTATGGAATGCAGCAAAAGCTCTTCCAAGAGGAAATATAGTGACAACACTAATACAAGTGGAGGTAATTTAAGCCAGGCACAGAGAGACAAATACTGCACATTGTCACTTATATGTAGACTGTAAAACAGTTGAACTCAAAGGAACACGGAGTAGAACAGTGGTTACTGGAGACTGTGGTCATAGTGGGAGAAATAGGGAGGTGATGGACAAATGGTACATAGCTTCAATTAGATTGGAATAATGAGATACAAGGTCTGATTAAAAAATATGAATGTTTAAATTTAAAAATTATCTATTACACTAATTTAAAGATAAAAATATACAGTATATTAACCATTGTTACCCTATTATCTTGTTTTGAAATTTTGTTCTATTTTTTCTTTTTAAAATAAATAAATATAGGGGCCGGTGAGATGGCTCAGCGGCGTAAGCGCCTGCCTGGCAAGTGCAAGGGCCCGAGTTCAACTCCTGGAACCCACATACGAGAAGAGGGCCAGTGATATCGTTCAGCGGCATGGGCGCCTGCTGGCGCGCGAGGTCCTGAGGTCGACCCCCGGTACCCACACACACACACACACACACACACACACACACAAAAAATATATGTATATATAAATATCTATTACATTAGAAGACACATTGCCACTAATCCCCCTCAGAATATTCCCCCTTGATTCAAAATTCTCCCACAAAATACTCCCTCCATCATTCTTGCCACTTTCTGAAGTAGTTCTGGAAGTCATTTTTTGTAAGTGTCTTTCGTTGCACTGTTGTGGCTGCCTTGATGTCCTGAACCAATTCAAAATGTTTGCCTTTCATGGTCATTTTGACTTTGGAGAAGAGCCAATACTCACATGGTGCCAGATCTGGTGAATAAGTTGGATGAAGACATCCATAATATTTTCACCAACCTGCCTTTCGGCTGGGTGGCAAGTGGCAGCAGAGTTCTGTGCATTTTTGATCACACCTTGTAAAGACACAGAAGAGGGCTTCCAGAACGGCTTCAGAAAATAGCAGGAATGATGGGATAAATGTGTTTGAAGCAAGGGGAGAGTATCTTAAAGGCAATGTGTCTTTTACTGTAGTAATTTCTTTATTTAAACATGCACTGTATTTTCATCACACCTTGTATATTATGCAGTATAGTGAGTACAGTAAATAATAATGTACGTGTAAAATTGCTGAGAATAAATATCAAGTGTTCTCACCACAGAAAATTGTATTTGTGGTGATGGATATGTTAATTTGCTTGATTTAATTATCCCATATTGTATTCATAAATCATTAGTATCTACCCCATAAATATATGCAACTATAATTTGTCAATTTGTAAGTTAAAAAGTAAAAGAAAAGAAAATATATATATTTTCATGCATTTGTAAAAAGAAAGACTTGATGAAATAACTATAAACTAAAAATGTGGCTACCTGTAGAAATGGGTATATTCTGTGAAAAGAACAGGAGTAAAAGCTTTTCTACCTGACTTTTGGCTTTCAAACACTATAAGTACATTATTTATTCAGAAAAGAAAGTCTAGAATTGAAACTAAATGAACAAATATGTATGTCAAATTAATATCACACCCTCAAGAGAAAGGATTTATTTCAAGTTATTTTAGAATGCAGTATGTGGGCTGCTGTTTCTTAAAGAAAGACAATCTAAAGTGAAAAACAACTACAAAGAAATTTTAAAATCCTTTTAGCAGTTTCATTGTGTATTTGTATTACTATTTTGAAACTAATTTCTTTATATTTTAAGATAAAATAAGTACATAAAGCTGTTAATATCATTAGCAATCAACATTTTTAGTATAAAGAAATAAAATTATAAAATTTGAAAATTGTTAAGCACCACAGTAAGTTATAAATTTAAAGATAATTGTACTTTAAAAATACATTTGTTTCCTAGCATTGTCCATATTCCAGTTTACAACTCAATTGCTGATGCTTTTTCCCTTAAAAAGAAACCAGAGCTAAGTGTAGGGGAAAGCTAGAATAGAAAATTACTATTTTACAATTCCTATTGAAATTATTATTTCAATCAGTGAATATAAAGTGATGTTAAGGGCCGGTGATATCGCTCAGCGGCACGGGTGCCTTCTGGCGCGCGAGGTCCTGAGGTCGACCCCCGGTACCCATAAAATAAATAAATAAATAAATAAAGTGATGTTAAATCTGAGAGACAATGGTTGAGAGTAAACTGGACATTTGAATAGTAGAAAGGTAATACACAAGATTCCCCTTTGAAAAAGGGGAAGGAGCAATGTACAATGAAGAGGCTGTGTTGCTATCACCCTGTTGTAGCAGTCACTGGTGAGAAACTGGATGTTTTGTATTTCCTCTAGCTGTGATGCAATATGAAGCACACGATTTCACTCATGATGTATTTTTAGCCAAAAATATTTAATTTGAATCCAGGAAAATCTTTAGATATAGCTTCCATTTTATTTACTTATTTGGAAATTCAAGGGATAGCTTATGAACTAAAAAAGCCACAAAGAAGCAGATAATTCTAGAAGGTGGGATTGTATGGGGCAAATGTACCAATTTTCTACTAGTTAGTGTCATGAAAAGTGAAGTGTTTTAAAACCCAGATGTAATGTGTGGTCCTGTGTTGGATGTTGTTTTGGACAAACCAGCTATAAGGTATTTTGAGAGGAACTGAGCATGAGGGTGGGTTTATGAACTAGATATTAGATTATAGTAAGGAATTTTTATTGTATTTGTGAGATATTAACTTGATCATATAGAAAGGCCTAATTGTATTAAGATATTGTGGCAAAGAGACAGATTGACCAATGGAATAGATTAATCAGAATGAGGCTTGATGTAGGATAAATATGGCATTGCAGATTTTTGTGAAATGTAGTCTATTCCCAGGAATAGTCCTGAACATACTGACTCAACATATACATTTTTTTGAAAATTGAAAAATTTCTACTTCATATTACATACAAGAATCAGTTAGAGTTGCATAAAAGTCTTAAATGTGAAAGCCAGGCTTAAAACTTCTGCGGGGATGGAAGATTTGGTTCAGTTGCACAGCATGTGCTTACTATGCATAAGGCTCTTAATCCCCAGCAACAAACAAGAACAAAAACAAACACAAACATATACACAAAATAAAAAAATAAAATGACTTAAAATATAAGATAATATCTTTATGATTTTGATGGAGGGGAAAATTTCTTAAGCATGAAATATTTTATTTTATTTATTTATTTATTTTTTTGTGGGTACCGGGGTCGACCTCAGGACCTCGCGCGCCAACAGGTGCCCGTGCCGCTGAGCGATATCACCGCCCCTTTTTCGTATGTGGGTTCCGGGAGTCGAACTCGGGCCCTCGCGCTTGCCGGGCAGTCGCTTACACCGCTGAGCCGTCTCACCAGCCCAGCATAAAATATTTTAACCGTATATAAAATAAAATTAATAAATTTGATTGCCTTCGAATTAAGAGCATAAAAATATAAACAATAGCCTGGGAGAAGAAAGTCACAAGATAAAAAATTGGCATAGTGTTAGGATCTAGAGTAAGGAAATTTTATAATTGACTAAGAGCAAATAAGCCATTTGAAAAAAATATCCCGCAGTGAACCCTTTGGAAGAGATATGTATGACAAGTAAACCCATGAAAAATATTGTAAATTTTTTTAGTAATATGTCATTGATTACAGTAAAATATTATTTTATATCTGTTAGCTTGGTAAAACTAAGTCTGGCAATCTAAAATTTTGATAATGTATATGGAGGAACAATAACTATTATATACACTGGTGTGAGTATAAATAGGTATAATCCTTTTGGGAAAAATCTTTCAAATTCCAAATTGCACACATGTCATATAACTTAGTAATTCTTTATTAGGTATAAGTTTTAGATGATCTTCTACACAAGTACACCAATATACATAAACAAAAATATTTATACTAGTATTGTAAAAGCAAAATAACTCAAAACAAGCCGATTATCATTTGATAGGAGAATGGATTAACAACTGTCAAGGTCACACAGGAAGAGTGAAACTAACAGAGCTTCACATAGTAATATAGATGGATTTTATTTTATTTATTTATTTTTTAAAAATTGTTGCACTTGGGCCAGTTTATTTTGGGAATAAATCCACTACTTAGGCAGACTGCTTCCTGATTTGGAAGGCAGCAACATTTAAAAATTTCAGTTAGTTTTTTCTGTGTGCATATCCCATTTTGCACCTAGTGTTTTAATTCTCTGTTCCTTGAATTTTCCACATGCATCCCATAACAGGCAAAGCAAATTTTCAGTATTGTATTTACCAGAGTATCAGCATTTGTTATAAATTCCTCTTTGACCCATTGGATATTTAAGAACATTTCAGAAATTTTAAGTATGTGATTTCCAGTGTTTAACCTTATTATTTTCTAGATTTTTTTTTTTTTTTTTTTTGATTTGCAGTGTGGTCATTTGTGATTTCTAGAACTATACTAAAGTTTTCTCGGCATCCTAATACAAAATCATTGGAAATACTTCAGTGTAATTTGAAAAGTGCCAATATACTCAGCGTATTTGCATTTATATCATAAGATGGTAGAACATATTTTAATTTATTTAACGGTTATTGAGAACTCATGTTTCCTTATGAGAAATTAACTTATTTTCTTACTTTTTTGTTGGATTTTGTCATTTTTTTCTTGAGTTCTAGGAGTTGTCTATATTTGTGTGTATCTATAACACATAATATGCACACAGTTTGCCATGTAAATTTATTTTATATTTATAAAATTAAATATATCAATGTTTAATTTTATTTTTTGTTATAGTTTTTGAATTTTATTGGTACATGTTTGCTGCTGTTGGTGGCACCGTGGTCTCTCCTCTGCTGCATGGTCCACGTCTTCTGTATCACTTAATCCCATTTTCTTCTCCTCTGTCAGTTTCCTTGTGGTTCCCATGTACCCTCCTCTCACTTCAGTTCCTCTCCAAGCTATTGTTTTCCAGACTCTAAATACTTTGTCCTAGATAAGCTGAGTTACTGGCATTCACTGCTCCACTGTTCTGTCTGGTCTCCGATGTTTTATTTTATTTTTTGGCTTCTGCATTTTAAGTCTTAGAAACGCTTTCTCATTCACAGTTTTAAAGGTATTAAGCCAATTTTTCTTCTAATATGTACATGGTTTCAATTTTTATATTTATGTTGCTAATCAGCTGAGAGTTTCTTTGCTCTATTCAGTTGGAAAATAATGAATTGGTAAAGTGCAGCTCTGTTCATGGCTCCAGGCTTTGAGTGCTAGTAGTTCCCAGCCCTTAGGGTTACTCTGGATTATGAGTGCCAGTGGCTGTTGGCTCTTTTTGTTAGAGCATTCAGCAGCTCTAGCCAGTCCTATCAGCTCCTTAGCAGCTGAGGCTCATAGTCCCTTTGGCAGTTTTCTGGAGCTCCTCAGGTATCTGGATTCTCCTCAGGTATCTACTGGTTTATGCCAAATGCTCTGGTCTCTGTTGGTTGCCACCACTGGGTGATGATGGTAGCTTGTGTTGTTAGACAACACTAAATGCCAGTCGACCCTGTCTCTACCAGCTTCGTTACTTTTCCATCTCATTTATACCTATGATTCATTCAAAGTTTATTCTATACATGGTGTAATGTACTAAGTCACTTTTATTTTCTTCCAAACAGCCAGTTATCCTAGCACTGTTTATTGAGAATTCTTTTCACCAATCATTTGAGATGTATCTTTTTTGATACATGAAATTTTGATATGTATGTGAGTTGATTTCTAGACTTTCTGTTTCACTGGTGTATTTATATGTCATAATAGATACTTTATATTATTTTTAAGATCTGATAAGTCTAGCTGTTACTCCCACTCCATTCTCATTCATCTTATTTGGCTGTGGTTTTATAGCTAGTTTTCCTTGAATAATCTTTTTTTTTTTTTTTTGTGGGTACCGGGGGTCGACCTCACATGCCAGCAGGCGCCCGTGCCGCTGAGTGATATCACCAGCCCTTTTGTCGTATGTGGGTTCTGGGAGTCGAACTCGGGCCCTCGCACTTGCCAGGCAGGCGCTTATGCCGCTGAGCCATCTCACCGGCCCTTTCTTGCATAATCTTATGTATAAACAGTAGAATCAACATATCCCAATACAAAGA
Organism: Erethizon dorsatum; assembly: GCA_028451465.1. Classification (NCBI taxonomy): domain Eukaryota; kingdom Metazoa; phylum Chordata; class Mammalia; order Rodentia; family Erethizontidae; genus Erethizon; species Erethizon dorsatum. Next base: position 106,742,245 of record CM051826.1, read on the forward strand.
GCTTCTTGATATTTTGTTGTTGAGATTATAAATTATACTCTGGGAGACATAGATCTCAAGGACATGACATATATTTCTGTTGGTCATGTCTATTTTTAGGTATTTTATCAGAGTTTTATAGCTTTTTCATATAGGTTTGTATATTTGTTTTTACTTCAAGGGTCTTCTGTTATCTTTTAATTACTTGTATTTTATACATGAAAGATATTAATTTGTGGGTTAATTTTCTATCCTGTTACCTTCCTGCACTGTCTTATTGTTGTCATTTTTCTATTGATTTTCTTGGGTTTTCCAGGTACCTTACCATATCATCTGAAAACAGTTGTTTTCTTCCTTTCCAATTTTTAAACATTTGATTGAGTTGCTATAATTTTCAATACAATATGTAGTAGTAGAGCTTTGTTCCTGACTTTGGTAAGAATTTATTTGCCTGTTTTCTTTGTTTGATTTTCAGCTTCCTCATACCTCTTTCTATGTTTACCAGGCCTGAAGCGGGCACACAGTAGAAAGACACTGTTCTTACCCATATTCTTATCATTCATCTTGATAAAATGCGCTTTCTTTGGCACATTTATCAAGGGCTCTGTTTCCCCTTCTGATGTGTAATTTAGAAAATGATGAGAATTCCCTTCATATTTTAGTTCTTCATCAGACAGCTTAAACTCAATTCCTAATGTTAGTTTTTGTACAGAAGTGGACAAAAAATAGTTGTTTTAGCTGTGAAAACTTTTGCCATGTTTTAATTTTGCTGTTAAAATATCACTTACTTTCTATCATATATTAAAAAAATAGATAATTTCTACAAGCAATTAAAATTTAATTACTGAAGAAGAATTACTGTCTCACGTGGCTCTTGGTTAAGGTTTTATTACTCTTTTCTGTTTCATTCCAAGCTGTGCGCCAGCTGGGTATGTGATTTTAATCTCTAAAGTGGCCATGTTGTACCACTAGTGTGAACTTTAGGATACAGAGGACTGAATTGAATACAAAACTACAGGACAAATCTTACATTTGAAAAAAGTGAGATGAGTCTTACTATTAGGAAACTTACATAATTTAAGGTCAAACTGAATTTTTCTTGAATGTTTAAACTCTAGCCTAATGTGAATAGCAAATGTCTTTAGTCTTTATCAATTTTTTTTTTCTTTTTTTTGATACCAAGGATCGAACTCATGACCTCACGCTTGCCAGGCAGGCGCTGTGCTGCTGAGCTATATCCCTGGCCAATCAATTTTTCTTAAAAGTAATTTTTACCTTGAAATTTCATCACACTATACTATGTCAAATATGATTGACTCAAAATAACACTTCTGACATATGGAAAGAATATGAAATCACAGTTCCAAATATGTCTATATCAAAGGGAAATAGGTCTCATATCATACCAACTTCATTGCCTGCCTGCTTAGAAGATTATTTTAGGAAGGCTGCACCTAGGTTCAGAGGGAAGAGTGTTGTTATGTCTGGTCATAGACAGAGATGGAGAAGTAATGACATAAATGTCTATTTGAAATATCATTACTTCAGAACTGTAAATATATGGGATGAGAATTTGTCAATTATACTATCTAGGTTTTAGAAAGTAGCTTTTTACATTTAAAAATATCTTTATTCTCAGTTATGAAATTCCAAGTGTATTTCAATGTGTCTCAATCTGAATTCCTTAGGGCCATCATTTTTTAGACTTTTTTATTTTATGAAAAAATAAAATAAAATTTCATAACAAAATAATAAGAAAATAGCAATAGTTAATACATTGTGTATTGTTATATTCAAAGATGTTGCTCAGAGTACAAAACAGAAACCAAAAAGATTCTTACCAAAAAGAATCATAACCACACAAAACTTTAATCAAAGTGGATTAAAGATCTAAATGTTAAAACAGAAACAATCTGCTGAAGGATAAGATAGGTACAACTTTTGAAGACATAGGCATAGGCAAGGACTTTCTGAACAGAACCCCCCACCATCTTTTTATATGGTATAAGCATGAAAATTACTAAACAATTATGGAACATCTAAAAGTTAGTTTGTATATCTACTCTGGTCCATTAGACAGAGTTTTACACTCACAGGATGATCTTATTCCTCCAACTTCCAGATCATTTGTGGGAAGCCTCACTATTCATAAATACTTAGGCTAGTTCTTATTAAAAATTATGTTTAGGCTTATTTTTATTGAGTAGTCTGAAAACGATTTCACTATCTCAATTGTTTAAAATATAGATGATATAGAGTAGGGAGGGGAGAGATGGAAAAATGTTACAAGTTACGTATAACACAAAGAAAGTTTTTAGTGGATGTTAATTTTCAGTAAAATATTTTAGAGGTACATGGCTTTTCGCTCATTTTTTGCTGTGAGCTCCAGCGTTAGGCCTCAGACCTCCCATGCAGACAGTATGCATGTTCGATAGGGCTGTACTGTTAAAGTTAGTGTCTCATGATGTGTCTGTTAGTGGTAATGGTCTCAAGGGTGCTGGGTTGGACTCAGGATGTTATCCAAACAGGACAGTAATGCTTTCTAAAAATATATTTTTGTCTCTATCTCCCACTTTATTGGAGGCCATTTTTTTTGTTTTTGTATTTATCTGGAAGTTATTTCAACTTTCTAAAAAATTGCAAAAATAAAATAATGTAATAAGCCTCTTTCCTTTGTTAAGATTCAAGTATTGTTAACATTTTACCTCATCTACTTATTCTTTCTCTCTCTCTGTATATATATGTATATCTATAAATAAATATATATAGAGATATATAGAGGTATATACACAAAATATTTGTCTAGACTGAGATTAAGTTATAGATAAGATATATAAATGTGTATTTCCTAAGAATAGGGATATTATCTTAAAACTACCATACAGTTATCAACTTCATAAATTTCCACTGATATAATACCTCATCAAATATATTCCAATTTTGTTATAATGTCTTTTATTTTCAGTGTTGGGGATTGAACCAAGGACCTTGCACATGGTAAGTGCACACTCTACCACTGAGCTACATCCAGATCCCCTAAAGCAGTGATGGTGAACCTTTTAGAGCTTTCAGTGATACAAACAACCCGCTGCAGCACACATGCCATTACTGCCCTAAGGCATTCTTTTACTTCCATTATAGGTACCAGTCTAGAGTCAGGTACAGTATTATGTTTAGTTATCATGTCTCTAATTTCCTTTCATCTGGAACATTTCTACAACCTTTACTTGCCTTGTATAAAATTGCCTTTTTTTTTTAACTGTGGCAAATATTTTCCAATTTTTTTTCTTTTCTCAATTTTTAATTTTCCCTCCTTTCCTTATTCCCCTCCCCATTTGAACATTTTCTCCCTATTTCACAATAGCTATTATACATTTTGGTCCTTATTTATACTTCTGTTTTCTCACACCAGAGAAACAAAGTGGTATTTATACATGTTTGTGCCATTTATTTCACTTACGAGTATAGTCTCAAGGTGCATCCTTTACCTAGAAATGTCTCGAACTTATCCTTTTTTATGGCAGAGTAGTACTCCATTGTATAAAAAAACCACATCTTCTTTATCCATTCACCAGTTGATGGGAATTTGGGCTATTTCCAAGATTTGGCTGTTACAAACTGTGCTGCTATGAACATGGGTGTGGATATATCACTGTGGTATGATGCTTTTAATTCTTTCAGCAAGATACCAAGAAGGGGAATAGCTGGGTCAAATGGAACCTGTAGTCCCAGTTTTTTGAGGAATCTATTGGAGACCATTTCTGAGATTTTTTTCCTATTAACCTCTCTCTATTTTTTTTTTTTTGGGGGGGGAGTACCAGGAATCAAGCTCAGGCCTTGTGCTTGCCAGGTGGGCACCTGTGCCACTGAACTATATCCCCGGCCTGAACCTCTATATTTCTTAATATCTATTCTTTTCAACTCTGAAAATCCAAAGCTGACCTCATTACTACATTCTCATTGTAAATACATACTATTAAGCTTCACAGCAACACTTGGCTTTCTGTGGCAATTTCTAGTTGTGGTGTTCTAAACAATTCATAAATGTAGCTTAGGGTCTTTAACCAGAATTGGGGCTGGAGGGCTGGGAAAATGGCAGGTTTTAAATTTACTGCAATTATGTAGTTTCTTTATATATTATGGGGCACATCACAGAAGTAATTTTGTATAATTAGCTATGGTGACAAGTTTTCCAAAAGGAAAAGCATTCTTTTGTATGAAACTGTTACCACTGGGGCTCATAGATATGGCTTTGGGACTTACTGCTTTTTCCATATAGAATGTCTGGGTATATTTACAAATAATTTCTGTCTTGACTAGGTTACATAATATCTTATGGTTACATAATAAGAGGAAATGATACGAAACAAAACCAAAAAATTAGCTATTTCTCAGTTTTAGGGTGAGAGATGATCAAAGCAATACTCCTTTATTTAAGAAGAGTATATTGCACTTGGATCATATTTGTCATGCACCTGAAGAGTACATGACATTGGCAACATTTTAATGAGGAGGTGAGAAAAAGTGGTCTCAGTGTTATTCTCTGTGATTTCAAGGTAGAAAAATCTTTTGAGGATGGGGAAAGAATTTCGAAGGTAGATTAGAGAAGGAAATAGAACTGGTGGACACAGGCAGAAATGGGAGTAGAAGTAGTTGGTTGAGATAGGTTCTCAGGTTTTGTGGTATTCTGGGAATTGATTTGAACTTTTTTGGGACCAGTTTTAATAATGGGAAGATGTTGCATATGACCTCAGAGCTGGGACTTAAGAACTGCAATATTTGGCATTTGGGCTGTATTTACGCTGTCCTGAGGACACTGGAAGAGGACAAGCTTGAAGACAGAATTTCTACCTCATAGAACTACATTTGTCTATTGAAGGAACCACCATTTGGATAGCTGCCACACAGGTCATCGCTACCCAGCTTTGGCCAAGAAAGTATAACAATAGGATCAGATAAGAAAGAGCCTCTTGTTTCTTTCCGCTATTTTCTCCTTATTACAAGCCAGGAGATAGGGACCTGGGAATGAGACTGAAGAGGAAGAGTAAAAGATCAGTTTAAGACTTTCAGGCTGAGGCATGAACAATAGTGAAGGGGAGGACATGAAATAAACTCTTAAGTTTCAAAACGGGACTGGACTATTTTATATGTGAAAAATGACACAAAAAAGGTCTGCAATCTTTCTGAGATGTCAGTAAGGCATAGGTAAGAGAGAATAGAGCAAGTACAGCTGAAGGCAGCTACTGGAAAAATATGAAACACTTCAGTGTCTGTAAACTTGCCACATTGTTTTGCATTCTGGAGCTGCCTAGCTCTCTGTGTTTAATGAGTCACCATTTCATCTAAACCAAACCCTCTCTTGATTCATGCTTATATGTTGTTACCAGAACCTCTCTTATCTTCACCTATAGCCTATGTGACAGTGGTTAACGAAGGGAAGGAAACAGCAGGCCCTGTCTGACTACCTAGGCCTATTTTTCACTTAGCAGTAATACTTCTCTGTCACAAGTATGCCCAGATGGAATGGACCTCCTAGACCAGTGATGGGGAACCTTTTAGAGATGAATGCCCAAACTGCAACACAAAAACCCACTTTTATTTATTGTGAAGTGTCAAACACTGCAATTAAACCTGGGTACTGAGATTTTTAGTTTAGAAAGAACAACTCATACATTAACATCTCTTGTCTTAAACACAAATAACACACTATCAGTTTGCCACCATTGCCCTAGCCTCTTTTCCTAAAAGTGCTTGGGAATTCTGGGTGTTCAGAGAGGAGGTGGGGTGGACTGTTTTCTCAAGTCCTTGTTACTAGTGTCTTGGCCAAACATACATTGCCCTCTGGATGTGTTTTTTTGCTTTCCAAGTTGTAGTGAAGTGATACTCTGTTTATATTTCACATTTTTACTTTTTCACATAATTTACATAGTCTTCATAATTATTAAACTGCTACTTAATATTACATTAAGAACATGAATCATACTTTCCCCACTTTTGGACACTGAGTTACTATTTTTAAATTTAGAAACATTGCTGTAATTTTTATGAATTTAAAAAATCATTTTAACTTTCATTTTTGTGGATTATTTCCTCACAGAACAATATATTGAGTGTGAACATTTAAATAAAATCTTGAAATATATCTACACTATATATCTTTAAAATGTTTTAAAGTTATTTGCTATCCCCAATCTTTCTTGCACATGCCTATCTGATTAGTCTTTTTTTTTTTTTTTTTTTTTTTTGTCTTTTTGAGACAGGGGCTCTCTGTGAAGTTTAGGCTGGGCTTGAACTCATTTTGTAGCCCAGGCTGGCCTCAAACTCACAGCGATACTCCTGGCTTGGCCGGTGGAGTGCTGGGATTACATACCTGGTAGTGCTGCTACCACGCCTGGCTGGTCTGATTAATCTTCCTAATATGCTATTTTAAAAAACCATTCTTGTGTTCAAAACTTTTAATGGCTGTCATTGTCTCTTAGTTCCTATGAGTTAAAGTTTATTGAACTTATGTTTTTCATTCCAGTCTGGTTTGAAAGTTCCTTTAGTCCATGCACCTATTACTTATGTGAAATCCATGTTCCAGCCTAATTGTTCTGATCCCTGTTTCCAAAATACATTGCTTCAGCATCTTTACTTGTATCATTCCATCTACTTAGAGTGCTCTCTTTCCACTTTCATGTCTAAGGAAATTCCATCCTGTTATAAAATATAGGTCAAAATCTTGTTCTTTTAAACTATGAGTATATATTTCTTGAATTATTTAGAAAGTATCTGTAAGGAGTGAAGTATTATGCCACTGTCTAAAATTTATGTATGTCCCAGAAATGACATCTATAACTTGTAAGCATTGGGAAAATTCTTACATTAACCTGAATGGAGGGTGGAGGGAAGTCTGCCTTACTTTTTCCCTCATATGTTCAAACCTGAATGGAACCTCTCTTGCATTGGCATTTTGAACAGTTTCAGCTCAGCTTGAAACAATAAAAGTAGCATATCTGATCACAAGCAGTTGATCCCCAGACATGTTTATTGATGGCACTATCAAGGAAAACAGCATACTGACATACAATACAAAGAAACTTGGCAGATTTTATAGTGGCAATTCAGTTTTGGCATTTATATTGGTAAAAACAGATTACAAGGCTTAGTGTAGCTCAAACCTTATTTAAGCTTGCAAAATGTCTGATTTGATGGCATTCCACAGAGAGCAATACCTCTCTGTCTAGGAATTCCTCTTATGCAGCATACACTAATGTAGTGCCCGTGCTTTGCTTTGAGTATGTTTTATATAATCTAAGCTTTTTTTTTGTCCTGCTTGACCCCATTTAAAAGATTCTACTGAGTCACCATGCCCGTCAATATAGATTTAAAAATTTTAAATGAACAGTGACACTTAGTGGCTAGGAATATTCATTACAGTGCTCTTCAGCAAGAATATTAACATGTCCCATGGTAATAAACTAAATGATACCAAAATTTAGTCTTCTTGGCAAAGTAATATATAGTATTTGAAGTGTTGTTGGTTTTGCAGCAGCTGTCATTCCATACCAATCCATTTAGTTAAAAAGCAAACAGGTGGCTCACACATATTGTTTTTACTACATAAATTTTAAAATTTTCTTCAATTCCACTGAAATAAATGGGGCATTTTTGCTGTTGATTTCAGTGTACCAGAAGAATATATAACAATACAGGGAAGATATTATTAAGGGTGCTTGCTTTCTTCTAGACAGGTATTAACCTAAAATATGCAGAAGTACCTTAAATCATATCACACTCATGCATGTTAGAAAAAACCCCACATTATTAATGTGTCCTTAATTAACCCCTTTGTTTTTGTACTATGACACATATAAAGTTAAATTATAGTGAGATTTTCAAATGTTTCTTCCAAGAGCAAGAATTTATTCCTGCAAAACTAAAATTTCCCTCAACTTCATTACATTCGTGGATTTATTTTTGAACTTTAAGGAAGGTTTTGGGATAGTAATTAGTGTTTTATTTTTCTGCAAAATGAAAGCATGCTATCTTGCCTGAGGTTAATGTTTTTTAAGTCTCTTGCGGTACTGTGATTGGAAGGCAGCTTAGAATAGTCTTCTGGCAGCTTATATACAACAGAGAGATGAGTGAAAAATATCTGATTAGTGGATGTCACAAAATATGGCAAGACAGTTATGGAAATAAATGTAAACCATGTTGTTGGACTTACATATTGGTTTCTTTAAGTATCAAAACAAATACAATGAAAAAAATTTTGACAGAACTTAGAGTAGAAAGGGGGAGGTAATACAGTAGTCTTGTATAAGTGTAGTGAAAGTCTTTTTAAAGTAAATCTAAAATGTAAAAAGCTGAGTATAAATCATAAATTAGAAAGTAATTATAAGATTTACCATTTACTAAAGCCTCAATGTAAACCATGTATCCCCCAAACATCTTAAACAGTTGTTTTGGTGACATACTTTCCTAGTTGAGTAAACTGAGTAATCAATTAACTTAATTGTCCACTCACTGGTTATTTTGAAGTCTTTCTTCTGCCTCTCCCACCCCCCTCACATTTATACCCTGTGTCTCTGCGCATCAGGGAACAATACCTATCCTGTGTTCTCCGGGTATTATGGATACACTCTTAACACTTAGTGTACTATATTGTAAGTGCCTTTAGTTGTCTGTCTTTCACAGATAGCAACTCCTGGCAGGTTGGGATTCTGTATTTTATTCATGGTCTAAAGTTAACACAATGCCTAGTGTATTGGTAATAGATGCTTATTCAGTACAAGCGCCATGATGTTAGAATTGAACTGGAGAAAACAGGCACAGTAAAATTCCTTCTCTTGTCCCCACTACACTGTATTTGTGAGGCTATTTTTGTGCTTAAGAGAGATGATGAACTTTCAGGCTATTGGTGTTTCACTTTGCTGTTGAGAGCTTTGAGATATGGGTTTGAAGACTAGTTTTTCTTATCCAGATAGTGTATAGATGGAATCAGTTTCAGATGGTGTACGTCAGGTTCATTAAATAATTGTCCCTTTTAAACAGGGTATGGTGGTGCACACCTGTAATCCCAGCTACTTGGGAGGCTGAGGCAGGAGGAATCCCTTGAGGCTTGCTGTTGGAAGCCAGTCTTTATTATTTAGACTTGTATCAAAGAGAGAGGGAGAGAGAGAGAAAAGAACAAGAAGAGGGAGGAGATAATTTTGTATTATTCAGCCATAAAGAAAAATGAAAGCCTTCCCTTTGTGGCAAAATGGATGGAACTGGGGGACCTCCTGTTAAGCAAAATAAACCAGACACAGAAAGACAAGTATCTCATATTTTCTCATATGTAAAATCATTGTGTAGTTGTATATTTAGTTTTTTCTTTAAAATATTTTTCTTTTTATTAGTACATGTTTACAGTACATACAGATTACATTCCTTGTGGAGAGCTGGTACATGTATATAACACAGCTTAATTCTTTTTTATCCCCTTTCCCCCATCTGTATATTTAAATTTTTTTTATTTTATTAGTACATGTGTGTAGTACATAATGTTTACATTCTTTGTGGGAAGTTGGTTCATGTACATACCCTGTTTAGTTTTATAAGAAACTGTCAGACTGTGTTCCAGGGTGGCTGTACCATTTTATATTCCTATCAGCAATGTATGAATGGTCTAGTTTCTTTGCATTCTCACTAGCATTTGGTTTTACTACTATTTTTTAATTATAGTCATTCTGATAGCTGTGTAATGGTATCTTGTGGTTTTAATTTGCTATTTCACTAATGGATAATGGTGTCGCATATCTTTTCATGTGCTTATTTGCTGTCCATATTTTCTCACTGGTGAAATTTCTCTTCATGTCTTTTGCCCATTTTCTAATTTTTTAAACTGCTGTGTTAAAAAAAAATATCTGATATACAAGCACTTTGTTGAGTATGTGGTTTGAAAATATTTTCTTACAGGCTATAGTGTGTCTTTTCATCCTCTTAACAAGATCTTAACAGAACAAACATTTTAAATTTTGATAAAGTTAAATTTATCAATTTTTCTTTTTTATGGATTGTGCTTTTTATACCAGATCTTTTCCTAACTTTATTTTAGATCCTGAAGATTTTCTCTTATTTGTGTAAATGATTTACTAACTCACATTTTATATTTAATTTTGTGATTTGTTTTGATTTGATTTTTGTATGAAGTGTGAGACTTCAATTGAAGTCTCCTTTTTTATTTTCTGGAAGAGATTGTGTAGAATTGATGTTAATTCATTGAATAGTTGGTGAAGTTCTCCAGTGAAATTGCCAGGCCATGTGGGTCTGAAGACTTTTTTAGTTAAAACTCAATTTCTTTTATAGTTACACAGATATTCAAATAATGTATTTTATTATAGTCAAATTGTGATGCTTAGTGTTTTTTTTGGGAATTGATTAATTTCATCTAAATTGTTAAATTTATGGTTGCAGAATTGTTCGTGCTATGACTTCATTATCATTTCAGCAGGGTCTGTAGGGATAGCTCCTGTTTTACTCCTGATATGGGATATGAGTGTCTGCTCTCTTTTTTCATTGTCAGTCTTGCTCGAGATTTGTAATTACATCGTTTTCAGACAACAAGCTTTTTCCCTATTGATTTTCTCTATTGTTTTCCATTCTATTTCATTGATTCCTGCTAGTTAATATTCCTTTCCTTCTTTTTCTAAGCTCTTGAGGTGGAAGTTTAAATTATTGAGGTTGTTTCTCTAATCTATATGTTCAGAGATATGTATTTCCCTTTCAGCACTGTTTATCTGAGTCCAACATATTTTGATTTGTTGTATTTTCATTTTTATTCCTCTCTATGCATTAACATTTTTTTTCTTTGACACTTACTCTTTCGCCCATGGATTATGTAGTGATGTGTTGTTTAGTTTCCAAGGCTTTGGAGATTTTCCTGTCATCATCTGTTTTTGATTTCTGGTTTGATCCCATTTTTGAGAACATATTCTGCATTATTTAAGTTCTTTCACATTTGTTGGGGTTTGTTTTATGTTCTGTTATGTGGTTTCTCTTTGTATGTATATTCCTTGGACAATTTGGAATGAATGATTATTCTGCTCTTAGTGAGAGGCATCTTCTATAAATGTTAATTAGGTTCTGTAGATTGATCATGTTGTTGAGTTCTTTCCTATCATGTGATTTTCTATTTGTTCTATGAAGTATTCAGGAGGCAGTGTTGAATATCTCTAAATATAATTGTGGATTTGTATGTTTTTTCTTTTAGCTGTGGTTGGTATATAACCATTTAGGATTGCTCTTCTGGATGGATTGACACTCTTTATCATGTCTATATTTTATAATTTCTTTCTTATTTCTGATAATTTTTCTGGCTTTGAAGTCCACTACTTAGCCAGGTGTTAAGATAGCAATCCTGCTTCGCTTTAACATTTGCATGATATGTTTTTCCATCCTTTTACTTTAGATCTTCCTATATTGTTTTTGTTCAAAGTGATTTTTTTGCAGACAGCATAAAATTAGGTCATATTTTAAAATTCACATTACAGTTTTCTTTTAAATTGGTATATTTACTATTTACATTTGATATAGTTATTAATAGGAAAATCTGCCCTTTATTTTTTGTTTTATGTTTGTTTTCCCTGTTTTTATTTCTCTATTTTCTTGTTTTCCAGTTGAGTTTCATGAACAATTTAAAAATTACTTTTTGTTTTATCATTTTTTTGGGCTATACCTCTTTTATAACTTTTATAAAATGATTGCTTATCACAACCTACTAGTGTCAGTTTGTCAATTATGTATGAAGTATATAAATATTACCTCTACTTGTTTTCCTTCCTTCCTTCTTTGTTTATAATTGTCATAAATATTTTCTTTACGAACATTTACAATCTTATCAGATAATTTCATAATTTTTCTCCAAATGTGTAATAATTTAGAAAACTCAAGTGATGAACCCATTGTATTTACCTATGTTTTTGTTACTGCATTCTTTTTCCATTTATGATGTTCCCAGCTTCCTTCTATTAACATTTCTATGTAGCAAATTTCCTTTAGTTATTCTTTTTAGAGTAGGTCTACTTTTGAAAAATCTTTTAGTTTCTTTCATCTGAGAATGTCTTGATTTACACTTAATTTCTGAAATAGAATTTCACCAGCTATGGGCTTCTGAATTGACAATGTTTTCCTTTTAGTTCTGGAAAAATAGTGCACCACTTCTTTCTGGTTTCCATGATGTCTGATCAGAAACCTATTGTTACTTAAATTATTTTTCCCTGAAGGTAAGGTGTTGGCTGCTTTTAAGCCTTGTCTTTTTTTTTTTTTCCTTTAGCTTTCAGAATTTTAACTATAGTATGTCTTAGTGTATATTTCCTGGAGTTAATTTGTTTGCAGTTCATTTAGCTTCATGAATTTATAGGTTTATGTCTTGATAAATTTGAAAAGGAAATAAAAGGAAAGTTTTCACTTATTATTTAAGTACAGTATGTTTTCATCCATTCCTCATTTTTTTTCCTTTCCATGACTTCAATAACACAAATATAATATCTTTTGTTATACTACCACATGTCCTTAAAGTATGTTCATTTTTCTTTCTAATTTATTTTCTCCATTTTGTTTAGATTTGGTAATTTTTATTATTTCTTTCAGTTCAACTTTCATGTGGTTAGAGACCTTTTTGGTTGTTAGTATGGTGAGTGATTTTTTTTTTTTTTGTGGGTACCGGGGGGTCAACCTCAGAACCTCGTGCGCCAGCAGGCACCCGTGCCGCTGAGTGATATCACCGGCCCCTTTTTCGTATGTGGGTTCCGGGAGTTGAACTCGGGCCCTCATGCGTGCCGGGCAGGCACTTAAGCCGCTGAGCCATCTCACCGGCCCTGGTGAGTGATTTTTGATTGGAAACATGGATATTTTAATGTTATGAAATTCTAAATCTTTTGAGATCTTCCCTTTTGGTTGACTTTCTCTGACACCAGTCTGGTGGAAGGAGGGGTATACCATCTTGTTGATGCCAGTTGGAAAAGAATATTAAGTTCCCCAACTGGCCCTGGTGACACTTGAGTGGGAGGGAGTGGAAATTCTGACTTCCCACTTGGTTTCTATTGACAATGTGGTGGACATGACCTCATTATTGCTGTATGGTAATAATGAAAGTCCTGATTGCCCTCTAGGCCTCCTCTAACACTGGCCTGGTGGAGTGGAGATGATGCCTCATTACTGCTGGGTGGGAGTGGGAGTGGAAGTGCCAGTGCCACAGTGGTCTCTATTCTTATTGTAGGCAGGAGGAGATCATGTTATTTTGCAGCTTAGATGAAAGTCCTAGCTTCCTGCTTGGCCTTCTTTGACACAACTCTGCTGAGAATGTTTGAGCTCATTACTGTTTCTTGAGGATAGAACGCTAGGGTTCCTACTTGGCCTTTGTTAACATGGGTGAAAGTGGAGCTATGGTTTTTTCTTTGGTGTTTGACTAGAGGAGAGCAGTTCTTTGCCTAAAAGTTTTTTTTGTCTCAATAAGTTGCCTTTTCCTAGGCTTTTAGGTAGAGAAAGCAGGGTTTTGCTGGAGCTATTTTTTTCTGTGTCTGTCGGGGTTTCCATGTTTCTAGCTCTTTCAGTGCTCGTTCTGGGATATATGAAGCAAAAAGAAAACCTAAGGAATTTAGACCATGTTACTCCAAGTCTACACTCTTCTCTCCAACTTTCAGTCTTTTTGTTTGCTTCTTCTGCTATTTTAGTTGTACTTAGTGGAAAGAATAGGGAAAAGAACATCTACTTCTCTTCCTGAAATAATGTTTTAATCTCTTAAAATAGAAATGATAGATATTTACTGCTGAGGTTAGGACTACAGTGGGGAAGTGGTGGGGAGGGGGAAAGAAAGAAGAGAGAAGGAAAAGATTCTGCTATTACTTAAAAGAAAAAATTAGGAAAAAATATGAATTTGGATTGTTTATTCATTCAGAATTTTGCAAACATTTTTAGTTCAACACAGTATACCTGCAGTGTGATTGGTTCTAGGAATACAAGAATAAATGTTTATTTTTTTCCTGTCTCTATAGTAGAAGAGAAATCTAAATAAAAAAATAATTGCACTGTCTTATATAAGGGAACTGAATCCTAAAGGATGAATACAATTCTGCAGGATAACTATAAGAAGATTTAGGCAAAAGAAATGGCTTTATTGAAGACAGAGTGAGTAAAGTTTTTGGGAGCTCCGGAAAATGTTAAGTCTTGTTGTAAAAGAGTAAGGAGTAAATATGAATGAATGATAGAAGATCAGGCTGAAAATACTGGTGAGGGCCAGATTGTGGAGGGCTTTAATATGTTCTTTTCTGCTAAAGAGGTTTTACACTTTTTGCAGGTAATGGAAATATAATTGTTAAGCCATTTGAAATGAACATTTAGAAATAATGGCTTTTGCTGTCTATATCTGTGACTACATTTATTCTTTAATTACTTGTGTGTCTGATGTAAGACTTGCTTCTTTGGTTTCATCTCAGTGCTTTTCTCTTCTACCTTTTCCTATATGATCATCTGTAGTTAGAAATAGGGGAAAGAAATGTTTGCTTAAGCATTTAGAGTTATAGAGAGAAAATGTGTAAATGTAACAGATGGCTACAAGTGCAGTTTGGGATGAAGCTATTGTTTCAAATCTGTTCTCACGGGCAGTTCCTTTTTCACTAGTTGTTTGTGTGTATAAATGCAGTAGTAGCACCCAGTTAATCATCAGAGGTACCTCAAAATCCCTTTACCTTATTACAGTCACTTAAGCTGATTTAATTAACCTTGGTTTTTCATGGAGTCTAGTAGAATTGTACACTGATGGGGACATATTAATTTTAGGAGGAAACGAAAAATCCACATTTTCCCCAAGAAATGGGAATGTATGATTCTAGCTCATTATGTTAGATAAAATAGCTTTTATCATGCCAAGTGACATTAATTTTTTCATTGTTTTTTTCCTCATCTGCATCTGTGATCATCTCTCTCCTTGTCTGTAGGTTTTTTCTATTAGTATTTGCAAACTCTTACCCTCTGCTATAATGCATATATTCAAACCTTATGATATTCCTAATGTATTGGTATATTTTTAAAAAGCCCATATACAATAACACTTTATTTTTATGCTGCCTAAATCTTTTATTTAAAGACATCTGGTATGTTTGGCTCAGTGGACAAAATATGACAGTGCTGAAAAGTAGTATTAGCAATTCTATGACATTGTACATATTTTAAGATGTTTATGGCAGAAATTTATTTACTGTGGTGGATAGAGAACTAGACTAAGAAAAAATTAATCACTGATATGTTTTGCTTACTTGTTTGTGACCTTGAGAAAATTATAGTAGTAACCTTTTCTATTGATTCTAATTTTTTAACAGAAAAATTGCTTCAAATATCTGTATAATAAGAGCACTGAGATTTTAAATATAGTTCTTTGGTTTTTAAATGTAGCATAATATTTTGCTATTATTAAATATTTCTAAAGTGGTTTACTTGAACTCAGTACCTAATATTAAATAAAAAAGCCTACTTGACATGTGGCTAGTGGTAACTTTTTGGTTTGAACTTCTATATGAATTATAAAGAAAAGATAATACAGAATGCACTTTTACTTATTATAAAAATTCCTTAATTATTAAAAATATTTTAGGTCTTAAACTGAATTAGTATTAATCTAATATTTTAAAAATGTTTAAAAATTTAGATTAAAAATTACTGTTTACAATTTTAATTCAGAGAAACTAATCAACTAAATCCTTTCATTGTATGACCATGATAATAATGGTATTGTGTGAGATGTGTATTAAGACTCAGTTCATAATTGATATTTATGTTTGTAGTCTGCTGGATGGAAAAAGTGATCCAGGTTCAAATGATCCACACCTTGATAACTTATTAGTGACTTACTTTGCTTAAACTTTGAAACT